>JAVXUP010000088.1:0-600000 GCA_033070095.1 Escallonia herrerae
TTTTTATTCTTCTTTTATTTAATTCTATGACTTGTTGAGAATGATATAATTTTTATTTTTTAGATTTCAGTATAAATATGGATGCAACTGGAGGAAATAATTTTTGTGAAGGTTCTGATCCACCTTACGTTGGTCAAGTTTTTCAAGCACTGGACGAAGTTGAAGCATACTATAGAGCATATTCGAAAACGATAGGTTTCGGTATTAGAACTAAGACGACTAGAAAACGGGCGAATACAGATCAAATTTGTGCAAGACTATTTGAGTGTCATAGAGGAGCACCGCATGTAACTCCGGTCGTTCGGATCAGTGACGAAGGGACAACAAGACAAAGAAAACGGGACACATTTCCGGGTACCGGCTGCAAGGCCCATGTGTATGCAGTACACCGAAAAAATGAAAACCATTGGGTTGTCACAGGAGTGGAGTTGAGCCATAATCATCAGTTGATGACCCCCAGTAAGATTGGTCAAATTCATCAACACCGAGAAATAAGCGCGGCACACAGACAACTAATTTTTACAATGGCCGAGGCTAAAATTCCACCTTCTAAGATGATGGGGGTTTTCTCAAGCCAGGCTGGGGGGATTGACAAGTTGAGTTTCAACGAAGTAGACCTTCGAAATGAACTTCGTGCTCAGAGGAGAGAGTCTTTCGGTAAGAGTGATTCTCAAACTACACTTGATCTCTTCAGGTCCCTTCAGAGTGAGAATTCTGGATTTTTTTACAGTCTCCAACTGGATGATGAGAACCGCATTAGTACTATATTTTGGGCGGACCCCCGTTCTAGAGCTGCTTACCAAAATTTTGGGGATGTTGTGACGTTTGACACCACATACCGCACCAATAAGTACTCTATGCCTTTTGCTCCGTTCACCGGGGTGAACCACCACTATCAGTCAATCTCGTTTGGCTTTGCCCTGCTTAGGGATGAGACGGAGGAGTCATTTACGTGGTTATTTGAAACGTGGCTTCAAGCAATGTATCATATTCCTCCAAAGACCATCATCACCGACCAAGATCTGGCAATGAAAAATGCAATCGCTAAGGTCCTTCCAGATACTCACCATGGCCTGTGCACATGGCACATAAGCAACAAATATCCCGAACGGCTTCACCATGTATATGCAAACCATCCGTCATTCAAGACTGACTTTAATACATGTGTGAAGAAATCGTTGACGGTAGACGTGTTCGAGGAGAGGTGGGCCACGTTAATGGATACTTACTATTTGCACAATCACGAATGGTTACAATCGTTGTATGAGATCAAGACACAGTGGGTCGGTGCCTACACCAAGAATTTTTTTGCAGCCGGAATGACTACGACCTCGAGAAGCGAAGCTATGAATTCATTCTTTGATGGGTACGTAGGCCAGTCTTCAAGTATAGCGGAGTTCGTACTAGAGATGCAGAAAGCCGTTGACAGGCAATTGTACCGTGAGAGAGAAGCCGACGCGGCTACAGTTTGCAAAGAAAGAGCTATACTACTTTATTCACCTTTAGAGGCTCATGCGGCTCAAGTCTATACCAAGGAAATGTTTCGACAGTTTCAAGAGGAACTACTAAAGTCGAATCAATATGGCATGACAAAGTTGCACGAGTATTCCACCAGAGACATCAAGGTTTATGCTTTGACAAATGTGACGAACTTCGCCAATCCGTGCTCTTCGTCGGCTCCGAGGACCAGACGACATTTTACCGTAGCAATTTGTAAGGACACTGGGTTGGTTAATTGCAACTGTCAACTGTTTGAGCATAAAGGTATACTTTGTCGACACGCGTTGAGGGTTTTGAGCGCCAAGAATGCTAGTGAAATCCCTCCACCGTATATCTTGGAACGGTGGACGAAGGAAGCCAACAGAGTCCACGGTCACATTCCTTACGTGCCCAATGTTTCAGTTGATTTCGAGCAATCTGAGTCGCTGCGATATAATCACCTTTGTAACATCATGCACGGTTTATCAATGGATGCAGCGTCGACATTTGATGGGTACAGGTATCAAGTTGAAGCAGCCGCACGGGATAAGGCTATGCATGCACAGTTTAGGATGGCATTACCAGAAACTGTGGACACTCCGACTACTCGACCAACTCCAGGCGGTAGATTCAATCGAGCCAAACAGCCAGTCATTGACGGCACTGACCTACAACGTGAGGAGGACGACATTTTTGATCCAATTATTTCTCAAACAAAAGGGCGAAAACGAGCAATACGCATGAAGAATCCGATTGAAGAAGCAACGGGTCAAAAAAAATTACGAAAGTGTGCGTTGTGTAATAAGATGACTGATCATGACAAGAGAAACCATTATAAAGTGTTAGGTATCGAACCTGGCAGTATGGTCGAGGAGGACGATGATGAGGAAGAGTGTTAGGGTTAATGTTTCAGTTGTATAAATTGAACTTTTATAATGTTTAAATTTGTGATTTGGTTTGTGCAATCTTTAATTTGTGATTTGATTTGTGGATTATTGATATTTTTGGTAACTCCGTTTTCGGGCACACTTTAGGCCCCAATTGATAGCTTCCGAAAAAAGTTGTAATTTTTTTTGTCACTTTTTTTCCGCTCATTGCACTTCAGGCACGCTAGTTAGCCCATTTGTAAGACTTTCGGCAAAAAACGAGACACATTAATTTTTGAGTTTTCCTAGGAAGGGCCTATTCGGGCACACTTTAGGCCCCAATTGATAGCTTCCGAAAAAAGTTGTAATTTTTTTTGTCACTTTTTTTCCGCTCATTGCACTTCAGGCACGCTAGTTAGCCCATTTGTAAGACTTTCGACGAAAAACGAGACACATTAATTTTTGAGTTTTCCTAGGAAGGGCCTATTCGGGCACACTTTAGGCCCCAATTGATAGCTTCCGAAAAAAGTTGTAATTTTTTTTGTCACTTTTTTTCCGCTCATTGCACTTCAGGCACGCTAGTTAGCCCATTTGTAAGACTTTCGGCGAAAAACGAGACACATTAATTTTTGAGTTTTCCTAGGAAGGGCCTATTCGGGCACACTATAGGCCGCATTTGATAGCTTCCGAAAAAAGTTGAAATTTTTTTTGTCACTTTTTTTTCGCTCATTGCACCTCATGCACGCTAGTTAGCCCATTTCTATGAATTTCGGCGAAAAGCGAGACGCGTAATTTTTTCGAATGCCGTCATATGAAAGGTATATTCGCGCACATTTTAGCGCCAAATTCATAGCATGCGAAAAATTATGTACATTTCTTTTTGGTACAATTTTTTGTAACATCACAGCAGCTAGCCACGCACGTCAGGATAATGGTAATGAATGCGTCTAGCTTCATTCTTTTTCAGCTCCCAGGCTATCCTATACCTAAACGTCAAGGCATCCTTCCTAGTCCACGAGGAGTGTTTGAGCACTTCCGAGCGAGCAACGTAGTCCATGTACTTGAGGACGTAAATCCCGCAATCGTGACCGTTATATTGCTTTGGTCGGTCCTTTATCATCACGACCGTCCAAGGGTCACCCTGTGGCCGTCCGCATGCTAGCGAGAGGACAGTAGTCTGCATCCAACAATAAAAACGAGAATCAAGCCTATGAGACAAGAACAATATACTATGGGCCAAGGTCAAAAAATAAATACTAACCACTAAAGTGATGTACTCGTTGTACATCTGTGCCAGCAGCTGTCCAGGCTCGTCCTCCCTTAGGCTATCGTATATGTGAACCGTTCTGAACGCTGGATGGAGAACTAATAGGAACCAGTGGTTTGCATGATGACAGGGTATCATGATAAGGTTCGCATCAGCAGCGGGACATTGATAGTCTGCGTTCATCATGCCTAACACGTTTCGACCTGGTTTCCACTTACTCCTACCGCCCCCTCGCCTCCATTCTGTGAATTCTCTCACCGTTAATTCCACAAAATGAGTGGGATACATGTTAAGCTTCAAATATTCAGAACGGTTAAAACGTTGCTCTCTAATCCGGAGCAGTTCTATGTAAGCGTTCATGACAAAATTTGAAAGATCTGTCTCCGGCGCCAACGTTCTGATATCCTCATGACCTAGGAATGTCGCAAGGGGAAAGTCTGCTGAATTGACAGGCTCATGCCCGAAGTAGTGCCGGTCGATCCAAGCCATCTTGTCCGACCTCAATGGCTTCGTCGCTTGTCCTTTGTCCGACCGAAAGCTTGGGCGCGAGGCCTGGATTCCTACTTGGGGAACCTGACTCTGGCACTGAGAGTCGTATGCGTCAGGAGGCAAGCGACTATACGGCTCCCACACCTGACTCTGGGGCTGATAGTCGTACGCGTCAGGAGGAGGGCGACCAGACGGCTCCCACACCTGACTCTGGGGCTGATAGTCGTACGCGTCAGGAGGAGGGCGACCAGACGGCTCCCACACCTGACTCTGGGGCTGATAGTTGTACGCGTCAGGAAGAGGGCGACCAGACGACTCCCACACCTGACTCTGGGGCTGATAGTCGTACGCTTCAGGACGAGGGCGACTAGACGGCTCCCCTTCGTAACCCCGGTACGCAAGACTAAAGTTTTGAACTTCAGTCTTGTACTTCTCAATGGACCTCTTGAGATTGTCAGGAGCCTGCGCGACAAACCAGTCAAACGACTCCAGCTGCTTGAACACCTCAATGCCCTGGTCAACCTAAAAAACATGCATAGAAAATATGGCTAATCATATTTGACAAATGGTCGATAAGGTGCGCAAATAAATTATCAAACAACACTAGCATGACTTACAATGGCCAATGCCCAGAACTGGTCATAGACCTCACGTGGCGCGTACGATGTCTTCTTCACCTGGGAAGGGCGATTCACCCTCGTGCGCGTCACCCTGAGAAACCACTGTAAGTATTCCTCAGTACTAATGCCGTCGTGCTTCAGCGATACAAGGCTATCATACGTTTCCTGCCAGGTATTCCACTGGTGCACCTCGTCACCCAACAAAATCAAGGCATCAGCCACCTCGAAGTTCGGCCCTCGACCACCCCTGTATGGCCGCATGTCTACAGCGGGTTTTGGTATCCCTTGTGGACAGCCAGCTTGCTTCATAGCTCGATCGGGCATCTGAAACTCACATTCTTCGAAGTGAATGAGCGGCACCCGAACCAAACCTGCCAGCACGTACGACACCGGAAGTTGCCAACACCACTCATCCAACAGATGCATCACCTTGCCATATGGCTGCCACGTCACCTGGGATGCATCTAGTATCTCTAGTTCCCCCCGATAGAACTTTAGATGGTGGTGAGGGTCTACCCGTCTCCACCTCCGGTTGGTCGTAGGCCCCCAGGCCCACACCCTAGGCCACGTCTCATCGGAATCTACCAACGGTTGTGGACGACCCATGGGTAGCCTCTCGTAAGACCAAACCTGTGAATGCAAACATTATATGGAATTAGTAATTAATCCCGAATATATTGACTAAGGATCCTACCAAGAAAATAAATGCTCATACCTGTAATAGAGTCAGGCAGGCGGCAATGGACTTGGCACCGTTTCTCGTAGCCTTATGCAGTGCTCGATATAGGTGCGCAAGGACAGCTGAACCCCACGAATAGGAGTATACCTCCTCAAGATCCTCCAAGAACACCATATACTTCGGATGCACCGTGTTTTTCGAATGCGTCGGAAGTAATATAGCTCCAATAATATACAGAAGGAATGCCTTCGTATACGTCACGAAATCTTGAGGAGTGTATTCATCCGGTAGCACGCCGTACTGCTCTCTCAGCCATTTAAGCTTGACGCCGTTTGTTGTAAGCGCTGCCCTTGGAATTCCCGGAAAATACTGCATAGCCATATTCGCTATGGATGCAGACGGCACGTTCAAAGTAACGGGTCTGCCGTGACATGGGATTCCAAGTATAAATCCGACGTCCTCTAACGTAACAGTCATTTCACCAAACCGGAAGTGAAATGAGTTCGTCTCGCTCCTCCATCGTTCAACTAGAGCGGATATAAGGCAATCGTCGTGTCGAGACCATTTCCCGGGATCGGTGAACAGGGTTAAATTTTGACGGTGTAATAGCTGTATTTGTTCCTCGTTTAGTACCCACTCTTCAAGGTGCCTTGTGCTTTGAATTGTTTCCAAAACACCCCTATCGACACCGTCAAATACGTGCCTCGCGACGTGGTCATCGTCATCGTATAGGATTGATGTATCATGAGGTCCAGAGCTGAAATTCATACCTTTAAGAACAAAATATAATTATAAACCAACTTAGCGTCCATAATATCCATAATATTTACATTCCAAAACTATAACTGGATCTTTAACCTAGCTTACCAACACATTAGCAATAGTCATTATTTCAATGTATTAAAACAAATCCTCAATTCCCACCACTCCGAACGCTTAATTACGCTAGTTCCCACTGAATTTAGCGCCAACGTGGTTATATAGCAATATATAGCCCGATGGCCCCTACACCTCCAACACCTCAAAACCGCTTTAAAGTCAAGTTTTTAAATGTATTACGTCAATTATATACCAAATATATCAGGAAAAATTTTAAAGGGGGTAAGTTACCAAAACACCCGCTACTTATGCAAAATATCCCCTGGCAGTCATCGCCGGTGCGTCACAAGGTTCAGAACATCTGGAACAAAATAAGTTTTCGGGTGTCTCACACCCTTTCCTGAACTAAAAGTTATTTTAAGGTATGAATTTTAAGCTGGATCCTTCCTAGCAAAATAGCCCCCGAACATCGGCAAATTACCGAAATGCCCCTGAGCGTTCACTATCACCCCAACGCCCCCGAACCAGCTTCAAAACAACATTTCAGGTGGTTTACTTACATTTCTGGACTAAAAAGTCGTTTGAAAACTTGGCACGGGAAAATTACCAAAACACCCCTTGGCGCGGGAAAATTACCAAAACACCCCTACGCGCGCCACGTCAGCTTCAAAACAACATTTCAGGTTTTGTAATTATATTTCTGGACTAAAAAGTCCGTCAAAAAACTTAGCACTGTAAAATTACCGAAATACCCCTCTCGGGGCGGCGAATTACCGAAATGCCCCCTGGCATAAAAAAATATCAAAAGTGCTTCGAAATGCTACTTGAGGCTTCCTGAATTCATTCTTGACATAAAAAGTATTTTACGGAGGTTTCGCCCAAAAATCGCGAACCGGTGTCCGGATCAAGCGCTTAAAGGGCCGTTCGGCCAAAAAAATAGGTAACGGCTTCGGAATGGCCCGAATTCCTGGGGAATGGAACTTCCCAACATCCTAGGATTCTCATAAAAGTTTCGCGCGAAATCGCGCTAGCTTGATATTTTAAAATACACTGCAGAGTTACAAGGTTCCCCGTATCAGTTAACCCCTTTCCAGTCTTTGGAAAAATCTGAAATTTTTACCTGAGACAGATCCTTTAAGAATAACTAGGGTCTCTTTTTTGTATTTTGGCAAAATCTAGCTCTAGCTATTTTTTATAAATTCGTGAAAAACTGTCTATATTTGGCACCCTAAAAAATCGCTGTTTTGGAATCTATAAATGTAATACGCTGATTTGTATAAACCTAACATTGAATTATAAGGAAATTCAAAATACTTACTTGTTGTGACTTGATGTATTTAAAGAAAAAACTACCGATCTTCTAGCGGTTATCCACGATCTTCTAGCGTAAAATTTTTTGATTTGTATTGTTGTAGAGATTATGTAGGTGAGATATGAAGTACGAAGGAAGTTGGTAAAAGATGACAGAGTGCAGAAGAAGGGTTCGGGGGAGGGGATTATAAAGAGAGAAGCGAGGAAGAGAGAAGAAAAAAGACAGAAAAAAGTGAGGAAGGGTGGGTGTTTATGCGGTCAAAGGCTGCTGCAAAAAAAAAAATTCGGCAGAAGGACACCACGTTGGGGCATCACGGGGGAGGGAAGGACGACACGTGGCATCGTGGGGAAGGACACCAGGTGGGGCATCACGCGGGGGGGGGGGGGGCGCCACGTGGCAGGGGAGGGGGGCAGGGACCAACCGCGGGTTGTAGGAGCGGTTGGGCCCTGCGGATGAGGGGAGGGGACGCCACGTGGCAGAGGGAGGGGACCAACCGCGGGTCGTAGGAGGGGACCAACCGCGGGTCGTAGGAGCGGTTGGGCCACGTGGCAAGGGGAGGGGACCAACCAGCGGTTGGTCCCCGCCCCTGCCACGTGGCGTCCCCTCCCCCTGCCACGTGGCCCAACCGCGGGTACCACCCGCGGTTGGTCCCCTCCCTCTGCCACGTGGCAGGGGGAGGGGATGCCACGTGGCAGGGCCATCGCTAATACCGCCGGTTGGCCATGCTGGTGGGCCACGTGGCAGGGGAGGGGGACGCCACGTGGCAGGGGCCATGGGGTTGGGCCACGTGGCAGGGGTGGGGGACGGCACGTGGCAGGCATATTAATGCCAACCGCTGGTTGTGCATGCGGTTGGTGTCCTTTTTCTCTCTCTCGCCATTTTCTCACCATTTCTCGTGCCATTTCTCGTGCCTTTTTTGCCATTAATGCAGTGACCGTACACCTTTTTCGTCCTTTTTTGGCCCACGTGGCCAACCGCTGGTAAGACCAGCGGTTCGGTGGAGAAATTTGTTATTTCTCCACCGGTGGGTGTGGATCGGTCCCCATATATATATATATATATATATATATATATATATATATATATATATATATATATATATATATATATATATATATATATATATATATATATATATATATATATATATATATATATATATATATATAGGAGCTGATCCGTTGATAACGCTGGCAAAATAGGATAAGTTGCAAACGCGATTTGGCTATCCACGGGCGATCTGTGGACGGTCCAAATCTTTTTTTTTTGTATTTTTTTAAGTCCGTCGGCTACATTATGTAGCCGACAATTTTTTGACAAAAATACCCTCTGTGCCCATCCGCTACATAATGTAGCGGACTATCGAGGCACTACTGTTCTGACTTTTTCTAACTATCTCTCTGACTCTCTCATCAATTTTAAGACTATCTCTCTAACTCTCTCTCTTTCTCTCTCCTCCCTCTTGCTGTCTTGTTTGACATTGCTGTCATGACAGAGTTTCTTAAGGCCTAAAAGCTCCTTCCACCTGCTAGAACATCGAGGTGCGCTGGGCGAGAAAGTAAGGATCTGAACCGGAGATTAACGTTCTCCGGTGGACTTCGGCGTGTCCGGCTAGCTAATCTGAGACAAGGAGATGCAAAACATTGAATTCCTGAGCTTTGAGAAGAAAAGGAGTTTGGGAAGAGGGCATTAGAACACCAAGTGCAACAGCAGTGATGTGGACTTTCAATCAATTCATGAAAATCCATAAGCCTGCTTCATGCTTGCTGCTGCTGGAATAATAACCAAAATGTACCATCACCCAACAGTATATTCTTTTGATGATGCGTACAAACAGGTTTTGATTAATTATGTTGTTCTTATTTGTAATAACCATCAGGTTTTCTATATCCGAATGAGCTTTCATTGTTTTCAAAATTTTCATATTAATTTGCTAAAGAAGAGCTAAAAGCAAAGCACGGGTGAAAAGAAAATGCATCTACAGCTACCCCCTCACCTTTTTGGCAAGAAGAGACTAATCCCCTGGTCCTCGTGGGATCGTGTAGACTCCTTGGTAAACAAAAAGAGATTTCAGATGTTGAAAAGTAAGAGGGAGCAGGTTAATTTATTCGCTTGAAGAAGAAGCAAATGAGGAATGGGGGAGTGGAGTGGGGACAACAAGAAAGAGAGAGAAAGAGAGATAGTCAGAAAATTGATGGGAGAGGAAGAGAATGTGTCAGAACAAAAAGAAGAAAGAAAGGACAGAGAAAGAGAGAAAAAAAAAGTCAGAACAGTAGTGCCTCGATAGTCTGCTACATAATGTAGTGGATGGGCACAGAGGATATTTTTGTCTAAAAATTGTTCGCTACATTATGTAGGGACATACTTTAAAAAAGCACAAAAAAAGATCTAGACAGTCCACAGATCGCGCGTGAACGACCAGATCGCACTTGTAACTTAACTCAATTTGCTAGCGCAAGCAATGGATCAGCTCTCATTTATTTATATATATATATATATATATATATATATATATATATATATATATAGAGATTATGATGTAGTGCAACTCATGTATATATACATAGAGAGAGAGATAGAGATTATGATGCAATGCAACTCATATATATATGGGGAAAGCGAATATAAGGCTAGCCTCATGCAACTTGTGTGAGGCTAGCGGCAAATACTACGTAGTTTCATTAAAAAAATGAGGTAAGATGTTAGTCATTTTTTTTTCACTCTCTCTCTCTCCCCCCTCACACCCCCCCCCCCGCCTTTCTCCTCCCCGTCTCTATGTCGCAACCTAGCAGCAACCACCCCCGAACCTTCCCCAATCACCGCCCCAACCATCACCAATCCCGGCCACCATCATGCCCACCAACACCCATCCTGCTACCGCGACAGTACATTGCCAACACCACAGACAAACACCGTCACAAGCCACCGTAACCTGCACCATCACACCCATCATCTCCAAAGCAGAAACCCGCCTTCCACCTTCCACCGTCACAAGCCACCGCAGCTAGAACAGGCTTCTTCTTCCCAGGATCCCCACGCTCACGTACCATCACAAGCCATCGCCTCATTGTAGAAACCCAGCACTGCCGTCGGCCACTTCACAGAGCCAAGCAGGACCTTATAGTTTGAAGGCTAGCCTCCGTGGCCGGCCACCGTCACAAGCCGCAGTAACCAATCACCGCCACAATCTTGGATTTTAAAAATTGAAAACCATATTTCTTAATTTTGAATTGGATTTTGTAGATTATAATCTTTGTTGGATTTCTTAAATTGGGGATCTTCGAATTGGGATTCTTGTTTCAAACTAATCATGCCAGACTGGTGGAGGAAAATGGGTGGCCTCTGCGACACCCTCAACCCTGGTGACATCACCGGGTTGAGTTATCAATCATAATCACATTTACATTTTGACCCCCAAGGCCACACTAACCCCTCATTTAGCTCCCTAACACTTAATCATCATCGACATATTGCTTCTTGATAAAAATAACACCCCTTAATGGGTTAGATTAATTTTTGGTATTTTCGGGGTATCACAGCCTCAATGGTTATATGTGGTATCGGCGGTGAAAATGGAGGGTCGCCGGCAATGGAGGCTAGCTGGCACCACCACAGATATCTGATGTGTTGGGGAGATAGAGAAAAAGAGTCATTAGGAAGATGAGAGAAAACAGAAAGAAAAAATTAGAGGCAGAGAGACAGGGAGGAGAGGAAAATCGGGGGAAGGGGGAGAGAAAGAAAAAGTGAAAAACAAAACTTTGTTATGTTTATTTGATCAAAACTATGTCGTTTTAGTCGCTAGCCTCACGCAACTTGTTTGAAGCTAGCCTTATATTCGTTTTTCCCTATATATATATTATATATAATGAGAAGACATTTTTTTGGTGTCATACCTTTTTGATGTTACATTAAGAGTGTCTGTGGTGTTGACACGTGTCCAAAATGAGAGTAAAATCGGAAAATACATTTTTGGATGTTACATAACTACCTACTTATAGTGGTGACAAGTGGCATCTCAAGAAAAATTATAAAAATTGACAAAATAAAGATCTTAATTGATAACTAACCACCATAAAAATTTACATTTTAACAAAATTTACACTATTAATTTTATTCTTGCACACACATCGCGTGTGCCACCGTCACTTATATATATATATATATAGAGAGAGAGAGAGAGAGATTATGATGTAGTGCAACTCATATGTCCGCCCTTTTTACTGTTTGTCCATTTATGTAGAAGTACGGTCTAAAATTATGGTATGTCATGAATCATGAAATTCAAGTATTACTGGAATGTCGTAAGGCAGCCTGAAACAAATGTTGGTTAATTATTTCGCGCCTGACAACTTCAAGACCCCAGTCACCGGATTTACCTGCAATCGCCGGTTGGCGAATGAACAAAACAAAGAACCTCCCTTCCCCTTCAATTCCCTCTCCTGCTCCCCCCCCCCCTCACTTTCTCCATTTCTCTTTCACACGCACCTCTATTCTTGGGGTTTGTTCAGCACATAAAAAAGGCAGAAGCATACTGCAATCATCGACGTCATCTTGTGAGAAATTCTTATCTCTTCAGTTTATACCAGATCGGTGCCTCTGTGTACAAGGCATAAATGGGGAAAGGTTTTCATTTTGCGTAATCTGATCTGGGTTTTTGTTGAGTGGATTGATTAGGGTTTTGAAGTGTTGAGAATTTAGTGGGATTTCTTCAAGATTGAAGTGGGTGGGTGCGTACTGCTTGGGTGATTAGTAGTGTTAAAGAGGACGCCTTTTTGTAAAATCTGGGCATGTGTTGCGAGGACTCAATTGGAACAATGAGATGACACATTTCATTGCTGATGTTTCATTTTTTACATAAGAAATTGCATTAGAACAAGTCAAGCTCACCTAATATGCTTTCGAAGAAAACACTAATACTTCCGCGACGATTTACCTTCTCCTAGCCTCCCTGTATATCTTTTGAACGTGTCAAACTTTGTTAAAACGGTTCACAGCCATTCGACTGATCAGTAGGCTCTTCAATTATACTTCTACTTTTCTGTGGTTCCCTACTTTAATTTGCATTCCTTATATGACGGTCAATCATGCAATTCCTAACGCTAATCCTTTGTCTACATAACATTAATCTATTTATTCACTCCTTTTCACTCCTCCAAACAAGTCTTGCAGTGACACACAGTACTCTGAAACTATGGTTCACGTCCATGGCTTCACTTTCCTCCTCTTCTTCCTCCTACGTAGTCCATCTCATACCGTTTCTGGTGTTGGAATAAACTATGGCACACTCGGAAACAACCTCCCTTCGCCAAAGAAAGTAGCCCAGCTGCTTCAAGCTACTCTCATCGACAAAGTCAAGATCTACGACACCAACCCGGAAATCCTCGCAGCCTTTTCGAACACCGGCATTGACCTCATCGTCGCCGTCGAAAACTATCACGTAGCGAACATCAGCGCTGCCGCATCAGGTACTTGACCACCGATGGAGATGATTTGGACCCGAAGGCACTCGTCCAAGCCATGCAGAACTTGCATGGAGTTTTATTAGCGCGCGGGTTGGACCGTAAAATCAAGGTCACAACACCACATAGCATGGCTGTTCTTGCTACTTCGTTTCCGCCTTCCTCTTCTACATTTGCCACCACCCTCATGCCAACAATGACAGCCATAGTAGGGTTTCTAGCTGATACAGCTGCACCCTTCATGGTTAATGCATATCCATACTTTGCGTACCGGGACAACCCCGGAACTATAGGTCTAGACTATGCCTTACTAGGCAATACCACCGGAGTACGTGATCCTAAAGGGTACATTTATTATAACATGTTGGATGCACAAATTGATGCGGTCCGGTCGGCTATCAATGCGCTAGGGTTCGGGAACCGGTCAGTCGAGATTATCGTATCGGAATCAGGGTGGCCGTCTAAGGGTGACGCTGGGGAGGTCGCCGCCACCCCGGAGAATGCGAAAACCTATAATACTAGGTTGATTGAACGTGGTCAGTCCAGCAGAGGTACACCCATGAGGCCAAAAGATAGCGTAGAGATCTTTGTGTTTGCTTTGTTCAACGAGAACAAAAAGCAAGGGGGTGCAAGTGAAAGGAACTTCGGCATATTCAACGCAGACGGGTCTAAAGTGTATGCTGTGGATTTAAGCTGTCAATTCTGCAGTAATACTGGAGAAAAGTTAGGCTTTGGTGAGAGAGTATCAGGGGTAGCAAGAGGACCATCAGTTTGGTGCGTGGCTAAGCCGCATGGTGATGAGAACGTGGTACAAGCAGTTTTGGACTTCTGTTGTGGCCCTGGTGGGGTGGACTGTAGGGAGGTCTATGAGAATGGGTTTTGTTTTGCGCCCAACAAGATCCATGCTCATGCCTCATACGCCATGAATGCCTACTATCAGATGCATGGGAGGAACTATTGGAACTGCGACTTCAAGGGCACTGGGCTTGTCACCTTCAGTGACCCAAGTAAGTACATCACATCACATCTCCTTCTTTTTCTTACTTTTTCTTCTTTGAAAGTTGAAGATTCCTAATTGTACCTGTGATCAGGTTATGGGACATGCCGGTACTCGCAACAGTAGCATGTTGGAATATTGACAAGAGACAGAACGGTGCAAGCTGATTGACACCTTGTTTATGGTATTAGCTGTATGATGATTGAAAACACCATTAAAGCAAGTCCAAAAGTGATGTCGGATTAGCTTTTTAGAGCCTGGAGCGTGGTGTCATTGTTGCCAATCTAATGACTTTGAAAATATTTGCTTGGTTTGTCTAAAAAGTGGAGCTTTTTTACCCCTTTTCAATGGGGTAGATGAAGATCAGCACATGCATATCGAATAAAGCTACGCAGTCTCCGCAATCAAAGGCTTTTTTTGCAGTTTTTGCCTTTTTGTCAAGAAGGGGAATCAAGGAGGTAAAAGGGGCAAAAAGAGAGGAACCAGGGCTCACGTTTCCACGAGTTAGGCCAGATAATGAAGCTATCTAGAGGAGTTGCTACTTGCAAACCGTGAAATGTCCGTCTTGACTAATGGAGGGTCTCTCCAATCTTTATTAGGTCCATAGAAGAAGGCCAATTTACTTTTTAAACGCGATACTAATTCGCATGATCAACTACATCCCACGTAATAGATGGGTCAATGTCTTGAAATTGCAAACTAGCCAACTGAATCCAGCAAAAATAAGCAATTCACCGGTTTAACAGATTAGATAATCTCTTGCTGTTTATGTACCTCCGCTTTAACTGTATCAATCGACGTTGCTCTCTCGAGACATTTGTGCTTGTATACTTTTGGGATTACTTCCTAATTCACAATCCTTGCTATCGCCGGACGTTGATCTATCCATTTTCATTCGTTTTCCCTCTCTCTTTGAATGGTCTTCCTTCTCATCAATCAACGATAACAAAGTCTGAATGCACCTGGAACGCGAACTACCCTGGCCATCTGAAACAGATTCAGCGCGCGCAGCATTCCGGAACTGTTGCATTATCTGCAGAAAATATATGAAGAGAGCAATAACACAAGCTATCCCGCATATGAGGAAGAGGCCCCAGAAGCTTTTGAGGTGGAGGCGGTCTGATTCAATTTCAGCACTGTCTGAACTGCAGCTGCTTCTTATTAACCACTTGTCATGGATCCGCTGGAGATCCCCATTCTCAGACAGAGCAAGAATTGCAGTTGACAAGTCAACAGCCAATGGAGAATCGCGTGGAAATGCCTAGAATAAGTGCAAATGAAGAAAAGAATCAAACTTGTGCAAATTTTAGATGTCACTCAGCTTCGATGTCAAGTCTTGTTGATCGCACCATTAAATCTCTATTCATAGAATAGATCATGTTTTCTAGATGTTCCTAAATAGTTTCAAGTCTAATACTATACTTGTAAGATGCTATCATCATGTTCACCATCATCAATAAAGTATCTATCCTAAAAATACAGGTGACGTGTTAGGGTACTTGCAACCACATGCACCCTATCACATGGTTCTTTGCCGGAAAAAAAAAATCGATGTTCGACAGTTCGAAATGAGAGATGCTGCCTATCAAACCCATTGGTTTAAGAGGAAATGAGATTTCCAGCTTATGGTTCAATATAGGGTATCAAAAATGAGGGAGAGATTAAATAAAATTTTAAAGGAAAAGATTAGAATTTTAGTCTTGCTAAACTGCTAAATAAGCAACCGGTTTATCCGACTACAATAGTCATGACTAGATTCTAATATCAATTCCATCTTCTTCACCCGTCATATCCGCTATCAGCTTCACTCCAGAAAGTATCTGCTATCAGGTTCAACCCTAGACCATCCTATATCTACCCCAAACTAATCGGAAAGAAGGAAATCATAAGAAACTGCGGATGACATAGTTAAAGTATGCCGTACATACAATAAAGTCACATTACAAATGGGATTTACATTAGCCAGAAGAAAATGAAGAGTCAAGCTAATATAAAAACCAAGTGAATGTCATGTCCTGAAACCATCCCTTGCAACGAGGGAGGTATAGAGGACAAGCTAACTATGAAGTAATCCCATAGGCTGAGGGAGCTTGAAAACCACTAACTCCTTGTACCAAGTTGTAGCCAATTGCAAACAAATTGAGGGTCGCATAGAATTATCTGTTATACCAAACTGAAGTATCAAAGGAGTTGATATGGGGGTGTAGCGTGTCTGGGATATTATTCAGGAGTAAGTCCGATTTGTGTGATTCAACTCCTAGAGGGAAACGCAGAGTGAAGGTTATAATGTTGGCCATTTGATAACTTGTTATTTATGGTACATCAATCTCTAGTTATTAATCCTTCATCCTAGCACAATTATGATTTCCTGCTTTCTACAGTTATTAAGTAAATCCCCTCAAGATTTAGGTCAATCATTATCAAGTAAAAGTATGTGCTTTTTGGCTTGCAAGCATCATAAATTCTTTCAATGGTAATATAATTTACTTTCTGATGACCTTCATTAAAGCATTGCGCATAGGCAACTTCCTAACCCCTTCTCCATTTCATGCTGATACAAAATCTGTGAGTTTCATTCAGGAAATTACGCATTAGGTGAGTCCAGAATGGACTATGTATTTCCACATTGAATACCATTGAGTTTCTTTGAAGCCTTCAATCATGACACATGGACACCTTCAAATATTGTGCTAAAGAATTAGTCTTATCCTATTTCTGCAGGACATTCAGACACGGCGCTTGTTTGATCCACTGATTTATTGGCGTTTCCTTGTTTTTTTTTCTTTTTTGTGTTCTTATTGTTTTTAGACATGCTTCTCTGTGAGTGTTTATCTTTTTGTTTCTGAAGGGGGTATTCTTCGGAAGTTAACTACATAATAAAAATGCCATCTAATATCTAATGTACATGCTTGAAACGAAAGAATGGTAAGATAGAAACTCACAAAACCCCAGCCGCTTTTGGTGAACTCCTGACCTACAATCCTGAATTTGCACTGGCTTGACAAGAAGAGCTCTACATATGGGCGCTCATCAACCACGGCAGCAACGCCCCCATTTTTAGGACCGCGCTGAAGTGCGTCAGCATATGCCTCTGGTGATCCAAGGGCAACAAGCCTCGATTTAGATATTCCAATTTCTTCAATCAAGTAGTGTTCTGCAAAAGAGCCCACTTGATATCCAATAGGGTCGCCAGTCCGTTTCAAGGTTTCTACTCCTTTAATAGGAGAAGATAGCTGTTGCACCGTGAGGATTGACGTCAAACTTGCAGTGTAACTCGAGTTGACTATCAAAACCACAAAAAGCCATATGAGTAGCACAAAACGACCGAGCGTACTGATGGTGTTCTCCTCTGCATAAGGAAGACAGAATCCACAAGTTATAATGCTGCCATGATGTTCACCACGTAAATAAAGCATCCAAAAGACTTTAAGTCTTACTTACTGTGGGCAAAAAATAGAGTTGAGAGGCTAAACCTGAAAGGAAAGCAAACAAGGAAGAATCACGTAGCAGTCACTTTGTAATAACGAACTTTAGTTCCTGCTACGGAAGTGCATAGTACAGATATAGAAGCTACATACAACTTTTTCACAATGATGCACGTGCATATGGAGAAATTGCGGACCTCTTAAGCTATTACATACCATGATCAGATAAACTTGTCTGCAATCCATTGTGAATAACCCTTGGTACATCCAACATCCATGGTTCAAGAAACAACATAACACATGAATGACATGATATGAACTCTGCGACTCCAGAGCTGACACTTGACAACTGGCATGAGTTAACATAATCGTTTGCTTTTAATGCTTTTGATGTCACAGCATGTTGGTACTCTTATCTTTCCTTTTCTGAGAATTGCCTATTCTGTGTCGGAATAAGTCCGTGGTTACTATCAGTGCTACAGTGATCATTATGTTCCCTAAGCCTTCACCAAGACTGTTAATGAAGCTCGTCGCAGTGCAGCGAGTATAGCAGTTTGGCAAAGCCAACAAATCCAACACCGAGAATGCAGCCTGACAAGTTAAAAGCTCCTTACAAAGTCAAGTTAAACTTTTCTTTTTATCATGCCTAAGCTGTGTCAATTATTGAAACCGCAGGGACATTGCAATATAGCAGCAGTTCTGACTAATTTATCACTGGCAACGTCATACCAATCGGCCAATCCTACTTCTAGAAAAATGAGCTATATGTAAAAGCAATTTTTAATTATTTCATTCCGGTCTCTATTGAAAAAAGACAGACATACATGTGGCTGTGCAAGAAAAATAGACCATTCAGGTCTTTGCTACGCATTTACCAAATACTAGGTACTGCACAAGAAATATCTGCCAACGCCAACTACACAATCAATCTCTCTTCTTCACCCAGAAACAGCCTTGATTAATTTAGGTCCGACTACCTTTTTCTTAGGTCATGGCGAGCACATCTCTTCCTCGAGTGCTAAGGTAAATCCTCAAATATGAAAATCTTTTTTCGGTGTTGTTACCCTCCATATTACTAGCAAGAGGTAAGCTATAGAATATAAACTCTAGCAGCAGGAATTCAAGAATACGAAACAAACATACCATTATTATCACAAGATTTAATATGAAGAACTCACCATAGAATGGTTATTAGCTGCTTCTTAGGCGGTCCCCTAAACTCGTCATTTGTTCTGTGCTCCAAAATCCACACGACTATACCCACAATAAGAAAGAAGGAAGCAGTTACACCCCACATCAGTGCAGAAAATGGTCGTAGAAATGCCCAAGCACCTGTGTTCAACTTCCTAAATGGGGCCACTACAACAAGTCCAGATGCAGCATATGGCTGAGTAAAATCCACAATTCTTGTTCTATTGGTGACAATGGCAATGTCACCAACGGCACCATCAAAAAACTGTAGCAGCAAAAAGTGGAATGAGATCAGCCTATAGTATAAGTTGGCTAATAAACCCCTTAAGCGCTATTGTATAACTTGGCTAATAAACCTCTTAGACACTATTTTTGTACTCACCCCTGTTGAAACTAAAGTTACAAGCTCTTTATAGCTTGGATTTTCACGGCCATCTCCATACGGGATAAATTGATATGGAACGGCATATGGTAATAGGTTTACGGCAGCAGTGAACACGTCTATGCAGAACCCTTTGAAAATATTAGTGCCTCGCACTTGTGACACAAATTCCCTATAGCTTACGCGATTTGGTACTGCAATTCTCAAAAGCTTTCCATTGTTTGGGAAAACCCATCCACGAGGCTTTATTACCGTCTCTCCAGGCCAAACAACACTGTATAGTTGTTGATTTGCACTGGAACGATTAGGTGGTTTAGAGTAAAGTGCCTCGGGAGGCAGAGTTGACAAACCAGAATAATTAGACCAGTAACCAACCCGTCGAATACCAGTTCCAATTACGTTAATAACATCATAGGCAGGAAGAACTAGTGATCTGTCAGAATCAAACTTTATAGGCCCCGTCAAGCCAGCCACATCACTTTGCAAGATATTCTTTAATAGGAGCTTTCCTCCATCAAAAATGCTCATGGATTCTAGGTGGAGATTACCCGCTTCACCGGTGCTTAATCTGGAATCATTAGAAAAAGAGATAACCCCGCCCTCGTTAAAAAATGAATCGATGGCATGAGCAACCAGCCAAACAGCATCATAAGCACAAAGTGCATAGGAATTTGGACCAAAAGAACCACCCGTCAACTTGTTCCACCTAGATAAAAATTCCTTTTTTCTGTCTGAATCTGGAGTGTGTTGCCGCAAAACAAGAACTCCTTGCAGTGAATCCATCCTCTCAGGAGAAAGGGGCGAGGAGGAATCTAAAGCAGATGAAAGCCAGTCTGTAGCTATCCAAACATAGCCATCACCCATCATTCCAAGATAGCGTGCAACAGAGTATACCAAGAACCCCAATGAAGGGTAGGCATGCAAAACTATAACGCGGGACTCCATTACTGCAACCTTGACAAGAATATCCATAACTTCTCCCCGACTGACATCAGGCCCCAGCGGAAGGCCTACTTTGTACGAAATTTTGCATCGCCTTCTGGCAAGTTCATCATCTAATGCTGCCACCCCATTCCTTCCATAATCATCATCAAGGAAGATGGCAATTACATCCTTCCAACCATAATGATCAACAATGTCCGCTATTGCAGTCATCTGGTACAAATCACTTTGTGTCATCCTAATGAAAAAGGGAAACTGAAGAGAAGAGAGAGTGGGGTCTGTAGCCGCAAATGACAAGAGAGGAACTTGAAGTTCATTTGCAACTTGGGTTATAATATGGGCAACTACAGAAGATTGTGGACCGATAATTGCAACGATATCGGTCTCCATAAATTGCATAGCTGTAACCAACAAGCAATCGATGAGATGTATTCAAAGATGATAACCAAAACTGTGGTAAGAAACAAATTTACAAATCAAGCATTCTGTGATGCTCCATTTGGTTTCCACAAATTGTCAAAATAGAAAAAAGCTTTTTGATTCCAGTTCCATTAGGTTCTTGGGCAAACAATTTACCACTTGTTGGTTAACTTGCAGTACACCAAAAAAAAAAAAAGTGAACATTCGGGGGACGGGAGGATTATATCTTCATGTCCTTTCTTTTCTATCTTTCTTCGGTGATGCCTTACAATTTTTAGGAACTCTTAGTTTTGAACTCCGTGACCAGGGGAAAAAATCAATGAACCAATGGGAGCATAAATATTTCAATCTTTGCAATGTTAAGAAACAAAAGAAATCCACTTTAGTAAATCTCATACAACTCCGAGCATCATTTCTTTAACTGAAATAGCAAAAGAAATAGAAATAAAACAGACTAACAGGCCAAATGGTGTTTCTTTCAACAGCTAAAGCTTCTTGGCAACTAAGAAGAACAATTAATATGTGGAAAATTTTGCAGAATAGATTACCTCCAACCATGCCGAGAAACCCACTGCAATTGGAATTTTGAATCTGTACATTAAGCTTGGTTCCAGGAAGAATACTGGAATTGGAGTTGACATCATTCACTGCAGCCTCAATAGCAATCTTGGCAACTCTGCCAATAGTAGAGTCAACTGTGAAAATAGCTCCAATATTCACAACAGCTGGTCTTGAAGAAACATTTCCATTAAACCCTTGTGAGAGAACTCCAAAGTAGAGCAAGAATAGAAGAAAGACCCAAGTGACATTCATTTTAAATGACTCGCACACACCCTCTGGCAGAGATTTTGCAAAGTCGATTCATGGTTTCGGAACTTTCACATATGTATTTCTAGAGCAACGGAAGGAAACCCATAGTTCCTCACCGGAAAAGTGGAAGACTGTAACAACAGACATTTAAGGGTAGGTCACCGTTCTGTTGATACAGATGAACAAGTTGTGGTTTTATGCTGCATGATATACTTTAAATAAAGAAAAATGGCTTAGAGATTACGGTAAGTGAGATTTTGTACCCAAAAGGCAAGAATTAAAGATATAAAGCTGTATTCTCATCCAACGGGAACTAAGAATAAAGGAACATGTTTGGTAATATAAAAGCATATCATAATTGTCTATTAGAAACGATTGTTACTCACAAAAATATATAGAGCATCTACATAATTTGAATCTATGGACAGTAGGTGAATCATGTCAAGTCTAAAATTATTTTGAGTCTGTTATTGATCAAGTTCAGATTACAGCAAAATAATTATTTATTTACTTATCACCTTCTTAACATAATTATTTACACACTTATTAGCTTCTTTACTGACATGGGAAACTTGGAATTTTATCAGTTTACCACGTGCAAATCAATCTGAAACGAGCCTCGCGAGACCAAAAGTCAAATACCATGGTTACTTCCCGATTTCATGCCCCTGAAGGAAGGTGACAAGAGAGCACAACAATGGGGGGGGGGGGGGGGGTGCAAAGTCACGTGCAAGTTCTGCAAATAAAAGGGAGGCACGTTGCTATGTAGCCATTTTGGAGTTGGAGGAAGGGGAGGAGGAATGGTTCGTTTGATGTGACCGAAGAAAAGAATAAAGTGGCGATGCAAACCCCAACCACGATGCCAAGTTGCCGGAGGACTCTTTGCAACTTGACGTCCCTTTCTGTCTTCTACTCTTCTCATCTGCAGTAGTATTCTCCTCCTGTCTCTTCCAACGATATACACCTGATTGGAACCGCTCTACGTAAGCACGCCTTCTTGATTAATTTCCAAAGAACGATGCCTCATCAACAACTTCTTCCCAAAGTATCTAAAAAATGCACCCCCGTGCAGTGAATTGGTTACCTTGATTTTAGATGAAAGCAATTTGGTACTATAATTATACTTTCTTTTTGGTGTTTCAAACTTGATGAATAGGCGTGACTTAATCTCAAGCAGCAAGCACAGCGAGCATGTTGGGCATGTATATCCCAACTAACTTTTAAAGTACCGAGAGTTTAGAGTACACAAAAAAATGATATTGAGCGTCTTACTTTCTTAGAAGTTTTGTATTACATTGGCTAAGGCTCAACATTGTACACGTATTGTATGCTCCAACTCCCCGTGTTACAAATATGCTTTTGTCGATCGATAAGACATGATAAGTTAAGGGTAACATTTTTGACAGACTTAAATTATCCATCGATCGATAAGTTAAGAATGTCTTTACATAAATTTCTACTAGATTTATTTGGAATGAGACACTTCCTTGGGTTTGTTCAACTTCAGAGCAATTAATTATTTTTAATTTTCTTGCCTATTGCCATTGATTTAATTTAATTCCATGTACTAATAAATGGTAAGAGAAAACGGAAAAGTAAACAAAAAATAAAACTAAAGAAATCAAAACCCCCAATAAAACACCGTCACGTGTACCATTGAGGATCCAATGCCCAAGTCTTTTAACGGCAGTCAAGGAACCTACCTACCGTCGTCGGTCGTCTTCGGTTACGAGGAAGAAAACACATCAACGGACGTGGTCAATCCTCCCACGCAGGTAAAGATCCAACGGCTGGGAAGAGCGAGACGTACCTGATCCATGAACAAACACGAGAACTTCCGGTCAACCAGACAATCAGCCAATCAGAACCCACCACCTGTTGGTTAATTATTTCGCGCCTGACAACTACAAGACCTCACCGGATTCACCTGCAATCGCCGGTTGGCTGCATGAATAAAACAAAGAGCCCCCCTTCCCCTTCTATTCTCTCTCTACCTTCACTTTCTCCATTTTCACACGCACCTCTATTTTTAGGGTTTGTTAAACATATAAAGGGGCAGAAGCATACTGCAATCAGCCACTTCATCTTCAAAGGGTTTCAGTTTTTTCCCAATATTTCGACAATTTGGAATTCTGGGCTTGGTTTATCATTATTTTTTTAGAGGCTGCGTTGAATTATCGGGTGGGTGTGAGTTGGTTTATACCAGATGCCTCCGTGTACATGGCATACATGTCATTTGTCGTTTTTTTATTTATTTTTTGGGGTGTTTCTAAATTGGGAAAGGTTAATCTGATCTGGGTTTTTGTTGAGTGGATTGATTAGGGGTTTTAAGTGTTGGAAGGTTGAGAATTTAGTGGGATTTCTTCAAGATTGAAGTTGGTGCTGCTTGGGTGGTTAGCAGTGTTAAAGAGGACACCTTTTTGTAAAATTTGGGTATGTGATGCGAGGATTCATTTGGAACAATAGTTGGTTATTGGTTTAATTAGCAGAGAATTGAAGTTTGATAGAGGTTGAGTGGTCTTTAGGCGTTACACATATCCCAAAAAAGTCGTATCAGAAAGGAAATTGGAGTTTAGAGATCATTATCAGGGACTTGGTTTATGTCCTGGGAAGGATTATGGCTGCTGGTACTGATTTTTCACCTCCATATACAATATCAGATGGCGATTACAATAACGATGATGTTTCTGCCATGGAAGATGAGACTTCGGGGAATTCGGATGACTTGAAGCAGATGAGTTATGGCAAACCTCCACGGCACCTCTCGGTTGTACGACATTGTATAAGCTCTGCTACCGATTTGGTGAGCTTCATATACGTGAAACCATATTGATCTTACGGTTTTCTCTTGGTAATATACGTATATTCAATTTCCATCTGAACATTCTGTTCTATCTTTCTGTTAAATATGGCAAGTTTAATCCACTTATGAAGTAATTAAATTAGAGAAGTCAGTCTAGAGTATGGGGCTTACACTTGCACGTCCATGGCAACTTTATGCCTCTATTGTCGTATCTGTCTTCTATATGAGAAATAGAATGAGGTATTGCCTTAAATGCGTCAATATTTGTGGAGCCACAACAGAGGAAATGGAAGTCGCCCCATGATTGCTGCATTCTTGGAATAATCCTTTTCATTGAGATAGATATTAATTGTAAATGGTGCAGCTAATTTTTTGAGTTTTTTAAATGCCTTGCGAACTGGTTCTACTAATGTATTTTTCATTTATAAATTGCTGTAAGGTCCAATATGGTAGAAAGACCTTCAATTTCCATGGGTTCTGAACTATTACAGAAGCCAAAGACTAGGGCTGACATTCTCGTCTCTCCCAGACGCTGCTATACTTTCCCTTTTAATGTTCTCGAGTATAAATATTAAAGACTGTTCAACTCTCATGCTGAGAGTTGGCAACTAGCAGTGGGTTGTTTTGTTTTTACATCTTCCTCTTGTTGTTCTTTTTGTGCTTTGATAGCATGTACTAACATGTTCTACATGTGAACTTTGCAAGGAGGTCAATCTTGGGGCGGTTGGCGTCGAGTCACCTTCAGATGGAAAATTGGGTTTTCTGCCGGTGCTTCGATCAGGAAGCTGTGCAGAGAAAGGACCCAAGCAGTACATGGAGGATGAACACATCTGTATAGATGATCTTCTTGGACAATTAGGTCCAAATGCAGGTTTCCCTTCCCCTGGAGCTTTCTATGGGGTGTGTAACTAAATTGATGATTCTATCAATTAGTGCTATTCATGCTTTCCCACAGTTGGATTTACTTTCTTAGCTCTAACTCTGAATCCAAATGTAGTCTGTTACAACAGACTGTATATATGTTGCGTCTCCACCAAGTACTCTTACTGGTCAGCTACTTGATCGGTGCTTTTATCAACAATCTGAATCATATAGTTACTGCTTAGAACAAAATATTTTCAGGTCATGTACTTCATAATTTAGCTGGCCTACAAGTCGAAGAATGTCTTTAAGAAACTTTTGATGGTTTTGAAATGATCAGGTTCCACTTTGGTTTTTGAAATAAAGCTATCATGTTAAGGTTATGATATCTTTATCTTCCCACACAACATTGCCACCCCAACTTGTAAGTGTAGGTGAACATGTCTGTGTGAGCGTACCTTGGATCTCCTTGATGCCTCTCATTGCTACAATGGGCTGGTAAATTTTCTTTATCCCAGGAGGGTGAATTGAGTCCAGACCCGGTAAAGTGGCTGAAGTAAGATAAAACAGATGCGTTGATGCTTATGAAATCGTTAGGAGGTAACCCATACTTGGAGTCAGGAGGAAGGTTTAGATATGTAAGAAGGAACCAGTTGGTGGTGTTTAATGTGTTTCATAGATGTCCTTCTTCACTCTTTAGTCAATTAATGTGATAATTGTCTTTTACTTGTATAACTGGCCACAGTATTAGAGTGAGTTTTGGTGGTTGTTAATACACTGAAGTATCATTTTAGCTGCCTTAATATCATGAACTGAGCTTAATCTTCTTAATGTGTTTTCCCTAAATTGACTTATGGTTAACATGTCAACAGGTGTTTGATGGTCATGGGGGTACTGATGCAGCAACATATATTAGAAAGCATATTCTTAAGTTTATAGTTGAGGACTCCCATTTTCCTCTTTGTGTGGAGAAGGCAATTAAGAATGCATTTGTGAAAGCTGATCACGCTTTCTCAGATGATAGTTCACTCGACATCTCCTCTGGAACCACTGCACTGACTGCTCTAGTATTTGGAAGGTAAGCGAGCCCCAGGGCTTCTTTGGGTTTAGATTTTGTTTCGCGTTCTCTCATTGGAATCGCAAACTCGATATGTTTCCTGCTATGTTTTTTCACCATAATCATTCTGGGAACATGCTGATTAGTGGTTGCAAGGGACAGTCACCAAATTTTAACAAGCATGTCTAACAGTAGATTCTAACAGTTGCTTTATAATCTACTGTTGTTGTGGGGGGTGGTGGAAGGAGATAGAGAAGGCAGTTAAATACTGGCACATGGGGTAACGTGACTCATGAAAAGCTGACGTTTCGTGACTACATTCAGTTTGCTGACTGTTTGTTTGGAAGTTGAGATGACCTTATTTTTAGTGGGTACAACTGTTGGAGGAGATGAACCCAGATGGATGTGCTTGACGAATGCTATTAATTAGGGTAATAATTATAAACTAATCTCTCCTTACAAACTTTGTTTTGGGAGTTAAGATGGGCTGAATTTTTTTTCCTTTGACTCTGTTTCCATGTTTATACTGTGTTGTGTACGAATTGAGAGAAAATTAAGGTATCAACCATGAAATTTGATTCTATTGTCAGTTTGAATTGTTGTATCAGGTATCCAGTCTCGTGTGAACCACCCGCAACCCTTTTTATTGGCTACAGGTTTTGTAAATCAGTGCTAACAAGTATGTACTCTCTGCAGAACAATGGTTGTTGCAAATGCTGGGGATTGTCGGGCTGTGCTGGGTAAGCGAGGTAGAGCAGTTGAGCTATCCAAAGACCACAAGCCCAATTGTTCGTCAGAAAAACTAAGAATTGAGAAACTTGGGGGAGCCATATATGATGGATACCTCAATGGCCAATTATCTGTGGCACGTGCCCTTGGAGACTGGCACATGAAGGGCCCCAAAGGATCTGCCTGCCCCTTAAGTGCAGAGCCTGAGTTACAGGAGACTTTATTGGCTGAGGATGATGAGTTCCTAATAATGGGCTGTGATGGGCTTTGGGATGTAATGAGCAGCCAGTGTGCTGTGACAATGGCAAGGAAAGAGCTGATGCTACACAACGATCCAGAGAGATGCTCAAGAGAGCTCGTGAGGGAAGCACTCAAGCGTAATACTTGTGACAATCTTACAGTTATTGTGGTTTGTTTTTCAACAGATCCTCCCCCTCGGATTGAGATACCCCAGACCCGAGTTAGGAGGAGTATATCTGCAGAAGGCCTGAATTTTCTTAAAGGTGTGCTTGATAGTAACTCGTGAGAAAAGAACGCTTAAAACTAGGCCTGTACAAAAGGATGGAGGTAACCACCGATGGGTTCATTTTTTACCCCCATGTTACTGGTGCTTCCCCCCGCCCCTCCCACCCCTGCCACATTTGAATATGGCCTTGATTCTTGACCCTGTACATTTTTATAAGTTATGTTGTATCAGTAGGCTATTAACACACTGCATTGTATATTTTTCTAGATGCGTATCATTGTAGTACTAAACTTCCATTCCATGGCTTATATTTGCTCTAATTTAATGCCGTTCTATTTCAAATTTCCATCTTAGTTTTATTTCCTTGCCTCAATGATGATTGATTAACCTAATTCATTTCATTACGACATAAAGTTCGTTGTTTCATTTAAAGTTCAAACTTGTTTTGAATTGTCTTGAGAAATCTAGCTGCCAGAACTGAGGAGCCGCATTCAGGTGTACGTAAACCCTGGATTTGCAAGAAAGTTTCGTGCGCTTTCATCCAGAAAAGAAACCAACTTATCCTCATAAGAGGCATTAGATTAAGGACAATGATAGTCTGTAACTTCGATTTGTTCAAATAAAAGGGGGACAACTGTCAACAGTTCAATCACTGGTTTGACTGAAATCTAACAAAGCAAAAAAGAACTTAGCCGTAACAAGGAAAGAAAGTTTAACAACAGACTAACTAGGTTACTATCTTCATCTCTCCCAAGCTCGCCAGTCTTAGAGTTCTCTGTCTCTCTTATCATCCTCATCGTCACTATCTGCCTGATGGGTACCACTGTACACAAACATCGGCACACAGATAAATAGTTGGTTCAAACTGTGCTCTGGCAAAAATGCCACCTTGGCCAAAGTACGGGGATATATTCAGGGTCCAGGACCATGGCCATGGTGAACCGGACATTACGTGCAATCTAACGGTTCATAAATGCACACGACTCCATAAGGCAATGGACCAGACCATTTGATATTTCCTCCTATGTACCTTTGAAGCATGCATGATATGATTGACGCAGCTAAATGCTTAATGGATTACTGTAATATACTGGCAATCACTTCCTCTGCTGTGCTTTAAGATCCGCCTAATTAAAGAAATGCGATCAAATTTACCTCGTCGGGCTACAATGTCTACTGAGGTCTTGACATAAAACCTTGCTCACTTCTCCAACTTTAACAGACTCTTGCTTTATCAATTCTGCCAACTGGATTAATAGATAACAGCTTACTTCAAATTGCTGAAATCATGAACAGTTAAGCAACATAGTGATTTGAAGAATAGGACAAACTAATACACACCTCATCTTCAGCGTCCTCAAGCAACCTTGACATAGAGCACAGATAAATTCTTAGAATAGGTAATATAGGTTCAAACTGAAACTGAAAGAAGTGAGGAAGTTAGTAACTTCGGAAGAAGGGTTAAATTTATCATGTCTCACCTTCCACAATAAGACGATATATCCTTTGAGTATGCTCGAGCTTCTTGTTGATCTGTCACAAGATGAAAACACAGATTTCTCTTTAAACCTTGTGAGATTTGTACATCACCCATTTTCAAAAAATTAGACGTAGGCAATAAGTAGCGCATAAGTTAACCTAGTCAACCTCTTGTCCCTCCTCCTCCCTCCCTCTCTCTCCCCTCCCCCTCCCTTGCTCTATCTCTCCCCTCCACCCCCCCCCCCCCCCCCAAAAAAAAAAAAGAAATCTTTCTTTTTTCGTAGAAGGTGAAAGAATCAAGCATGTTGATTGCTATAATTGAAGATCAGACATGTTATTCAAAATTTAAATATCTATTATGATTAAAGAGAAGCATTGTAATCTCAGACTGAAACACGAGCATATACATACTAGTACTGAGGTTATCCCAGTTATCCACTTTGATCCATACTTGTCTGGTGGAATCTATCTGCATATAGGAGAGTCAATCATCAGCAACCACCGGAGGTATGCTAAATGTCTTGCATCTAATGAGACAGGGACTACAGATGGCATTAAAAAATAGAAATAAGACTATCCAATGTTCCTTGATTAGAATTTACAACCATAGAAATAGTAGTTGATTATAAGAGAGGCTTCTCTTGGTCCTGAAATGGATTTTGCAGATATACGAAGTGAAGTGGAAATGGGACGATGATTACTGATTACCTTCTCAAGAGTGTAATCTTGCATCTTTTCGCAAAGCCCATCAAGGAGTTCAACCACCCTCAGCTCACTGACTCTGAGATTGTAGGAAAGAATAAAGTACAATTAGCAGAAGCATGGAGGAAAAAGGTACATTCAAGGATACTTGATTTGACAAAACACGTAATGCTCGAGTACAACCAGCATAGTATTACTCTAATTCGGCACAAATGTTTCATTTGTCATGTACTTCTAAGCATGTATGGAGCCAGAGATGCCGGGGGTCAACTAAAGAAACTGTCTTCTAATTCAAAATTCATTTACCCTGCATTCATTACTTTGTCCGTCTAACTAAATTTGCAATTTTTAAATTTTGAAATAACACAAAGAACATAAGTTTGCCAAAAATGCCAAATTTTGACAAGTGGAAGTCTCAACTTTGCAGTTTAGTGTAGGCCAACTCTCTACCTCTCTTGTGATGTATAGTTGAATCTTAACCAATAGAAAATAAGAGAATAAACAAATGAAACTGATGAAGACGTGTCAGATAAATTTTCTTGGTCAAGGACAACTGAGATAGATGTATACAGTATATTTTTACGATACCCATATATCAGACATTAGTATTTATGTAATCCACAAAAAGTGAGCCTATGAAATATCATGCCCCTATACCAATTTATTCCCTTTACTATTTTTCCCCTTTTCGTTTCCTGGTTTACATACATTTTTCATCACATGATCAAAATGGTTAAGCCTAAGTGCTCTGCTGTTCTCCATTATAACATCTATAATGTTTCTCGGACAACTATGTAGTATTAGAAAGCCAACAGGGGAAGACACAAGCATATGCTTGGTCATAAAAAAATCACCAAAAAATTTAGAACTAAAGCAATGTCAACTCATTCAATATAAACAAGTTAATAGTGAGTACAGTAGAAGCTTGTGCTTCTATTTAATCACATATACCCCCCGTCTTGAAACCTTAGAACTGCTTATGGAGAGATAAAGTAGGCACGCTGGTTCTTATTTTAATAAAACGCATATATTATACATGCAAGTTCAATATAATAGTTCCTTATTAGCCTACTTTGTAAGGTGATGCGACTTTACTCTTGACTATCGACATGTGGTTCAATAATCATATGCGAGGTATTCAATGTCAAAATCTAGAAAATCCCCATGTATAAAGTGATGGCTGAATGGTCAGTAACCCCACTATTTTTCTTAGGCAAATCGCAATTCCCCTTCCCCAAAGACACAAAGTATCCACAACAAATGTGAAACTGGACTACCATGATTAGTCCATTGGTGGTTAACAGGCTTGCATGGGGTCATTGTATGCCGTTGTTATTTAAACCTTACTTTTCTACCCATATACACTAACAAGAGACGTATGAAGATGTACCTGTAGTCTATTACCTTTCCTCTGCGCTGACCTTTAGAGTCCAAGCGGTGTCGCATATCCAAGTGATTTCTTGGTCTTTCCTGTCAGTTGTTTGCAATCAAAAATTAACACTTAAAACCAATATTTTATCCAAATCCTGAATGAAAGATTATTACTGTTTTCAATGGGTACTAAAACAAACTATATTTCAACGATAGTTTGTGACTACTATACCGCTGTTCATTTGCATGCGCAAGAAAAGGCTACATGGCATATATAGGCCCTCTATATCAGCCTCTACTTGTGCTTATTATCAATTTTAATTTGAGTTTCCCCCTTATACCTGATAATTCGTGAACTCTAATCCTCGAGACAAGTCTAAAAGCCTTGTAAAGTTAAGGACAAGAAGGAAAAACAAGTGAAGAATACAATTCTTACATTCATGAGTCCATGCTCTAGCTCCTCCTGCACGAATAATAGCGAAGAGATCAGAGCCAATTTCACCGTTCAGTAGTATAATAATCTAGTTCTCGAGTTAAATTTACAGGCAATCCGATCAAAAGCAGTTGCACCATCAGCATTTCAACAAAAGTAATTACGTCCTCCGCTCCATTAGGTTTCTCTCTTTGAATTTTTGGGAGATCCTAGGATAAATTTTAGAAAATGTAAACGATAATTAAACTCATATAGCAATTACAGATTAAGAGCATGTTCAGGATTATGGGATGATCAAACCCGATTACACGTTTGGCAAATATACAAACTAATTAAATCAGCTTTCAAAAGCTGAAAAAGTGATTAAATCATAATCCAAGAAAGCGAGAATTATGGATTAATCACAATTTCATAATCAGTTTTGACCAAGTAAAATACCAAATTATCCCTATTAATTACAAAGACATTTAGCATCTTTTATTGAAACACTATCAGTCAGTCGGTCATATTGAAATTGATTTTAATACATTTTATTCAAGAATCATTCGTAGCTTAAAGCTGATTAGAGACGTGATTATGATTTAAACTGAATTTGCTTTTAAAAACAGAAAAGCAAGCATTTACATATAGCAAATCTATAACACCAAATTTTGCAAAAAAATCAAACAAAAAAAATCTAATGGAATGGATAGTCAAAAAGAAGCGAGTGTCGGCCGGTTCAGCCCGTAAAACCGCTCTGCCTCGTACCAAGAGACCTAATCAGTTGCATCGAACATGATTCTATGTTGTTGTTAAGCTAAAATCAAACAGAACAAAAGAAGAAGACAAAATCTAGTAAATCTTCATCGCGCCGATGAAATTTAATCGAGGGATGCAAAGAGCCAAATCACTCACCGCAACAGCATTGCAAGCGGCACATTTGTCGTCGATACAATGAACATAGGATAGAGGGGCAAGAATGGCAATGATGAATATCAATCGTAGCCATGACTCCGCCATCTCGCGCTGCTGCTCTCGAGTCGACTCTTGTCAATGTTAGATTCTAAACATTCAAACGGAGTGGTGAGACACGTCATCCGAGGCAGAAGTGATGGCACTGCCCAATAGGGAGCTGCCACGAGTTTGTTTGGAACACGTCAGATGGGCTTCCTTTTAGTAGAGTTTCCTATTTCGGACATTTTTGAGAATTCTGAGACTTTCATATAACAACTCTAGTGGTAATAATTACTAAAATATTTTTGAAGTAAGGTGCATAATTTTAATAAATAAATATTAGTTCATTAAACCAATAAAATCATATAAACATAACATTACAATTTAACATTTTTGTAATATTAGAAAAAAATTTAAATCCAATGAGAACTAGTTAATCCTAAGTGAACATGACAACGTCATCCTCATCAACAGTGAGAGTTAAAGCAACAATACTTTCTTCGAAAATAATTTATAGGTTTCAAGTCTGCTAGAGATTCCTCTTTAATTTCATCTTATTTGTCTACAATGTGAAGCGAAGGAGGATTAACTTGAAATAGAGTAATAGTGGGTGATGGGGGCGCTAACACAATAAGCAGCAACAGGAGAATCAATTGATTAGGAATTTGGGGTTTTAGGAGTTTTGTAGTTTAAATATAGATTTATTATGTTCTCAAACAAAGAATCAAATATAATAAACAGTTGAAATGATGCTACAATGTAAAATTAAAGACCAGGATTTTGGGCTTTTCTTTTTTGAGCCTAGGCGCCCTTTGGTAACACTGGTCGTTGCCACCATCTCTTCTCCCTGTGTTTTCCTCTTATCCCATTTGTTTATCTCTCTCTCTTTCTCACTCTGCCCTGGATTTGATTTGTGCATGTTGACGTTTACAAATGGCTGTAGATCGAGGATTTTGGCTACTAATGGCCTTAGTAGTCAATGGTGGTGGTGTCATGGTGGCTGGTGACGGATGTATGGGTGTGGGGATGGTGCCATGGTGGTCGTTAGTGATAAATGAGATGGCGATGGGGTTGGCGTTGAAGGGAGCAAACCTTTATATGTATATATGTGATTATGCCCCGGTGTTGTGTGTGTTGAGGATATGGTGGTCCCTCTTCTTATTTATCTCTTTCCTCTCTCGTTTTCCCTTTCTCTTTCTTCTTTCACCACTGCGATACTTTCTTCTTCCTACCATTTTCCTCTTATCCCCGTCTTTCTTTCTCTCTCTCTTTATGTGTGTGGCCTAAATCTAATTGTGGAGGATTTTAGGTAGACCGATATATGTTTATAGGGTCATGTTGTGGTGGAAGATATGGTGTGGTGGTGGGGGGTCAATTTTGATGGTCTCATGGTGGCTGGTGATGGATAAATAGTGTCGTGGTGGTTGTTGGGTGGTGGGGTCAGTTGTGTGTTCATGTGAAGGTGTTGGGGTGGATCTTTGAATTTGATCATCTTTGAATTTTATTTCTGTAAATTTCTGGCTAGATGTTTGGTGGATTTGGTTGGTGGTGCTCGGGTGGTGTGGCAATTTCATTAGGTTTCCAAGTGTATGAGTGAGTGAGTGTGGTGCCTGTGAAAATAAGCGGCAATAGGACAATGATTTTCCCTCCAAGATAAAATAATTGGCTAGACTAGATACATCTGTCCTTGGAAAAACTGTGTGAAATGCACCCACCGGACATCCATCCATTTTTAAATAGTAATGGAATTTTGGATTCAATTGCTTCATCTTAGAAACCACAGTGTTTTAAATGCGTAAATTTCAAGGTCAGGGTTTTGATTGTCAAACTTTAGAGAATTATTTACAATTTAGCCATGTCTCAATGTGGTCAACTACTTCACTTCCATCATCAATCAAGTCATATTCATTTATTTGGAATATTAAACTAAGTAAGGGCACAGTTCAATTGGTTCGGTTTGGAGATTTGGGGACTGTTTGATAAAACTAAAATTTAAGTGCTGAAAAAGTTAAGTCCTGAATTCGCAAAACTGAAAACTTTAAGCGACTGAATTTTTACTGAAAAATAAGTTAACATGTTTGGTAAACCAAAAGTAGATGTTTGAAAATTCTTTATTTACAAATTTATCCATTTCACCAAAATTATGCATTTGTTTATGTACTTCATAACTTTTTTTGGGGGAGCTAAAATTTTGTTGGTGGTAGTGGCGGCAATGACGATGGAGTAATAGTGGTGGTGGTAGTGGCGACGGCGGCGGCAAAAAGGTGTCAATGGTGGTTGAATGGTGCGTGAAGACGTAATATTGGTAATTGTGATGACAGCGATAGGTGACGACATGACCACCTTGACAGTGGTTGTAGTGTGACGGATCTTTAGATAATTTTGGCGGATATGGACGTGGTGACAACAGCGATGGTATGGTGGAGGTGACAGTGTCCTTGTGGTAGTGTTGTTGGTGGTGGTGATAGTGACTAGGTCGTGGTAATTGTGGTGGTAGTAACAAAAAGAAATAATAGTTGTGGTGGTTGTTGTATTGTGGTGGAGGCAGTTACCAGCAAATTGGCAGCATTGTGGTGGTAATAATTTTTTTCATGTAAAAATATGTTAAAATAACTTTTAACCATCTCTCTTAGAATTAAGTAATCAACATTAAGTAAGACCACATTGACTTAAATTTTTCGTCTATTTTTTGTAAGAATTAATTTTTTAAGTGATACGAGGTTTAGCGTTATCAAACGCATTTAATTGAAAATCATTGAAAACTTTAAGTTTTAAGTGCTTAATTGCGTTATCAAACACACTCTTTATATATACCTGGCTCGATCATCATAAATTTTGAAGAAAAAAATCAATCCGTACTTGAACCGTTCATTTCCAATGGTTTAGACAGATCAAACAGATTGGTTAGGATGGATGGACCTTTTTGGGCTTGTAGTCATTTTAGATTTATCTAGGTCTACCCATTGACTATTGGATGATTGTAATATACACAATCAGAGCACTTTTGGAGCTTGCCCATTAAAACTTCGATATAAATTACTTTTAGATATCTTGTGGTTAAATCATCGTAACGAGGATTACATTAATGTTTAAGTACTTTGTTTGCATATATATGAATAGTTTCAAAAACTAAACCAAAATGAGGGAAACATTTGGTATGAGAAAGAAAAAACTAAAAAACCTCTTTCGATCGGTTCAATTTGTTGTTAAACTGATTTGAACATTAAATGTTCACCCTTACTTTTATTGGTTTATATGTCAAAATGAAGGATGATATTGTGAGAGTTTTTGTCTTGAATAATCCTTTTTTTATTACTGAATTATTCCTCTACCCTATTTTCAACCGTATTTAACTATCTAACCCGCTTTTGAAAATCTCAGTTTCAAACAGAGATTTCAAGTTAAGAAAACGTGGTTCCAAACCACATTTTCAAGCAAACGTTACTATACAATATCTGTTAGAAACCAAGATTTCTTTTAATTTTGTTTAAATTAGACAAATATATTGAAAACGTAGTTTGGAACCACGTTTTCTTCAGTTGAAATTAGGGATGGCAATAAGATCCGCATCCGACGGATCTCCGATCTATTAGGAGCGGGTTATTTTGACTTTGACCAGGTCATGGGGCGGATATGGTATTTTAAAAAAAATCCGTATCGGGTCAGGGTCGGGTATGGTATTTTGTCCAACCCGCCCCGGTATACTAACCATATACATCAGTCAATCTTATCCATCCATCTTAAGATATACATGTTTTTCTCCTAAAGGACAGAGACCCTAAACTTCAATCTTCTCTTTCACTCTCTGCCTCATACCCAGTCACACCGTCGGCCGCCAGCTTCTTCCCGCTTTCTTTGCGAAGCTGCCGACTTATCTCGTCGGCCGTCGCTGCCTCCTCCTTTTCTCCCTCTCCCCCGCACAGATCCTAGTTAGAATGTAGTTAACCTGCTCGATTCCACCGATGAGCGAATCAGTCGGGAACCTGGACGAGAGCGCAATTAGTGCTTCGTTAGTGGTGTCTCACAGGCAATATCGGGGACGACTTAAGACGTTGGACTAGGGTTTGCATTTTCGCTTTTTTATGGGCTATAGTTACTGTTTGAGAGGGGAGGCATATGAAGTACCTGTGGGCGTAGGGACGGAGTCGCGTTGCCTGGCTTGTAACGCCTGTGCTTTGTGTGAACGAAAATTGAGAAGAAGTGACCGGAATTAAGGCTAGAGAAAGGATTAGGGTCAAGGTGGCGTGGTAAATGGATGGTGAATTGCGAAGGGTTTTGGCCTTTGGATGAGAGAAATTCTCACAATTCTGAAGAATTGTGGGTGGCTTCAAGTGAATTGCAGGGGCGGGGCGGGGCGGGTTTTCTGCATTTGCTTAGGATCGGTTTTGGTATTCCACTTAGATGACCTGGTGCCGGGGCGAGGCAAAGTTCTAAGGATACCGGGGCGGGTTCGAATTTTGTAAGATCCGCATCCAACCCGCCCCATTGCCATCCCTAGTTGAAATCTCTGTTTGAAACCGAAATTTCTAAAAGTGAGTTAAATAAGTAAATAAGGTTAAAAATGAGGTAGATGAATAATTAAGTATTAATAAAAAATTATTTAGGACAAAAACTCGATATTGTGAAATGGCATGTCAGAAAAGAAAACTAATGGATACCCCGACTCAGTGAGTTCCCTTTTAATAACCCAAAAGGCCAAAACTATCGCGAGTCGGCCAGCCAACGCCGCCGCTCACCCACTCCGCCGAGCATCTCTCTCCTCCCTGCCGCCGTCCACCGCCAGATTGTGAGACGCCTCCTTCGAGTCCAGTAGGCCAGCTAGGGTTTTATCCCTCTCTTTGGTCGGTCCTTCTCCTCCGAGTCCACACGTTCCAGCCACCGTCTTCCCCGGCCACTGTATTGACCCCGAGATCGCCGACTCCGTCAAACAGGTCCCCCTCTAACCCTAATCCCTTTCTCTGTATGTGTATATAGACGCGTGTGTATGTGTGTGTATAGACGTACGTTTTTTTGTGTATGGGAGTGTGTAGACGGATTGAGCCTCAGTTGACTTATTCTCATTGGTGAATTCATATATACGCATATATTGATTAGGATCTACTTTGGGGAAGAAGCTCCACAATTCGGGTCAAACACACATCAATTGGGTTGGTTGTACTAATGGAAGCAATGGTGAAGAAGTTTCAGAAGAATTTCAGGAAGGCCAAAGAAGAAATGGGCAAGTGGGAAGAACTTCAGTCTCGATTGCTTTCTCAATTCAGGAATGCTTCTGCCATCATCGAGAGGTTGCAGGTCCCTTCCACGTTTCACTTTTACCAACCATTTAACCTGAGCGAGATGTTTACGATCACTTATTGAGTTTGGCATTTTCTTTTCACCAGGTAATTCAAGATTCGAAGAATTATGGCTCCTTGGAAAGTGTTAGCAGCTTTCAAGAATTGCTTTTGGCTAAGCAGATGGAGTCGTTACAAACTATTTTACTTTCACTGAACAAGACTCTGTAAGTTTCAAGGAACAAACACACCTCTCTTTATAGTTTGCCAAAAATTAGGCTTGACTAGTTTGTATGCCAGTTGTTTGCATGATGTGATCCTGGTAGTATTTGGAGCTTAATTTTGTGTCATCCGTTAAAAAGCTTGAGTTTTGAAGCATATGATGCTTTCAGTGTGTTATTGATTTTGTCGTTATTGTGGTTCCAGGGAAGATTTTTGTGGTGTTGTTATATCGCTTGAGAAGATGGTTCGTGATGGCAGGCAAGTGGTTAAAGGAGGGTCTTCTGTTCAGCCAACCATCAAACAGCTGCAGCAGCGAGTTGGCATGAAGCCGAGTCTTGCAGACTGCTTGGAAGGGCTTAGGCTTCTTCACGAGATGCACCAATCAGAGTATGGATGACAAGAATTTTGCATTACTTGTATATTTTTCAGTTTCTGAGCAATTATATAGTTGGAATTTAGGGTGCCTGTTTGTGAATTCTCTATTGTTGTATCAGGCCATGGGGGATTAACACTACGTAGTTTACTTGTTCACTCTTTGTCTCCCCCCCCCCCCCCTCCTCCCTCTTTCTCATGTCATTTTGGTTTGAAAATGGAGTTTTGAGTAGTCATTTGACTATTCGGATATTTGTGTGCAATTAGCTATCATCAGATGCTTTGGTACCTTGCAAATCTTAGGGCAGCCAGTGCCCAAGTCTCCCACCAAGGAAACTCTGGGGAGGTCGTGTGTACACAGCTGTATATCGGTAATTTCTATGTTTCCCATTCCTGACACCAGGCGAGGCAACCTTATCTTGCAATTCACCGGCCATATAAATTGCTACTAGAGGACAAGCTCTAGACTTTGTCTTTTCACTGTTATGTACCTTAAAGGGAGTAGGTTTTTCATATGTTTCTGCTGAAGAGAAGCAAGAATATGTCCGTTTATCAGGTTTTAACTTATTTGGTTTGATTTGCTCAATCTATTTTTCCAGGTACCTTCTGAAATTGTCAGTGGTTTCAGCACTTTCCAGACTTACCTTGAAACCCAGGTATGTTGAGAGTGGCCGCGTCCCTTTAACTCGTAAATGTCATTTTAGAGGAATTTTTTTTTGTGCTTTTTTGCAAAGCTGCCACATGCTGAGTTCTTTATTCTGCCACTATAATACCACAAACAGATTTAAAGCTTAAACTTTTCAACAAAACCAAGCAATAATTTCTTTGTGAGGTGTTCCCGAGCTGTCCAATTCCAATCGCTTATGGAGGTATTTGGTAATGCACCTCTATGGATATCGAAGGATGACTTATGTGAATCCGTATTTTGAACATACGTCCAAAATGTTGATCACGCTGATTTATTGGCTGGAGTGTACAATATTTATGGTTTCTCGGGTGAACACCTGGAAACAACAACTGGTAATGCTAATAAACTGCAATAAAAGTTAGGGGTACATTGTTGTGAAATTCTGGAAGGCCTACTGTTACAGTTGTGTTTGAAGGTTTGGCACGTGCAATTAGCAAGTTTGCAGATCTGACGGGGCAAGATAATCACTCGGTAAAAGCCTATAAAATTGGGGCCATCCTCTCTAAACTTAATCTTAAGGTATGGCAGTCATTTATTAGTCTTCAATCTAATTAGGGAAGAAGCCAAGAACGTGTTGGCCTACACCATACTTTCATTGCCTTGTAAAAATAATTGAATATGGAAAAAAAAATTATATATGGTTAATTTGACTATGCATTTTCATTAAATTCAAGAGTGTGCTTGCTATCATGATGAGTCTGCATAGTTTTACTCTTCTTTCTTCTCCTTCCTCTGAATTTTTCAAATTTGATGCAATTTATGTACAATCTTTACTTTTCGTGAATTTACTAATTTGTCTGTGGTTTGATTTACTTGCAGTGTTCGTGATTTAGGTGCTCTCCAGCAACTTCTGGTTGATCAACCTAACATCCCCAACGAGGAAGGTGCGTAGAAACTGTCATAACAATAATGTGATAAAAGATTTATGGTTGTAGAATTAGGATGTTGCTCCCAGTTTCATTGATCTACTGGTAAATAAATATTTGGTTTGGTCCTTGTTTGTGAGCGTTATGAAACAGTATTGAAGTTAGAAGTGAAAACCAGCTGGTGGAGATATGAGATAAAAATGAATAGAAATCGGCCATCTTTGTCATAAAAGGAGAGGAGATTACTCAGTTTCCTCCTGATGGTGTACCTCCAGGATTTTGGGCTTTAGCGTCAATACATGTCGGAAGTGAAGTCATGGATTTCGCACATTTTACATGCCAAACTCTTCCAGATAGTTTGAGCCTTGGCACAATGGGAAGATTTTCATGGGTAGGAAATGCGGAAACAGCCTCTCACAGAAAGTGGGATTGCGTCTATCAACTTTCCCTGTACCCCACAATGGTGAGATCCTTGTGCGTGGACCGTCCTCCTTTTAGGACAGTGGATGCTAGAAGGAATTTGTAGGGCCTGCCTATTGCATTACTACTCTCTATTTGAAATTCCATCTTACCTGAAATTCTTATATTTGCCAAAAGGGAAGAAATATTGGACCTCTGTTTGAAATTTTCATTTGACTTTTAGCATCACTGCACAGTAGTTTTCTTCTGTGTTTTTTCTTTACCATTCTGACTGCTACGTCTTTCAAGCAGTACAACTTATATTTGACATCATATTTGCCGAAGAAATCTGTTGACAAGTCACTAGATAGACAATTGCTGGAGCTTTGGGAAAATTAAGCGAAAGATATCATCTTGGATTCATGAGACAGACTGACGCGATGCTCATGCTACCACACTGGCAAAGCATGCCCTCAGAGGATCTTGGTTTCTACATTTTGGTAGCTCTCTAGAGACAGTACACGACATCTGTGGATTCAAGGAGCATGATATTCACCGGAGGATATCGTAATGTGTTTGATGAGGTCTGGCATTGTTATTGGCTGCCCCATATGCAGACTCGCAACAGATGACAATTTGATGTTGCTTGTATACGTTCCAACTTAATTGTTAGCATACCCGTTGATGAGGGTTTTACGCAATGTTGCATCAGACTTCAGCTTGTGCAGAACCTTGTTGGAATCATGGTTTTGTGCAAAAGAAGTGACATATTACTTGTTCTTCGCTTATCCCTATTTTGCTTTCACTTTTTTTTTTGGCCCCCCTCATCATGCTCTGGTTGGTGCAGGTACTTGAATCCTTTGTCCCAAACTAGTTGGACTAGTTTGGGTCGTCTGTATTACTTTCTTGGCTTAATTGCGCTTTAAATCCTATGCTTTTCAAAAAAGTTGTATAGGAAAATCATGTCGTTTATTATTAGGCAGCAAACATATTAAGGATTGCCATGTAATAGCAAGATTTTACTAATGGGAGTCCGATTAGCCATGGTACTTTTGTCTATTTAGTTTCCTCTTTTATACTGTATTTTTCCATGAATAAGTTTTGTCAACCAATTTCGACGGATGAAATTGAAGCACGTGCGATTGTAAGGATTAAAGAACAGGATAAGATGGCCATTTCATCTTTCCTTTTCTCTTTCCGCAATCAGCAACGGCCTCCACCTCAATCCATGCACGGCTGCTTCTCCGGCCGGAGCTGCCTCTCCCTTGCCACTGGCGCTCGACTGCTCCGATCCACCGCTTGCCCCTCCCCTGGTGCCGTTGCTCCACTGCTTCTCCAATGCTGGCGCTCAGCCGCTCCTTCTCCGGTCTCGAGCTGCTGCTCAAGTCGCGCACACGAAGTGGAGCCCCACCGCCGATTCAAGGCAGTGCTGAGGTGGCGCTAATCAAGGCGGCACAACTCGCAACATTGTGCTTGTCCAACCTTGCGCTTGTCCAATTTTAAACACAAGGTATTATCAAAATAACTAATACGATTACCTCAAGTGCTAGAAGCGCAAGTGTGGGTGAAAACTAATGCCATTGAGGGTTGTTGGTGTTATACTGGCGGTGATTGGTTTTCTGGGCGTTAAGAATATAGCTGTTTTCTGAGAAACATAGGGCTTACTGTTTTAGAGTGCAATTAAGCCTATTTTCTTTCGTTGCCTTCACAAAAGGACATGTTTACGGACAGAATCAAGTTTTTCGAGTTACTATTCTCATGTTATCCTCGGTAAACCCCCTGTCAATTTGGATTTTGCAGGGGCATCTCGTTGCATAAAGAACAAACTCTCTCAGGCAATTGTTCTTCATCTTTTCTTGAATTGGCATCTCTTCCCCTTTCTGTAGTGCAAGACGAAATTCATACGGCCGATGATTGGCCCTAGAATGTACTCCGTACTTAACGAAGAAGTGTTTTTCAAAATGTTAAAATATTGCCACTAAAGTAGTCTGATGCCACTTCATTTGTGTTTAAAGGGGGGCACAAGTAACAAATTTTTACTCAAACAAAATGATTGCAGTAAGAGAAAATAGACAAATTGGTAGTTAAGTAGTTGCTATCTGAATGCCGCAACATTTGTCCAAAAAGCTTAAACCGGGTAATTCAAAAAAGGGTCATTCGTTTATTGTACTAATGCGTTCATTACGCTATTTGTTAAATATTTCAATTGAGATCTTTTTAATCAGTTTCCTCAATATTGATCATTAAGCGGTCAAAATCAAAATTAGTGGAAAATTTATATATTAACAATAGTTCTTTGAAACAAAATAGTAAAAATCAAGTGAATACCAAGCTGACGAGTCAACGCGTTGAGTCGCAATCCCTCTCACCCACTTGCTAAGTCCGCCAATCTCTTTCCCCACCATCTCGTACTGGTCACCATCCCAATTCCCGCTGCTCCTTCCCCATCCCCTCCCCTCCCCTCCCTGCAGTGGCGGAATCAGAAACGTTGAGTGGGGTGGGCACCAGATCTTTTTTTTTTTTAAAGATTCAGCGACAAGGATATTCACAAAACTCTTGCCCCAATATGTTTGTCCACGCTTTTGCGCTAGCAAAAGTTAAATTTCCATGAATTGAATCCACTTTCAACCTAAGAAAATAGTGAAATTCAAATTTCCTTGGTCCTGTCTAGTTGGCTAAAGCAGAAGCTCAATAAAAAATTATTTGATGTTAAAGGTTCAATTGCTACTACAGTTAAACATGCAAATTATAAATTCCAAATACGGATCTTACCATGAAAATCGTTGTCATGACCTTTGGGTGTTAAAATACAAACAAGGAGTCCACCGTGATGCCACCAGCCAGCAAGCAGCACTTCTGCCTGATTCAGGGCATCTCAAAAATAGAAAAATCTCTTTCTGTTACAATACCAATCAAGGGTAGCAATTTTACCCCAAAGCCACCAGATGGTTGGCTCGACTTTATTAGATCTTATGCAACATATAGACCAGCCAGAGGAGAGAAGAAAACAGGTGAGGCTAGAGGCAGAGAATGCAGTGTAGCAGTCAGAGCCCAAAGGCAATTTGCTCAGTGGCCTTGTAAAGTCTAAACTGTGTGGTTAAATATGTTAATTTTATGTGTTTACTTATTTGGAGTTTGAATTTTCTTTTCTTTTTTTTTTTGTATTTATTTGTATAAGTTTACCGTTTTAAATGACTAAAAGGGCATTTCTTTTAACTTTCGCTAAAATTTTTAGGTATTTTAACATGTAAAATAACTAAAAGAAATCTCATTCAAGTAATTTTAGAATTTTTGGGTAGAAACTTTTATCATTGTGGGTCAAATATACCATATAAAAGGAAAAAATTTTGGAGGAGCAGGTAGGCATCCGCCCACTGGTGCCACCCATTAACTCCGCCACTGCCTCCCTGCGCTTGCATCGGCACCAGCATCACAACCCCATTTTCCACGTACTCTCGATCCCCTCCCCTTGCCATCTCAATCTTACACAAAAATTTGTGGACCTCAGTGGACAACTTTTGGACCTGACTGAAAATACTTAAACTCAAGGACAGAATACAGCAGTTTGTTTCAAGTATAAAATTGGAAATAGAGAAGGAATTTGGTTATGGCTTGATAATTAGATGCCAGAGGGACCTTTAGTACATAATTATGGATACAGAGTAGTGTATGATGCTAGTAGTAATCTAGAAGCAAAAGTTAGTAACCTTCTGACTCATGGAGGATGGAATGGATTACCCTCAAGATCCATGGCACTAAGGAATATTGCAGCAAAGATCAATAACATGCCAATACCTGATTGCATCGAGCCCGGATTTCGGCCCTTTTATGGCCCTAAAGTGGGCTGGCCCACTTATTTTCAAATTTTGTTTTCCCTCCCCTTTTCCCCCCAACGGCCACATTCACTAATGATTCTGAAAATTTCACTTTTACCCCCCAACAACTATATAACGGCTAGTTTTGAGGGTATTTTGGTCCAGTTTAATTTTTTCAAATCTTTTAAGATTTTTTTTACACTTTTACCCTCCCTAACAACTATAAACAACTAGTTTTAAGGGGCATTTTGGTCTTTTGTGAACTTTGAAAAATCTATAAATTCACACCATTCCTTTCTAATTTTTCACACAAATCTTTTTACTCTCTCTTATCTAAACATTCTACATTTCTACAAGTTTTGCTACTATTTTCCTCTCCAATTGCTACTCTTGCTGATTACTACTCTTGTTTACATTAGTATTCTTGCTACTATTTTCCTCTCCAATTAGTATTCTTGCTAAATTCTAATTACTAGCTACTCTTCTTATTCATTTGTTCTTTCTAATCATTTTGTTTACTAATTAGTTTTTAGTGAATTCTTATTTATTAATTACTATTACCATTTTTTTAATTACTAATTCTCTCCAATTCTGAATCACTAATTATTCTTATTCATTTGTTACTCTTTAGTTCTTTTTAATTGTTATTTTTAATTACTTTTTACTGTTCTAGTTTTATTTTCCAATCCAGTAAAAAAGTTTAGCGTCAAATATGGCTAGATTACTGAAGAAATTGAAGCGTGAATCATCATCACGAAAAACACGGCCCATGCACAAGCACTAATAGCAGCACAAGCACCACCACCACGGCCATCACAAACACCAATCCAAGCACCACCACAACCATTCATTCCTGGACGAATGAGTACAGGCTGTATGATAGATACACAAGCCAATTGGGAGTTCAATCAAAACATTCCAGATTTTGAATACACGCCTTCACAAGATAGCCCGCATTATAGTCAAGGACGCAGCTCGGTTGGCGAAGCTACTACTCTGTGGCATAATGTTAACCCGATGAGTGGTCATGATGGAGAAGGGCCGAGCAATCCTCCGATAGTCAGCCAGAAGTCCAAAAGGTGAAAACAAAAAAGCCGAGTGTTGGAATCATTTTGATGAAATTATGGTGGACGACGTCCGAAAAGCTCGATGTAAGTACTGCGCTAAATTATTTTCTACTGGTAGTGGTAATGGACATCTTAACAGGCATTACCCTCAGTGTGCACCTCGACAAGGCCACGTCGAACCTACCCAAACGCAGTTATCTTTTGACGGTAAGTTATTTGTTTATAATCAGCGAGAGCAAAGAGACGGTCTCGCTGAATTTGTTATTCACGATGAACAAGCCTTTAGTTTTGCCGATAATGCTAAGCACTCTAGATATATGAACACATACGTTCAACCTTTGTACAAAAAGGTTCATAGAAACACAACTAGATCCGATGCACTCCGACAGTATAATGCTGCTAAAGCACGCTTGATCGATTATTTCGATAATTTTGACGGTAAAGTTAGTCTTACTTCTGATATTTGGCAATCTCCGTATACTTTTGTTAGTTATTGTTGTGTGACGGCCCATTGGATTGATGCAGATTGGATTATGAACAAGAGAATCATCGCTTTCGAACTATTTCCTTTTCCGCATGATGGAATGAACATTGCTACTATTATATTAAAAGCATGTACCACATTTAAATTAAAGGATAAGATTATGAGTATTAGTTTTGATAATGCTTCTAACAATACAGCTGCTGTTGATGCTTTAGCGGAAAGCCTCAACCTGTACTTTCTGGTAAATTATTTCATGTTCGTTGTGTTTGTCATATAATTAATTTAATTGTTCAAGATGGTTTAGCTGCTGCAGGAGATATTCTTCTCAAAATGAGGGGTATGACAGCGTATGTTAATAGTTCGGGCCGAGAACACAACAATTTAAAACGTTGTGTGTTCAATATAATATGCCTCGCAGGAGAGCAGTTACAGATGTGGTCCACAGGTGGAACTCTACATACCATATGCTTTTACACATTCTGGCATACAAAGAAGTCTATACGCATTTTCTACTAACCATGTTCCCAGCCGGCTTGCCAACTCAAGAGGAATGGCAGATGGCCACATACCTAGCTGAATTTTTGGAGGTATTTTACACGTCTACCAATTTATTGTCTGGTACGTACTATCCCACCTCTCCTCTCGCTGTAATAGAAATTCTCAAGATGGCTACAATGTTAACAAAATGGAGATATATAGGACCCTTTCAGGAAATAGTAAAAGTGATGGATAAAAAGTTTAATAAATATTGGAGTGAACTGCCTGTTATTTTTGCTGTGGCTACTTGTTTAGATCCTAGGTTAAAGTTGCATGGCGTGAACGTCTCGATACAAGAGATATCGAGATTAATGTGCTACTCACAAGAGGACACAACCGCACTCACAGCGAAAGTGAGCAAGACATTTGAGGAACTGTTCAACCTCTATCGTAATTCTGCTGACGTGCGCGGGCGAGCTTCATCATTGACTGTGAGAGGTATTATGCGCCATACCTTAAGGGCTTTGAACATCTAGTAGCAAGACAACTACCAGGTGAAGGTACTTCTAATTCGGCAGGTTCGTCTACTTTTTCCTCTTTTAATGAGATTGGTGTATATTCAAATACTGATCATTATTCTGATTTATCAATGGAAGAACATGTTAATTTTAATTTGTTAAATTTTTGGAAACAAAATCAAAACATGTATAAAACTTTATCCCAAATTGCACGGGATGTACTGCCAGTGCAAGCCTTCACGGTTGCTTCAGAGTCGGCATTTTCAGCGAGCGGGAGGGTTTTGGATGACAGGAGGAGTCGTCTTAACCCCGAGTCGCTCGAGCTATGTGTATGTTGGAAGGATTATCTTGATGCGAAATACCGCGAGCAAGATAAACCGATTGATGATAGGAAGAGCAGTGACTCGACGTTGAAGTACTTCCAGATGATTAGGTAATTTCTTTTTATTTTCCCTTTCTCAAGTTTTTAGAATAATTTTCTTCACAAAATATAGTTCTTTTTTCCTCTATTATAATAAGTTTTTACAAGCAAGATAGATATTATATATATATATATATATATATATATATATATATATATATATATATATATATATATAGGTAACTCCGTTTTTTTGTTTACAAGCAGCCAGTCCCAAGCCCGAATAAAAGGAGGAGGGCCTATGAACAAATTTATCTTCAATTTAACTCTATCAATTTGAATATTTGAATGTTATAAATATTATTGTATACACACATATTACTACATATATGTGTGCGTGTTTAGAAGGTACACATGTACATATCTTTAAATGTTATAAATATTATTGTACACACATGTTATTGTATACACATGTGTACAAATCTTATAATCTATTACATGAATTACTACATTTACTTGCATACACACATTTTTACTACATGTACACATATATTACATTTACTTGCTTGCATACACACAATTTACTTACATAATAATAGGAAATGACTGCAATTTAAATCATTACTTTCAATAACAAGAAGTTAGGAAAGAGAAAGGAAAAAAAAGGCCCGGGCCCGGGCCCGCCCAAGCCCGACCCTAAATATTGGGCTTAGAGCCTGGGGTTGGACTAGGTCTATGCATCCCAGATTTTGGGCCAGGCCCAGCCCGTTTTCCTCCCATCCAACCTGGCCCCGACCCGTTTTCTTCTGAGGCTCGCTGGGCCCAGGCCCATAACCATCTAAAACAGCAATGTGCATAATGAAATATGTGTCCAACTATACTTAGATAGATGCAACAGTGTAAGAAGAAATAGGATATATCGGTGATTTCTATATATTGTCTGAAATGTAAATTTGTTCTATACATAAAATGAAGGAGGACATTTTCCAAAAAAAAAGGGAAACATTAGATAGTGAACGATGTTAACGACAACAGTAAAGTGACCATTTTCGTATTTTACCTGTCACTAATGCAGAGTCGTTTATTGAGGTAAAATTTTGGGTTAAATACACGTAAGTACCCTGAAATTATCACAAAGTCTCACTTGAAGGTCCCAAAGTTTAATTTTTACACATAAGGGCCTGTAACTCCAAATTTGTAACAAGTAAGTACATCTGTCCAAATTCCTAACGATCCATGTTTTTTCGTCAGGAGCAATTTTGGGTTTCCAAGCGACAATGCCGGCAAATGCCTCCTGCAAACCATGACGGCAATTTTCCTTATAACTGCCCACTCATGACCAACACCGTTGGCAACACCATCCGGCTACCACGCAGGCAACTGTCCCTGCCATCAACTCCCCCATCACCACGGTCCACCGCCGACCAACACCATCCTACGACCAACATCGTTCCCCCGTCACCACGATCCATCATCGACCAAAACCGTCTGGAAGACCTCGCCAACAGTGGCCCTGCCACCGTTATCCCCATTATCACGAACAATCGCCGACCCCAACAGCACACTTCCAGCCGCCAGCCACCACCAATCATGCCAACCCACCAATAGCCACCGCCGGCAAACTCAATCGGTCCAGATCTCAGCAAACCCACAACCACCCAAAACCTTACCTGCAAACCCGCAACCACGACCATGACCATCAAAACCTTACCTACAATCCGGTTCTTTATTGTTCCACCGCCGGCAAGACCCTCCGACAACGACCACCCAACTGCTCAGCACCCTCCGGCAAAGACCACCCATTGTTCGCCGCCGGTTCGAATCCTACGCCAATTTCGTCCGTTTTTTGCATCTATCTGTCTCACAATGAAACCCATTTTAGAAACTCAAAATTATCCATGACGGAAAAGTATGGATCGTTAGGAATTTAGACGGATGTACTTACTTGTTACAAATTTAGAGTTACAGGCCTTTATGTATAAAAATTAAACTTTGAGACCCTCAAGTGAGACTTTGTGATAGTTTCAGGGTACCTACGTGTATTTAATCCTAAAATTTTATACTTCCACGCCAGAAAAGACTTTTTCAAAAAGAAAACAAGAAAAGAAAGGTGCCATTTTTATAACTATTGCACTTTTACTGGTGCTCCCATTGTACTGTAACAATGGAGTTTTTACAGTAACAGCATGGCCGCCTCTTTCGTCACTCCTTTATGTCTCTGTGTCTTGCCTTGGCTGTTGATCGATGACTATCGAGTTGCTGGTCAACCTTCCCTGTCCCCCCATTTCTTTTCTTTAACCCTTTTATAAAAAAATATATACTCTCTCAGCAAATGATAAGAGTAAGCAGTATTTGTTGTCTTCCCATGTGTTGTTATCTCTCGTACCTCGTGGAACTTTCTTTCCCCCTTCTCGATGGGGAAAAACAAACCCTAATTCCAGTCTCAGAAAACTCCATGCAACACAACAAAATTACAGGTTTCCTATTTCTTCGCCGAGAAATCCGGAAACTGGTTCCGATGAATGATGACTGTACATCATTAGATTGAAGTTTAGGGCTTCCCCACCATCCTTTAAGCAATTACCTAAGGTAAATGTTTTCCTTGTTCTCTGATTTGGGATTTCGGTAAAGTTACTTTCTTGGTCTGTTAGCTCACTCTCAGTGTGTAATGTTTATGGTTTGGATCCAGCCACACTGTAATGTTTAGATTAGATGTTGCGAGTTTTTCAATCTGGGTTAGATATGATATGAAGTCACGGGGATTCAAAATTAGTCAAAATTCTTACTCTTCCCAAACTTCTATCCCCAACTTTGAGTCCCAAATGAGGTGCCATCATTTGGGAGTCAAATTCTTGGGAAGGCTAGCATACCTCTCCTTGCCAAATATGTTGATGCACGATATTGAACATTGTCAGCCTGGTTTGTTTGATCAATTTGCATAAATTGATCAAGGGGGAAAGCAATGGGGCATATTTATTCTTGGCATAACGATGTTGGTGTTTTGATGGTAAGGGAATTAGGACAGTTGTACGACGTAAAAGCAATAGTTACTATCTCGCCCAGCGGCAAATTGGTCGCCTCTTTACATAACATTAGAAGTGCGAGCCCGCTACAGAGCAGGAGACTACGGGGATGGCTTGCTCTCTTAGAAGCGAATGCAACGAGCAAGCTTTTAGGTGTTTCTGCTGGAAAGAAAGTCAACAATTAGAAGCTTAAAAATTAGGGACAAGTTGTTTGGCCTTTGAATATGGTTTTTTTGAAACAAGGTTTAACCTGGTTTGTTATCAAAACCTCAAGTTTGCGCACCATCTACATCTTTAATGTGGTATGTGCCCTGACGCAAGAGCGAACGAAGTGTGACGTATTTATTGAAATCGAGAAATGCCTTTATCTTCAGTCAATATTGACTGCTAGCTTATAATTGTTGTAACATCCCTTCACGCCACGGTGAGGCATTTCACGTACCTATATTCTTTTAAACCCTTGTTTACTTCAGAATTAAGTCCCATCAAAGTCACAAACCTATTTAGGCATCACTGTCCAGTGTCGTTTTTCCCTCGCTTGAATGTGGTATCAGGCTTTACCTTCTCATCCTCTTACGTCAACTATATTGTATCTGATTATTAAATGTCACTTATCTATTATATTCACCCCAGTCCATTGTTATATGTTGTATTTGCTTTCGTTGCAGGTATTCGGACTTGATGGCTGGAAGCTGGGATGGAAGCCATGACCCTGGTAGTCAGTCAGATGAGAGCTATCAGTTTGAGAGATTACACATTGAGCCTATCTATGATGCATTCATCTGCCCTTTAACAAAACAAATTATGCAGGATCCCGTTACGTTGGAAACTGGGCGAAGTTATGAGCGAGAAGCAATTGAAAAATGGTTCAATGAATGTAAGGACAGTGGAAAAAAGCTTGTTTGTCCATTAACACTAAAAGAATTAAGAAGCGCTGATCTGAATCCTAGCATTGCTTTGCGGAACACCATTGAAGAATGGAATGCTAGGAATGAAGCTGTTCAGCTTGATATGGCTCGCAAGTCATTATCTCTAGGAAGTGCTGAGAATGATATTATGCAGGCTTTGAAGTTTGTCCAATACCTCTGCCACAAGAGCCGGTCAAATAAGCATGTTGTCCGTAACGCAGAGCTGATACCCATGATTATTGACATGTTGAAGAGCAGCAGCCGTAGAGTAAGGTGTAGAGCTTTGGAAACTCTTCGAATCGTGGCAGAGGAGGACTCTGATAATAAGGTTGTCAAAGGTTTGAAGTTGCATTGTTCAGATCAGCTCCTCTGACATAACCTGGTAACCGTGCAGTTAGTGCCCATTATAAATGCTGTTTTAAATTTTGCAGGAAATTTTGGCTGAAGGGGACACTGTACGCACAATAGTTAAGTTCTTGTCACACGACCAATCCAAAGAGAGGGAAGAAGCTGTGTCTCTGCTCTATGAGCTCTCCTTATCTGAATTACTGTGTGAAAAGATTGGTTCAATTAATGGAGCAATCCTTATATTAGTGGGAATGACAAGCAGCAAGTCAGAAAACCTTTTGACTGTTGAGAAATCAGATAAAACTCTTGAGAATTTGGAGAAGTGGGAGAATAATGTGAGGCAGATGGCTGAAAATGGAAGATTGCAGCCTCTCTTGACATTACTCCTAGAAGGTGAATTGACTATGCTTCCCTATATCTGCATTTGCAAACAAGTGGTAGTTGATGGTTTTATATTTTCTTTTGTTGTTTGTAAAGTGTGGTTGCAGAAGTGCAGAACCCAAAGACACAAAAAACACAGAGATATTAGCGTCGACTTAAGAGTAGAGGCTTCTTTTCTGTCAAGAGGCAGTTCGATTTTTTGTCATAGTAATTCAAATTTGGCAACATTCAAAATGGGAAGAAAGAAACCTAGACTTGAATATAACGAACCTATGTTAAATAATTTTTTAAACGTAAGCCGCAAATGAGACAAAAAGGGGAAGTTTTCGACTCAATATACATGCTGTTAAAGCGTGTGATTCCTGTTTTTTCTGTTGTTTACTCATATCTGCTTTCTCTAGTACAGTTATTAACGTGATGGAAAACTTCTGTTGAAGTAAAATTAATATTATAAAATCTTGAGGAAGAGCAAGTCAGTATCTCTATGAGAAAAACTATAGAATGCTGCTCTTTATAGTTTACGTTTCCTAGAAATTTATGAGTAATATGCCACATTCCCTTGCTCTCACTCGTGTATCTCCACCCAGTGTATATTGGTCTGCTATTTATACAAGATGAAGTCCACATTACACGGAAATCTTGTGCTTTTGCAGTTGACAGCTTTAATTCGACTGCTTCCTAAGCCAAAGTTAGGGTTTTAACCCAACAGGGTTGGTTCTATGCTGATTTGAGAGAAGAACGATTTGCAGTAAGAACAATACTCGGCCGCCTCCGAACACGTCTCGCCAAAACTTTGTCTTTACTCCCATAATTCTCCCTCCTGCTTATTGGTTCCATAGGATGGTTTCGAGAAGTTAATCAATCTAAGTATCAATTCTGGGATGGGCAATGGGTTCTGCCTTAGAAACTAAAGGGGGCCAGGGAGCGTAAACCAAATAAACTTGTTGCTCTTACTCTGTCATTTTTGTCACCAAAACAGTGAAATGGTGAATGGCAATTGCATTTCCTTCTCAAAAAGTTTGCTAAAGCTGATAATTTTTTTGTTAAGTCGAGTGGGATTGCTCCGCAACTAGACAAAATTCAACTTATTGTCTATTTTTGAAATAATTTTTGTCTTCTGATGCCTTTTTTTCGTTTCCCATATTTCTTGACGAGTAAATTGAGAAAGCACTGGAGGGGGTACTACCCATTTGGAGTTTATAAGGAGCAAACTAGAGAAGCTTGTTTAAGAACTCAAAAGTTCAACTCACATATGGATTGACAAAGAAATGCAAGAAACCTGAACTTCCCTGTAATATGAAATGACGAATCCTTGACGGTCAAAATAGTCGAGACATATCGAAACAGCCATTCTTCCTACCTTTTCTTTTGCGTTCGATAAAGCACATTCTTTAGCTTAAGAGCACAACAAGGGCTTATTAAGTTTCGTGGATCTTTTCATGCGAATATTCTGGATTTTGCATCTACATATTCCCATCCTAAGTTCGAATTTCTCATGTCAGTCCTAGTTTTTGACAATAAAGCTTCAGTCTATTGCACTTGAGCTCTTTAAAACCTAAATGTTATGCATCAAAAAACCACCTTGCATGGACGAACAATCTTGCAACCTGACATACTAGATTAGCTTGGGATCAGATGAATGAAAAGTAGAGACTTTGATATATGGACACCTGAGTATTTGAAAATTGTTTGCGCACTTCTGTTTGTTTTCTCTTTTTTTTCCTTCTCTGTTTTTCGTCTATTTCATAGACAGAGCTTTTGGGACTTATGATAAGGTTTTGTCATCCATTATGGTTCATGTAAGTAAGGGCTTTAGTTTAATGGTTTGCTAGTTGTTACTTGGGTCATGTCCTCGCCATTCATTTCCTGCCTTCTGTATACTATTTCTTTCCTTTTGATTATTGAGACGCTTAACTGTCCTTTAATAAATATAGCTTCAGGGGTGTAAAGTTCTTTACTTGTTGGACCAATAAATAGAGAAATGTCTTTAAAGTATTTTGTCATGGATGGATGGCATCACTTGTGAGCTTTGTTTTAGATTGATCGAGTCTGAGTACCTATTTTATAACTTGCTGTTTTCTTTTAGTCTCATCCAAGACTATTCTGTAAGCCTTCGTATGTCATCTTATAACTACTGCCGTACCGGTTTTTGCAGGTCCTCCGGAAACAAAATTGTCTATGGCTTCATACCTAGGTGAGCTGGCTCTGAACAATGAGGTAAAGGTCTTTGTGGCTAGAACAGTAGGTTCGTCACTGATCAACATTATGAGAAGTGGTAACATGCAGTCGAGAGAAGCCGCTTTAAAAGCTCTAAATCAAATTTCATCTTGTGAGACAAGTGCTGAGATCCTATTAGAGGCAGGTATACTTCCCCCTCTCGTCAAGGATCTTTTCACTGTTGGTTCCAACCAGCTCCCTATGCGCCTGAAAGAAGTCTCTGCAACAATTCTTGCCAATATTGTGAATTCTGGCTGTGACTTTGATTCCATCCCAGTTGGACCTGACCACCAGACACTTGTCTCAGAAGATACAGTTCACAACCTACTCTACCTCATCAGCAACACAGGTCCGGCAATTGAATGCAAACTTTTCCACGTCCTTGTTGGACTCACTAGTTCTCCAACTACTGTTATGAGCATTGTTTCTGCCATTAAGAGCTCTGGTGCTACTATCAGTTTGGTTCAGTTTATTGAGGCTTCGCAAAAGGATCTGCGCTTGGCTTCTATAAAACTTCTCCAGAACCTTTCCCCATACATGGGTCAGGAACTAGCTGGCTGTCTACGTGGTGCATCTGGCCAGCTTGGTAGCCTGATAAAAGTCATATCAGAGCATATTGGTACTACTACCGAAGAGCAGGCAGCAGCTGTTGGGCTTATAGCTGATCTTCCAGAAAGGGACATGGGCCTCACACGGCAGTTGCTAGATGAAGGTGCCTTCAAGTTGGTCATCTCGAGAGTGGTTAGGATCCGGCAGGGGGAGACTAGAGGCAGCCGCTTTGTGACCCCCTACCTAGAAGGGCTTGTCCGGGTTCTTGCAAGGATTACCTTTGTCTTGGCCGATGAGCCTAATGCCATTGCTCTATGCCATGAGCACAATCTTGCTGCTCTGTTCATTGAACTGCTTCAAACCAATGGGCTTGATAACGTACAGATGGTTTCTGCCATGGCTTTGGAGAACCTATCCCAAGAATCCAAAAATTTGACCAAGTTGCCTGAGTTGCCCTCACCAGGATTTTGTGTCTCAATCTTCCCTTGTCTAAGCAAACCACCTGTCATATCCGGATTGTGTCCGGTTCACCGCGGAACATGCTCACTAAAAGAAACCTTTTGTCTCTTGGAAGGGCAGGCTGTGGAGAAGTTGGTGGCCCTCTTAGACCACACAAATGACAAGGTGGTTGAGGCATCACTTGCAGCTCTGTGCACTTTGTTAGACGACGGGGTTGTTATCGAACAAGGGGTTCAAGTTTTGTGCGAGGTGGAGGGAATTAAGCCCATATTTGATATTTTAATGGAAAAACGGACAGATAACTTGAGGAGGAGAGCAGTGTGGGCGGTCGAGAGACTCTTGCGGACTGAGGATATAGCCTATGAAGTCTCCGGTGATCCCAATGTGAGCACAGCACTCGTGGATGCTTTCCAGCATGCTGACTATCGAACACGACAGGTAGCTGAGCATGCCCTGAAGCATGTTGATAAGATACCAAACTTTTCTGGTATATTCCCAAACACAGGATGAGTCGCTTTCACTTGTATTTATTGATTTTTCTACACCATAATTAGATGTTCTAGGATGCCTCTTTAAGGTTATAATTTGTGAAGCATCAAAGAATGCAGGTATATACTGTGGTTGTTTTCTTATATGTAGAGGGATTGTTTCTTCTTGTTTGTACTGTCTTCGTTTTAGATTGACTCCATATTGGCCGCTGGAGTTGGAGGAATGGCATATGGTGTGGTTGTGTCATTGTAGCTGAAGAGTTTTAACTTCAATTCGTACAGAATTTTCAGGACACAGTTCGTTTTATTAGTGCAGATTTTTCCCTCCCCTGTAGGGTTTCTTTCTTTCTCCTTTATACGAGCAACGAGGCGCCCGGGATAAGAGCTCCGCATAAGATAAAAATAATCATATCTTGTGTTTGTCCGAAGCGGATAACTAAAATGTTTGACTGTTTTATCCAATTGGAGTGGGATAATTCTGTACCTGGAGGTGGTTTTATTTTTATCGAAGGCCCTTGGATCAAAAATTGATAGGCCATTGTGGATGAAGAGGAGCATCCACAGCCAGCAGAGCACCGCCAGCCATCGTGGCCTTAGACCTTCTTTCCGTACCGTCTCTCTTCTCTTTTGAGGTGAGGGTGGAGTTTATTGATGGTGTCGTGGTGGTGTCAATCAGTGTGTGTGTGTGTGTGGGGTAATTGATGGTGGTGGATGGGGCAAGTTATGATCAGAGTTATGGAGTATGGGGCTATTGGTGGTGGGTGATGGAGGTTAGTGGCGATTAGTGGTGGTGGTGGACTAGCTGATCTAGTGGTGTTTTGATGGTGTTGGTGATGGACATCTTGATGTGGTGGTGTGTTGATGGTGGGCATCTTGATGTGGTGGTGGTGGATAGGGCGATTGGTGGTGGGTGATAGAAATTGGTGCGATGAGTAGTGGTTGTAAGTTGGGGGTGACGGTTCCAGTGGTGGTGACAGGCGTGTTGATGCAGTGACATGTTGATGGTGTTGGCGATGGGCGTCCGAACGTTGTGGTGTGTTGGGGGTGGGCGTGTTGATGTAGTGGTGAGTTTAGAATGGTCAGATGGTGGTTGCCGCAAGTGGTGAAAGTGACAAGATAATCCTACGGCCTATAATATGAATTTGGTCCAAACATAGGATAGGATTTTTAGCTTATGTGACATGATATGTCATCTTGCCTATCTATCCTTATCTTGTCCTATTTTAGTGAATAACCCAATGCGTCAAATGCAACCTAAGTGTGGACATCTAGTTCAACAATTAGGACTTTGAATCATACGATACTGAGGTCCATCATCTATGCTACCAATGCATGTTATTTTCGATTACTTGTATATTTCCAGACAACTGATTGTCAAACTTCTGAAACCCATGCATCCACCCAGCCTTTTGCTAGTTCTTTCTATCCATCATTACCAGACTCGCAATAATTTATTACTAAGGTAGCGTTTGAAATCACTCCCAGTTTTGATTTTTTATTTTCAAAAAAATAAAAATCAAAACCAGTTTAGTTTTTATTTTTTACAAAAACAAATGGGTGCTTAATTACTCAATTTTAATTTTGAATTTTTTTTTCTTTTGGGTGTTTAATTACCCAGTTTTTTTTCTTTTGGTGGTTTGATTACTAATTTTTATTTTGAGTTTTTTCTTTGATGGTGGTTGCAATGGGGGTGGTGAAGCGTGGCGGAGGCAGGCCGCAAGTGGCCAGCCGTGGCCTACAGTGGTCTCAAAATAAAAACCAAAACTAGAACTTAAAATCCAAAATGGGAGTCGAAAAACAGCCATATTTTAAAAACTAGTTTTCAAAATTGAAGAGGAAAAAAATTTCTGTGTTAAACGCGTTTTTTTTTCTCCAGTTTACAAAACTAGAGAAAAAACTGAAAACGAAAAAGTTTTCTTTTGATAAATAAGAGAGTGACATTGATAATGTAAAAGATTACAAGGTTTTCACTGGTAAGCCATTCTTTGCTTTACAATTGTAACACGAAACGAAAACAAACTAACTATTAACGATTACAATTACAAAATACAAATCCACAAGACACCGAGCAATGCAGTCAACATATGGGATGTTAGTCCAAACAAGGAGTCCTCCTTACCGTAAGACTCACATGTCCACTGCCACTTCCACAAACCAGCGACGTCATGCCGCTTGAAATGGGGAATGCCGACCGGTCACAACAAGGGACTAATGCCACTGTCCTAAGCACCTCACCCCACTCCACCCTCAAAACCTAGTATCCGAATTCTACCAAAGAACCTCATAATCCCTCCCCCCGTCCCACCAAACCCCAAGACCTCCCGAGGCCCTATGCCCCCCTCCCCTCCTTCCCCAAGGACCCACGGCTGACCCATTAAATGAACCCAAACTAAAGCAAGCAGGCAGGGAACCAAGGAACCTATAGACTCACGAGCAAGGCCCCCGTAACAGGAAAACCCGTACACCCCACTAACCCTAAAACAACATCAAAGACGACGACGAACGCGAGGTGGCAGTGAGTCTACAAACTGAAAGTTTTCAAGAATTCTAGCGGAAAAGACTCCCGAGCTGCGAAATTAACAAGCTGCCAGTGACAGTCAGGCCACCGCCGGCTAGGATTCCGGCTGCCGTCGGCGAAGTCCCGGCCACCTTCGGCAGTAAAAAAACCCAGCCCCGTTTTCAAACAGAGCTTTAAGTTCCCTTTCTACCTCCGAGAATCACAATGGTAGTCTACAGTATTCAGCTCCCTCCGGCTTTTAATTTCTGCTACAGCGTACAATCCTATTTCATTGATGCTAAGAAGAAACATAATGTGGCACTGCCCGGGCATCATCTACGGCCACTAATGGTGATTTGAGTTGCACTGCAATCAAGCAAAAGATGCCATTTTCTTCCATTTCTCCAGGGAATCCCCACCAGTGCCAAGGGAATGCCTCTATCAACCTATTAGCCACCCTAACAGATGTTATCTCCTGGCACCACAATAAGTACTGGGTCATAATTACGCAAACTGTAGCAGTAGTAGCAGTTCTGGCAATTAATGCTATGAAATTAGCTGCTTCACTTGTTTCATCAGATCTCTCAGCAAGTATAGCAGCAAATTATCACAGAAACACAACATAAACTTCGATCAAAGGAAACAATGTTACACAAGACTAAAGAAACAAACCTCAAATATAAATATGAATGACAGAACAAAACCTAAATGAAGTAGATCAAATGAAATCAATTAATAAAAAGTCCACTGTCACAACGTCAAAGGTTACCAAGGGCATCATAAATGTAGCACAGCCATGGATTTTGTCATGCACGAAGAAGCATCCAGTTCATGAGCCACATGATTCCTCGAGATATGACTCCAGTTTGTTCCTAAATCAGACACATCACACATGGTCAAGAAGTCTAACACCTGTCCAAAAATTTTGAACATTTCAACCCCAAATATCAGGTTCTTGTCAGAAACAAAAGCTGCATTCCAGTCCATAGGGGCATCGGGATGCATTGAAACCTCGGTCCAAGTTAGATACATCAGATCAAGCTCCCAGAGCTTTCTAACTGCCTTGTTTCTCCTGCCTATTTGGCCATCGCCTTCACACCAGGAGACAGAAAGCATGAACAGTCGCCTGTTGCAGGAAATCAGTTTCGGGTAATAGTCATGAACTCGGGGAGGGGATGGAGTCATTTGGATTCCCACCCAAAAGCCCCTTTCTATGTCATATCCCACAAGCTTATCGTTTTCTGAATAAACATAAAACATGCCTCTACAGACAACACCAGAGCAGGCGACCCCAAAATCTACAGGCAATCTCTGAATTTCCATCCATTTATTCGACAAAGAATCATAAATTTCTCCAGAGTCTAAAGGCTCATCCCAGGTTCCATGACCGCCAACAGCAATCAGCATGAATCTTCTGCAGTCTCTTGTGCTTGAACGATCACTTTTTTGTCTTACAAACTTGTATGGATTCATAGTGGACAACAATGACACCTCATTTTCATCCAGAGAGTTTCTGAATTGACGTCTAACTGAAAGCCTGTGAGGATCCTCATAAACATCCGACACCCCTCCAACACGTGACCTGAGGAAACGTCTGTCTTGCCGGTTCTGTGGATTCTTGATAACCAGACAATCTGAATCGACTTCATAAACTCCTAAAATGGGCGTTGATCTTGCGTATTTCAAAGATGCAACTTTATGCCACGACTTTGTTAAGGGGCTAAAAACCAACACTCCTTTGTGCGTCTTGAAGGAGCTCCTATCTACCTTGCCAAAGTTGGTCAGGCTAGAACAACCCCCAACCACAAAAACATCATCCTGGATGCTGGCAACAGAGAACATGAATCTTCCTTTAAGAAACTTTGCATCTACTTTGTGCCATTGGTTAAGCGAGACATCGAAAGCATGTATTTCCCCAGAGCAATAACCATCTTTGACAACACCAAACAGAAATAACCATGGACTTTGATACAAGCATTCCCGTCTTATCTGCATGAAACGGGGTGTTGTTGTCAAGTTCCTCCATTTCCTGCACACAAGGCGCGCAGCCATGAGACTGGTAAGTGGAAGCCTCACCAAACACATTTCCAGAATTTCATCGGGAAGAAACACTTGCATGCAACTGTTCCTATGTGACTCTTCAAGTTCTAAAACCTTTCTGCTACTTTTCTTCCAAAATTTCTCCCTCACCCCATATGAGAAGCAATCCACAGTAGACTCCTCGGTTCCACATATGGTGGTGTACCCTTTCCCTTCGTCACTAGCACTGGACCGCCTTTTACCACCCAGATTATTTAACTCTTCACTTGTGTCGGCACCTACTTTGCAACCTCCACCCCTACCATACAAGGTGAGACATCTAAGCGAAACCCCACCTGTGTCATCCTCTTCTTCCTCTTCGGCTCTATAACTCTTCTTCAGCTTGTGGCTAACACTTCTCACAAGACGTTGCGGTACGCTCAAATTATCAAGGTGCTGACTAAGAGATGTTTCTCCTGTTAATCTCTCAGACATCATATAGTTATCTGTTATGCGGAGGAAGAGAAAGATCAAAAAACTTTCGCCAAACTATTGCCATCCATCCACATTTTGAAGCCTGTTTCGCCATGTGAGAAAAAACATTGCTGAACGTAAGGCCCAATACAAGTTGTATATCATAGTGACACTTAAAGAAGATAGTAGCCACTCAACAGTTCCTAAGCACCCCTGAAGCGGAATGCTTATTCAAAACATTGTTTTTGACCCAATCCAATAAGCTCACCCTACATCGTATCTAAAATGTAAAATCCAATGCAGTGAAATATGACAACTTATCTAAGAAGTCAAATAATCTGCTAGCGAAAATCAGGATTGGCATATGGACATGGTTTTTTTTCCCTCAATCTAAACTGCAAGGTATTGCTCCTTATGAACTACATTTGTTTTATCTATTGTAGTTAGCTTTTTCCCCCCGGAAACAACTAGCCACTGAAAATCAGATTCCTAGATCCATTTCGTCAAAACCAGAGAAAATCATGATAATATCACTACATGTAACGGTTCAAGACGGTCTATCGATTTAAGACACGATTAGATTCCCCGGTTCCACACTAAATGCCCCAAATATTTAACAAACAACATATCCCGTGTAAAATAAAACGTAATCCAAACACATTCATAAAACAAACGAACAAAAGCAAAAACAAAATCCACAAAGACCTACTTCGTGAAGCTTTGACGGCCTCGTGGATCCTACTTTAACGCCGATTCCTCAGACGAGATCCAACGCCATTAGCAGCTAAAATCCGAGCTTCTCAACTTCGAAAAAGCTAACCTACTAGAGATCAAACGGTAGTGTGCGTGTGTGTGGCTGGCAAAGTTTGTAGGTGGAATTGGAAATCTCTGGGGAATTAGTAAAGCAACATACTTGTGATGCAATTTGCCTTTTATTGCGTACACTGTATGAAATCAACTTTTCCAGATGATGGAGATGATCTCTCTGACCCTTGGATCATGTTTCCCGAATCTCGATGCATTTGGGAAGAAAGATCCATCATTTGTTGGCTCGGTAAGTCAGCAAATTCGTACAGTTTTTATTTATTTATATGGAAATTAAGGAATAATTATGGATGGGTGGATGTAGGTGAGCATCAGTGTCTGTCTTGAGTGACATGTGACCCGGGTTTCCTTTTTTTTTATTTTTTATTCCACGGTTGTGATGGGGAATTCTATGGTCGCGGCTTGGGTCCACGTGTGTGTTGAGTTTCTTTAATGGAGTCCGGAAAGCGCGGCAGTGAAAGTGGTGCGCCACTGATAATTTTCACGACCGATTAAGATCGTCAGCACCTCCGGAGCATTTTTGCTGTAACAGAAAAATATTATTAAATATATTTTAACGATGAAAGATTATTGTAATAATAGTAATAAAATACTTATAATTACACTCTTTTATCACTAATATTTTTATACCACAAATATAAATACCGTATAACAAAGGATGTGTATCGGTACATGATTATGTCTCTTGATCATCATGGTGATTTTAATGTTCCAACTACATTTAATTTGGACCGATGACATGTTTCTTGGTACGGTTGTAAGTATTGATTTAATTGAGTTCAAGTCAAATGGCTATTATTTGTTCGAGCTCGTAGTCATACACTGCGTTTGTTTAGACAGGTGAAGCTTCAAAACAAAGTAGGACGACAGTGCTCGGGTCACGTTGGGATTAAGGCTATAATGAAAGGGTCATTTCGGAACTCGAATGAACCGCCCCTCTTAGGTGTGGTTTGGCGTGTTTAAAAATAAAGATAAAGTGATCTAGGCTATTCGTGATGTGGCGTGGACAGCCGAAGATCAACTAGATAAGACACGTTTACTAGCACTATATGTGGAGTCCCACTATGTATATATAAGCGCATGTATGTATAGATGGATTTCCTGTGTGGATTATTTCTTTGGTGAATTTATACATACATATGTATTTATTAGGACTTACTCAGGAAAAGAAGCTCAACAATTTGGGTCAAACCCATGTCAATTCAGAGTCAAGTGACCTTTTAGGGTTAAAATTACAAATGAAGGACTACCTCGGTCTGACCCTAAAGCCTAAATCCTAATCTTTGGGATTTGAACCGGAGATTTGACTTTGATAGAGTATTTACAAATCACTTAGACAAAATATCTTGTTTGAATAGTTCAAAAAAGAATTTTCAAATTTTTCAAAAAATTTCAACTGTAAATTTGGAGTCTCCAAATCTACAGAACAAATCACTAGTCTGAACTAGTTATTTGTCAAATCCATTCTCATCTATAATTTACAAATGCACGATACCCCCACCCCTTTTAACAAACTTCTTCTTCCTTTATTTCTTCTCTCCAACTTATCTCCCTTCATCAGAGGTATCTGCCATCAGCTAACACAGGTACTCAATCTCGTTTCTTCTTCTGATTCAATTTAGTCCACTTTTTTTTATCGTGATTATTCTTCGATGCAAATTGGTCGGATTTCTGCGCAATCGGCCAATTGCAAAAGGCATGAACTTGGCAAGAGATTACCCATCCATCTTTCTACTGCTTTGCACAAAGCTCTTTTTAATACGCCCAACTGCTCGCGTTATTCGCGAATAGAAGGTGATGATTTTTGGGGTTACTAGTATGGGCAGAAAAATTAGGGTTAACGAAGTGTTGATTGGTGGATAGAGGGGCTGCTGGAGTTGACGGCTGTGCCGGAGAGTGTGAGATCGGTGAGGTTGACGAGGCGGCTGAGGAAGACGCCGATGAGCTTGTGCAGGAAGTTCACGGATAAGAATGAGTGGAGGTTGGAAGAGAGGGTGGGGGAAGCGGGAAGCGAGGTGCGGTGGGGGTGAGACAGTCGAGGAAGGAGAAGGAGGTGAGGGTGGAGAGGGCGGTGGTGGAGAGAGGGAAGTCGCCGAAGCAGTTGGAGAGGCGGAGGGAGAGGAAGTGGCGAAACGGGGAGGAAGAGTCGCAGGTTGTGGCGTTTTGGAATGATGGCTGCGAGTAAGGGCTTTGGAGGTTGGGATGTCAAGGAATTGGAGAGACGGAAGAGGTGAGCAGGGCGGAGGAGACGAGGAGGAGGGAGAGGAGTGTGAGGTGACTGAAAGGTCTGGTGTAGTGGTGCCATTTACTGAGAAAGATAGAGAAGGGGGTTCCTGTGACTGTGAGGTGCTTGCTTCGGAGAGTGTGCTGGGAAGTGAGAAGTGAGGACAAGAAGGATGCAGTATCCTCCTTTTTAACTAGTGTGTCCTGTTACAGTATCCTCCCTTTTAACTAGCTAGTGTGTCATGCCTCTCTCTCTCTGTTTGTATTTTGATAATCTCGATCTAGTTTAAAATGTAGTATCACATATCCCATAAAGCATAACCCAGAAGTTTAATATTCACTTTTAAGCTTGTAGCACATCCTATAAGGAAGCTAATCTCAATCATGTTATTGACAGTCCATATTGTGTTGATTTATGTATAATTTATCTGGATGATTAATATCGAATATTTTTATTGTTGTTATTTAGGTATTTTACAATAATCATGATCAATCGTGAGTGATATGAATAATGCATTGCGAAACTTAAGAAGAAGGCATGAAAATGAAGAAGAAGAAAGTCACAAGAAACTAAAAATTATTGTAGGCGTAATAGTGACGACCGTAACTTATGTGATAGTGTGATACAATAACAAATTCTTGGTCAAAGAACCACGAGTTGATTGGGATAATGCAAGAGCGGGCTATGTGAAGCGTTTATACGACATACGAGAAGCTGATTGCATAGAACAATTACGAATTAGCAGGCATGCGTTCTTTAAACTTTGTAATGTCTTGCGTGAGAAAGGAGACCCGGTGCCAACAAGAAATGTTCCAATTGAGAAAGTCGTATCAATGTTTCTGCATATTTTGGCCCATAATTTAAGATATAGGTTAGTCAAATTTACGTACTTTCGATCTGTCGAAATAGTTAGCAGGCAATTTAATAGAGTCCTACATGTCGTGATGAAAGTTAGTACGGAGTACTTAAGATTGCAAATCCAGTCCTAGATCAAACTGATGCAAGGAAATGGAAAATGGTTTTAGGTACTTTTTATGAAAAAGAAACCACTGCATTCTTTTTTTGTTTTTTTTAGATAATGTATCTATACATATATAAAAGCACATATAGGGTTAAATGGCTAATCTTTTCTTTCTTTAAAAGACCATTTTCTAATTGAAATTTTCATAAAAGATTAAGTGAGAGTAAAGGTATTTTTGACCTGTAACATTTTTTCATTAAATACCCTTATTAAGTTAGAGTGTTCTTTAAAAATGAGGGTATTTTTGACTTCTCATAAGATATAAAGTATATTTTTCTTAAAATATCCATATTCGGATATATGTTTTGGTTAGAATTAAGGATTGCTTTGACTTTTGACTTAAAAATTTTTTTCATTAAATACCTATTTTTAATAAGAGGGTGACTAAAAAATAAGGGTAGTTTTTACTTCTTATATGGTAACAAGCATCTTTTATTAAAATATCTTTATTAGAATATATGCTTTTGTTAAAGAGTTGTTTTGACTTTTAATTAAAAAAAAGAAAAAAAACCCTATGAAAATTCTATAAAAATCACCCTTGAATTCTTACATGCTCTCTAATTATTGAAAAAATTCTTATAAAACCCTATCGCCTCCATTCACGTTAAAGCTAAATTATCTTAAAGTTATTAAATATTCTTCATTATATATGATTAAGGAAAATAACTTGCAGAGTTTTCTATAACTTTTTTTGAGAAATGATATATACCTAAACTAAATTGAATATTTTATCAGAAACTCAATCCTTTTTAATTTTTTATTTGTATGTTGATGTGTATGTTACACATTTGAATTATTCTGCATGCATATAGATTTTAATGCAAACATATTAGTACATTGAAATTATTGTAAACTTGAAGTTTAATTATAGATTTTGAACACACACATATTCGTATAAGGAACCTATTGTATAACTGGAGTTTTTTAGGATTTTTTAAATTCATATGTAATCCTAAATAAAGTTAAATGGCTAATTTTTTTTTAAGATGCCCTTTTTAAACTGAAATCTTCATTGAAAATTAGTGTTTTTTTAATAGTTAGAACTGTAATTGATATGGCCTGTCGGTACGGGAATTCGAACTCGAAACCATGAGGTTATTCCTCAAGACCCTTTGCCACTCCACCACCCCTTGGGGTTCAAAATTAGTGTTGATTACGGGTGATTTTTACTAAAAACTTTTTTCCCATCAAATACCCATTTTGAATTAGAGTCTTGTTAAAAACAATAAGAGTGTATTTAGCTTCTTTTAAGATACAAGCATCTTTCTTTAGAATACCCTTTCAGGAATCCATGCTTTAGTTAAAGTTGTTTTGTCTCTTAGTAAAAAAGAAAAAAATATATGAAAACCTATAAAATCACCCTTGAACTCCTATTTGTTATTTGATTAATGAATTTTTTTATTAAAACCTACAACATCCATTCACATTAAAGCTAAATACTTTAGAGCTACTACATCTTTTCCATCAACTTCGATTAATGAGTTAAATACCTCTGAACTACTACAACTTGCAAAGAAAGCGTTTTCTATAGCTTTTAGGAATAAACATAATCTACTTAAACAAAATTGAATATTTTGTCTGAAACTTCAATCCTTTTTTAATTTTGTATAACAAAATTGTATGTTGATGTGTATGCTACAAATTTTAATAATTTTGCATGTATATGTATTTCAATGTAAACATATTCGTACATAAAAACTATTATATAAATGAAGTTTAATTCTAAATTTTAATTACAAATACATATTGGTGTAAGAAAGTTATCGTAAAAATGGAGCTTTCGAAATTTTAAATGCATATAAATCGCTAGATTATTATAGCTTCAGTTCGTGTCAAGTACATAATCTTATATTCGTATTAGAGTTATTGGAATACCCTTATTTGCATGATAACATATCATTCATATGGTTATTGCATGTCTTTCTATGATCTACTGTGTCCCGAGATATGATATATTTATATGATTATATATTATTCATATAGCTATTGTTTTTGTATATTTTGCTCTTATAAGTGATAGAATTAGATGAAATCCAATTGATAAAGACTCTAATTTCTTTCAGCTCAAATGATTAATAATTTTTTTGAGCTTAAAAACTCTCAAGTTTTAATACACAAGGGATTAAATAACTAATTTTTTTCTTAAACTATTATTTTCAAGTTTAAAAGTTTTCTAAATAGTTTGGCTTTTTAAAAGGTGAGGCTAAATTATTACCGTTTTGGTTGACTTTAAATATTTTAACGCTAAAAAGGTTCACTAATGCTTCTTTAAGTGACAAAAGACTATAAATATAACCAAAACGGGTAAAGATATGGCTCTAGCGTATAAAATAATCTTAAGGGATTAAAATGGCTAAATATTTTTCATTAAAAACACCCTTTTTAGAAATAAAAGGTTTAGAAAAATTAAGTGTGTTTTTTACTTTCAAGAATATGAGACTATACTACAATTTTTTTGGATCAATATAAATAATTTGTTGTTAAGGAGATTAAAAGTTTACTAATGCATTTTTAAGTGATAAAAATGCGGGAGTGGACTCAATCCATGCTTATAAATATGATACTAAGACTCTGTCCACTTTTGAAGAAAACTCTATCAAAACATAACCTTTAAAAATTGTCAACATCAAAATAAACCATGTTCCTGAGGTTAGGGTCTCATTTTAATCTAACAAATCCTAATTTTTCAAATCACGCTTTCAATACAAATTCTCCTCCCACCTCGCAACCTCACTTTTCTCGACAAGCACTCGGCCTGAAAAGTTGACAAATTGGCTTAGCTTCACCCGCCTTATCCTAGCGCCGGCGAAAGTCGGCCTCCACATTATCCCACCCCGTCCAAACGCCTCCACCACCGTAACATCCTCGATAGCAACATAAACATGCAAATTTCATAGCCGCCAAATCATCCATAAGTCTATAACATTGGCCGTGTGTGTGTGTGTGTAGGTCTGTTAACTAGAGGTGTGGTGGGTTGTGAAAGGCTGATTGATCATGATTGTGATTTGTAAAGGGTGGATTTCAGGTGGTGATGGTCCGATTGGACACAATGCTAGGTTGATTAGTGGTGGTGAAAGGCTGCTCTGGTGGTGGTTAATGGCAGCGGCTTCCGTGGTGTTAGGTTGACACAAACAACAATCTTATCCACCTTCTTTTAGATTTAAAACCCCAAATTCGCATTTTCATTTGTTAAATTGTGATGGTTTGTTGCAAGTGATTAGAGTGAGAAAGTTGTGACAATTCATTGGTGAGAAAGCTGAAGAAAGGTGAGAAAGCTAAAGAACAGATAATAGAGGGACGTGATTGTGGCTGTAGTTGTGGCCGATTGTGGGGGGGGAGGTGGTGTGTGTGCGCGCGCGCGTGTGTGTGTGTTGAAGCTGAAGAAGTGTAAAGAGGTGATGTTGGTGGGGCTGTATGGGGGGATGGAGGGACGCGAAATAACATTTGAGGAATTGTGTTCCTATGTGATGGGTATTCTAGTCTTCTCATCTTTTAGTATTATCGTTCGGTCAACGAACATGAGTGCTATTATTTTACTTAATGGACGCGCATATAATTTTATCCTAATTTCAAGGTCATGGATGCAATTAAGCCTATAATTTTTTAGGACTAATTACACCCATGTTCCTCAGTTTGGGGGTAATTACATCCGAGGACACAAAGTTTCAAAATGTAACACTTATGTCCATTGACAAATGGAATACAAAAATACTTAACGGTTTTGACAAAAAGACTTGATTGCCCTTGTAGCCCCTTCCCGGCAATCCCTTTCCTCACCGCCGGCAGTCGCCTTCCCCGCCGATAGCCCCTTCCCTCACCCCGGCAGCCCCCTTCTCCACCGGCAGTCCCTTCTATTCTTCCCCGAACAAAGCAATTCCACCGCATCCCCCCATCGTCACAAACAGATCCACCAGTCGCCGACCATCCAAGACTCCATCGCCCCTGTCCTTTTCTGTTCTTCACCAGAAAAACAGATCCATCTATCGCGACCATCCGAGACTTCATCACCCCCCATCCCTTTATGTTCTTCGCCGGAAAAACAGATCCACCTGTCGCGACCATCTGAGACTCCATCGCCCCCCATCCCCTTCTGTTCTTAGCCGGAAAAATAGATCCACTTGTCGCCGACCATCTGAGACTCCATCGCCCGCTGTCCTCTTTTGTTCTCTCTCGATCGACCGGTGTGGGTGGGTTGACCAAAATTCACAAATTAGGGTTTTGAAACCCTGATTTGCAAATTAGGGTTTTCAAAGCCTAATGCAAAGATATAGAACAAATCAAGGTTTTAAAACCCTAATCTATAAATTAAGGCTTAAAATCTTAATATAAAATTTTTAAAAAAAATTCAGTATATACATTACAAAGGGTAGTATCGTCATTTTAAAAATACGTATTGATGACATCATAAAAAAGTATACTTTTTGGACGAAATCCTGACGGATGGATACGGGTGATACATTTGAAACACTTTTGGTCACGAAATGTTACATTTTGAAATTTTGTGTCCTTGACTGTAATTACCCCCAAATCTCAGGGACAAAGGTGTAGTTAGCCCATTTTTGTAACTCTCAAAACCTTATGTCGGGGGTAATATTTTTTGACCCTGAATAATCATCACGACAAGAATATGGTCATCGCTGTGTAGAAAGAAACAAGATGGATACTGAATGATACTTAAAACTCTAAAAGCAAAGTTAGAAAATTTTTGGAAAGATCATTGAAAGTTAGAGCTACCAAATTTGTTGCCTATGTATTTCATTTTTTATATGTGTCATGCTAGATCTCTTAAGTTCTCTTAATTCTTGATTTTAAAGATGCAACATTTAAGCTCTTAAGGCATCGTCTTACAAACTTTGCTATAGTCATAACTTCTTCGCGTTAGACACTTTACTTTTGTTAATCCTTTTCAGGTTAATTTTTAAACTTTTGTTAATATCACTTTACTATAATTCAAATTTCTTCTTAATTTCACTTCTCAGACTTATATATATGTCGTCAAATATATTACATGAAATTATCTCAAATCATTTTCTTTACTTTATTTATGTACAATTAATTTTATAGTATTTCGTGAGAGTTAGATATTTATGAAACATGTTTGAGACTAATTACAATATCAATGTACCTTCGATAACAAGGTACAAAATGAAACAATCAGAATTCTCTTTAGCGGTAACTCAATGTGACAAATAAAATAAGTATAATAAATAGTAAAAAATATTGGTGATAATTAGCGTGAAAAATTCGGGTTTGAAATTATGACCATGTTTAATTAACTTTTCATATTTTGAGTACTTGATTAGCAGTTAGCAACTGATTTATTGTTATAGTTTAATTATAATAGTCATATTGATTAATTTCAATTGTATTTTTTTTATCAAGATTCATAATATTTTTATTTCAAATTAATATATAACGTGCGAAGCACGTGATCCTTACTAGTATATCATATATGTTTCTTGTGAGTAAGATATGCTTATTCTTTTATTTATAGAATTCTCTGAGAGCACTTGATGGAACACATATTCCAGTAACTGTCTCCGCATAAGTACAACCTAGCTATCGAAATAAAAAGGGTGGTATAACTACAAATGTCTAGGACTATGTGCCCCTAATTTGAAAATCATATACGTACTACCAAGTTGGGAAGGTTCTACTTCTGATTCGCGAGTTTTAAGGGACTCTTTGCGTAGGCGCAATCGCTTTCGTATTCCTAATGGTACTTCTTTTAATTTGATTTGGCTAAAGCTTTAAGAAGTTTTTCACTTACTACTTTTATGATTATTCTTCATGATGTAGATAAGTATTATCTTGTGGATGCGGGATATATACTAATGGACCAGGCTTCTTAGCTCCATACCGGGGAACGGAAAACCATCTTAACGAATGGGTTGAAAATAACCCAGAAAATTATAAAGAGTTGTTTAATCTCCGACACTCAATTGCAAGAAATGTCATTGAAAGGACTTTTTGGTTGTTAAAAAAACGGTGGGCTATACTACGAACAACTCCATTCTCTGACATTAAGACACAAGTGAGGATTATCAATGCTTGTTGTGTACTCCATAACTTCATCTGACCTGAGCAAGTCAACGATCCGATATTAAGCATCAAAAAGTCGTGATTTTAGCAGAAGCAGATCGTGACATTGCTCAGACTTTGCGAGAAGAAGATCGACACAATGCAGACGTGGTTACATCTGTGCAAGTGACAGAGTAATGGACTACGTTTAGAGATACGTCGGCAATGAATATGTTTGAGGATTATCAAGCACGAAGAGGCCTTGTAATTTAATATTAGGATATATTTTCGTAAGTGTATTGATGATTTAGACTATCCTTTTATGATTGAACGTTTTGCTTTGCAAGTATATAGGGTGATGATTCTATTTCTTTAATTGTAATGACTTTGGTGTATGGTATGTTTCAGCTTAATCATAATTGATCAAGTTTAATATGTTGTGTCTTTTTATATAACGTTAATTGATATTTTTGGTGTATGGTATGTGTCAGCTTAATAATAATTGGTCAAGTTTAATATATTGTGTCTTTTTATATGAGGAAAATTGGTTGGGTTTTTGCTAGATATTTGAGATAATGGAGGCGAAGGAACATGGACTAGCGAAGAAAAAACAGAAAATCACTCAACAGTGACTGTGATGGCACAAAATACGTGTGCTGGAACTTGGATATGGATCGTGCACTGGCTGACATATTTAGGGATGAAAATAATATGGACCACAAATCTGATTCTGGGTGGAAGCCGATTGCGTATACCGCAACCTCTGCTAAATTAAGTGCTCACATGAAGAAAGATATCAGGGTAAGTAACGTGAAAAATCGTGTTAAGATTTGGAGAAAAACGTACGCCGTAGTGAGTGCCATCCTTACGCAAAGTGGTTTAGTTGGGACGACGGAAAGAAAATGATCTCAATTGATGACGAAAATGCATGAAATGCATATGCTGCTGTATATTTTGCTTGCGTTTCTATATTTTGTAAATTAGTTTATGTCAACTTCATAATTTAACCTCTATTTTGTATTTCATAGTCACATGACGAAGCAAGACCATATAGATATAAGGTGATACTGAACAAGGATGACTTGGTAGAATTTTGTGCGAAATATAGTGCAACTGGAGAAGGTGTTGAAACTGTTGTAGATGCTGATAAGTCCTATTGCAGACCTTTATGATACTAATTGGTATTCTTGAACTCAAGGCTTAAATGATTTTCCTCCGGTACCTGACAATCATCTTTCAGCTACAAAAGAAACTCAAAAGAGAAACGCAATGGTATCATCTCTTGACGATTTTATGTGTGCAACAACACAAAAATTGGAAGCTAGTGAGGTTTGTGATTAGGTGATGGCAATATCAGATCTTGAGGAAAACCAACAATTTAAAGCTATTACCCGGTTTACGGAGAATGAAAAATAGTTTCGCGTGTTGAAGACACTATCCATTGAAAAGAAAAAGAATTGGGTGCCTATAATTATTCCACAGGCATAGAATTTTAGTTAGATGGAAAAACTTCATTTGTTTGTCTTTGTTTTGATTTGGATTATAACAATTTATTTCTTTCTTAGCGTACCCTGACTTTTGTTAAGATTTATGTTCTTGATTCATAATAAAAGTTTATATTATCTAACTATTGGTTTGTGTAGTTTCGGATACATGGAATAAGTTATATGTAATTTTCAGGAAAGTCTTGAATCTATTGGTACTAATCCAAACAAAGAATTTGTAAACACTCACTAAGAATTCACAGAGTAGAAAAAAATGTCCAAACATGATATTTTAAAATGATGAGATTTGTAAATCAAAGAATTTCGAAATGAGGAGATTTAGAAATATCTAGTATTTCAAAATTTCACATCCAAACACACCTTAGCGGTCAAAATTGACGCATTGGACTTGGTTGATATCAGAAGCTGAGATGGTGGACTAAATTAAAACATTTCATAAATAACGGACTTTTTTAACATTAGCCCTACACGAGGGACCATATGTGTAATGTACCCAAGATTTCAACACTAACGAGCTGATCCGAGAGTCTACTTTAATAGCCACAAAAGTTATACCCGTTTTGCAATTGATCCCTATTGCTTTTACGCTCTTTAACTGAGTCCCCAGGTTTCTTGATTTTGCAATTAAGCCCTTCTGTTGATATTCGTAGAAGAGAAGGCAACACAGTTGGATTCACTTTGATTTCTTCGATGGGACAGGAGGAGGAAAAAGGGTGCTCTGAGAACGGAGTAGAATCGAAAGAAGAAGAGCAAGATGAACAGGAGAACAATGTCTTGAGGTTTCTTGATTCGTTGGACAGCTACCTTGTGCTGATGGATTCCCTATCTTCCACCCTTCGCCAGGTTTCTTGTTATTCCTCTTGAGATCTTTCACTAATCATATTTGAATGATATTAGATTCTACTCGTGTTTAATATTCATATGTAACGATCTTCTTTCCCTCAATCGACAAACTACTTTATGCAATTGTAACGTGTTGTTAAATATTGGCTTGTTCATGCAAATATCCAATTGAACTCAAATAGTAATTGTGGATTAAGTGCGTGTCGTTTGACAAGTAAGCTAGGGTTAAAGCAAGGATAGTAGTCAACATTAGTGCAGATTGTCAAATGGGGAGAATCCAGTGGAACAGAGAGAGTTTGTGTTATTGGCAAGTAAATTGCAGTTAAAGGCCTCTTTAGTTTTGTGAAAGATGATAAACAAAAAAATTGTAAGAAAAACAACATGCGCATTGCACACGCCTGCCTCGCTTTATGTTACCTTTCCACATTTTAGCTCCACTATAGTAGAACAAATGCTGGAGTACAGAGTTGAAGTTCAGCTTTGCATTTATAGGCCATGATTCATGTTTTGCGGAATTAGTGTATAAAACAACTGCGTCTTCGATGTTAATAAAATCCATTATCTTGGTTAAACAACAACTTACTTTCAGTGTAAAATTGGACAGAAATAATTTCTTTTCCATGCTGAGTAGAATGTTAGGCTCCTGAATTTCTGATTGTAACAGCCAATAACCACATAGTTTGTCCGTCAGTTCTGCAACCCCAACCGTAGACATGTCAGAGAATTTTAATCAATTTCTCTGTAGCAGGGATGGATGGAATTAGCTAGTGCTCGACACTCCATGGGTGCTTCACGTCTCAACAGTGCCTTGTTTGACCTTAAACACCACAATGCTGCAACATCATTGGAAGTAAATCATCATGACGGTATTTTATTGCTCATCTTTTTTGGTCAATAAGATTATTATAGCTGCAATAGAGTCATAGGTTTTATGAATACAGTGGTGCTGGTGTGCACCAGAAAAGTGCATGGAAATCACATCTAAGAGAATTGTTATATCGTATCTTTGGCACTTTTACCGAGTGTCAGTCAAAGCCTAATGTGAATGATGTTCCAAAGTTATCATATTTAAAGGAGTTTAGTTTGTGGAATTCCAAAGTGCCGTGTGCGCGTGCGCTCGTGGGCGTGTGAACAAATGCACTCTGTCTCCCACATAAAAGATGTCTTCTGCAGATATAACTTTTAGATTTACAAATGTTCAAATCTATATTGTGTTCTTACATTTCCCTTTCTGTAACAGACACCACCATGCAACAAACGTACTTCAACTTGTGCAAATGGGCATCCCCTGATACTCAAAATTTGTGCTCTAAGGAAACAAAATTAGAGGAGGGTGAGTTGTTACAGAGGAAAGCTAGTAGCCCACAGATTCGGCATCGTGGTGCATCCCGGTCTTCTGGTACTTGTCGCCTGCCACCTTATTTGAATATAAGCTGTTGTTTATGAAATACGGCACCGCTGTTGACTAATAAAACATCACCAACTGGGAACTCTTACAAAATCAAATTGGTACAAATATAACATTAAGGGAAGCATAAGCTGAAGCTGCCATTTCTGCAGCTATAAAAACGGCATTTAGTTAACTTGCTCCTCTTTAGTTAAAGTATCTCTCCTCTTTCATGGCTTCTTAACTTTCATTTAATGTTTGTAGAAGAAGTTTAGGAGAAAAGACCACAACCTTATGGACCTCCAGTTACAGTTGATGACCAAGTAAGTCTGCCACAACCAGTTGTAAACCTCATTTCTATCTTGTTGCCAATGATTATAATTCTCAAAACATTATGGACCAGTTCATTTCGGGGCATGAGGAGCAACATGACATTTGGCACCTTTATTACAAATGGAAATATCATCTGATTAATTGAGCACAAATATGTTAAACGGAACCATTTGATGGCCCTTCTTTTGTCTTTCTAGGTCCAAAAGGAACGATCGAAGTCGCTTTCTGTATTCGGAGCTTTGGTTTCTCCTAAGCTTCGAGGGGCCCAACTTTCATTTGAGACAGGTAAACTGCTAACTATTGACCAAATTATACTACATAGGTTGGCTGTAGTGATCCAAATGCATTTTTCTTATGTTCCACTTTAGTAATTATTTTAGTTGCCCATCCATGTGCACATACCCACATTATTGGTCATGGTTTCATTATGCAGCCTTGGAGACACTGGTAGAAATAGCAAATATACGATCATCAATACTATGTACTCATGATCAAGTGCAAGAAGGGATGAAGACAATGACGTGATGACAAAAGGTTTATTTCCACTGATGTAGGCCCACCCTCTGATTAGTTCAGTTTATGTATTCCTCTGTTTGAGCAAAATAAACGGTCAGTTCACATTTTCCTAGAAGTGCTGACCAAAGTTTTACCAAAGGGCGTCCCAGTGCATTGCGGAGTTTACTTACTAAGAAGAGGTTGTTTCCGCAATTTGAACCCATGACCCTTAGGAGAGACTTATTCTTGGGCCAAGGCTCACTCTACTCTCTCAAGAACGCCTTCTACTCCACCCTGACCTTCGGCAGATCAATGCCAGCTCATGAGATACCTGTTGCCATCATCCTGCCTCTGACAAACTTTAAATCTCTATACCCTTCAGGAGCAATTGGTCTCGCCTTTTCACTTGTTTTGTGCTGAACAATAAGATTTTCTTTTATGTAGATTACTTGGACTAAGAAGATTAGGGATTGATCATCGTTGTGCTTGTTAAGGCCTGCTAACTTCTAGTTGTCAATGCAGAGTGTATTGGGTGGCTCTTATTCCACAGTAGATGCTCACATCTGTTGTAAAACCTTTTATCTAACTTTTGATGGATGAGTATAATTTATGCATCTTACTGGACCTGTTGCAGAGTTTCTCTTCCATTAAGGTCATCCAAATTGCTGTCAAGATTTAGCATGTTCCACGCAGGTCATTTACAAAATACGAGAGGCTCGTGCACATATTCAATCACCTGAAAAGCAGGACATTTTCCGAGCCGGTTCTATTTTTCCTTTGGTTGGGCAAAAACCTTCTGCATATCTAAAGCAGGTATAGCAGGATAGAGAATATGGATTTCGTCCTATGATGCTCGACAAACTGCTGCTGGAAAGTCGACCCAACAAATTCATGGATTTTGAATTTTTCATACGTTGATCTTCCAACATTTCTTCTAAAATCTATCTTGAAACCTACAAGTTCTTCTTCTGCCTTCTTCCTATAGCCACTTCCTTTGCCATCTTCTCATATCTTGTCCTTATCTTTAAACTAATACTAGTATTGACCCGTGCGTTGCACAGGGGAGTACCAATTAATAAAAGCTCAAACTTATATATAGTATAGCAGTAAAAAAATTAGTAATAATAATAATGGTATTTCTAGCTTTTTATGAATATTTGTACCACTTTTAGCAACAATAGTAATAAATCATGTGTTGAGATTTTTATTAAATAAAACTCAATAAGAAGAGTATAAAAAATTATGCAATATAAAGGGAAATAAAATATGAGAGATTATATATATATATATATATATATATATATATATATATATATATATATAGTTTGGGTTAGTTGCAAAAAGGTCTCTGTTGTTACAAAATTTGCAAAAAGACATCGGATTTTGCAAAAGTGTTGCAACCGACGATTTCCGTAACAGAATGATGAAAATGTCTAAATTGCCCTATATATACTGTAATTGTAGATATTAGGTCTTTTTTGTTTTTTTGGTATGAATGGTGTTTGTGGTGGCGGCGCCAGCGCATCTGGATGGGTTTGATGGCGGGGCTGGCCAGCGTCAATGCAAGTTCATGGAGGGTGGACAGGGCAAGTGGCAGCAACGCCTGGCGGGGTTGGGGTTGGCCCGAATTGTAGATCTAGGTTTGTTTTTTGAATTGTAGATATAGGCTTGTGGTTTGTGAATCAGGCTGGTGGAGGCGTCGCAATAGGCTACGGTTGGTGGCGGGGTTGGCGGCAACGCAAGTGGCAAGGATTGATGGCGGGGCTAGCAGCGGTGCAAGAGGTTGGGGTGATGAAGGAGATGGCGACGTGAAGTTCGCGGTGGGTGGAAGGCACCGATGGGGGCAGTGCACTTGGCATGGGTTGATGAAGGGGCTAATAGCGGCGGCATAAGGGTCTTTGTGGGTGATTGGGGCTAGCGGCTTCAGAGGTACACGGGGCTGGACAGTGGTTGTAGAAACGGGCGATGGCTGAAATGGAGGGTAGTGCTGGTCGACGGGCCTGGTGAGGGTGGCGGCTAGGGTTTTGGCTTGAGGGGGCTAAGGCTGCAGCGATTGGGCGAAGCAAGTGGCTGCAACGACGGCGATTGTGTTGAGGTGCCAGTGGTGACAGAAATGGGTGGTGGTTAGGGTTTAGGATTTGGAGAAGGAAGAAGGAAGAAGAAATAAAGGGCATTTTTATCGTTTCATTTAGTTAATCTCTACCAAACGCACTCTTCAGGAGCGTAAACATCACACGCCGTTAGTTTGAACATTTTTTTACGGTTGTAATACTTTTGCAATCTCCGATGTCTTTTTGTAATTTTTGTAACAACATGAGTCTTTTTGTAACTATCTCAAACCACAGGGGTATTTTACACAATTATTCCTAAAATTAACGGCGGGAGATTTGTTAAATTGTGAAAAAAAAAATTGGACTTACCTAAAATATAATAAAGTTTCAAAATTAGACTTGTCTAAAATATAGGTGCAAGATTTGAATGAGAGTTATAAATTTAAATTTGTGAGAGAGATTGGTTTTTAAAATGGAACTTGTTGACGTGAAAGGGAAAGAAAAGTAAGAGTCATCTAATTAGTTGAATGTCAAATGGTATAATAATAAGCATGCCAAGTAGAAAATAAAAGTTTAGGGGCTGTACGTTTACGTTTTTCAGTTTTCATTTTTGTAATGATGATGAAAAATATGTTTTTTTCATGTATGTTTACGTTTTTTCGGTTCCGTTTTGGATAAAATTTCCAAATAGTATAAAAAAGCTAAAAACACTCAAAGGGTGTTTTCACTTTTTTCCTTGAACTGTATTCTCCTTGTCAGAATACTACATCTTCTCCCTAATATCTACCACCATGTTTCAACAAACCCTTACCAAACTAGACCACCTATTTCACTGGGTCTTCCTAGAAATGGAAATAGTGGGGTCCATTAATGAATTAGTTCAGAAAAAAGTTAGTGAAAACAAAAATAAAAATGATAAGAAAAAATTTAAAAAGTAGATACGGAAAAAAATAAAAGTACACAATACGATTTTAGAACTGAGTACTAAATTTTGGAAACCAAAAATAGAATATAGAATACAAAAAAAAATCTTGTAAGCTTACAGGTTCTTACATTCTCTCAGTTTTAACTTTACTATATTTATATTATATATAGAAAATAACACCATTTTAGTGTAACACCTCTGTTGGTGTTATATAACTATCTATTTAGAAAGTCGACACTTGACATCAAAAGAATTTTTTTAATTAATACAAAAGATAATGTTTAAATGCTAAATAACTATACAAAAGGTCATGTTTGGTTCTTAGATTTTGAAAAAACATTCCAAAAAATTTAGTCAAAATGCATCAAAAACATCATGCTTGATATTATGATTTTATAATATCAAGCATGATATAAAAATATGACTATTATATGATTTCTTTTTTCCTATTCTCCCTCCAACATTTACCGCTCTTGCATGCGTGTTGTTATGCTTTTCGCAAACAAAAATTTTTTGTTTCCGATATCCTTAAACAGTTGCAATCACATGGTTAGATTTTGGGTTTCCATTGCAAAACAGTAACACTCAATTGTAAGGTAGAAGTAAACCAAAAAGACATGGAAAAAATTGTGCCTTGGAAGCATACAACACGAAAAAACCCTGACTTTATTTGTCCACATTGACCTCCTTAATAGGGGCAATACAAATACAAATACTATCAAGCCACGTTACAAAGAATATATTATATCATATGAACGAAGATCTTCTATTCAGCAACTGCTACTCGTATCCAAATAACTGCGCTAGGCACCCTTCTTCCAATTACTCTGCAGGTCATTCGAAACTGAACACTCGTAACACACGGAAAATATTGTACTCTGTTCTTCATTCCAACGTTCGCCCCCACAAAATGGGGAAAAATTGCTCTCGGGTACAGCAGAGCAGCACCATAACATTGTCCAGCGTCTATCCAGGCTATACGAAAAGCTGCTACGAGATGATGAGCCATCCTTAAAAGCCAAAATCAGGGTACTAATCAGCAGCTAGAAAGCTCTCCAATTATCAGAATCCTTTTTTGGAGTTTGACTCTCTGACGAGACCTTAAATGGGCCACTTGATCCAAATGGATCAGAGTCGTCAAAAGAGAACCCTCGACTATGGTCAAAGCCTCTGGTGCTGCTTATGGAATCGAACCTTGTGAAGGCATCCCGTTGAGGAGAAGACCCGCGGTCATGCGTACTGAAAGAATCATACCTGGACATATTGTCAAAGAAAGGATCTGCTGATCCCCCACTGTATCTCAGTGGAGAGTTACCAGCTCGAGATAGTGGACTACTAGGAACTGAATCCTCAAAGGAAAATGGGCTCTTCTTCTGAAAAATACTATTTCCCTGGGGAGATTCTGTTCTACCTGGACTTCCGCCAAAGTCACTAGACTCGAAGAAATACTTTTCTCCTTGCCTCTCATAATCAGAATCCTGCAAGGTAACATCAGTTAACATTAAAATGTTTGTAATGGCAGCCACCCAATCAAGATACTAACCAGGAGACTCTGTACCTAGAAAGCATGCAATCATTACACGTCCAAAGACCATTTAGAGAATACCTAGGTAATGGTAAGAGTAGTAGTCTGCAGTCAAGCATCCCTCAAGTCTTCAAACAGGGATCTGTTAGAACAGATCTCGATATGAATACTGCTTGACTGCAGTGTATATGTAACTTGAGATCACCATTTTAGTTGAGGGTGTATCCAAGTAACTTCCGGTCTCGTCAAAATTTAGTCCAGTAATTCTCAAGTCTCGTTGAAGAGTCGAAACGGACAGCCTTTAAGGGATATATGAAGTAATTCAATGAAGAACCAACTTGACAGCAATGATTATAGGAGCAATAATCATTATAATGAGATTGGAGGGGAGAGAGGAGACGAGCAAGGGGAAGAGAGGGAAAGAGCAGAGCCTCTGTGTTCGAAAAGTTGTCCAAGCAAATTGGTAAAAGAGAGTATAATATTGCATGAAGGAAAGCCAATAAGACGGTGTCCCCAGTTACGTTCAAGCAAACACAGTTGACTTGTACCACTCCAAGGACCTAGTAAAGGTGGGGAGCGCAAACAAAACCAAGAACCCGTGCGACAAAAGGGTTTTGCAACAAAAGATGAGATGAGTGACAAAGGGCTCCTCCCCTTGACCAACCAAAACACTTCCATTAAAGACATCCAAGCAACGCTCTGTCACTAACTCATTGTGTGGGCACCTAGCGCAAGGGTGCGCATGGGGATATAGGCATTGGACCACACAACGGACTTGGCCTTTAATCCCACAGCCTAATGCATTGGGTCTTACACCGACCCTAACATCTCCCAGACACTAGGGAAATCCATTGGGGAAAAAGCCGGGGGGGGGGGAGGGGGGGAGTTGTTCCATTCCCCTTGCAAGGGCAAAAGGGATTGTGCGTGTAGCTGTCACAGATTCATCGTGTGGGTGCCTCGTGCACATGAGGATATAGGCGTTGCACCTCACAACGGGCCTGGTGTGTAATGCCACAGCCTTATGCAGCGGGCTTTACACCAACCCTAACGTCGCCCATGCACCGGCCGTAATTGTGTGAAAATGTCCCTGGGTCCGCTACAGCTCACTTGGCAAAGGACCTGAGGCCATCCTTCCACAACTATAATAATGACGCCATAATGTCGGTAGATTATGAAATAAACTAATTCCTAAGTGTTATGACAATAGGTGAATCACTAATTATCCTCTAGTGTCGTAAATAACAGTGGTGAAATGCAGACATTACAATCAAATGAAACCACTTTAGTCTATCCACAAGGCAACTCCTATTAAACCTCATCTATCACCTCTTTAAAGCTAGTGCAATACGATTCACTAAGACGTGTTTGCACAAGGTCTAAGTGCCAAATTCCAGATATAAATATCTCGATATTATGTGCAGTTCAGTGTCAACTCACCTTAGCATTGGTGGGATTGAAGCCCCATACTGAATCTATATCATCATTAGTATCAAAGGTACCCCACGTCGGTTCATCAAAGCTTCTGTCCATGGACGACGAGATCAGGTTAGTGCACAATCATACACGGAGGAAAGAAGACATAGAGGCTGCATCAGCCTATACCTCTGAGTTTCTGTGTCTGCATCAAAGCTGCTTCTAAGATGGTTATCTGAATACTCCTGTGATGGAGTTTCAAATGCTGTTTGTCTTGCTGGACTGTCTGGTGGGCTTTTTGCTGAGTCATCTTCGCTGTGGGTGTATGCCGATTCCCTCTCAAGGGAATGATCAACTTTCTGGAAGGTCTTCTCGGAATTGCCATCACCGTTAGATAATGAATCAGGAGAAAAACTATCAACTGGAGAAGAAATTTCTTTCTGCAGGGATGCAGATTTGCCATTTTCAGGCACAGCAACATCAAAGGAAAACCCTGAAGGTGAAAACTACAAGTCAGGATATCTATATCTGTATATATGTTCATTTGCTTCATAGAACTGTCTTCCCTAGAGGTAATATTCATTGTATCTTTAGCAAGATCTTAATTTTCGAACAAAGCAATGAAAATTGCCGCACCTTCATCTTCAAACTTATCCCAGTCTTCATCCCAAACAGCTGATACCTCTGGGATTCCAGGTTGCCAGCCTTAAGCGAAGATTGTTGAAAGATTAGACAACTAATTTGTAGGACAAACATGGTACACCAACGAATAACCAAACAAAGCATTAAGGATATGAAGATACCAGGGGGAAGTTCAATTAGTGCAGTTGACTTAACGTGTACACCATGTTTCTTGCAACGTTCAGTTAACGCCCTCAATAGTTCCTCGAGATCTGATTGTATGCGGTCAGCACGAACCTTTACAAGCAATGAATAAAGCAGCATAATCGATACCTCGGATACAGGTAAACTTATCAACATATTCTCTATCCTCTCCTTTTCCACGGATATTCAAAGTTCATCCCTCTGTTTTGCATGTTTCTCCATTATGGGAGATCTCAATTACTTTCATAGCTAAGTGGACAAACTCACCTGAAGAATGCCATCGGCACTGCCACCTTGTTCCATTTTGACGATGGCTTGATGCAGTTCCGTCTTTCTCTCCTGCAAAAATCAAGAAGTAGAATTTGAATCAAGCTATTAAACTCTCATGGTCACGAGACTAGCTACACTTTCTGGGGCAGTGAAATTACAATTGAATCAATATGGGTAAACGAAACGGAGAACTTGACACGGACAAGTAGCAGTACTTAAAAATCGGCTTAGGCAATACAAAGAGAATACCTTCAAAAACGGCATTTTCAGGTGCAAAACTAGTCAATTAGATAATGGTCGCCAGTACAAGTATAGCCAATTAGGCACTGGCCACCAGTATAAGCAATAAACTAATATGGTTCGAGTTGCAAAAGTACATGCATGAGGAAAACGATGACTGTTGCGAATTATGTCAAAATGAATTCTAACGGACACAATATTTATTGAGTATCAAGATATAAAGCACAAATGGCAATCCACCTGGGTATCACGAAATGAGGCCTCCTCAATAGTTAACTTGGAAGCAACTTCCGCAACCTGCTTGTACTTCTCTTCATATTTCTTAGCTAGTAATTCAGCCTGCAATAATGGCAAAACAGAACCTCACTGCATAAACCAGATCCAAATAAAAACGAGATAAATGCAGATCTGTCAACTATGACAATACCTCGCGCTTATCTGCTAATGCTCTTTCCGTAATCTCATTAAGTCGATTGTCACATCTACTTTTGTACAAAACCTTCAGGGGGCAATAAAAGGGTTAAAGACAGAAGCCAGAAGTAAGATGATATGGACTTTGAAACCTTTTGGCTTGGTTGTATACTTATATTTACATGCCGGACATTCACGTTACTTGTGACAGGGAAGGTTACTCACAAGGTCTTGCATTTTGTTCCGGTAGAACTCAATCTTCTCTCTGGAATCCAGATACATCTTCTCTTTATCTTCAGTCTTCCATTAAAGGAATAGATTCAGATTCAGCACAATTGGAAAGAAATTGTATTCGTTAGGGTAAGCATGAGCAAGTTTTTTAATGCAAAACCTAATCACACATCAAACTTTACTCTTGATAGAACGAACTTTCTATCATGGCTGACTGTGATGATCAGACCAAAGGTCTAAACGGCAGACAGCTCTCTAGTTGGACTACTGATTATCCGCATAGGGAAGAGTAATTTCTTGTGCAGCTATAGCTTCCAACAGGCCTACAAATAACTTATGATTTATATCAACATATATGTCCTGTACTTTTTTCAAAGATATAAACTAAGATAAGCAACCACAAGAAGCTAATACCCAGAAAACACCAAGGTTTAAAAGGAGAAAAAAGATCAGTAAGAAAAGAAACAAATGAGGGAGGGGATTCCTAGATCTTTGGTTAGAAGCCTCCCTCAAAGAAGGGGAAGATGACAAAGCTTAGAAGCTCAGCAAAACCAACAAGGTGGTGCCAGGAAGTAGAGGGGGGAAGATGACAAAACTTAGAAGCTCAGCAAATTACAGTACTCTTCGAAGAGAATCCAATTACTAGCAAAACAGTAAAGTTAGCATGGGCAAAACATCGAGTAGCATATTTTCAAATACTGCACTAGTAGTAATCATTTGAAGAAGAAGTCCTGAATATACTATAAAAAGAGTTTCAAGAATATTAGTTGTCTGTAATACTCCAAAAGGAAATTGTTAGTTGTCTGTAATACTCTGAAAGGAAACTGTTAGTTGTCTGTAATACTCCCTCCGTTGACCGCAATCCATTCACATCTAATTAACCACTACTATGGAAGGTTGTTGATGTCTATGAGTTATTCGAAGATTAACTGTCTTTCATTTTGGCATTTGTTCAATGCATTCACTCCCCTACTTGCATTTTTTCACCTTGGAAGTAAAGGCACCCTGCCTGCTATGTGGATAGATATTTGAGATTTCAAAAGTTTGTGCGTCTAAGTTTGAAAGACAACGCTACGTTGGCTTTTTAAGAAACCCGTACATTGAATTATGTAACTGCTCATCCACTGAAATATTATCATAAGGGTTGTCATATACCTTGCGACTAGAAAATATTGGGTGGTCCAGGGCCATTGGTCCCGACCATCTAAGACCGTTGGATATTTGTTAAATATTCATCTGCCCCCTTTGCCCCTGCTCCTGTCACCTCAACCCCCCCACCACCCTTAATTCGACGGTCCTAGATGGTCGGGACCAATGGTCCCGGACCATGCAATATTTTCTGGCGACACTATCATCGACACTTACATATTCATACTTTTGATACGGGATATCAAGTTTAGATGCAAATTGAGGCATTTTTTGCTATACATTTCGGTTTCAAAAAAATAATTCTTTTTACAAGTATAACTATATTCAGGAAAGGGCCAAATGGGGCACAAGTCACCACCATGTAGACAAAGTGCATATCTATCTGCTATTTCTCTAATAGATAACTGTTATATTAGAAAGGCACCAGGAAAGGACGCGACAGCATGCACAAGAAATAAAAGGTTGTATAAAAATTTTAATTTCCCAGTAATTAAAACTTTCTGTCTATTAAGAAGAAGAAGAAGAAGCGAGAAGAAACATATTTACCCTTTTTTCTGCTTCTGCTGCCTCTTGAAATGTTGAATCCAGAGGATTCTGCTCCGCTTTACTATTTTGATTTATATGGGAATTATCCATTGATGGCATTCTAGAACTCTGTGGATTAAATTGTGTTGCTTCATTAGTCTGAATAGGAGGCCTCAAACCAGCCGGTGTCATTGGATGGGCACCAGGCATTCCTTGCTGCGTTCTTAGCCCTAAGCATGATAAGGGCGCTCAATTAGGAATGACAATAAATTGGTAGGTCAAGCTTAAAATAGTAAATTGCAGTTCAAACATTACCTGGGGTGGAGCCCCACGCTGTGCTTCCATATGAAGCACTGGGAGGACCTGCCAGGGACACCAGAATCTCGTCGAGCAAAACACTGCTAGGGAGCGCCGGTGGAAGAGGACGCCCTTCCCTGTATCGTTCCATTAAATAAAGAGCAGTGCAAAACTCCCTCAACGAAAGCATGCCATCGTTATCTTGATCAGATAAGTCCCATACCTGCTTTAGAATCTCTGACACAAAGACCACGAAGTATTACTGACCATATTGTTATCAAGGAAAAAATACCTCTACGACTACAACGCCACAAGGGTGATTTCAAAAAAAATAAAATGAGAAATGCGTGTACGATAAAGAAAGTGTCTAGAAACCATCAGGAAGCAGCAAGATTTGGTGACATTCAACTAGATTTTTCAATAATGCATAATGTGTACAATATAACTAAACATGACAATTTGGCCAAGGTGCAATATCATTACCTGTTTTGGGGAAAATACCACATCCCTCAGACAAGTTTATCCTTGGACCTGCCTAGTTATGTCGAGCTCTAAATGACTTTAAAGGGAACGGTAATCAGGTGTGAGAATAGAAGCGAATAGGGTCATAAAAAGCTGAAGTATTTTGAGCCTTGTGTTTATCTGTTGATGAAGCTATTAAGACCCACTCATTAGATTTTCAATCAGCCAAACTCTTCCACGTCAAGATTGAAACAAGGTTAAATTCACAAACGTCAATAGAAACTATTGCAAAAGGAACAGCAGTCTCAAAAGCAGGCCATATCACAAGCCATTCTGCGGCCATTAGCCAATTTCAGTTTGTAAAAAGGTTATAATGCAACAAAAATTGCTGGATGACGATGAACAGTCTCTTAGCACGACAAATAGTCCCAGGGACAGCTTCTTAATAGAAGATGCTGCTGAAGCATTGCACTCTTTGTAGGGAACTCCAGCCTTTGTTCCTTGAGGATAATAAAAGCTCACCTCTAAAAGAGCCACGGACATTTTTCTTTTTTCTTTTTTTTTTTTTGGGGGGGGGGGGGAGGGGGGTGAAGTTGCATGCTAGATGCTTTTGTAGATTTAAATTGATCAACTATGGCATTCCAAAAGCCAAAGTTTTCTCGCCAAATTTAGGTTTTAGTCTACACACAAGTGTTTGTCACAGCAGCAACTATGATCTATTCTTTTCATCAGTAAGAATTTTAAGTGACAGATAAAACCAAAAGAAAGGCAATTCGTTCCTTTCAACACAGAAAGGCTATAAGGCTTTTATAAAATCTTACCCTTAGCCCAGTACACGTGTTACCTCTGCGCCCTCAAAAGTACGCTTGTTTTCACCCAACAGATCCACCAAAGTGAAAATTAAAAGAATCAAGAATCCAAATGTCTCATTCTATTTTCATAATGACCCAGAGTGCTAAAAAGAAGAACCTACAACTTTCTAGCAGCCGAAGAAAGGCTATCCAAAAAATCAAGATTTCAGTAAAATCCTTGCCCTAAGTCCGGTCTACATGTTACCTCTGCACCCTCAAAAGCATACTTGTTTTTCTCCCAACAGATGCACCAAAGGAAACATTAAAAGAAGCAAGAATCCAAATGTCTCATTGTATTTTATAATGATCCGGAATGCTAAAAACAAGAACCTATAACTTTGTAGCAGCCTAACAAAGTATCTCTCAGTCCCTCCTGCACATAAAGCACCAATCTTCACTGCTTCCCCCGTCAAAATTGCATTTCACACTTCTTCCAACACAAAGAAACAAGCCTTCAGAGGATGCGAATATCACCAAATGAAATTTCAAGGGAAAAGCTCAGGCTCTCAGTACCTCTGGATGTAAGTGATGAACAAAAGACTTCACCGAGGTCTACCTTGGTGTCGCCTGTAACAAAACCCTGTCAGCCCCACCCCGAGTATGAACAGAATATAGTTCTCCAAAAAGGCCAATAATTGCCTCAAATGCGCCAACATTAAAAGCCCGTCAAAGACCCATACACAACTGCAGCTACCCCTCACAAAAAAAAAGGCACATCCACCACATCATTGTGACCGTCATTAGCGTGGAATTGTACCATATAACTGATCGTCTAGTATCCCTATAAATGTTATTCCGGACCACCTGACTGCAGGAGAGCCAAACAGAATCAGATCTCCTGGTTGGTGAGTCTCCAACAAAAACAAAACCTATACTCCATTGAGCTAGTCAAAAGTCAAGAACTATAGATATATTGTTTTCTGTGTGTGAATGTAGAGTTATTGAGCTAGGCCTTTTCTTGTCTATATTTTTAGAGTCTTTTGGTATGATTACAGATTTTGGGCAATGTAAGCCTTCACATATGTTTCACGCCATTAGGGCAGAGCTTTTTTCTTTGGTGGGGGTTAGTCATACTGTAAATGCATTTAATATTATATAGTATTGTGTTGAGCAAATACACGCACACATAAAAATGTCCATTCCACATGCACAGAAAGAACTTGTTGAAGAGATGAAATATAACCAAGGTATATCTTTTTGATCAGAGGTTGAATCGATCATCAGAAGAAGAATTAGGCCAAAATGAAGCATTTGAGTTTTGCATGCAAAGAGTCCATCTTCCGTCCAACTTGATCTAATACCATGACCAGAAAATGTACTAAATATATTTAGCATGGTTTAAACATCCATACAAGAAAAGGGCATGCTTAGAGAGAGCAAGAAAGAAAGTAAAGCAAACCAAAAAGCATTGAGCAAACTTCACATACTTGCCAATCAGCAAATAGAAAATGTAGAAGTGTAAATCTAAAGCAAAGGCAAAAATAATACCTCTTGGCAGTCTCCAACTCAAGAATAGATTGCGTGCCTGTTCGCCAGTGATTCTTCCATCACTGTCTGTGTCTACTTCCAAAAACACTTTTCCATACTTCTGAACGCCAGCACGTGTCATTTTTGGCCACGGGATTTGAGACTGGTTGGAAGTAGGATTTCCAGCCTCGACCGGAACTCCAGATGACCCCAGTGACGAAGAAATATAAGGTGAAACCTGTTGGTTCGGTCTCACGGCTGAATGGGTCTGCTGCAGCTGACCCCCTATAGACTGCCTAGTGAAAGTGCTCTGTAAGGAGTCGAGTGGATCAGACTTGGTTGAAGATTGGAGCCCAGTAGTTACTGGAGTAATGGCCGAGGAGGCAGGTGCCCTACTTGCAGTAACGGAGATTGCAGAAGAGGCCTGCATCGGTAAAGATTGGGAGGCAGAAAATACGTCCCCTCCAAAAATTGAATCAGAAGAGAATCCATTTCCGGAAGGAACTAGTGCTTTCGGATCCCTAGTTTGAATTGAAGAAGGTGTTGGAAGTGGATCTTGTGGTTTTGCAGCAACTGAAGGAATTGAAGGACTAATTCCTCTGTTAGGGGCTTGAGATGTTGCTTCACTAGGAGCTCCACCAGCTATGCCACCAGGCCATGTAACTAAGTTTGAATTACTAGGACCTACTGGAACACCTCCCCTGGGAACATCTAGACCTGCAACACCATGCAGTGGATGTGAAGCAGCACTGGTGGGCATGGGTAGAAGTGGCCTCATGGACTGATTTCCTTGAGACGGAAAATACTGCTGGTTCGTGTTTGCATTTGGAGGCATCTGCCCTCTGTAGCCCAAATTTTGAGAAGACGGTGGTGGAGCTGCACCCACCTGCGGTGCAGGAGCAGGGGCCACTGAATTTACTTGTGGGCCAGGGACGGCTGCTAGATTTATTTGTGGGGCAGGAATCTTAGCTGAAGCTGGGCCATATAATGCTGCCTTCACAATATCTGGAGTTAAATCTCGCTTACTCTGTGCTACAGTTACAAGCTTAAGAGCGTTATAAAATTCAGCGCGCCCAAGGAAGCCTGTTCGATTCTGGTCAGCATGCATCCATATCTGCAATTAAGTAAAACAAATTGGCAAACAGTCATTTACAAGCCAAACTCCAAGGCCGAGATTTCTGTATGAAAAAGGTCTTATGCAGCAACCCAAGCAGTGACATTGCAAAATGATGACCTTCTTCAACAAAGGGCAAGAAACATTTCCACCTCACATTACATATAATAACAATAGACAGCAGAAAACCTGTATAATATGCGCATTAAGGAGTGGGTAAAGAGTAATATGTATCGCGTAATCTTCACAGACGAGCGATCATCACCCCAGCAGTTGGAGGGTGACGATACAACACTGCTTTGATTTTCTTATAATCGGTCACTCGCTAATTTGAATAATAATAAGCGACCTAGAATGTTCGATTGGTATCTCTACAGATGCTATTCAACTAAAAGGTCTTCTGTAGCCATAGCAATCATAATTGAACTACAAAACTTCGATACAAGAATGGCTGCACTACTTATCAAACATTTCATAACCCAAAAATCGCACTTAAATTACATATACGCAAGTCAATCTATGAAGTAAAAATTGAGAGAGAGAATTAGTGGACCTGAGCTAGCACTTGCTTGGACAAATTGGATCCTTGAAAGAAAGAAACAGCTTCAGCTCCACTGATCCTTCCATCGTGATCCAAATCCGCCCTCCGAAAGTACGAATCGAACAGGTCCGGCCCGCCTTGATTCTGACCCGCCATGTTCCAAACGAATCACTAAATGCGAACCACGAAGATCAATGCAACATATCAGATTGAGTTCCACAGATTCCAGTGAATTCAGTGGTGACAACAAACGACGACGTTCGCGAATCAGGATCGGCAGAGGAAGCTTAGAAATTAGGTCGTGGGATTGGACTGTTTAGGCGCTGGATTTGGAAAAGCCGACAGAAGAAAGCAGCAGGCCTTATTTGCGTGCAGAATGAATGAATCAGATGTGGCATTATTATGTTGCTTTGTTTGTCTTCTCGATCGAGGAAATGAAGACGGTAACAGGGGAACATTTTGGGGATTAGCTTCTACCTTTTACGAATTTGTGAATTGACCGCCTTACGTTCGTAAATTAACATGCCGGACATCTGGATTAATTACACCTGGATCCTGAGGTTGGGATAAAATCACCAGTTAAGGATAAAGGGTATCAAAAGATATCAGCCGTGTCCATCCATCGTTAAGGATTACAAAAATGTAATTTTTGCTGTTATAATCGACACATATTTTTAAAATGCTAATACTACCCTTTACATACTTTAGAAACCTAATCTAGAAATTTGGGTTTAAAACCTAATACCCCAATTTTCAAACCCTGATTACTTTTCAACCCCATGCCCGTCTCTACCTTCAATCCCAAAAAAACCAAATATGTTACCAACAATCCTTTATCGATAGGGGATGAGTTTAATGGTCGGTATTAGCCAATGATATAGGGTGCGCAGCCATAACCACCATCACATATTATGGGGTAGTAGGGTTCCGAAGGTAGTGGGAGAGGGCGGACGGTGGAAGTGGAGGTAGTGGAGGCAATGAGGGGAGAGGAAGAATGGTGGCGTTGGCAGTGGTGGTGATGGGGCTGCGATTGCGGCGATTAACGACAATAGGGGTTGAGGTTGCCGTGGCTAACGGCGTGGTAGCGATTACTGGCGATAGCGAAACAACATGTGTTGTGCATGTGAAAGTGTGAAGACAAAATGTGGTGGCAGATGGGAAATCGTTGGTGGAGGCCGTGAATGAAAGCGCAGCAGCTGCAAATACAAACTGAGAGACACATTGTTGTCTGCAGAGCATTCGCACTGGCGTCCAACAGCGGCTGCAACGGTGCCTCCACCTAATGTATCCCAGCAGCTCCAAATACAACCAGTTTATGTGTGAGATAGAGTTGATGGGTACGGTGGTGGAATGATTGTAAGAACTAGGGCTACCCGGATGTGGGATGGTGTGATATCCAACTTTGGCTGTGGGATAGTTTATGCTTGGCCTTATAAGACCATGTCAGGGAATGAGTAAGTACTTACTTGGTTAGTTCTTTTAAGGAAGGCATTGCCCTGTTGTGGCAACATGGACATGACATTACACGTGGTATCAGAACCGACTCTCGACAGCTTAGGATGGGTTATCCGGTTGGGATGCCAATGGTTGAGGGGAAACAAAGTCAAACCCGTATGTATCCCATATTAAAAAGGTGGTTGGGGCAACGTATAGCTAGTTTAGTATATCTCAAGTTAGCTAAAAAGGAATTTTTTAGACTATGTGTGATCGAGTCTTAGTGAGGACGTTAAGACATATAAGGATGGAAGATTGTGATATCACACAGGCCATGAGATAGTTTGTGATTGACCTTACAAGACCCTACTAAATAACTTATAAGTACCTAATTGGTCAAGCTATTTTGAGGAAGGCATTACCATGTGGTGTGACTATGGACCGGATCGTTACAGGTGGAAGGTAGTGACAATTGTGTGTGTCTTGCGTCTGTGGGATTTGGGTATGTGCTTGAGGTGTAGTGATGAAGGGGTAAGAAGTGTGGAAGGGTGGGAAGACTTGGCTTCCAGGGGGGATCAATTGCTGTCGTGTACGTGTGCATAGAGGCTGAAAAAGAAGCGAATGAGGGGCGGCAGGGTGGTAAGTGTTTTCCAGGGGTTAGGATAATCATTTTGAACATGTTCGATGTTTTTTGTCTAAAGAAATGGACGGAAGGTTACACAGCACACGAAATTTTATCGTATGAACTCATTAGGCACAAAAAAAATAAAGAGTTAACTATTCGGTTGATCATTGTACTATTATGCAAATTCAACTTTGGTAATTGGATTTCAATTTATGTCAAAGTGGCCACTAGATTTTGAAATTCGTTTCAATCTGGCCACCCATCAAATTAAGCTTGACGCTATTAGGTTACCCAGGGGTATACTGGTCTTTTTACACTACTTTTTTCTCTCAAATTCACTTTTCTTTCTCTCTTTCCTCCCTCTTTCTCTTATTTCCCTCTCTGTCTCACACACAAACACCCCCAGGCACTCTCTCTCACTCACACGCGCGCGCGCACATGCACAACACATAGTCATGCACACACGCAAAGACAACCCCCCTTCCCCAAAATTCATACACGTATAACACATATAGGACCCATAAAAAAGACACACGCCCACACAAAATATCAATTGTCACACACACACACACACTCCCTCCCCTTCCCCCCTTTACACGCATAACACACAGAGCACACTGTCGTAACGATATGCTCTGTGTGTTGTGCGTGTGAGGTGGGGGTCGTGCCACTACTGTTTTAGGGAGGTAGAGGGTGGGGGTGTATAAAGTGTGGGAATGGGTATGTGTGACAGCGTGCTACGTGTGTTGTGCGTGTGGGGTAGGGTTGTGGGAGGAGGCATGTCAGGACTGTTTTAGGGGGAGAGGGTTAGGGGGTGTACGAGGGTAGGGGTGGGACGATCTGTTGTGTGTGTTGTGCATGTGGGGGTAGGGGTAGGGGTAGGGTGGCATGTCATAACTGTCTTGAGGGGTTGGGGGTAAGAGGTGTGCGAGAGAGGGTTGTACGATGAATGGGTGTATGTGTGACGGTCTACTGTGTGTGTTATGTTTGTAGGGGTAGGGGACGTGTCACGACTATTTTGGGGGGTGGGGTAGGGGTGTATGGGGGTTGGGTGTGGGTGTCGAGTCTACTGTGCGTGTCGGGGTAGGGGGCGTGTCATGACTGTATGGGGGTAGGGGTGTGTGTGTGTGTTTGTGAGAGAGAGAGAGAGGGGGGAAGACAGCGAGAATGTATGAGTGTTTGTGTGTGTGTTTCGTGAAGAAGAAGAAGAATAATAAGAAGAAGAAAGAATAAGGTGAATGGATGAATTTTTTTACCCTAAATAAATGAACTTAAATTTACTGAAGTTAACGGAGTGGCCAAATTGAAATAAATTTCAAAGTTTAGTGGTCATTTTGACACAAATCGATGTCCAGTAACCAACATTGAATTTGCCTAATAGTATAGTGGTTAACCGTGTATTTAACTCAAAAATAAAACCAACAAAGTGCAAACTTAATAGGCATACATTGAATTACTCGTACTTTTTTTTTGTAAGACATAATTATCTTCCCCTGCAATTACCCATTACATCCACCCTCTGTCACCATTCTACCACCATGCATTTTATAGTCTGATTCTAATGTAAATTGAAATGATCGGTTTTTCTTAACCAGCCCGTGCCACACAATGGTGTGGCTTGTTAAACTATCATGGTCTAACCATCTAGATGGAGAACAAAATAGCAAAGGGTTGATGCTTCCATGGGCAAGGTGGTGGAAGAAAGAATAACTATAGCGCTTTCAAGTAGGAACTTAAAGAGGCAAGGCACGTTGTTACCGTGAATATACCGAGGAGGATGCACTTGTTTGTAGATAAAACATTTGGTAAGAATGAAAAAGTCAAAGTGGTAACTAATTCAAGATGTGGAACATTATTCATGCGGTGATCGAGTTTTGCTTGAGTGTTCGGACTCTCGACTCTAGATGACTAGCCTCTATTATTTTCAAGTTTGCCCACATATTTTCACATTTTTTTTTGTGTTCGAGGGCAGGTTTGTTGAAGTACACAGCAACGCAAATGTATTCAGAGGGATCTTTGAACGAATATTTGTAACAAATCAATGAACAAAATCATGAATTCTCTCAGATGCCATAATGAAACAGAAGAAGGTAATGAGGTGGAAGAACTCGATAATACAAAAGAAAGAATAGCAGCTCTTCATAGAGACTTCGGAAGCAGACATAATAGGAATGAAACTTCGTCGAGTCCTTTGCACCATGTAAAGAATCTTTCAGAGCCATTCGATCAACCCCCTCGTGTGGTAAAAATTACTCTTCCGGCACTGTTAAGTACATAGTTGTCAAATAGTAGTAAAACTACTGTTTATTGAAGTCCACATATCAGGTATCCTTATGCCGATAACTCAACACGAGTTTATAACAAGATTACATTTTTCATTTGAAAAGAGCCACCATTACTGGTTGTGATTAGTATTAGATCATACAAACCTTACCTGGCAAACCAAAAGAAAAACAGAAAAAACGATGATTTGCAAATCTACCTATCGAATCCACATGCATGCTAGTTTTTTTTTATACGTGCATTATATGGCATTGTAAGACACGTACTGCTAATCAAGATAGGTACCACAAATAACGTGACGTTGACACCTATGATTAGAACGACAAACCAACTATAAAGTCTTTCAAATGCCATAATGAAATAGTTGAAGATAATGAGGTGCATGAACTAGACAATACGAATGAAAGACTAATGTTTCTTCATATGGACTTTGAAGGCAGACATAACAGGAACGACACTTTACCGAGTCCTTTGCACCGTGCAGAGAATCTTTCAGAGCAATTCGATCAACCCCCTCATGTGGTGAAAATTACTTCTTCGACACTAATAAATATGTGGTTGTCAAATAAGAAGAATGATCGTTTATTCAAGTCTTCCTCATAAAATCCCCCCAATAGCTTAAAGGCTTTGGGGTTTGTCTTTGAACAACCCCTTTGGCCACAATAAAAATTCTCATTTGGAATTGTTCTGAATTTGGTCAGACACATACAGTTCATACAACTAGGTAGCCGATCAGTATGCACCAGCAAAAATGGTGTATTTTTAGGAAACAAAATTGAGTGTAGAAAAAATGTCAAGGATTTTCAAAAGTTATGTATGAACATTTTCAAGGATGTAATCCTCAAGGTCTTAAGGGTGGATTGTGGGTGGGTTGGAAACAACCAATTGAGGGAACTTTGATTTCTCAGTTTAGCCATCTTATTCTAATATCCTTGCTACTCTGGACTTCGGGATTTGTGTGGTCGAGAAATCAAGAAAGACGTGGACTTTGCCTAGTCAGATACGTAAAGAAATCCAATATTCTCCATTAGTTTTTCTCTCTAATTACCATAATCTCCTTCCTTTTGTATCACACAATATATATATATATATATATATATATATATATATATATATATATATATACTCATTTTATTGTCAACCATTTATTATATATCTTTACTCTTTTTTTGGTGGCATTGAGTAATACAAATCTCAACATACGGATTATCATTGTTAGTATTAGCATTATAATTGCTACTCTTAGTTAGGAGAGACTATTTCTATAATTTTTATATACTATTTTTCATCCTCATTTGCTATTAAAGCTAACAAGCATTACTTATGTTCATTTTTAACGGTAAAAATTGGTAGGAAAACTCATATAAAAAAGTAAAAATAAATTTTGAATTATATTTTTGTCACTACCAATTTTGTTATCATTACTAGATATAAGTACAAGATCTCTTAATAAGTATTTTAACAGTAGTTACCCCTGTGTGCAATGCACGGGATCAGAATTGGTTATTCTGTTGTAGGGCTTCAAATTGTACTACTTCTTTACAAAATACTAGAGTTGAGAAATATTTATCACGTAAGAGGTTTTTAGTCATTTGTCACTAGAAAATTGACAAAATTTACCTTTTTAGCAATACTTAAGAGTTTTAGCGATAAAAAAATAATGTGTTTGCATTATGACTGGATAGTCAAGGAAAGTGGGTTCGCAGTCGACGTGGAGGTGCCACAAAGAATGCAGTCTGAGTCCGATGCCAAGTATGTTGATGTGAGACACAGTAAGGGCGGAGCAAGGGCAGAGACCAAGCTTTCCAGACAACATGAGGGTTGAAGTGATGCGAGGGCGATGGCACAGGGTGAATACACGACGATAGTTACCGTCCGATACTTAGGTCCAGAGTCAGGGTCCTATATGTTTTTATCTCTAGGATTCTAGAGTGAGAAAGTGAAAGTGTTCTGAAAATGTCTACCCGTCAAAAAGAATTCTCAAGACCTCTATTTATAGAGTTTGAGATGATGATGTCATCATGAGACACGTGGGGCTCCCCGGGAGTGACACGTCACCGAAGGGTCCACAGCTGCTGGTGCTCCACGGATGTCGAATCGCATATTCACCCGGCTTGCCCTATACAGCGTCGCTTTGTCTGTATAAAAGACTGGCTCCCACAGCGTCGGCGTGGCCAGAGAACCCCCTTGATCTAGCGCTCCAATCCAAGCCCTTGTAGAGTCCCACAGGCCTGGCAGCAGTGGGGAAGACCCGACGCCCAACTGCCTGGCAGACTAGGCCAGATGCCCTCCAAAGACCTGCTCTCGTCTCGGAGTGACCCGGGGGTCATAGTCTATAGGGGTGCCGACGCAAGCCCCCAGTGTCGGATCACGTAGGCCAGTCACGGAGGAGTCACCTATCCCACTGCAAAGGGTCCTCGTGCCGGAGCATTACAAACGGAGCCCCCCGAATGAAGACCGCGATGGCTTCGTGGTAACGAGCCCATCCCGTGGAGGCAATGACTTTGTGGTAATGAGTCAATCCCGCTGCGAGGGGTCCTCGTGTTGGAGCACTACGAACGGAGCCCCCCATGATTGTGACGGTGATGGCTTTGCGGTAACGAGTCCATCCCGCTGTGAGGGGTCCTCGTGCCGAAGCACTACTAACGGAGCCCCCGGTAATTGTGACGGCGATGGCTTTATGGTAACGAGTCCATCCTGTGGCGGCGATGACTTTGTGGTAACAAGTCTATCCCGCTGCAAGGGATCCTTGTGCCAGAGCACTACGAACGAAGCCCCCGAAATGCTGCACATTTCGGAGAGTGGGTCAAAGCATGTTCCACATCCATGGCAGGGGTGCATGGTGTGGTGAATAAGTATGATGCCGGGAGGCCTGTAACATGATTGTGGCACATGGGCGCGGCGACGACTGTCGCGAGACCATACTTAGTGCCGGGCACTGTAGTGTGACAGGGAGCCCTGGGGTAGCCGTATCAGCGAAGCGACGCACGGGCGTGGCATAGTGAGTAAGGTGTCGGGGGCACGTTTGTGTTAGTGGCGCGGCGCATGGGCGCGACAAAGTGTGTATGGTGCCGAGGGCACTGTAGTGTGACAGGGTGCCTGGGGGCACATGTCATGGAGACGGCGCAGTGCATGGGCGCGACAGAGTGCGTATGGTACCGGGGGCACATGTCATGGAAGTGGCACATGGGCGTGGCGATGAGCGTTGCGGAGACAACACTTGGTGCCGGGGGCACGTATCATGAGAATGGCGCACGGGCGCGGCGACGAACATCGCGGAACAATACTTGGTGTCGGGGCACATGTCATGAGAATGGCGCAGGGGCGTGGCGACGAACGTCGCGGAGACAATACTTGGTGTCGGGGCACATGTTATGAAAATGGTGCGGCGACAAACGTCGCGAAGCCATACTTGGTGCCGGGGGCACGTATCATGACGATGGTGCACGGGCGCAGCGACGAACGTCGCGGAGCAATACTTGGGGCGCGTATCATGAGAATGGCCCACGGGCGCGGCGACGAACGTTGCGGAACAATACTTGGTGCCAAGGCACGTGTCATGAGAATGGCACATGAGCGCAGCGACGAACGTCGCGGAGCCGGCGCACAAGCGTGCGTCGGGTGTCCTGAAGACGGTATGCTAGCTGAGTGTACTTATCATAACAAGATAATGAATGCACCATGTAGTAATGACAAAGTTGGAAGTGATGGTACGCGGTCGTCGGCGACGGGTCATTCGGTGGTAGTGCGCGACTTTGGGCGATGGGCATCGCGGGAGTGGTATGCGGTCACGGCCTCCCCCATGGCCTTGGGGGAGGCCGAGGCCGACCCCATGGGGTTGGCCAAGGCTCATGCCCTTGACCCCGCTCCGGTTGCGTCATCGGTCGATGTTTTTGGCCAAAAAGTGCTTGGATGGTCGCGGCACGACGAATGTGGTACCGTGAGTCATGCTAAAGTAAAGAATTGGTGACTAAGGTGTGCGAAGCAAGAAATACACGTGCCATGAGCGTGCGCACTTTGACCGGTTCAATGTGCAAAGCGGGACCCCATTGGGCCGGGTGCGACCATATAGGTTGGGAACAACTGGATAGTCAAATTTGATTTAAGCTGAACTTATATTAGGTTCTTATATGGTAAAAACTTAAAATTTACTTAGGTTCTTAGGTATGCTAACTTTATAAGACTGATTAAATCACCTTCCAGAACTAATGGTGTATTTGATAACACAATTAAGCACTTAAAACTTAAAGTTTTTTATGATTTTCAATTAAGTGCGTTTGATAACGCTAAATCCTGTATCACTTAAGAAATTAATTCTTACACAAAATAGACTAAAATTTTAAGCCAAGTGGACTTACTTAATGCTGATCACTTAATTCTAAGTGAGATAGTTAAAAATTATTTAACAGATTTTTACATAAAAAACATGATTACCATCACGATGCCGTCTCAATTAGTATGCTGGAAATTCACCACAATACAATAATTATTTTATTTTGCTACCACCACCACAATTACCACGACCTAGCCACTATCACTATCGCCACACCACCACGAGGAACACCGCCACCGCCACCTCCACCATACTGTCGTTGTTGTCATTGTGTTCATTTTCGTCAAAATAATTAAAGATTCAACACACTACAATTATTGCCATGACCGCCATGTCGCCGTCTATCAATTTAGAACGAGCTCTGAAAATTGTACCTTTATAATTAATGCGAAAGATCCAAACTCAATTTCCCTTAAGGACTTTTCATGCTGTTTCTAATATATATAATGATGTACTATGTGTCACGCATAATCAATGTGTGCGCAAAATAAAAATAAAAGAAGTGTAGAAAATAGAAGATTCCAATAATTTAAGAAGCAATAAAAAAATATGCCTTAGCTATCAAAGATATTGTTCCGATTGTTTCAAAAAAATTTTTTGGGAACAATAATTACTTACTAAAAACGAGCGCCACGTGTCATTCAGTTAGTGTGTTGCACCAAAACTACTTCTATAGTTAACATGTAATATCATAACTGCTTCTATGCTACACAATTTTTGTGGGATCGCCATTGTATAATGTAGAGATAAATTTATGTTAGAAGGTCTGTGCGTTAGCATGGGATTTTAGTAAGTTATACTCCAAAACTGTTATCAAACAATTCATCCGCTTGTAAAATAAAGAAACTCAAAGAGATTTTGTTTTTTTTATTAGACAAAAATTAAAAATTGAAAAAAATTAAAGTAGATTTTTAAGAATTAATAAATTCACTATCTTTACATATCGCTAATATATTCGGATGGCATCGCCATATATTTTAAAGAATTAAGTACCAAGAATCACAAAAATAACCTTCCGGACAGGATAATTTCTAGGCATTCAAAGTGTACGGTACATTAAGCGCCGAAACGAACGGACGCAGCACGATGAAACATCAAACCGCTTCCCGCCAAAACAACCGCTAAAATAGCAATCCAACACTACCAACACCACCATTTCTCCTGCAAAAGTTCTCCTCGCAAAAGAAAAAATGGACTCCACAACACAACCAACAAACCCTAACACTAAACCTTGCCCTAACATCAAGGGCTCGAAAAGCGTCCTCCACATCGGAGGCATCCCGGTGGAGTTCCCGTACCAGCCGTACGGCTCCCAGCTGGGCTTCATGAGCCGGGTCATCTCGACCCTGGACCGGGCCCAACGGGAAGGCCACTGCCACGCGCTGCTCGAGTCCCCCACCGGCACCGGCAAATCGCTCTCCCTCCTCTGCTCCGCGCTGGCGTGGCAGCAGAACTGCCGCTCCAAGCAACTGTACGCCAACTTGGCCCACTCCAAGCCCGCTCCCGAGGCATTCGTCGATCCGCTCGGTCACGGCGGCGGATTCGTCCCCGAAATGGAGCCTTCCGGTGTGCACGCTGCCGTATTGGAACTTGCTCCATCCGTTCTGTAATTTTTGTCCCCTTGACAATATTCAATTAGTTGCTTCAGTCTGCTCACTGTTTGGATTCAATTCAATATTTAGAGAGGGGACCACAATTATGAAATGGAGGAATTTACGTTTTGTTAGTATGAATATACCTTGTATGTAGTTTAGGTTTTACTGAATTGACGTTCAGGGAATCCCGAAGCAGCTCCACCCGTGGCAAACGGCAAGGCTCAGAAGAAAAAGAATTGCCCTACAGTTTTTTATGCTTCGTAAGCTTCACTTGACCAGATTAGCATTTCTTTTTAATTTTTGGTAATACATTAATGGTAGTTTCTGGTAATACAGTAGTGGTTTAGTGCTTGGAAAATGTTCTATTGATATTGAGAAAGATATATGTGTTTGGAAAGTATATTAGGCATTGTAGGGGGAAAAAAGGAGGTTAATAGTGTAATCCTAACAACTCTGCCACACATACTTTTTCTACAGGAAACTGATTCTGGTTCATGTTTTAGTTATTTGGGCTCCAAGTGTATCCACAGTGAAAAGAAAAGAATGTTTTTTTAGCCTGAAAAATTTACCTATGGCGGTAAAGGTTAAGGGCAAATGGAATCTGGTGCTGATGCTCTAAATTGAAAGAAGTTAGTGGCCTTAGTTTATTTCATTTCAACATGGAATTCACTCCTAGACCATGTTCGGGCAGCAATGAAAGCAGTACCGGGACAGAGAATTGAGAATTTATGTTTTGTTGGTTGCTACGCAGGTGCCGATACCGATACCAAGGCTATGAAAGAGGAAGTCATTACTAGTAGTAACGACTTGTCACGATCTAGGAACTTTCAAGATAGCCAACTAGTAAACAAAGACCTTTTCTTTCGTCTTTTAGTAACGGCTGCATTTAATGTTTGAGTTGGACACACGAATTAGGCGTATGTTGCGCTTGTAATAACTAACAACTAGAATCATATTGATATGACATGGGACATAATTGATTTACAGGCCACATATCTCATGTAACCTTTGTGCCAGAAATATGCATGTACTTTTTGTGATGTATGATGACAGTGGTGCAGTATCTTACCATTTGTTACATAGACCTGTGAAGTTGTGTTGGAATCTGTTCGATAAAGTAGTCTAGTGTCATCCTATACTTGGGGCAACTATTGGCATCTGCGTTTTGAGTAAACTGAGCTCTCACGATTAAAGAGTCCCAAATAGCAATGAGTTTAGTGGGATATCTTATGCCCGATGTATTATTTACCCATGCCTATTTTTCTTTCAATTTTTAAGGAGGACGCATTCACAAATTACTCAAGTGATACGTGAATACAGGAAAACTATTTACCGGGTACCTATGGCAGTTTTGGTAAGTTTACATATCTTTTAAACGACCATCTATTTCTAGCATTTATTATATCAGTAGATGAATTGGTTCTGATAAGCTTAAATTATGAAATCAATAATTTTAAGAGTTCAAAATTGCCATGAGAAATTAGTTTTTTCCATCTATAATATTATCAGCACTGTCTTGTTAACTCACTAGCTTTAGCAAAACTAACCAAGTTTTTTAAACCTTAAATTGCTGAGGGATATGTATAGCTTTAGTTTCTTAGCTGTCTTCTTGCAAATGGTCTCCCGCTCTGAGATTGTACTTGTTATTGCAGGCATCCCGGAAACACTATTGTACCAACGAGCAATTTCGTGGGACAGACAACATTGACGAGCAATGGTACTTTTTCTGACCTCTAGAGAACTTGTTGTGTCCATTATATTCTTTTCTGCTTATATCTGTGTTAAATATGCCAGTAAGCTCCTTCTGAAGAATAAAGAAGTAGGATGCTCAGAATTCAAGTGAGTTGCTTCCTATTACATGTACTGCTATTTGTTTCCGCTGTCAACATATGAGTGTGTGGAGGGTTCATTAGCAAACTTTGTTCTTAAACAGGAATGTGCATAAGGTTAAAGGTCATCCATCTCTTCAAAAAGGAGGTTGCCATGAGGCCCATGATATAGAAGATCTTGTCAAAGTTGGACAAGTTGTAAAAGGTTCTCTCCATAAATTTGGTGATATAAGACTTTCAAGGTCTAGCTTTTTCACCAACATGAGTTGCTGAATAGCTGTCCAAATTTCAGGTTGTTCATATTTTGCAGCACGTTCTTTGGCAGAAGATGCACAATTAGTTTTCTGCCCGTACAGCTATATTGTTAATCCCGTGATTAGGAGAGCAATGGAAGTAGACATCAAAGGGGCCATTATAATTCTTGATGAAGCTCAGTATGTATTGCGACCTCTCATATAGCTCTTGGAGATAACATCATATTCATTTCAATGAATCAGTAGTTCATTTACCAAGAAATTGCATGGAGATTACCACAGGATATTCTAGGTCTTTTAGACTGAAGCTTAACATCGTGACTTGATTGCAGAGTTCTGGAAACTCACCAAGCAGAAAAAGTATACTCTGCGTGCGTGTGTGTTTTGGGAGGTACGGTTGGTGTAAGATGGAAATTTGAACATTGCATGGCAAGAATCCTTGGGGACAGACCATATTTTAATCTTTTCCTCCCGGATAAGAAGTGGGACTGATGGTATAGGAAGTAACATGTCTGACAATATGACCCCAACGACCAGATAAATTTTGACTAATGAATTATACTGAATTGAAGGTTGTCCAAGCAAGGGATGGGGCTAATATAATCCACCGCGCTGTGTAGCCCCCAGAGACCATACAATAATCCAGTCCCTTGCAGAATAAACCACTATGTCCACGTAGCACCATAGCCGTACCTGCCATTACCAATCACGAATCACGAATAACCGACCATCACACCCTCACCATCATTAGTATTACACCACTGCTCGGCACCAGCATCGCTATGCTACTTTCCAATTGTCACCTCACCAGCACACCGCTACCACACCACATACCATTATCACCTACTTCCTTATATGTAATGACACCAGAGCTAATCTTCTGTGCAATTGTTATTTTTGAACCCAGCCTTCTGTGTAGTCTCAATCTATTCCAAAAGTTGGGCATGGTTGTACCTTATCCTTCTGTATAATATTCGTGGTGTTATCCTGCCATGTCAAATCTCATTTCAAAGTTGGTTTCACTTCTTTTAGTAATATAGAGGACATTGCTCGAGATGCTGGTAGCGTGGATGTCGAAGAGGATGCTTTGTTTCGTAAGTGCAAAGACCAACATTATCGTATTTCCACAATTCAGTCGCACGACTTTAAATTTGTTTGTTTTTGGAAGAATTGCGGACGGAACTAGGGCAACTCAGTCTCTTTGCTCCAATGATTTACCAGCCGTTACAGGAAATAATACAGGTAGTTATTACTACTTACGTGCGTCTCCATTTTGGTCCAAAATCAGCAATTGCTAATCATGATACTTTAACTTCTGTAGGATATCATAAGTTGGATGGGAAGCAGACAAAACACCTTAGAGAAGCATGAATTTCAGCATTACGTCTCATGGTGAGAATATTGGCTTATTTTTAACCTCTGTTAAGCTGAAAGTTTGCATAAAAATCATTTCTAGCACTTTCATATCTTTGTCTAGTAATGCCTGACTCACTGCTGCTCAATCCAAATCCTTTCTTTTCCTGGATGCACAAACTGTCATGCTGTCTCTTCGCAGCATAAATAGGACGCCAAACCTCTTTAACACCATAATTTGCCTCATGAAAGGCGATACTGTACCCAGCTCATATATTTATATAATTTTGTGGTGCCATAAACCAGTAAATGTCTTTCCGAACTAATTTCTGATAAGTATTTATTTACCCCGTGAATTTTTTTTTTCTCTGAGGATAAAGGTTAAAGGACATCTCAAGTCGTTTGAACCCTGAATCCTTCTGCAAATATGCTAGTCAGAACTTTCGTGCACCTTATGCATGCACCCTTGTACTGTTGCTTGCTTCTGTGCTTTTGTTAGCGTCTGCATAAGATAGCAAATTGGATTAATTTCCAGTATAAATATCTCTCATCTAATTTTTTCGGTCAGATTACAGGTTCATTAATCTGCCAACATTTTTGAAATGAATGGTGCAAACCTGCTCTAGTTTAATACAAACTGGTCCAGTTTTAGTTTTTCCTATATATCAAAGCAAGGATGGAAAATACATATTCTTCTTCTTTTCCTGATTTAGGCCACAGGTGGTAATGAATGCATTTTCAGGGTGTCTATTCTGTATCAGCAACGCCCCTCCCCCTTCCCCAAAAAAAGCACCATATAAAGTCCACATATGAAGCTGCTCTTTGCTGTAATTATTCTCTGATAGTTGGACCGGTGATAAGGCTTTAAGGGAGCTCCAAGAAGCTAACATCACACAACAGTGCTTCCCAATCTTGCAAGAGTGTGCGACAAAGGTAAATCCTTTCAAAAGAGCAACTCGTTGGGTTTTCTTATTCTTTTTTATAGTTTGGTTTGCTTTATCGACTTTGTAGCTGCAGTAGTGATACTTATTCTTGTTAGCATTGTCATTTTACCCCACCGAAAGGCAGTAAAAGCTGCTTCAGATTCAGAACTTGGGGAACCTCATCTAACTGGCATGTCCGCAACAATGTTGGAAGGTACATAAGTATCATCATTCATTTCAACAATCTGAACTTATCTACAAAACACCAACTTTGTGCTCCACCAATATGATTGACCCTATCAATCATTGAACACCAGTCTCTGCCATTATCAAACAGGATTATTCTCTGCACTTAGTTACTTCTTTTCTGGAAATGGGCTTCATACATTCGATTATCAGCTGGCACTACAAAGATTCATAAAAAGAGATGCTGGTAAGTGCCTTGTGAAGTTATTCTCTAAGTGTCCCTTTGAAAAGTTATTTCCATTATAGTCCCTTTGAGATACCAACAACAGAATAGCATGTTGCCTCATGAAAATCATCGTTGCTATCAGATTTTCTCTATTTCTCTCTCTAATATGTAAAACAATGAAGAAAACTCTTTTTGCTCTCCTGGGTATAAATATCGTCCCTTGGGCAAACGCCTTAAATTGCACCAAAAATGATCCACCAGCTCCCTATCCTTCTAGCACATGAACAACACCTTGCAACGACCTTGCTTCAAAGTTCTTAAGTAATCAATATAGGAGGTGGCACTGCTCAATGATCACTGCGGTCAAATAAATAAAATCATGTAATCATGTAGGGGAAGGGAAAAATGTTATAGCGTTGGGTGATCTTAGTTTGTTGTGGTTTAGGTAGTAGCTTGCCAACGTTGTTTATCAGTAAAGGCTCTTGAAGTTGCATTGCCGCTAAATAATGTTTCATTTCACGATGATGGAAATAAGTCTTATTTACTAGGCATTACTTAACATGATGTATTCCTAAGTTAATAAAGATGACAGAATAGCTTTCTTTTTAAATACAGCGGGATGCTTTTATACATAGGCATGGTGGAGATTGTTTCCTGTAGGTTTAGGACTAATTTTCCTTTAAGCTGTAGCTTACTTTTGTCTACTGTTTCCTAGATGAAGTTACTGCGTACATCACAAGGACCCCAGTTCCTCCTTCGTAGAATCATTCAAGTTGTTGTTCCTATTGCTGTTGTTAATTTTTTGTTACTTTATGGTTAATGCAGGGAATGCTTCTGGAGGCTGGACCTTTACCTTTAGTTTGTGGTGCTTAAATCCAGCTGTTGTCTTCAAAGAAATTGGCGATCTTTCTCTGTCAGTGGTTCTAACATCTGGGTAAGTGCATACATTAGAAAGATCTGAATTTTCGTTATTGCCACAGTGAGGTGTATTCAAGCCTGCAAAGGTGTGCTGTTTGTTTGTCCAGACTCCAGTCCCAACTCCCATTAGTTCACTCAACCATCTATACCACCTGAATGTTTTTGTTTTCACAAATTGGTGCTCATTTCTTTCATTCCCTGTAGCATCTGTATTGTGGTCGCCCATTTAGGCACACCCTCAGACGATTAAGGCAAAAGCATGGTGTAATTCGGGAATAGCTGCATATTTCATTGACATCTACGCTTGACGTCTTCCTTTCTTACAATTTTTTTTTTCCAGTTTCATGTAACTGCTAAATTGTTTCTTAGGCTTACTTTTTTTGCAGGACTTTATCACCAATGAGTTCCTTTTCTTCTGAACTTGGGGCGCAATTTGGAACTTGTCTTGAAGCTCCACATGTTATCAATACAGAGTCCCAGGTAATGCTGATGTGATTATTATGTGCTTACTTGTTGAAAGTGAATCTACTTCTATTTTCGTAGAAATAAGTTTTTATCTCTTTCACTACAGGTTTGGGCTTCCATTATCTCCAGTGGTCCGGGTAACTCTCCATTGAATGCAAGCTACAGGACAGCAGATGGATATGCTTTCCAGGTATCATGTTACACAGCATTAAATCAGAGGACTGGTTAGGTTTTCCTCCATGTTGGGAAGGGATTTTGATTTAATTCTGTTTGTAAGGATTCACTCGGCACATCTTTAGAAGAAATATGCAAGATTGTCCCTGGTGGCTGTCTAGTTTTTTTTCCTAGCTACAAGCTTATGGAGAAACTTTGCAGTCGTTGGAGAGAAACAGGTCAATGGTCTCGAATGAATGCTCAAAAACCCCTCTTTGTTGGTAATACTCTTTCTTATCCGTGTCTTTGAGCTCTGCTGTGATTCATTGGCATTACATTTACCTTATATGGAGCAAATGCCTTTTGAAAAACGTCTCCAGAGGTCACTTGTCCTTTTTTGGTTCTTTGAAATGTATTGAACCTTGTTTGGAATTCATAGCCTTACCTCACAGTGATGCTGCCTTTTGATGGTTCTTCATTTGTTGGGTTGAGAATGTTAACATCTTTTGTTTTGTATAGAGCCAAGGGGAGGAAACCAGGATGATTTCGATTCTGCGTTGAAGGGTTATTATGATTCAATTAGTCAAGGCCATAAACCTGTGAATGGGAGAAAGAAAAGGGCTAAAAAAGTGGGTCTTAATAACCGCACTACATTGGAGTGTGCAGAGAATTCAAGGAAAGGAGCTGCTTTTCTTGCTGTTTGTCGAGGAAAGGTATGTGAAGTGAGCTTGTCTAGAATTTTCTCTCTCTTTATGTATTGTATGTAAAAGGGTGACCAATGCCACTGGAGAAGGACATTTGGAAGAATGAGTCAAATTTATTTTACCTATCTTTCATTTCTGTGTGTATTTCCTTTCAAGCTATCCTGTCGATCCAGCCCAAAATTGTAAATCCATATTAGTTTTAGCTGTGAGTTTATGTTTTGGTATGAGACTGGCTAAAGTAATGTTATGGACAACATGCTTGCTTATGAAGTTGCAGAATTATAATCATACACTTGTATAATTGAGAAAAACTTAATAGGACATATTCTTCATCACATTTACTCATACACTAAATTATAATTTAATAATAAATATGTTCTCCAGTTAGGAAGGCAATGACAGGATATATTGTCCCACTGTTGCCAAGAAATGGACCAAAATGGGCTAAAACCACTTGCAGTTGATTTTATCACCCCAATTCAATTACCGTATGTGAATTGTAGTGTTCAGGACTGTAAAAACATAAGGTGGCTTAGTTTCTGGATGGAGTTCATGGAAAATGCTGACCATTTGGTCAATCCACAAGATGCCTTTGGCTGTACCCTATAGGGAATTAGGGATGCTAAGTTTGAAGACATGTGGTGGTAAGCATAAGGTGCTTACATGCTTCTTACCTTGAAATATTTCAAACTGAAATGCGTCTCATACAGAGAATGGTTACTTTTGCGTGTGTGCTCCTATAGTTTGTGCTAATTCTTGTGTCAAATCAATATAAGTACTGCTAGCGATGTACTGGTTTGATAGTGGTCTGCTGGGAATGAAAAAATGGTTGATGCCTGCTTTCTTGGAATTCTTAAACCCTGTCAGCCATAGTGAATTTGCAGAGTTGTTCATTGTGGTTAATCTGTTGAATATTCTCGTAAACTTTTTTTTGGGGGCACGACAAATCCTGAAGGACAGTAGTGTCCCCATCAGTGCTGTGAGCATCCCTGCACGGGGGCCAAACACAGGCTACATCCAGCTAAGTCACTTGGAAAATAAGGATTACTATCTCTTCCTTTATCTTCTTATTAATGAAGCTATACATTTAAGTGATGTTGTTATATAAGATAATGGTCCCTTCTGAATTGCAAGTATATGGTGCCTTTTTGAGTGTAGCGGTTACCTTGCTTTTTCACGATTACTTGCAATTAGAGTCAAGGGCTGTGCTTTACTTTGTGACCTAAGTTGAGTATTTCAGGCTTAACGAGTGCAGCTTCACATTTCAAATGTGGCTCGGGTTTGAGTCATTCTAAGAACCACTCAAAGATCTGTCTGGTGGAGTAAATCGGTGATTAGTGGGTGCTATAAGAGGTCTTGATATCTCCTTGTTAAAATCAGAAATCGGCTTCACATGCCCTACTTGCCCACAAAAACACTTAAATTTGTTTTGTTTTTGACTGTCTTCATTGAACTTTCAAATTGACTTGGAACAAAAATTAGATCCAGGCTCTTGTTTTGATAGTAGTATTTTCCATGACATATCTGCAGGTTTCAGAAGGAATTGACTTCTCTGATGAAAATGCTCGAGTTGTTGTATCCTTCTCATTGATTCATTCTAAAGTCTACGCAATTAAAATTTGCGTTTGACAACTTTTAAATTACTTGAGAGCGCTGGGATTATTTTAGCTGTTTATTGAACTAACATTCCCCTGCATGTTACTTGAAGCACTTCCTTTGCAATTTCCATAGATGATTATTGCTGGAAGTGTATCTCCGGTGTTATCCTTAACTATCTCAGATAATTGTTGGGATTCCATTCCCAAACATGTAAGAATATTGATTTCTTGTCATATTTTTCCATCAACAATAGGATTAATTATTTGACTGGAGTCATTTCTGAATGATCCATTTAAACTTGTGATCAGACATGACATTCAAGTTGCACAGAAGAAGAAGTACAACGATATATACAAGTCGTCCAAAAATCTGTTAAGTGGGAGCGAGTGGTACTGTCAACAAGCCTTCAGAGCCCTTAATCAAGCTGCAGGTATTCCGTGTTTGCCATAACTCTCAACTGTTATAAACTGGGTATTTATAATGAATGTGAATCATGAATTTAGGGTATTTTATAACACCTTCGCATTTTGATTGAGCCAAGCAAGAGAGTCTGTTCAGTAACTTTTCCTCGATTACATACTTCGATTGATATAGCACTTTCACAGTACAGTTTTATGTTGTTAATTGTTACTATGACATGCCTGTCTTATTTATTAATTTATTAGCACCTATATCTGTATGGGGCCATTTTGCTTGGCGGTTTTTACTGGTTTGCCTTCACCAAATGTTGGATTTTAAGTAGGGGATTAGGCGAAACACTTGAATTGTTGCATTTGGGCTCATCCAATATCTGATGAACTACAACAGAAAGTTATTTCTGGCCAGGAAAGAGGGTTAGCAGCTAGACAACATGTTTCCTCGCATGATGCACCCCTGTGCATCCATTTCTAATTTTTGTAGAAGCACTTTGGGTGGGGACTCCGAAGCGGAGGCATATAATTCAGAATACTAAAAAGGAAAGTAATGATGACAAATCAATAATTTGATGGGTTAGTAAAGAATTAGATTCCTATAAACTGGATAACTGAATTAAAGATGTTTATGCGGACATATGACAATAAAAGAGAGTAGGTTGCTTTGCCTGTGATGAATTACAAAACCTGCGATGAGATTCGATTTACTCTATAACCTCAATTCGGTTCTGTATGTTTCTTTAAATATATCTTGGTGGTTTACCTTAAGCCTCTATAGCTATGGTGGTTCACCATGAATATGGTAGTCATTGCAGGCTGTGCGCTTAATGAATTTAATGTGCATGTTGCTTTACTGCAGTTTCTTCTTTGGATTGTCACGGCATGCTGTACCTTGTTCTTTTATATGTCGAACCACCATTCACTTGCTGTATTAGCATGTCAGTTTTTTTGCCTGTGTTTTAAATGATCAATAATTCAATACGGACTTAACAGATATCTTAACACTGTTAATGTATTAGACAATGATGTTTGCTCCCTTCTTCTCTGTAGGCCGCTGTATACGGCACAGGTATGACTATGGAGCCATCATCTTCATAGGTATTATTATTTATTTCTCTTTTCCTCTCCACTCCTTTTTGTAGTATGTTGCTGTTTACTATTAGTTATTTTTGTGATTGAAGGACTAAGTATAGACAGGGAGAGAGGAATCTGAGATTTCTGCTCTAGCTAAGAGCGAAATTCCTTCTGACTTTCTCCTCCCCCTGCCCCCCCAAAACCAACACTCCGGGAGCTATATGAGATAACTTGTTGCGCTCAACTGTTCAACCTATTCTTTAGGTTGCTGGGAAAAGTAATTTCCTCTATTGTTATTTTCTAAGTACTGAACTATTGTCGTGTTTTATGCTATGTTTCCAGAGTTTAAGATGTTTTGAAATGCTATGAAAGGAGCGTCTATTTCTACTCTATTTCGTCGCTAAAAAATTCATGCTTTGTCGCTATTGCACTTTTTGGAGACAAATATGGTGGGGAAAAGCATACTAGGTGTGGAGATAGACTAACCGTTAAACATGATAGAGAATGATGCACTAATTAAAAGGTTGTATCATGCTTTTCTAGAGATTTTGAAGATGTATGCAGAATTTGGTAGGTATCAATACTTAATTCATTGTTATCATAGGCAAAGAAAGAAAGAAAACGACTTGGTATTTACATGTTGGACCTGGAGCATTACATAGATGTACAGCCAGCAATTGTATGTAAAATAGCGGTGGTTTAGTTTAGTGTTCTAATACTGGTGCCCTATCTGGTGTTATAGGCTTTAAAATATACCCTGTAACAGTTTATATGGCTCTAGAAGCATTAACCAAGGTCGTTTGGCTTTTGAAAGATTTTAGCAGTTAGAGAACATACTTCACTAACGTTTCTTTTATATGGAATTGGGGCAGTAACTCTGTTTGGATTTCTTTCATAGCTTATATTAACTTTTTCCTCACAGTGCATTTGATGACTTTTGATGTTTATCACTTTGCAAGCAGATGAGCGCTACCGCGAAGAAAGAAATATAAAATACATTTCAAAATGGTTACGGAACTCAATTAGGCAGTATGACAGCTTTGACAAATCACTAGACGGATTAAAGTCCTTTTTCAGAGATGCCAAGGTTCTGTACATATCTTGGTTTTTTTCTGATTCAGTCTTCAATGTACCTTTCTGAATGAGCAACCTTACAAAGAACTTGACTGGTATCTGAACTCATGCAGGAACAGTTTGGCACGACTGTTAATGTTCTACAAAATCTTGACATCAAAGAGAAAAAATTTCAGAAAGTGAACGAGTGTGGGCAAAAAGTATTCTTGAACGGCATGCTGGCAACTGAAAGAAATGATTCTTTGTGCCACTCTCCAACTTTTCTGACAAAGCCTGATTTCTCTTCTTTGAAACCAAACTCTCAAGTTCAAGCATCATCGTTATCCAAGAAAGATAGCAGTGGCGGCAGAGAATACATCGACCTAGAAAATTATCATGAGAAAGACTCTGGATATGTTGACCCAGAATGTGATTTGGAGAGAGACTCCAGGTAAATGTAAAGCCCTTGAATATACAATATTTGCACCTTTTTCCTAGTGTTATCTTACCAGATTGGCTCGGGGGAGTTACTAGGAAATGTCATGCAGTTGAAGGGTGGGATAGGAGTCTGGTCTAGGCTTGTTATATCCACTTAGCAATAATAGTGGTAAGAGAATCACATTCATAACAACGAAAGTGATCATGATGTGAAGTTATAAGCTTCTAGTGTTTTTACTATATTGATGTTCATATTTGCCAAAGACCAAATAAGTGATATAAAGGAGCTTCTAGAGAAAGTTGAATTGAAGGCTCAAAGATGCGTAGTTTGGTGATCTGGTATGTAGTAAGCTAAATGATGATGTTATATCGAATCATCCAAATTAAAGCTTTCAATTCACTCATTCATAATGCTGAATTTACATCCGAACTACTTTGTATAACAAAGACTTAGCTTATAGTCCTTTAAGAGAAGGCCAAAATCAATTCGTTACAAATGCAGCCTTGATTTCTACAATATATCTCATGCTGCTGCCATATTTTATAGGACCTTTTGGTTTCGTTATTCAGCGTCTAGATAAGTTAGTCTTTACATGAAAATAATGAAAACCTATCGGTTATTTGTACATGCTTGATGCTTTTAAATTTCTGCCTATTCTCCTCGTCATATTACTGTTAGGCAAGAAGTTATGTACTCTTAATATTTACACCAAACTCATCTGCAGGGATTTCAAACTAATGCACCCCGATGACGTTCAAATGCAGGTTCTTTTTGGCTCAGTCCATGGCATTGTCTCCTGAGGATTCCGAACTATCCATTGTCAAGGAAACTCCTTGTATAAATGGCACTGCTCGTGTTGCTACTCCTGAATCCGTCTACAAGGATGAATTCTCTAGTTCAGCCATGAACCAAGCCTCTAGTGAATTTCCTGTACCAAATTCCACAATGGCTTCAAAATCCACGTGTTCGTTGGTGACTCCTGAAAGAAATGTTATTGCAAATACCAACTGCCTAATGTCTGAGACAGAATCATTCTTAAACTCGAGTGTCAATTCTCATACCCTTAAAAGGAGGAAGTCTTTGGGCTCATCATTGTTAAATCATCTACAAGCAGAACAGTTCGACACTCCCGCATGCAAATCTCCAGGCCATGTTAGTTTCACGGGGAGCTCGATCACAAAGGCAGATGCAATCTACCGAACTGAATGTGTGAATCGTGAAAGTAAATGTCCGGAAAATAATTTATTCAAGTCCGAAGTTCCTCAGCCCCTACCAGTAGACAGTGCTGATGCATCATGTGTGTCTTCTGGTCATGATATGGACAAGGGACTCAAAATTTTGTGCTCACGCTGTAAAAATCCATTGGGTCTTCCTGAGAACAATCTACTTGTCACATGCTCGATAACGTCATTGTCGAAAATTCACTTGGCATCGGTTTGGAAAGGAATGTCGCAACCTTTGATTACAGATACATTGACAAGTATACCTGTTTTGATATCTGATATTTCATCAGTTAATTTACGACTCTTTGAGCAAACTCTTGAAGGTGCTCCAGGGCAGGAATTCTGGTGCAAAGAAGATGGGTGTGTCTTCAATACTATATTCTGCCCTTTCTGTGGGAACAACAATTACTGTATTGGTGTACAGGTCATGGCAACTGATGCATCAAATCTCCAGTTACTCAACAAGGTTTGACTTGTTCACCCGTTCTAGTCTCTCTCAACTATAAAACCTTACTACTGACACAGAGCGTGCTTAATCCTTCACTTGTTTTATGTTCTATTTCAGTTTTCACCCTCCTTATCTTGGTTTGTGCAGATGGTATTTTACTTGGATCGCTTGGAAATTGACAATCTTAAAGCCTCGACAGATAAGGTAAGTTTTTATGTTATTTATTATGTATCATAATTAGGTAAGCTAAAGAAAAAAGGTAAGGACCCATTATCTAATAAATGCAGGCTTGATCTCATGTTTGAAATCTGATTTCATAAATGACTACTTTTAGCAGCTGACTGATGTTGCTATAATTGACCAATTGAAAATCCATTTGCTGCTTTACCAACAATAGGAATCAGATCCGCGTGATCAATGTTTCCATGTTACTGAGGTGAAGGATCTCTAGTGTCAGATACATTTTATGGGAACTAAAATTTCAAACTCATCATTATGTATTACTGACATTCAGTTCCATCGAAAAAATAGGCAGTATCAGTTCTGGTAAACTATCACTAGATCAAATTATAGGCATCAACGGAATTGAATCAAACATAGCTCTTTATAATTGATGAGCTAGCTGACATTCCTGAGCTCCATTCTAGGGATTGTTGCTGTCTAGTGGCTCGTGTATCGATAGAACGTCAGTTTTGGATTCAATTGAGAAGTTCTCATACTCCCCACAACAACAGAACTCCGGAGGCTGGAGGACTACAAGATCAAAGGTACTTCAGTATGCCTTCACTCGAGTTTCGGGTTAGTTTATGCTGGAAAATAGTTACACGTTCGTTAATCTTGCAGATGCAACTGCCAAAGAAGGGGCTTTCTTCCACAGAACGTTGATTTACAACGTATCATGCAATTTCAGTGAACGAGTGGTTTTTGTTGCATGTGACATCCAGTTGAGCAGATAGGCATTTTTCACTCCTTCGATGATAATCAGTTGGATGAAGCTGTTCTTTAATGGCCATTTGCTAAAAGTTTTGAGACAAGAAAATGGCCTTTGTAAAGTTATCGTTCACCACCACTGACATGATCTTTGTAGCTGTTGAATGTTGAAGCACTAACCACAACTTACTCGAGGGGCACTTTGACAGTCTCATGTTAGACTCCTAAGATGTTTAGACCACATGAATCAGCTCATGATAGCCTTGCAAGGTTTGTAGTGGTGCCAAAGGACTTAGAAGGGTGGATGTATATTTTGGTGCCTGATTTGTTTCTACAGTATGACTTGTAAAAAATACTGTGGTAGTCTTCTAAATTTATACAGCATACAAGTACAATTAGCTGTCTTGGTGCTTCTAAGCATAGAAGTGTTTGCTGTTCATCCTGCCTAAGAAAATCATGAGCTAAATTGAAGCCAAAATGAGAGCCTTTATATGGCATGGCAAGGATATTCAGTGTACAAGGAGCTGAAGTTGCTTGCAAAGACCTTTGTTTGCCTCAAAAAGAGTGGGAATTAGAGCTTAAAAGGTTGGAAGATTGGATAAAGCTGCCATCTGCAAACGCGTGGGACACTGCTCATAAAAAAGATTCATTGTGGTCAAATGGTGTCATATGTACATTGTAAAAGACGAGCATTTCTGTTCCTTTAAAGTTTAAACATTCTGCTGAATTATTTTGGACTTGGTGCAAGATCTTGAAGTTAAGAGTGCAACTTCAACATTTCAAGATCTTGAAGTTAAGAATGCAACTTCAACATTTCATTACATATCAAGTGGGGGATGGTAAAGATACTTGGCTATGGCTTGATAAATGGATGGAGACAGGCCATCCTAACTGCTGAAGGATCATTTGTGACTCTGGAATGGCCCTTAATAGCAGAGTTACTGATATTATGCATGGTGCTAATTGGGTGCTACCTAATGTAAGATCTCAAGCTCTCGAGATTGGCATGCTGATACGAGGTCTATGCCTGGGCCTAATCCTGATAAACAAGATAAGGTTGTCATAATCTCCATCCTAATGCTTTGCGGAGGATGGTACTGGAGAAGCTGCAAGTGGTAATTCCTTTGCTTTCATGGAATCACTCCTCTCATTATGCTATTCAAAATTTCAGAGGCAAACGTTTAAAGGCAAAATTATGCAAGTTAGTAACAGTAGTTACGGTCAATGATGTTTAGAATGAAAGGAAGACCAAAGTTTTTGATCCGAAGCAGAGGACAATCAATATATGTCTGCAACTTATCCAACAAGAAATACAATCTCGTGTTAACAGCAGGAAGCGGGCTCCCTCTCATACACAAAACACGCAGTTATGTTGTTCAGCTTGGGGAGTTTCCGCTGAGGTGCAGCAGGCTTAAGGTTGTGGCTTTGATGTTTTTTGTTAGGACCCTGCATACGAAGTTTAGATTGTTTTTGTTTCTAATTGTACACTGGTGAATGGGCTATAAATGGAATGAACGGACTTTTGACCAAAGGGAGAGGGAGGGGGGGGGGGGGGGGGGATGGACTTTTTTCGCTACTAATATAGGGACTGATCAGGAGAGTTAGGATAATTGCGAGCAAGCTTGCGATTCCAATTGTGTTGCAGGTTTTGGGCGATTTGCCGATCAGGGTTCAAATAACTGTGGTGAACTTGGTAGCAAGGATGGCGGCATGCAGAAGGCAATAATTTAAGGCGAATGAATGAAATCTATTATTTTGTAATGTTTAATGCCCAATGTATCTTCATTTACACACGAGTTCAATGCAATTTCAATTGACAACTCACAACATGGTGTGTTGTTTTGGAGGGAAGGGAAACAGACGGGTAGGGGAGAGGGGAAGTGTCCTTTGTGTCCCTCGTGTAGGGTTCACAAACGGACATTTTTGGACGGAAATGGAGAAAAGGACTACACTAGCAAACGGCGTAATGCTTAAGGATTAAAATAGATAAATTTTTTGTTTAGGGACTAATATGACAAAACACGTATAGTACAGAGACCACCCGAATTGTTGTCTCTTTCTTTTCTATTGTGCTGTCTAGAGAGGAGAGAAAAAAAGAAAAAGAAAAAAGAACTTGTCTTTGTCTCGAGGCATCTATAGGTTGCCAAATCCATCACTTCTTTCTATTGACTATACATTTCTCACATATGGTCCATTCCGGGTGATTCTTCGTTCTTCTGGTGACAATCATGCAAGTCCATCACCATCAGAATCATAACTAAGAAAACAAAAGCAATCAAGCATGGAGGCCAGTAAATCAAAAGGACTAAATCATAAGGCCAGATTGCAAGTTTCAGCATACTATCAATGTCCTAAACTCCCTCAAATGTGTTTCTTCAGCTGCTATGTACTCCATTATCCAACAATGTCGTGCCCTTCCCCTCATAATAAGGACTAAACCTTCCTGGACTGTCCATTTTATCTGTCAGGTCTGCACACACAACACGTAGCAAGAAAATAAGTGTACAGGAAAAAGAAAATACGCATTGTTCCAATGATAAAACAGAGGAAAAAGAAATAGTGGTATACTTGGAAGAGTCTCAAACATAGCTAAATGATCCAAGCTGCCATTGGAGGGTGTATCCATGTAATACATTTCAGCTCTTATCTCAGGATCTTGGATATATTCATTTTCAGCCCCTGTTGTACTCTCCTGGGGTAGGGCATCCTCCAGTTTCTTTGTTTTCTCCTTTGAGGACTCAGTTTCTGCTTCAACTTCTGATTCTGCATTGTTTGGGGTTACTGTCGATTGCTTTCTTTTTGACCGAGCCCTCCTGTTCTGGAACCAATTATAGACGTTAGTTTCAGTTATTTGGCCATGCTGCGACAGCTGGGCGGTTATCTCTCTAATCTTCTGCTTGCTAGGAGTGCCGCTGCCTTCTTCAAAGATATGCTCGAGATATTGAAGCTGCACAGAGGTTGGGGTCCACCGCTGCCTGGCTGTGATCTTGTTGCCAGCATACGCCATTAGCGGATCTCCATATAGAGTACCCAGCCTCATCCCTAAGCAAGAAAATAGTGGCACTACCCTTTTAGAGGTGAAGGAGATACTTTCCTTGATAAATTTCTTGTATAGTTTTGGTTGTTACCGGAAAAAGGAGTACAAACAAGTGGAATCTGCTTATCACGTAAAAACAAAGATTTTATTTTTCAAGCCCCATGAACAAACTCCACCAAAATCTCATTTCAACCCTCATTTTCAAAGACCTGGATAACTTAATTTACGACTGAGAATAAAAATATGCCTAAAAGAAGTAAGCTTGTGTACTTCAAGTTCATGTAACCAAACTAAGGACCTGCAGCTTTACAGTAAATAGTAAAAGGAATATGGATGACAATCATCTTCCTTACTCTGGGAACTGCATTCCCAGGTAAAAAATTGCAGCAATGTACATGAAAGCAAATTAAAGGAACTGATGCAAACAACTCCAATCCACAAACATAGAGACAATTGCAGGATGAAGAACAAAGAATACTGTAAAGCTTTTATCATTTGAAAATAAAGTGTGACTATAAAATTGTAACCTTTTATCATAAGGAAAGCAAGGAAAGAGACCAAAAAACATGCGTCGTAGTAACATATTTTCAAAGCAGAAGTGAAGCGAATTCCATCCACGGGACACGGGAGAGCCATGAATGGTGGCTGAGCACATGCTACATGTTTGAACCAAGAAAAGTGCAACTTGGTTAGGAGCGGGAAAGAAAGGGATTGTTGCGAAACCTAAGACAAAGCATAGTGTAACTTGTATGATTAATCTAGTTACATAAAAACATTTTACACCTGCATAAGATGTAATGATATGTTTCTAGCATCATATACAACTGAAAAAGGGAATTTCCAGTTGTTTTTCTTTGTCCTTCTCCTGTTTCTAGCATCATTTACAACTGAAAAAGGAATTTCCAGTATGCTGGACAGGTTGACCGAGAACGCAGCCTTTTTTTCCATTCTACCTAATGGTTTATGGCTGCTCGTGAATTTTACGTTATATTTACGGTCTCACCCAAACAATTTACCTCTAAAACAATATTGTGGTCAACTGGTCATAATTTTCTTCAAAGCAAGTTCATAAAAGGCATAATTTATGACTCCGTTTGTACATCAACTCTCCCTGGACCACAACACTACTACGTAAATTTCTATTCTTTTGTTTCCCTTTTCTTTTTTGGGGGTGGTGGTGAAAGAGAATCCATGTTGTATACAATCAACCCACAAACTGCCCCTAGCTAACTAAAGAATAAACAACCACCACAAAAAACAAGAACACTTATTGACAATAAAAACAGCAGCCACAAACTCCCCCTAACTTATGTACAAACATAAAACAACCAAAATAAGAGCATTAAATCACAAACTACGAAGAGCCCACGAGATCAATGAATACACAAAGCATTCTAGAGAAAGCACCCACAAAATCGACCCACAAACCGTCCCTACCCATTAAATCACAAACTACGAAGAGCCCACGAGATCAATGAATACACAAAGCATTCTAGAGAGAGCATCCACAAATCGACCCACAAACAGCCCCTACCCAACTAAATGTACAACAACCAAAACAAGAACGCTCAATTCAAAACAAAACCAGCACCCACAAACATTAAAATTCATAGAAGACAGATCAACACCCACAAAGATCAATTGCTGGTACACAAAGCATTCTAGAGAGAGAGAGAGAGAGAGAGAGAGATATAAACCAGTAGGAAGATCCTGCTGAGCAGTCATGGCCTTGTGCATCTCAACAAGCTGCTCGCTAATCACGGTGTACGCCACGATCTGTTTCCTCAAAACCTCCATCTGCTCGTCAGTCATCACCCTCACCATGGCCCCCCCTTCGCCACCCCCGGCCCCCTCACCACCACCATTCTGACTATGATTCTGGTGTTCTTCTTCTTGTTGTTGCTTTTCCCACTCCATGCCGCTTAAACCCTATTGCCTGTGATTCTGGGGGTTTAGCTTCTGTATGGTAGTAGCAGAAATACGGAGTTTTATAGTAATTGACATAATTACAGGCGCGTTTTATTCAGCGTATAATCTTCGCGGATTTTCCGCGCCCCTACGATTTAGGAGAGAACATTCCCCCCAAAGGGTAGATTGCAAAGACACCCCTGAGGTTTTGGAAAAACTCCAAGATGACTTCTGAAATGTTTTGCTGTAAGTACAGTGCAACGTTTTAGCTTTAGCAGCAACTGGTAGTCTTTTTGGCACCGCCAAATTGGCTAATGGTACTCCTTCACTGCTTTACAAAATCGTACGTTACCAAATCGCGTGCATAACTTAGCAATATAAAGAGTGCATTCACCGATTTGGATAGTATCAACAGAATTGACCCTAATTGTAATAGTTACATAGTATAATTTTGCTTTTTAACCAGACACTAAAAGGATTTGAACTAATTATATGCACTCGATTTTATTGCCCACTTCATCGTACTTTTCCAACGACACTTTCTAAATCTTTATAGCGGATATGAAATGTATCAGACAGTAGTGAAACATGATTATTATATTACATCAACCGTCAATACACAATCGATCAAATGAGATTTAAATAGAGAAGAACCGTTAAAATAAGAAAAATAATCTTTCTGCTTTTTTTTTAAAAAGAATCAGGTTTGATATAAAAAAGGGGTTATAAAAGCAAATTATATTCAAGAAAGTGGGTATACTACTTTTTTTGAACAAATAAAAGACCATTTCAGTGTTTAACACAAAAAATGACATTGACTGACTGCCTTTTATGTTGTGCTACCCCACGCCTACCATCAATGACAGGTGTGGGGTAGTGCTATATTTTTGGTGCCATTATTGAGGAAGCAGTAAGCTTTATTAACATTACGTTACAGATGGAGTTGGACGTTGCTTTTTCAGCAGTCAGTGTGATTGGGTCAACCGGCAAGCAAGCGGAAGCAGACACCACAAACTACTTGTCAAGAGGAAGAGTCATATGCTTTCAAGGCTCCTGGTGTGCCGGGAGCTTTCACATTCCAAAGGGTTTCTTTCCTAGCACTTAGAATTGCAACAAAAATACGAGAAAAAAACTAGGCAAAGGAATCTTATAGCGTCTACGCAGAAAGCTACTTGGCTTTGATGGGTCAAGGTCAATCCATAAAAAAACGTTCCCCAGCTGGCCTTCTCCCTGAGCTGAATGTTCAAAGTTCTTGCTTTTGTGATTTGTGAATGTAGGCTTTCTTCTCTTAAGCCCATCTTGATCCAGAGAATCTCCCATTTGCGCAATTAATACTGTTGAAAAGCTACCTGAAGATATGCTCCTTGGAGGTACGTCTCTACTCGAGAACTTTGACTAACCATGGCTTCATATGCTATTTCCCAAATGTTCATTTGTCAGATATGTAGAAGTTTTAGCCTGCTGTGATTCAGAAAAATCAAATTTTCAAGGGGTTGTTTTTCTTGGTTGGCAGTTGCGAGTGCGTTGATGTATGTGGAGAAAGGTGTTCCCAACGAGAGTAAAGAAAGTGTGGAATGACTGGGAGCTGCGTGTACTAATCCTCTTGAGCCTCGCATCTCAAGTGGTGCTAGTCTTGTTTGGCAACAAAAGGAAGTACATGCCCAAAACTAGGATCAGAGTTGCTCTTTGGTCTGCCTACTTGACGGCGGATTGGATGGCAACAGTGGCCCTGGGCGTCATATCCAGGAATGTTCAGCAACAACAAGGCTGCAACCCCGAGCAGAAACTCGACCCCGATCATGTCCAATCGCTGAACGAGCTCATGTCTTTCTGGGCGCCATTTTTGTTGCTCCACTTGGGCGGTCCAGATACCATTACCGCCTACGCGATGGAAGACAATGAGCTTTGGTTGAGGCATCTGGCAGGGCTAGTTATACAGACGGGAGTCGCTGTCTACATCTTCCTTATGGCTTGGCCTGGTTCTACTTGGCTGCCAATCTTGAGTTTACTCATCCTGAACTCGGGTCTAATCAAGTATGGTGAACGGACGTGGGCGCTGCGGTCAGCAAACACTGAGCATTTCCGCGATTCCATGCTCACCTCGCCTGATCCTGGTCCCAACTACGCCAAGTTCATGGAGGAATTCACTTTAAAAAAGGCCGAGGGATTCCATGTCAAGGCAGATGAGGTTATCGAGATTCCTGTTTTAACCGACAGTTCTGATCCTAATGCTGAAGACAAGTTAATATGCGAAGCCTATAATCTTTTCCAGATATTCAAGCGTCTATTCGTGGACCTCATCCTCAGTTTTCAAGACAAAGACAGTAGCCAGAGATACTTCCAAAAGCTCAATGCCGAAAAGGCTTTCCATGTCATTGAGGTTGAGCTTGGATTCGGGTTTGACATGCTTTACACCAAGGCGCCCATGGCCTACACAGTTACAGGCTGCGTGATTCGTGCTGCCAGTTTCAGCTGCACGCTTTTGGTTTTGGCAGCGTTTGTGTTTTTATGTGACAAGAGTAGCTACAAACATGTTGATCTGATCATCACTTACCTACTGCTAGTGGTGGCTGTCCTACTAGATATATATGCGGTGATTGTTTTGCTCGACTCCGATTGGATGGATCGTTGGTTGAGCAAACACAATAAAACTCGTAGCGACCTGTTAGCAGTTTCTTCTTTACGACGTCCTAAGAAACTATGGTGGTCCAATTTGATGGCGCAATATAACGTGCTAAGTGTTTGCCTAAGGGATAAGCCTGCAATGTGCCAGAGTGTCCAAAATTTTTTTCAGATCGATGATTTGCGAGAAAAGCACCGTTACAAGACATATAGCAGAGTTTCCCGTGAGTTGAAAAAGCTCATTTTCGATCAATTTAACACTTTTGCAGAAAACAGCTCTGATCTCAAAGCTTTATGCACCACTAGAGGCAGCTTCGCTCTCAGAAATGATTGCCACAAGTATCTTAAATGGAGTACTAGCGACGTTGAATTTGATCAGAGCATTCTTATCTGGCACATTGCCACGGATCTGTGCTATTACATGGATGGCGGCGAAAATCTAGCTGATCCCAAATGTGAAGAAAGTAAGGACATATCAGACTATATGATGTATCTTCTTGTCATGTGCCCTTATATGTTGCCAATAGGAATTGGGATGATCAGGTTTCGGGACACTTGTGCCGAAGCCAGGGAGTTTTTCCAAGAGAAGAGTCCGATATATGGCAAAGCCGAGGCCTGCAGGAAGCTGCTCCAAGTGAACACTGAAGTTTTACCGGCTAAGGTGAAGGGGGACAGGAGCAAATCAGTGTTGTTTGACGCCTGCAGGCTCGCAAAGTCGCTGCGGGCAATGGAAGGACGCCAATGGGAAGTTGCGAGCCATGTGTGGGTGGAGATGCTCGCATACGCGGCTACTCACTGCAGAGGGAATCATCATGCTCAGCAGCTCCGGAAAGGGGGAGAGCTTCTCACGCATGTCTGGCTTCTGATGGCACATCTGGGTATTACAGAACAATTCCAGATATCCGAAGGCCATGCTCGAGCCAAGCTGACGGTGAAGTAGGACTGTGACTGATCATGTTTCTGTAGGGCCTGTTCTTTTTGGTGCCTTTCAGCAATAATGGAGTCCTCTTTAAGTTCACTGATTTCTTTATTTTAGTTGTTCATGATAGCATACGTAGTTGCTGTCTGTTACCTTACACGAAAACGCAGCATTAAACTGGATGGGCAGTCATATGTTGTTTTCATCACTTGATTGCAAAAAGCAGCACGAACAAGAAAAGTGGGGGGTCAAAAGTTGTTTGGTAGTATTGCTTGAGATGACCTTAAATTGACAGCTTAAAACAAGCATTCCAAGTCCGTTACTTATTGGGATCAAGTTCTCGTCCATATCCTTTATCATTTTTGTTTTATATTTATATTTTTATTATTTTGTATACAGTTGAAAAGATAGTTGTGAATTTTTTTTTGGTCATCTTTTTTACTAGCTACATTTTTAAACTTTTTGTGTACTTAGATCCTTTTTATTTTTATCTTGACGTTACTTTGTTTGCATTGTTCCCGAATGTCCTTACTATTTAAGTTTAAGGAGACCATTAGTATCCCTAAAATCTCTCAAATTGTCAGCCATTTGTCACGTCATAACCCATTACATCTGACTAGAGGCCTACCTTTTTTCCTTTTCCCAATGAGATTGCGCGCCTACCGCTGCCCTAAACCCCCAATATCAACCACAACTACCATCATCACACAGGCTGTATAGGTGGTTAAGGGTTGGTGTTGAGGCTGTGATGGTGTTAGTGGGGGTGGTGGAGGATAGTGTTTCGGTTGTTCGTCAGCAGTTGTGGGTTGCTAAAGGTGGTGGAGAAAAGAACAAATGGTTATGGGTGCGATTGTGTTGTCGGTGGTTGAAGGTGGTGTTGCAGTGGTTCGATGGCGGTATTGGCTCGCATATGGTGGTGGAGAGTAGACTGATAGTAGTTTTGTGGTGGAATGGCGGTTGAGTGACTATAGGTGTATTGTTATGGAGATCCGATCTGGCTTAGTGGGTGAGGAGTGTTGGTTTTGTGGTAGCTGTGTGGTCACAATATAGCCGGAGGAGATTGGATATGAGGTGTTTAGTGGCGGTCATGATGATTGCCTTAGGGGTGTGCTTTTTGGTGGTGGCAAAGGTGTGGTCGCGACGGTGGTGTCGTGGTGTTTTGGTTCGAAGAGAGAGAGAGAGAAAAAGGAACAATGATGTGATGGTATCAGTGGAGACACATGAACATTGTTTATTGTTTGCTTTTTCTTGACATTGATGAAATTTGGCCAGAAAAATGTGAAACATCGAGTTTTTGCCATAAATATTTTTTTTTAGTACTTAATTACTCTTCTGCTCTATTTTTAACCTTATTTACCTATCTAACCCACTTTTAAAAATTTTGGTTTCAAACAGAGATTTTTAACAGAAGAAAACGTGGTTTTAAACCACGTTTTCAATATATTTGTCTAATTTAAACAAAATTATAAGAAATCTTGATTTTTAACAGAGATTTCATAGTAACGTTTGCTTGAAAACGTGATTTAGAACCACGTTTTCTTATCTTGAAATCTCTGTTGAAAATCGAGATTTTCAAAAGTGGGTTAGATAGGTAAATAAGGTTAAAAATGGAGTAGAGGAGTAATATATATATATATATATATATATATATATATATATATATATATATATATATATATATATATATATATATATATATATATATATATATATGGGGGCCGATCCACATCTACCGGTGAAAAATAACATTTTCTCTACTGAACCGCTGCTCTTTGCAGCGGTTGCATAAATGCCGTACAAACGCAACCGCAACACTTTGTTGCGGTTGCTATTATTTTCTCCAAAAATGCCAACCGCAACTAAGTATTGCGGTTGCCATGGCAAAACAAAAGTCAACAATGGAGGCTCCCTTGTCCTTCCCCCCCCCCCACCACCCCTCCTTTCCCTTTGTATTCACGACCAAAAATGACAACGGCAACTAAGTGTTGCGGTTGCCATGGCATAACAAAAGTCAACAATGGAGGCTCCTTGTCCTTCATCCCCCCGTGGCCCCCACCCATCCTTTCCCTTTACACTCACGGCTGCCCCAAAAATGCCAATTGCCGTGGCAAAACAAAAGAAGTCAACAATGGAGACTCTCTTAACTTTGCAGTGTAATTTAAAATATCAAGCTAGCGCGATTTCGCGCGAAAATTTTGTGAGAATCCTAGGATGTTGGAAAGTTCCATTCCCCAGGAATTTGGGCGAAAAAATCCGTAAAATACTTTTTAGATCAAGAATGAATTCAGGAAGCTTAAAATAGCATTTTAAAGCACTTTTGAGATTTTTCCTGATGCCAGGGGCATTTTGGTAATTTGCCACCCCGAGAGGGGTATTTTGGTAATTTTCCCGGTGTCAAGTTTTCCAACGGACTTTTTAGTCCCGAAATGTAAGTAAAACACCTGAAATGTTGTTTTGAAGCTGGTTCGCGGCGCGTAATTGTCGCTAAAGGTGAAAACTTAATTAGACAGTTTTTTTCACAAATTTATAAAAAATAGCTAGAGCATGATTTTGCTAAAGTACGAAAAAGAGACCCTAGGTATTTTTAAAAGATCTATATCAGGAAAAATTTTCAGATTTTTCCAAATACTAGAAAGGGGCTAACTGATACGGGGAACCTTGTAACTTCGCAGTCTAATTTTAAAATATCAAGCTAGCGCGATTTCGCGCAAAACTTTTGTGAGAACCCTAGGATGTTGGGAAGTTCCATTCCCCAGGAATTCGGGCCATTCCGAAGTCGTTAGCTAATTTTTTGGCCGAACGGGCTTTAAGCGCTCGATCCGGACACCGGTTCGGGATTTTTGTGCGAAAGATCCGTAAAATACTTTTTAGATCAAGAATGATTTAGGAAGCTTAAAATAACATTTTAAAGAACTTTTGAGATTTTCTGAAGCCAGGGGGCATTTTGGTAATTTGCCACCCCAAAGAGGGGTATTTTGGTAATTTTCCCGGTAAAGTTTTTCAACGGACTTTTTAGTCCCGAAATGTAAGTAAAACACCTGAAATATTGTTTTGAAGCTGATTGCACGGGATAAGACTAACCTCTCACAGTTTAGGATGGCATTACCAGAAAGACGGGACACTCCGACTACTTGGATGACTCCGGCCGGTAGATTCAATTGAGCCAAACAGCCAGTCATTGACGGCACTAGCCTGCAAGGTGAGGAGGACGACATTTTTGATCCAATTATTTCTCAAACAAAAGGGCGAAAATGAGCAATACGCATGAAGAATCCGATTGAAGAAGCAACGAGTCAAAAAAAATTGCAAAAGTGTGCGTTGTGTAATAAGATGACTGATCATGACAAGAGAAACCATTATAAAGTGTTAGGTATCGAACCTGGCAGTATGGTCAAGGAGGACGATGATGAGGAAGAGTGTTAGGGTTAATGTTTCAGTTGTATAAATTGAACTTTTATAATGTTTAAATTTGTGATTTGGTTTGTGGATTATTGATATTTTTGGAAGGGCCTATTCGCGCACACTTTAGCGCCCAATTCATAGCTTCCGAAAAAACTTGTAAATTTTTTCGCTCATTGCACCTCAGGCACGCTAGTTAGACCAGTTTTATGAATTTTGGCGAAAAATGAGACACGTTAATTTTTGGGTTTTTCAATGAAGGGCCTATTCGGGCACACTTTAGAGCCCAATTCATAACGTCTGAAAAATCTTGTAATTTTTTTGTCACTTTTTTTCCGCTCATTGCACCTCAGGCACGCTAGTTAGCCCATTTGTAAGAATTTCGGCGAAAAACGAGACACGTTATTTTTTGGGTTTTTCTATGAAGGGCCTATTCGGGCACACTTTAAGGCCCAATTCATAACTTCCGAAAAATCTTGTAATTTTTTTTGTCACTTTTTTTTCGCTCATTGCACCTTAGGCACGCTAGTTAGACAATTTTTATGAATTTCGACGAAAAATGAGACACGTTAATTTTTGGGTTTTCCAATGAAGGACCTATTCGGGCACACTTTAGGGCCCAATTCAAGGCATCAGCCACCTCGAAGTTCGGCCCTCGACCACTCCTGTATGGCCGCATGTCTACAACGGGTTTTGGTATCCCTTGTAGACAGCCAGCTTGCTTCATAGCTCGATCGGGCATCTGAAACTCACATTCTTCGAAGTGAATAAGCGGCACCCGAACCAAACCTGCCAGCACGTATGACACCGGAAGTTGCCAACACCACTCATCCAACCGATGCATCACCTTGCCATATGGCTGCCACGTCACCTGGGATGCATCCAGTATCTCTAGTTCCCCCCGATAGAACTTTAGATGGTGGTGAGGGTCTACCCGTCTCCTCCTCCGGTTGGTCGTAGGCTCCCAGGCCCACACCCTAGGCCACGTCTCATCGGAATCTACCTGCGGTTGTGGACGACCCGTGGGTTGCCTCTCTTAAGACCAAACCTGTGAATGCAAATATTATATGGAATTAGTAATTAATCACGAATATATTGACACGTCAAAACAAGAAAATAAATGCTCATACTTGTAATAGAGTCAGGCAGGCGGCAATGGACTTGGCACCGTTTCTCGTAGCCTTATGCAGTACTCGATATAGGTGCGCAAGGACAGCTGAACCCCACGAATACGAGTATACCTCCTCAAGATCCTCCAAGAACACCATATACTTCGGATGCATCGTGTTTTTCTAATGCGTCAGAAGTAATATAGCTCCAATAGTATGCAGAAGGAATGCCTTCGGGACTAAAAAGTCCGTTGGAAAACTTGACACTGGGAAAATTACCAAAATACCCCTCTCGGGGTGACAAATTACCAAAATGCCCCTGGCATCAGGAAAAATCTCAAAAGTGCTTTAAAATGCTATTTTAAGCTTCCTGAATTCATTCTTGATCTAAAAAGTATTTTACGGATTTTTTCGCCCAAAAATCCCGAACCGGTGGCCGGATCAAGCGCTTAAAAGCCCGTCCGGCCAAAAAATTAGCTAACGACTTCGGAATGGCCCGAATTCCTGGGGAATGGAACTTTCCAACATCCTAGGGTTCTCACAAAATTTTCGCGCTAAATCGCGCTAGCTTGATATTTTAAATTACACTGCAAAGTTAAGGGAGCCTCAATTATTGACTTCTTTTGTTTTGCCATGGCAATTAGCATTTTTGGGGCAGCCGTGAGTGTAAAGGGAAAGGAGGGGTGGGGGCCACGGGGGGAGGAAGGATAAGGAGCCTCCATTGTTGACTTTTGCTATGCCATGGCAACCGCAACACTTAGTTGCGGTTGGCATTTTTGGCCGTGAATACAAAGGGAAAGGAGGGGGGGGGGGTGGGGGGTGGGGAAGGACAAGGGAGCCTCCATTGTTGACTTTTGTTTTGCCATGGCAACCGCAACACTTAGTTGCGGTTGGCATTTTTGGAGAAAATAATAGCAACCGCAACAAAGTGTTGCGGTTGCGTTTGTACGGCATTTATGCAACCGCTGCAAAGAGCAGCGATTCAGTGGAGAAAATGTTATTTTTCCACCGGTAGATGTGGATCGGCCCCTTGTATATATATATATATATATATATATATATATATATATATATATATATAGTTAAAACCTTTGCTTAAAATTGCGACACGTAAAATTTTTAGAATTTTATCTTTGCGACAAGTAGGACTTTTTAAGAACATTCCCCTTGTGCCACGTAAGCTTCAACTTTGCATGTGGTAGTCCCCTAACTTAGCTGGTCTCTTTATTTAGAGTCCAACTCTTTTGAATTAGATATATAAAATTCAAAAATCCTATTTGTTTTGGTATTATTTTCTTTTTCTACTCTATTTAACTATTTACTATAATTTATTATTAAAAAATTCATAGGTATAATTTATCCAATATTTTTGAACTTTATAAAACTAAGAAACTAATTATACAACTTCTAAAACTCTACCTAATCAATATACTTATACATTAGGCCTAATCAATATACTTATACATTAGGCCTTAATTTTGATTACTAAAACCTCAAAAGTACTTTAAAGTAACAATATAAAATCTAGAAAATGTAAATTACGAAAATCATACCTTACTTATTAATTATTTAGTATGATCATTGGCCCGACTTTTGTAAATCTTCTAAAATTAAAAAATCAAATCTACTTCTTTTAAAGCTTTAATAATCCAAAAAGGCTTCAATTTGGACTACTAACTTCTTAAAAATGCTTAAAACAAATAAAATAAAATCTCGCAAATGTAAACAATGAAAAATCATGAATGAAATTTCTGACTAATCTTTACAAATTAGAAGGTAAGCATTTCTTAGCGTATATTTTCCTTTTTACCTCTTTTAGTTTTGCAAAACACCATCCTATTTGTTTTGGTATTTTTTTTCCTTTTTAAAGATATCTTATTTCTCCATAAGCTTTATTGTAACTTTTGTCTTTTGCACCAATTTTCTTAAAACCTAACATGTTACGCATAATATGAACAAAATATTTAGAACCAATTATATTGGATCTCCAAGAAAAATTAAAATCGATTGAAAAATAATTTGTGACAAGCTGAGAATAAAAGAGATGAAAAGATAAATTAGTTATAAGAATCATTTACCCTTCAGACAACTACAAAAAAAGAGAAGCCTGAGTGGCCCCAGAGTGGTAATGGTATAACTGAAATGTCGGTGCTAGATGTGAGAGTGTGAGGGTAGTAATATATGCAACTATGCGAGTGATCAGTCGTTCTAATTACGATAGTGATAATTGTTGTGGTAGAATTAGAATGTTGATAGTGAGATTTGGATTATGTAGTGATATCATGTGGTTGTAGCGGCGTTGGCGTGTAGTATTCTGATGCTTGTGGTGGTGATAATCATAACTAAATGGTGGTAGTTGTTAAAGTTGTTGTAATGATAGCACATAGGTGTTTCGAGATAATATTAATGTACATACAGTACTGATTGATAAATTGTGATCTGAATATGGATTGAACAAGTGATGAACCTAAAAAAGCTGACGATAGAAACATGAAAGTGCACTGACGAGCAAAAATATGGCTATGGTAAAGGTCACTGCATTTGTAGTGGCAATGATAGTATTAAGGTATTTAGAGGTAGTGTTAGTGTAATATTCGTGGATGAGTTACGCCGAGAATCTTAAGCGGACAAGCGATAAACTTAAATAAAAACATATGATTTTAAGTCAGTTCTATCAGCAATTTGAAGATACATAAATTATATCCAGGACTAGAAACAGTAAATTTTTTTCCCCTTAGAATGACTTTAACCTTCCAAATTTGATTTTGGTCCCACATTTTGATTCCTTAAAGTTTCGTTAATTAGGCAAGACGATGTTTTTATGGTTAATTACTTTCTAGCCTGAGGCTAGAAAGTGATTAACATTTTTGCTTATAAGAAGATTGAGGTTCATATACACCACCAGTAAATAAGTTATAATACTCTTTACTAGATTAAACTCACTAAAAACTAAAAGTGGGGGTACAAATAACTGATTTTTTTAATCATATTAGTTTCGGATATATCATTGATATATTCTAGCGATTATATCTACAATGCTTCAAATATTAAACTAAAAAGTTTAAATCCAGTTAAATAGTAGTACTGGATTGTCGCCATATGTTGTCGCGAAACGTTAATGAAAAGGCATCCTAAGTCTATAAGACAGTTTTCTTTTAATTATAACATTTTATTTGTGAGTAAAAACTGATCATATTAAATCATGCATTCTACCTTTATTACTAAAATATGTTTGTATAATGCTAACTTTCCAAAAGTTCTATTCAAAGCCAATCTTCTGTATAGCAAATTTCTTGCTGGCAATTCAAACAATAACAATTATAAATAATTTTTAAAAACACATTTTAAAAAATATTTTGAGAAAGTTAAGAAAATTAACAGTTATAAAGAATCATAGAATTAAATATTAGACAATATTTGAGAAATTAGAGAACGTCCTCCCTTAACTAGTTAAGTAATAAAAAGAAATTATTTAGAAAAAAAACTCGGGAAACATCTATCACATTATTTTCACTGTTTGAGTGAGGCTTTTTCAAAACCAAAATAAGAAATGGTAAAAGTAAAAAAAAACGTAAAAAGGTTCTTTATTACCAATGAACTTCGATTCTTGAATAATCCACATCACTTCTGAAAGGAACTGGTTAATTCCACAAAAGAAAATTTTAAAAATCATCATACATTCATATCAGTTGACAACTATATTTTTTTTGAAAAAATCAAGATTTTATCATGAATCTCAGGTGTGAAACATTGTTAGGGGTAATTCCCAATTTGTAGCCTAACTGCTTATTAGTAGTGGATGTCACTGCCTTTTTTCAGTTCAATACTCTATAGAATATCTATTTCTGAACCCTTGTTATGATCTTAGGCCTCCCTTGCTCATTCCCAGTGAATATCCTTTGATTTCTATCTTTCCAAATACTGTAGATTGTAACCGTCAAAGCTAGTTTACATAATCTGTCTCTAAAACTTTTTCTCCTCAACTTGTTGTAAGCATATTGTAGGAATTGAGACCATGTGCTACAATGCTGAGAGATGAGAGGTTCGTTGAAAACTTGATTCCAGATTCCTTTACTCAGGTTGCACCCCATAAAAAGATGCTCATTGGTATCATGATGTTGAGAAGTGAGAACGTAGGCTGCATTGATCATCGTCTACTATATTTCATCAATCGAGTTTATCTTTAGTCCTTAGTTTCCTTTTATACAACACTCATAATACAAAGGCACATTTCGGGATGCGTGCTTTTGTTGGAGATAGATATGGGCAAATAACGAAGATAAGTGACAAAGGTACAACTCAACTAGCCACCCGCAGGACCCTCAATTACTAGAGAAGTCAATCACCCTCTACTCTTCTGAGCAAGAATAGAACCTGAACCTGGCGAAGCTGATGATCCGTTTAGAAGAGGTCATGAGATCCTTTGCCCGCCACAGCTTGATCTAAACATGACAGAAGAACAGAGTGCTTTGCAATCAAAGCTGAACAAGGCAAATCCATCTTCGGATTTGCAACCTGTTATTATGGAGTCCCATCCCTTGGAAGTTCAGAAACCCAAATCATATAGGGACATTGTTTCCACATCCCAAGGCAGAGAAATCGAATTTGAAAGATTCATGGAAGACTCAACTTCTGATGAGGAAGGAGATGAAGTTCATCAAACTCTGGAACCCCAATTCGAAGAAATGAGTGAAAATCCCATTAAGCCTATCATATCCCTGTCTCTAACCCTCATTCGGAAGATAAGGAAGAAATGGGAAAACACCCTAATTGTCAAACTATTGGGCAAGACGATCGGTTTCAGAGCTTTATCTACACGAATTCGAACCATTTGGAATCTTCAAGGGGATTTTGAGATCATTGATTTGGATGGAGGTTTTTTCCTCGCAAAGTTTGATTACATGCAAGATTATCAATATGTGGTGAGCGGAGGACCATGGATTATAATGAATCACTACCTTACGGTAAGGAAGTGGGAACCAAATTTCAAGCCCTCTGAAGCTCAGGAAACAAAAACCATAATTTGGATTCGGCTTCCTAAATTGCCTATAGAATACTATAATGAGAAGGTTCTGATGAAGATCGCGAAAAGGTTTGGCAAACCTCTGAAAATTGACTTCAGTACCGCCACTTCAACCCGAGGTAAGTACGCTCGATTATGCGTGGAGATGGATCTTGGTCAGCCCCTAATCCCAGCTTTCTTAATCTGTGGAAAGGAATACAAGGTCGAATACGAGTATTTGAATAACATATGTTTTGGATGTGGTTGTGTGGGACATCGCCGGGAACTATGTCCGGAAAAAGGAGCGATGACGGAGGAAAACGCGAGCAGGATGAACCAGTCATACACACGACGGGATGACGTCACATACAACGTGGAAGAAGGACGAATGGCAGTAGAACAACCCCAACGGAAACAAGAGATAACGGTCAATAATGAATTTGGGCCCTGGATGCTTGCTAAGAGACGAACAAGAAGGCAGTTTAATGTTAGGCCCACTAACGTGGCCCAAAGCACAAATCGTTTCCAAGCCCTTCAAAAAGCGGCGGACCTAAAAGAAAAACGAAGAGTGAATATTGGAATGGAGGAAACAAATAGGCCCACGAATGTGTCTAAGTTAGACACTGGAAAACCAAACCTTCTGGACCAGGAGCAGCCTAATCCCATCAATTCGGTCCAAATGCCTACAGCCCAGGAATGTTTTAGCATTGAGGCCCAACTGGAAAAGTCTAGCACACCCATCAGGGGCAAATTCTGGCCGTCAGATACGTCCATGGATCTAACGATGGAAGATATCCCTGTGAATCCTATAGGGATAAGCACGTCGCTCCCATTTCCCCATTTTGCATGATCCTCAACATCCACCTTTTCGACATCTGTGATTGACCCAATCATCACTCCCTGCATTGATCAACCAGTGTTAATGGAGATCAAATCTGATCATACTAGAAGAGCACATCCTAGAGAACTGCCCAAACCCCTTTTCCCCTTGCACTCTGCAGCTAGTGCTCGTCATCAATCCCCTTTGAATCGCCGCCGATCGGTATCCCCTGAAGCTAGAAGAGGCAGATCGGAGAGTTTGAAGATAACTGATAAAGATGACGACTACCGAAAAGAAGCGTTGAAGGTAAAAGTACCCAGATCTCAAAGACGAAATCCCGTTGATCAGACCATTGGGTGTGAAAGATCAGCTATAAGTGATGGCCAGATACAGCCGATGGATCCCCAGGCTTAAGTGTTCTGTTAGGTTGTTTCTTTACCCTTATAAACTTTTTATGGATTTTTTGTTTTGGAATTGTAATGGTGCCGGTAACACTAGATTTAGACGTGATTTTCGGGAGATGGTTAAACGTTTTAATCCTGCGGTGGTTGCAATTTTTGAACCAATCGTGAAGATGGAGAAACTGGGTAATTTCTTCTCCAATTTAGACTTCACAGAAGCTTTTGCGATGGACCCCGAATGGAGATCTGGGGGTATTTGGTTGATGTGGAACCCCAACTACATATCATTATCTGTAATTCAAGCCCATCCTCAAGTCGTCCATGCCCTGGTGTCGAAACCAAGCTCGGGCGACTGGATCCTATCTGCTGTTTATGCCAGCCCCTATCCGCCCAAGCGCAAAGCCTTGTGGGAGAACCTTAAGAGCTTTGCGGCCCTTGTGGGAGAACCTTAAGAGCTTTGCGGCTACAAACACTATCCCTTGGATGCTTGGGGGAGACTTCAATGATATTTCGGATTTGAGCGAAAGGAAGGGGGTCAAGGCTTGCTGGATTGTAGCCGAATAAAAAATTTCAGAGACAACATAAACCAATGCAATCTGGTGGATCTGGGTTGCTGCAGACCTAAACTGACTTGGACTGATGGCAAAAAGGGTTTAGTGAACACCCATAAACGTCTAGACCGTGCAATGGCTAATACGGAGTGGTGCATCAAATTCCCAAAAAATCAAGTGTACAACTTTCCTCGCATTTCTTCTGATCACTGTCCTATTTTTGTTTGCTGTACTGGTAGTTTACTTCACTCGTATAGAGCCAAACCCTTCAGATTTGAGGTCACCTGGGCCACCCATGAGGGGCTCCTTCCTATTGTGTTAGATGCCTGGAAGCCTGATAATTCTCATAAGGATCTCAGCCATAACATCTCCCTGTTTAGAAAGAATGTTCAGATTTGGAACAAAAACACTTTTGGAAATATTTTTCACCGAAAAAAGAGATTGTGGTCGAGATTAGTGGGAATTCAGGAAGCTTTATCGAATTACTCTTCCCATAATCTTCAACTTCTTGAGCAAGAGCTTAGGAATGAGTATAACAGAACTCTTTTACAAGAACAACTTATCTGGTTCCAAAAGTCTAGGATTAAATCTCTTGAGTTGGGAGACCGAAATACTAGATATTTCCATATGTCGACTGTGATTAGAAGAAAAAGAAACAATATTGAAACACTTAAAAATGAGCTAGGAAATTGGATCACTAAACAGGAGGACCTTGTTACTCATATTAGTAATTACTTTCAGTCCTTGTTTTGTCATGTTAGTGTTGATTCCCAGATTAATGATATCTACCAGGAAATTAGGGGCCCCAAGATTGATGAGTCTGAGTCTAGGATGCTTGGAGTTCCTTTAACGGATTCTGAGATTCATAGGGCTTTTCTTAATATTAGTGCTTTTAAAGCCCTTGGGCCTGATGGCCTTAATAGTTTCTTCTTCCATAATTACTGGGATGTGGTTGGGTTTTCTTGCTGTAAATTTATTAAGGATTGTTATGATAGTGGTAGCATGTCGAAAGAAAATAATTTAGCGTATGTGACCCTTATTCCCAAAGTTGACATGCCCCAGGAGATATCTCAATTCAGGCCCATAAGCCTTCTGAATGTTACTTATAAAGCTCTATCCAAACTTCTGGTGACTAGACTTAGACCTCTGTTACACAAGATCATGGGCCCAGCCCAATGTAGTTTCATACCTGGCAGATCTACCATTGATAATACCATCATCACCCAAGAGATAATACACACACTTAAGTATGTCAAAGGTAAAAGAGGTGGGATGATTTTTAAAATAGATCTCGAGAAAGCTTATGACAGAATGAGCTGGACTTTTATAGAACAAACTTTGATAGAATTTAACTTTCCCCTGAATTGGATAAAGATCATTATGAGCTGCATTACAAGTGCTTCCATGTCTGTTCTCTGGAATGGTCAACCTCTACCTCCTATAAATCTTGGTAGGGGGTTAAGACAGGGAGACCCTTTATCCCCATATATTTTTGCTCTGTGCAATGAGAAATTATCTCATATGATCCATCATATTAACAAGGACATAAATTGCCTTGGTCTGAGAGCTTCTAAATCTGGCCCCTTTATTTCTCATTTGTTCTATGCTGATGATCTTATGTTATTCTGCCATGATAGTAACTATAATTGTGATACTTTTATGCATATTTTGAATGACTTTTGCTCTATGTCTGGTCAAAAAGTTAATCTTCAGAAATCTAAGCTTTATCTATCCCCTAATGTTCCTAGCCATAGGGCCAAGGAACTCAGCTTAAGATCTGGTATCCCCCTTACTTCCAACATAGGAATTTATCTGGGCATACCTATGGTGCATAAGAGAGTGTCTAGAAGTCTTTATGATAATATAATTAAGAAAATGCAAAATAAGCTGGCTGGTTGGAAAACTAAGTTCCTGTCTTTAGCTGGTAGAGCTACCTTAATTCAATCTGTGACCTCTACTATGGCTAACCATGTTATGCAAGCCCAAATGTTGCCCAAAAGGATCACTGAGGATATTGATAAGATTAATAGGAACTTCTTGTGGGGGGATACTGCTTCAGTTAGGAAAATCCACCTTGTCAACTAGAATAATGTTTGCCAACATAAAAGAACTGGGGGGGATTAATCTTAGGAAAGCTCACCTCAATAACCTTGCCTTGACTTCTAAGATTAGTTAGAAGATGATTGTTAAAGAAGATCACCTGTGGGTTAAAGTTTTGAAGGCCAAATATTCTGATTCTTGTAATCCTAGAAACTGGCCAAAGAAAAGTGGGGGATCTCATATCTGGAGAAGCATTAGAGCTACCATACCTTTGTTGAATGGTGGTGTCAAATGGCATGTCCAAAATGGCAAGACCATATCTTTTTGGAAAGACTGGTGGGTTGGACCTGGACCCCTTAACCCCAATCCTGTTACTGATACAAACTTGAATGTTGATGAATTTATTTCACCTGATGGAAGCTGGAATGTGCAGGCCCTATCTAAATACCTCCTTAACCCTGAAATTCAACCCATTACTTCTATCCACCTTCCTATTCAACAACCTGAAGATGACTCCCCTTTTTGGGGAGTTGTGAAAAATGGTAAGTTCTCCACAGCTAGTGCCTATAGGATTGCTGCTTCTCTGGATGTTCATAATACCACATATCCAAATTTTGATTGGATATGGAGGCTTAAGATCCCCCCAAAATTTAAGTTCTTCATTTGGATTATCACTCATGGTAGGCTGCTAACTAATGAGCTGAGAGCTATTGGAAATATTAACCCCAATGCCACTTGCAGCAGATGTAAGAAAGAAGCTGAGACTATGGACCATACCCTCAGGAAATGCCCTAATGCTAAAAGCTTATGGACGAAGCTGTTCAATTCTTGTACCTTTGAACAGAGTCTGAGACATAATGTCATTGATTGGATAAAAATGAATTTGAATATGGGAGATAATCTGTTGTTCATGAACTTTAAATGGAAATCCATGTTTTTAGCTTGTCTGTGGCAGAACTGGAAGGAACGAAACAAAGAGAGCATTGAGGGAACTACCTTTCAAGTGTGGCAAGCCTGGAAGGGAGTGCTTGAGCTGGCTAACGAATTAGAGTTCATCTCCAGTAAGCCATCTCTCCTACCTAGCACTTTTACTAGGCTAATTAAATGGTTGTTTCCCCCTGCAGGTACCCTCAAAGTTAATACTGATGGCTGTGCCAAGGGAAATCTAAGAGGAGGATACGGGGGTTTGATTCGTGATGACCAAGGACAATGGAAAGGAGGCTTCATGGGAAGACTACCAACTGATGATAGCCTGGAAGCAGAAATTCATGGAATTCTCAAAGCTTTACAAGTAATCAAAGATCAACATTTCCATGAAGCCATGATTGAAACTGACTCCCTTTTGGCTCAACAGTTAATGACAGCTGCTGAGATTGAAATATTTCATCCTTTATTTTCTATTTTGAAGGATTGTCACCTTTTGCTCGTTGCGACAAAGTCGAAAATTAGGCATGTACTTAGAGAAGGAAACCAATGTGCTGATTTGTTAGCTAATTTAGGAACCAAGCAAGATGGGGCTTTTGTTTATCTCAACCAACCCCCTGTGGAACTAAGGTCACTGCTTCTTGCAGATGTAATTGGGGTGGACTACCCACGTAGCTAAGGTTGTACTTTTGTTTTCCGTTCAATCAAAAAAAAATAAAATTCGGGATGCGTCCAGAGAACCATATTATCTTCCACCGTGACATAGCAGGACAGTGAACTCTGAGAGTATTCCAAGCTGAATTAGTAATGAACTTGCCACTGGGATGGGGCAACCATTTAATTTGATCCTCACTGCCATTACTATTAGAAAATTCTGATAATTGACTGGTTAACATCCTTAACTACGGTGATCTTGTAGGTATATTCTATGTACCTTATACCAGAACCTCTCTCACTTTCAGGTTCGAAGAACTGGCAGCATCATAGACAATCCTCATTCTATGTTGAGTTACAATAGAGCCATTAGGTAGTCAATAGTCTAGCCAAAACCATGTGTTATTGCCATTCCCAATCTGATATCTAATGAGTGGTTGTATTTTACCTCTGAGTTGTATAATCTTTGTCAGGTTCAAGACTGGTTAACAGGTGGTTTGAAAAACCAAAAGCTTAGGTCCTTGACAATATAGATGAGACATCATTTAATCCAGAGGTATCTTTTTTGGTCGTGAGGTCTTAAATGTATTTAACCATGGCTACCTTGTTCCATTCATGAAGTTTTTGGTTTATGCCAAGCTTTCCTTTTTTCGGCATACGCACATCCTTTCAAGATACTATAGCACCAGAGCACTTCACGTCACTGCCATACCAAAGGAAACTCCTAATTTTTGCTTCAACGCCACTGATGATCTTCTTGGATAGCAAGAATATAGAACACCAGTAAATTTGCATACCAGGCAGCACAGAGATTGCAAGCGGCAATATTCCTGCACAGGATAAGTGCTTTACAGTCAAGTTGTTGGTTCTTCTCGTCATCCTTTCGATCAATATCTGGCAATCAGAGGCCTTTAGCTAGGCAGTGATTAGTGGCACCCCTAGATAAGTCACAAGGAATCTACCTAAAAGGATTCAAAGCTTGAACTAATGCTTGATTAGCTTTTTCAGTAAGCCCTGCTATAAATAAAGAGCTCTTATCCGTGTTAGGCTTAGGTCCAGAGATTTGGTCAAATTCTTGGATAGCTTGCTTGGTTAGAGCTATTTTTTTTGTGTTTGCCCCAACCAGTATAAACAAATCTCCAGCAAACAAACAGACATGTCTGATTCTGAGGTTGTTGCACCTTGGATGGAAAGTAAAGCCAGGTTTCATTGCATAAACATCCAGTAGGTATGAGAAGGCTTCCATTGCTAGAAGGAATAAATATGGAGAGATTGATCACCCTGCCTCAATCCTCTTTTGCTTTCAAAAAATCCATCCATCCATACATTTATTTAGATTGATGGTTTTGCTTCCAAAAAATCCATCCATAGATCCATTTAGATTTAAGGAGAACTTTACAGTTGTTACACAAAGTATGATCCAATGAATATATTTGCTAGGGAAATGGAGAACTTGCATTCCCATTTGAAAAAATTCCACTCCACAATGTCATATGCTTTTTACATGTCAATCTTTATGACACATCTTGGTGTTCCACCAGGTTTGTGGCTATTCCTCACCGATTCTTGCATAAGTTAGATGTTGTCACCAATATTCCTCCCTTCTACAAAGGCAGTTTGTCTGTTGCTAATTAATCAGGGAAGTACTCTTTGTAGTCTCTTTCATAACATTTTTTTTATACACTTATAGATCACACTACGGTATGCAACGCGTCTAAAATCCCTTATAGTATTCAGCGCAGGTTTTTTAGGGATCATTAAAAATTTTAATGGACTTGCCTTTCTTGAAAAATGATAATACTGCTTTAGTGACATCTGATCCAAGCAAATCCCAATTCTTTTGAAAGAACTCTGCACTATAGTCATCTGGTCCAGGTGCTTTATTAATCTTCATAGCAGAGATGGATGTTTTTACCTCAGACTCATCAAGAGGACAAAAAGAATATTTTTAGTCTCTAGGGAAACTTTCTAATGGATGTGAACCATTTGCTCATGTTAGAAACTCCAACATGTAATCCATCACTCTGGCCCTCGTTCGCTTTGTTACTTGGTAAACTATTCCCTTAGTACCCTAGAGATTTCAACAGACTTGCATTGCTCACCCAGTTATACGAACTGCTATTACTGATGTATTTTTGGAGGGAGGAGGGAGGGGGGAGTCATATTTGGTTTCAGGGAGGCGGTGTGGATGAAGGCATGCTGCTGGCCGCTAAAAGGATGCAAAGTTCTTCTCAATCTGTTGGTAGGAGCGCGCACACACACAGACATTACAAAGGAATACCACCACTGAGTAACAAACAGCGAAGAGGAACACCACAACTGAGCAGCTTTACAGTAGCAAATGCTATTACAAAGTCATCTTGCCAACTCAAATAGAGTACCACTAAACAGATTACAAGCATCAACACGTAAAGATGATTTATTAGCACACAACGGACCCAGAAATTCACAACCAACGGACAAAATGAAGTTTATTTTTCTCCCCGTGTCTGTGGCTAGTAAAAAAGGACAAAGGACAAAGCACAGGGAAAGAGCTCTCGATCAAATAGAGTGTGGTCTCCTTGATGGCGGCAAATGACCCACCAATGTCGATGCTCTTTGCTTGAAGCGGCTTACTAACCCGATTTTCACGTTGCTCGCCATATGCAAAGGCCCCGATCATTGCCTCCATGTCTCTATCTGGGTAGTGACATCTTGCTCCCACTGCCACCCAAAAATATAAAACATCAGAGCTCAGATCTTAATTAACAACAGATGCAAAGGTTAGATGTAAGACCCAGGAAGAAGGATATATGTTGTTCTAATTGTTGCTGCTACAATAACAGTGGAACGAAACAGTCAAGCAGCTGTATCATGGCAAATGAAATAAGACCCACCGGCAAAGGAGTAAAATCCCATTCGTTGAGCGTGAGGGATGTATGCTTGGCCTTTTCCTTTTGAACATCAGCTGTGATTACTTCCGGCATGTTCGTCAAAATCAATTCATCCAAGGTTAGTAATAGACTCTGTGGGATGCTCTTCAACCTATCACAACATCGAATATTGAGTTCTTTGAGGTTTGGCATTGCCCCTTGCTCCACATCCCAGTTCTTCAACTCCTTCAGCATCCAGAGTTTCAAGACCCGAAGCTTCAGAAATCCGCGACAAAACAGTTTTTCCCCCTGGTATGAATTGGCCAACAGCCGGAGGACGGTCAGGCTAGACATCTGTCCCAAAGTTGGCATGGGGTCATCTTTTAGCATCGAGACTGACAATGTGAGAACCTTGATGTTTGGGGGAAACTCAAGAAGATCAGGTAGCTTTTGTAAATTCCCAAGTAAATTTAAGTGGGAAAGTTTCTCCAATGATGAAAATGACTTCAAGTTGATTCGAGAAGGACGTCCTGCCTCATCTTTCGAACGCAATCTCAGAGACTGAAGAGCAGTTAACTTTGCAATCCAGTCGACCAAGACTGCTGCTGCGTGCTGGAGGTTAGGTGGAACGTAAGACCTAATTCTCTAAGATCACGCAACCTGCTCAAACCATGCTTCACCGGGCTATCGTGGTCAACAAACAGTCCCCACAATGTTAGGAGGGTCAGCGGACCATGCGATTGCTTAGGTACATCAACACGGGTCCCATAATTGAGATTGAGATGCCGGAGGTGTTTTAATTTCCAAATGGAACTGGGTAGGCTGGTAATATACGTGTGTTTCACATCCAGGGTTTCGAGGTAGGGAAGGTCGCCAACTGATGGAGGGAGGGAGTCCAGAAAGGTCCACCTCAACCCCAAGTACCTTAACTGGTACAAAACTCCAAGGTTGTCAGGTAAACTCGGTTTGTGCACCCGCTCGAGATCAAGCACCCTGAGTAACCCAAAGCCATTAGCAATAATATTACTCAAGAATTTGCCTACTTCCTTTGCTGGTGTGTCCTTCTTTGGGAAGTTAAATGATAAGTAGGATCTCAAGTGGCGAAGTTCGGAGGGGGATCGCATTGGAAAACTCCTGATGTCTACATACTCGATCATCCTTCGAACACCAAATGGACCTTTAACAGCTACATCTCCACTTCGGTGGAGATGGAAAAGGCTGATGTGCTGGGCTTTGGGCAATAAGTAATCATGTAAAACACCTAGTAAACGGCATTTCTTGGGGCTGCCATCGGACCTATTTTTAGATAACTGAATCAAGTTACGGTTGACCAGATCTTCAAAATATTCCTCTACCACATCCTCCGGGAACTTTGGGGGTGAATGCTTCACAAAACCCTCTGCAAGTAACAACCGATGCAACCTCCTTACCGAGATGTCAAATTCTTTGGGAAAAAGCACTAAATATAGCAGGCAGAGCTTCTGGTGGACGGGCAGATCATTATAGCACAATAACAAGATGTCCAAAGTTGGCCAATTGGCTTGGGTAGACAGCATCTTGGGCCATTCCCTATAGCTGTTCACGTCCTTGGTTGATAATAATCCGCCAAGCAGGACAATATTTAAGGGTATCCCATTACATACTCTCAGAATCTCCAATTTTAAGTCATCCGCGTTTGATAAAGGACTAGTTTCTTCCCAATTCGCCTTTTTCAAGAACATATCCCAGCTGTCATCATCACTTAGGTGCTTCAAGACATGAGGATTGGCATACTTAACTATGCCTTTGTCACAAGTCGTGAAAATAACCTTACTTTCATTTCTTGTATCTGCAAAGGCATCTCTCAATTCTTCCCAGACATGGCATGTCCGTACATCGTCCAAGACAACCAGGGACCTCTTCTTGTTCAAGTGCTCTGAAAGTCTATTTTTCAGCCCCTCATCAGACATCAAAGCATCTTGGTCTTTCAAACATCCCAACTGCTTTGACAAGCTTACCCAGATGTCTCTTTTGGTATACTCTTCCGACACAAAGATCCAAGCACGGCTTTCAAAAAAATGCTTGACGTTTCTTTTTCCATAGATTGCCCGAGCAAGAGTAGTCTTACCTGAGCCCTCGACACCAACAACTGGGACTATGTCATTGCCTTGTGCATGCAGCCGATTTACCAAGGTAATCACATCTTCTTTAAAACCAAATATGCCCAGTTCTTCGTCATAAGAATAGCTGTACATCAGTTTCGGTTGCATTAGACGTTCTCCAAAGCGTGATGATGTGGTCCGAGATCGAACACTGGGTGCAGCACCTCGCAATTGAGGTGCAGTCCCATTGGTCACGGTATGGAGTGTGGGAACCGAGAACCTGCGGATGTGCGCTTTCATTTCAAGGGGCAATGGATCAGATTCAGGGCCACTAAAACCGGCGTCAGACTTCGTCTCTTTTTCCTGTTCTTGATCTTCAACAAAATCGACACCATTTACAGGAATGCTCCGTTGATAATCCTGTGACGGTTCATCTGCGTTGCTAGATAGAGAGACGATGGATCTGACACTAGCATCCTGAACCTGATCAGGCTTCCCATCATTGAGTTTCTTAATTCTGGTTCTAATTCGCTTCATCTTCCTGCGAAGCTTGCGGCAAGCATTCAAGTTGTTGAAAAAGAGAGCATGGTTCATCAGAAAACCCAGCCTCTTCCTCTGGCGTGCAACACGTAAGGCGAATTTTTCAATTTCATCCTCCACTTTGTAAAGAACTTCTAGATACTTTTGTGCCCACTCTATCGCTGCTTCGTTATCTTTCTTGTCCTCGGCGTAGATTAGAAAGCCTCTCATCTTTTCAAGCTCCTTCCTGATTTCCTCCAGTTGATCTACAATCAGTTTGTTAAGAGTTACAGATTCCTCTTTAAGCATATGCGTCAGTTTCTCAATTACCACGGAAACCACAGCCTCGATCACCATTATAATGCAAACTAGCTATTTGCACCTGCTGAAACACAACAGCGGAGGAAGAAAATCATCATTACACTGCATAAAACAACGACTACAGGACTGGATGAGAAAAATAACAACCTGATAATGCATGGTATTGATACTTAAAAGAAAGCTAAAGCTATCTCACAAATAAACCATAAAAAGGATCAGGCAGAGGGGAATATATTTGACCAACTGAACACAAAAATCAATAATAATCACTTTTTCCTTCTCTACACTTGATACATCACCCATAAAACCAATAAATTTTCCTTATGTCAAACCCTTTTTTTTTTCCTTAACAAAAAGCAAAACATATACGTCGTGGACAGGCGTCTCTAAAGTACAATCTATGGGTTTTCCCGTGAGAATAAATTTCTCAGGAGCAACTTATTCAAGACTAGTCACAGGAATCACCACACACTTTCTGTTGAATATAGAAGCGCCAGCTATGAGGCTAACTTACTAAGACGCACTCATGTCAACGCTGCTTCAAAACATAGTGCCTTACCTGCAATGGAAATATGAGTTCCCCAATAACCTGAAAAGTTAGTATGAGCAGGGCACAAAAAAAGAACTATCAGCCTCCTGTGCCAAAGGCGAAAAGACAACATAATGACAAAGACATGGCAGTCTAACTAGTACGATTACAAAACTGTTCTCAAATTGCTTGATTAAACGGCCAAATAAGAACAACAGAGCCTCAAGCTCCACCAGAACCTAGTAACAGAATATCCTAAGATCCCCAAATATGGCAGCGGTTTCCACCATTGCGGCGCATAAATATGCAAAATATAATAGTTAGAAAAAGCAATGACATGCTATTGGAGGCCAAATTTAACAAAACACCAACTGTAGAAACTTCCGTTTGGACATTCTGATTTTTTTTTTCTCAGAAGGCCCACGAATTATTTTGAGTTTTACTAATGCTAAGCTTATTCCGTACAACCATAGGAAATAGGAATTTCCCAGTCCAACACCATCATTTTTTTGGAAACTATCACTAATTGCTTAATTCGACTGATTCGTGGCTTCCTTTGCTAAAAGGCCAAAAGGAATCTTTTGCCTCCCAACACCACCAAAAAGGATCATGATGAGGCCAGAAAAGTAGTCATTTTACATAATTAGAACTCCAATGTCCAATTCCAAGGATTCAGTGGTATTTTAACAAGGTAATGTGCATTTCAACACCAGAATTCAGTGCCCTAACTAAGTCCCTGATCTAGATAACACGATACCATGCAATATCCAAGAAAACAAGCCACTAAATCTTTGGTTTCCACCTTTTGATTCCTTTTCTGGTAATGGCGTTGGAAAATCCAGGAAGCTCATCAAGCCCTCTTACTGTTTTACAAACATTTACAATACTAAACGTAGGATTTTGATCGTTGTTTAGGACTAGACTAAAGATCATGATGCAAATAAACTAAGAAGAAACTGAAAATATAGTAAACTTGTAACAGATTGCTTTAAAAGAGTGAAGAATAAATGGGGGAACTTACCAAAGCTGTTTGTGAGTTGCTGGGTGCCTCTCTTTTCTCCTTATACAACCATACAGAGCTTGTTGATGGTGGAGGGTGATTTTAAGGAGCTCAACCTTGACCAACTTCTCCTTTTTCTCCAGAGTCCACACAGTGGGACTGAAGTCTTTGCTAAAGTCTCTGCCTCATTTTATTTTATGTGCATCTTCACGTCTACTTGACCAGCTTCGACGAACAAACATTGCATGTGAATCATTAATTTTTAACTATTGACAACGTTTAGAAGAATTAATGTGAGCAACAAAGATTGATATGAAATTATTCAATTATACAGTACAATTTTAGACGAATCGAAACAGAATTTAAATTGTACAATATTTTTTATATTATACTAGTTTAATATAAAAGTCTGAACAATTTAGATCTCTTTTAACAGCAAGATAAGCAAGCAGAGAGAACTAACTTTTAATATTAAACACTTTGAGACTTGGAATTAACCTTATTGTGATATGGCAACAAATACTTGTAAATGTGTTATCAATTTTTTAGTTCCAAAATTGATGGGTGTTTGTTACTACTTTTTTGGCAACTTGAATGATGTAGTAATTTTTATTTTATTTTTACCTGGTTTGCTACTTTTTCATCTGCTTCGCACACCATGTACATCTTTTCATGACTGATGTAAGAGTTTAAAGTTTTTCTTTTAGTTAATACAAAATGTAATCTTCAATAAAAGTTGAGCTTAGGAACTTAATTTCTCTGAACTTTTACTTTAGTATTAAAGCTCGATTAACTTATGAACTTAAAGTTGTTAGGCATGTTAGTGGAGCAACTAGCAATGATGCAGAATACTAGAAAATATTGGACAGTTAGACCGGCGGTCCTTATTATTCAGGTTCGGATATATTATGATTCGGTTCCCGCCAAGCAAAATGGCCTAATGGCCGGACCGTGGAGGTACTTCTTACGTCTATGTATTCATGAGAATGTAATGTAATTGTCAAGCATATAGACTAATTTTCAGGTCTCATTTGAGCAGATAATGACACCAAAAGCTCGTGCGGACATCCATATGAACCTTCCAGCACTTCAGAAATTGGATTCCATGCTTGTTGTAGGCAGCCTCTTCCTTCTCACAACAATCAATCGATTACTTGTGCAATTGATTTTTAATCTAATTGCACTTGCTCTCTTACACCAATCTGACAGGAAATGTTGGATTCAATGGTTGCCACTGAGTTTTGGTATGCCGAAGGAGGTAGTCGAGCAGAAGGAAGGAGTAAGAGTGCCAGCCGAAGCAAAAGATGGTGGCTTCCTTCTCCACGAGTACCTATATCCGGGCTCTCAGACATCGAGAGGAAGAAATTGCTAGACCAGGGTAAACTGGTTTACCAAGTATTCAAGGCTGCCAAATCTATCAACGAGAGTGTCTTGCTTGAAATGCCTGTTCCAACCGTCATTCGAGAGGCACTTCCCAAGGCAAGCAACCTTTCTTCTCCTTTTGTACCAGTAACAAGCCTCTCAAATTTTCGTTAGGAACTATTATTCACTGTGTCACAGTTCAATATGAACAAGCCTTGATATTCCACTGCAGTCGAAATATTTTGGCATAAACAAAAACGCAACAGCTTAAATGGCGTTTGCCCCCTTTCAAGTTGAAGACTGTTCAGTAACAAAATTAAGCCCTAGAAGACTGCACCTCGTATAATAACCACCAGAGTCATCAACCACTGTGCAAGCCATCACTAAGCATAACACTTGCAAAGCCTATAACACTAGATGTTATTTCTAGAGAGAATTCTGGGGTTGGGGGGTTGAGGTTGAAGAGCATTTAACTAGTGACGTTTGGCCTCTGTTGTAAAAATGAGTCTCATGTTAACAGCTAAGAGAAGATTTGTGTACTATTCACAAGAAATTTATTGCATCTTTAGGTTCGGAAATGGTACACATGACCAAGTTCACCGGTCAAAACTCTAGAACCGGCTTGATCAAACGGTTGAGATAAATGATGACTGATGTGCTAATTAGAAAAGGCAAAACGACCTTGACTTGCTTAGTGGTTGAGATGCGCCTTTCCTTTCGTTCATCTCATCGTATGAGATGGTAAATTCATAATTCAAGAGCATAATGACAAGTTAGTAGTTAGAAGTAGCTAACTTTGAACCAATATACATCAATTTGTAACAAAACAGTTGCGATCCCAGCGACGTTTTCATAACACGTCGCTCATGGCGAACTGTGTTAGCATTTTTCAAATTTAGATAAAACTCAGTTAAAGATGAAAGACAGAGAGTCAAAGTGGTGAAATAGCTGGAAACGGGAGAGTAGAAGATGTAATTTCTATTAATTTTATTTATAATGTTTGAATGGAGCTGCGAGACTCGGACTTATTTGGAGTTAAAATTATTATACTACTAACAGACTCCTAGTGGGTCATGAGATCAGAGTCCTTGAGCACTAGTTTGTTGGCAGCGGCGGTTGACCGTATTCCGTCATCTTCACCGATTTCTGCATCTGCACCATAAATATATTCCCGAAACCAGTGCATATGATTTCAGGGTTTAAGCATTGCGTACTTGAGCTTATTCGAGGGTTTAACCAGACCAGGAGAAAACATTTTTAAGTGTAATTTATGAGCCGTTTATAGGGGACCGAGCCCACTTAAATGGACTGAGCCCATACGGACTTATTACGGGCTAAGTGCCGTTCTTCTAGATAACAAGAAAAGCGTTGGGCCTCCCTGGCCTGTCATGGCAATCTCACCTCGCAATGGGCTATAACCCAAGTAGCAAAATGAAGCCCGTGCTGAATGTGTTTCATCCAAATGACTTTTAGCGACACATGTTGATAAATAGGACTGTTCGTGGGTCGAGTGAGTTAGGCTGGACTGAGTTGGGTTGGGTCACTCGAGTTTTCACACAAAAATACAATAACTTAAAATTGACTCAACCCAATTACAGTCAACCCTAGATAATAAACCTAAACCTAAAACGGAAGCAACTTGATCCTAACTCAAACGAGTTTAAATTTAGAGTACGTTTATCAACTTCATTAAAAAAAAAAAAACGGGGGGGCTTCTTTCCTAATTTTTAATTTCTTTTTCCAATGCAAAAGCTGCCCCAAACCATGACATGGGAAGTGGACCTTTTTTTAAAATATTAAAATATATATTATGACAATAACGCAGTTGGTCAACTTCCCCCTATACTAGTAATAGTCTATCACCAAAACTTCTGCTAATTTTATGTGGCGACGACCGACGATTATCTTTGAGAAGCTGAAAGCCAAGTAGATGAAAGCAGGAGAGGAGAAGATGGAAGAAGAAAGCAGGGAAGATATGAAGAAAGCCATTAATCCCCTCCTAAGTTCATACAAGATGGGCAAGTTTAACCTTTCTCACGGGTGGCTTTAAGTTACTCAGAATCTCCCTTTTGCTTTCACTGTTCTTCAATAATCAGGACTAGGGATGGCCGGCACAACGATATTGGTCTTCCACTTACTGTTTTATAAATCTGATTTCTTCCCTGAGAAGTCAGTTGAAAGTCATAAGGGCTTTGAAAGTTGATTTGTTAGATTGGGGCTTGATCAGAGGTCTTAATTGTGTTTGCTGTAGGATTGTTTTGGCACAGTTGTCAAGGCTGAGATCGTACAATCTTACTGCACAACCGCATGCCATTTTGTATTACTCGCAAAGAACAACTAAGGGTGGCTTTCTGATTGGAGAAGCGTCTGGCATTTCCGATACAGCTCAGGGAGCCTGAGAAACAGCTACCACATGCAAGGAAGGCAGCAGGCGCGCAAATTACCCAATCCTGACACGGGGAGGTAGTGACAATAAATAACAATACCGGGCTCTTCGAGTCTTAGTCTCATATTTATTCCGCAGGTTATAGAGTTAATCGACTAAATATACCTTAACATTTGGCACGTTTGTAGATCAACACGCTAACCTACCTAACTAGTATTTTTGTACATCAATTTATGGCACGTCTTGCAAACATTTACCTCTCGTGCAACTGATTGAAAAAACCTAGGAGTCCAACTAGCTTAAAAAAATCTAGAGTCTGCATAATTATACCCAAACTAGTGAGGGCAAATTGGTCAAGTTGCAAGTTATGTGTTTTGGAGGGTCGAGTGGCCAAATCACAAATTGGCCCGGCCCTCGGGGAAGGAATTGGTGGCCAAGGAACGTGTTGGGTGATGAACGTGTGTGCAAGATGGGTGTGGTGGTGTATTGCGGGGGTGGGTTAATGGGATTGACTGTGTGTGTTTGACCGAGCAAGGGGACGAGGGACATGTTGGGTGGGTATCTACAAGTTGGATGTGGTGGTGAGTGTGGGGTGGGAGGGGAGGGGATCAATAGCGTGTGAGTGTGGCCGAGAAACATGGTGGGTGATGGGTGTGTTCATGTGTGTATGTGGCCGAGAAAGGGGGCAGTGGTTCTCGTTCTTTCCACTTGTTTTAGGCATACATGTGTCTGTTGCAAAATTATTTCCTAACATTTTAGTTTTGTTGCATTTTTCTACCCGGAATTGCCCTGACCAAGATTCCCCTCCTACTCAACTGAAAAATTAACGAGGGGCTACTCCCAAAATCATGCCATAGATTAATACTACAAAAATGCTATTTTGGGAGGCTGGCGTGTTGATATGCAAAAGTATCATATGTTAGGATATATTTAGTCAATTAACCTAAGCTTAAATATTCCATCAAGAAGACCTAGCTCCAGATTTCGTTGGACTTATGAACAACTTGGTCCGCAAGTCAATATTTACTTCTTGTCTGAAGCTACCCAAATACGCCTGGCATTTGGACAAGTGAGCAGACACAAGCATGGAGACCAATTGTGGATGCTGTCCATGAGAAAGGAGGTGTCTTCTTCTGCCAACTTTGGCATGCGGGGAGAGTTTCAAACTTTGGCAAGCAAACTTTTACTCCTAGTGTTTTATATATGCATCTCATAGCCGAAGATTCTTAACATCATACTGAGTTTGTTCCTAGATAATCCGACATCTACATCATTTTTTTAGGTTATCAGCCGAATGGTCAGCCTCCGATCTCCTCAACTGACAAGCCAATTAAGACCGAGTTTCATGTTGATGGTTCCGGAGGTGCAAGTTTCTCACCTCCACGACGCTTGTCCGTCAAAGAAATCTCTCAAGTCGTCGATGACTTCAGAATCGCAGCAAGGAATGCAATGGAAGCAGGCAAGTCTGAACTGGCATTTCAAAGCAATATGATAACTTGTCATGTCACCTGAAGTGCAAGTTTTACCGTGACAGGATTTGATGGAGTTGAGATTCACGGAGCAAACGGATACCTGCTTGACCAATTCATGAAAGACGAGGTGAACGATAGAGCAGGCGAATATGGAGGAAGCCTGGAGAATCGTTGTCGTTTCCCGCTACAAGTCGTTGAAGCAGTTGCAAACGAGATTGGAGCTGACAAAGTAGGAATCAGACTATCTCCTTCTGCTAATTACAATGACTCAGGAGATTCAGACCCCGATGCACTCGGCCTTCACATGGCAGTGTCGTTGAACAAATTCAGCATCCTGTATTGTCATGTAATTGAGCCGAGAATGGTCACACAATTTGAGAAACAGGAGACGACAAACAGTCTAATGCCGATGAGAAAAGCTTTCAGAGGGACTTTTATCGTCGCTGGCGGATACAACAGATATGATGGGAATGAAGCTCTTAGCAATGGGGTCACGGATCTTGTTGCATTCGGGCGCCTGTTTTTAGCTAACCCAGATTTGCCAAGGAGATTTCAACTTGACGCTGTGCTCAACAAGCATGACAGAAGCACTTTTTACACACCCGACCCTGTGGTTGGATACACCGACTACCCTTCTCTTGAAACATAGACAAAATCTAAAACCTTTTGCCAAGGGGAAAGATTAAACTAAGATGTCATGAAGCCAAGGATATTGGGAACTGGAGGGAATTACTTAGAATGTGAAGCATCTCAGTAAAGAACATTTAGTCTATTTGTAACGATTGTCGTCAGTATATTTTAAATGCAGGTCTCAATCTCAGTGCAAAGATTATCTGTTTTAGGATCTAACATGCGGAACTACACTGCAACTTCAAGCTACAGCTCTGACACAAGAAAAGCCTAAGACATTTTAACAAAAGTATAAATGGCTACACCTGGCAACAAATGTGATGTCCATTGCAACCATATATAGAGAAAACTTCTTTATGATGTAACGATCAACCAATTTCCATAAATTTCCGGTAAAATCAAACAAAAAGTGCTCCCACTGAACATGTCATTTCAAAACAAAATATTCATCGGAATTAACCAAATGAAACCAAAACTGGAAAGGACAAGCCAGAAGGAAACAGAGACTGACAAGACACATTTACCACACCTCAATTGTTTGGGCAATCTCGATGCAATTAGTATATCCATATACGGTTTCTTAATTCAAGGCCATTAAGAGCTAATAACTAAATATCCCAAAAATGATTATAATCGTGAATTAGCACAGTAATAACTCTATAATCGTTCACAACTAAGTTATGAATTTAAACCGCCTAAACAATCCCACAAACAGAACAACAGAATTTGCACATCAAGTTCTTATGCTCAATAGATCCCAAGTAAAACACCATACTGAGAAATTAAAGAACAATTAGCACCACAATCAAAACAGCTATCCAAAGAAGGATGTAAAAAAGCAAGAATATCTAGATTAGCATTTACCCCAAGAATGCCGAAGTAACAAGATTAGCTGCGAGGTCATAGTGAAAACATTAATTCATTCGTTCTATGAACTACTGATTAAGCCTTAAGAATTAGAAAGCAGGGGTTTTGGTACACATTCATCACGAGAAAAGAATCAAAATATACCAACAACCAAAAGAACTGAACACCTAAACTGCCACCACTGCCACACCGGTCTTTACTCCTCTTCTTCCTCCTGCAACAGTAATAAAATTTTCATCAGCACAGTAACAACTATGAGTTCAACTTTTACAGAAAAAAATTTCAAAATCCTCTCATACCTCTCCACTGCCCTCCGCTTCATCATTGACTTCGGACTTTGACTTGTCAGATTCATCACCATCAGCCTAGTTTCATTTGAATTCTAAAGTCAGCCTTCAACAGTGAAGTGGTATACAAAACTAACAATACTGAAACCCAACCACGTGATTTACCAATTTCTTGTTGTAAGCTGCCATGACTACATTATATTCCTTCTTCCGCTTCTCCGCCTTAGCTACGTACGGAGCCTTCTCCTAAGTTTCGTTCACAAAACATCAATCAATATAACTTATCAAAACTGAACTAATAACTTCTATTCAAATTAGCAATTACTTACAGCATCACTCAATGACTGCCATTTCGCCCCAGCAGCTTTTCCAACCTACGATTACGGCACAAAACATAAATTAAACTAACGCATCAATAGCTGATCAACCAAATCCATTAAACAGTAGCGTTGAAAATAAATTACTCACAGCAGCAACACCACGGTCGTTAGGATGTTGCTCTTTGTATTCTTTCCTGAAATCCTCCCTATAAAAACACAACAAACCTAAAAATTTTAAAAATTCAAATATAAAAAAATCTACGGAAGATTAACATAAAAAAATGAACAGAAAAAACATACAGGAAAATGAAGTAAGCGCTAGCAGGCCTCTTAGGCTTGTTAGGATCCTTTGCTCGCTTTGACTTCTTAGTTTTGGCAGCAGCTGCAGCACCTTTCTTCACAGAAAGCCTATAGCAGTCACCGTAGACACGCACAAAAGACAAACATGTGAACAGAATAACAACAGAATGAGATCCAAACCATAAATAGCAAAGCAATTTTGTTTGCAACCGTCAAACAATGAAACAATTACAATAAAATAAGAACAAGCATGCAAACGCGCTCACAATATCACGCTCTGTCACAACACACGCACATATACTGAATAACATAACGGGATTGAGATCTGAACAACAGTCAGGCACCAAAGCGATTTCAGTAGCATACGAACATGTACACAAACGCGCTCACTGACACAAACACTACAGACATAAAAACTTGATGGAATCGAGATCTGAACGGTAAGGAACGGAAAATTTTCGTTCACAACGATCAGGCACCAAAACGATTTCAGTAAAATACGAACACGTACACACGCACGAACGTACGTAATAGAGACGAATTGGAGTTCCGTACTAAAGCGTAGTCAAAACATTCATTCACAACGAATAAGTGCAGCAAAATGAGGTGATCGGAGACGAGAACTTACTTGCTCTCCGCTTTGGTGGAACCGGCATTCGATTTGCCTCCTTTCATGTCGACTTTCTGCACAGAGAGCAACGAATCAGTGACCAAAAGCGGCAAAATCGATGAAGGCAGGCGAAAATTGGGGACGAGAATACGGAGTGCAAGGAGCACGAGAGCGAGGTGGTACCGCTGACGACAGCTAGGGTTAGGGCGAGAGAATTCTTGGGGCGCAGCGAAAGAGAATCGGAAGGGTTTAAGCACGCAAATAGTGAGGGGGGCGAAAATTGAAATTGGGAATTGCAATGCGGGTTTCGTGATTTTAGGCGGGATGTGAAATTTTTCCGTGCCACGTCACGGACGTGGTTTTTGTCACGTATTCAGTGTGTTGTTGTCTTGAGGGAAAACGAAAATTGGAAAATAAAAAAGTGATGCTAACCGACTTTGTTGAGGAGAGGCAGCCCAACCCAACCGGAAACTCTGAAGGGTTTGACTTTGGGCTTAGATAGATAAGCGACGAATAAGGTCCGAGAGTCAAAAAGGGTAGAAGCTAATAAAATAACCGCGCTAATAGCTAGTTAGGAGTTACTATCGTAATTTGCCTGTCTACGTTGTGCATGTGAGTGACTCAGATCTACTATTTTTTTAAGGGCTAATTACACCTATGTCCCTGAGGTTTGGGGGTAATTACAGTTAAGGACACAAAGTTTCAAAATGTAACATTCCGTGACCAAACATATTTCAAATGTATCAGCCATGTCCATCCGTTAGGGTTCCGTCCAAAAAGTATATTTTTTTGCTGATGTCATCAATACATATTTTTAAAATGACGATACTACCCCTTTTAAAATTAAGAATTCAAGCCTTAATTGAAGATTAGGGTTTTAAAACCCAAAATTAGGGTTTTGTTGAAACCCTAATTTGAATAATTAGGGTTTTCCCGAAACCCTAATTTCCAAATCAGGTCCAATCCCTCGCCCCCGGCAGCCCCTTCCCTCCCCGCCGGCAGTCCCCTTCCCCGCCGGCAGCCCCTTCCCTCACCCCGGCAGCCCCTTCCCTCCCTGCCGGCAGCCCCTTCCCTCCCTGCCGGCAGCCCCTTCCCTCACCCCGACAACCTCTTCCCTCCCCGCTGACAGCCCCTTCCCTCACCCCGGCAGCCTCTTCCCTCCCCGCCGGCAGTCCCCTTCCCCGCCGACAGCCCCTTCCCTCACCCCGGCAGCCTCTTCCCTCCCCGCCGGCAGTCCCCTTCCCCGCCGACAGCCCCTTCCCTCACCCCGGCAGCCTCTTCCCTCCCCGCCGGCAGTCCCCTTACCCGCCGACAGCCCCTTCCCTCACCCCGGCAACCTCTTCACTCCCCGCCGGCAGTCCCCTTCCCCGCCGACAACCCCTTCCCTCACCCCGGCAACCTCTTCCCTCCCCGCCGGCAGTCCCATTCCCCGCCGACAGCCCATTCTCTCACCCTGGCAGCCCCCTTCTCCTCCGGCAGTCCCTTCTGTTATTCGCCGAACAAAGCAGATCCACCACCGGCGACGTCGCCATCGCTCTTCCCCTCCATCTCTTCTCTTCTCCCCCGCAGTAGGGGTGTGGCGATTGGGGGCTGTCCTTGACCCCGTTCCTTTCATGCAGAAGTGACAGAAATGGGGTTGGGGCGGGGGGTGGGGGGCGCGGGGGGGGGGGTGTGTGGGTGCTGGGTGTGGGGAGAGGAAGAATAATCAGTAAATTAAGTGGGTAATTTATTTTAAAGTCAGGGTAATAAAGTCATTTTGTTAAAACCGTTAAAATTTTTAGGGTTCCGTTTGTTAACGGACATAAGTGTTACATTTTGAAACTGTGTCCTCGAGTGTAATTACCCCCAAACCTCAGGGACATAGGTGTAATTAGCCCTTTTTTTAAAGTGAAGTCACCGTCCGCTATATTATACAGTAGACGACGGCAAAACTTAAGAAAAAAGTGATATGGGCCGTTCATTAAGACAATATGGACGATTAGATCGCCTTGACAACTTAACGATGGCAAGGAATCAGCTTCTATATATGTTCGCTGGTGCAATCTAAGTTTATATTCGTCTCTTAAGTCCCAAATTATTTGTATTAGAAAAAGAACGTCAGAATCGTTATGAGTACGACCTTTATTACCTCTACAAAAACAATCATCCAAGTGACATTAGGGGAAAAGCTTTTTGTTGTTACCGGTGCTGCAATGCATATCGAGTACATCACAAAGTTTCGCTCAATAGGTTAGCCTCGGTGGGAATTGTGCTACATGCTAGGTACTTTTTAACGTGATTATATCGGTGATGAATGTGTAATGCACTTTGGGTCAATTATGAACAAGTTGCTTGTCCCAAATTAAGTCCAAGCATTTCATATGATATTAGCCAGTTATACATAGTTGTTGTGGGTATGAAACTAACTATTTGATTAAGTGTCGATGCTTGTCTCACATGATACGTCTGATCAACATGTTGTGTTGTGTAAAAAGCACGAGAGGCAATACAACGATCACAATTATGACGTGGTGAAACCAACAGATGAATCGAGAACTTAATAAAACATTCATCTACTATCGTTAAGAAATCCCTTTATATCGTGAGACCCAAGTTCCCAACTCATACTTGGCGTGAGAAATCTATAATAAAATGGGGTAAATGCACTTTGGCCCCCTGTACTATTTGTCGGAAGCGATTTGATCTCCTCCACTATAAAACATTGTACTAAACCTATCTGTACTATTCGAAAGTGAGCGCAATGGATGGAACATAACATATCTCTTGAAAAATGTCATGATTACCCCTTTTTATACATCAAATTTTCAAACCAAAAACCATTTTCTTACTTTTTTCATCCCCCACACCCCCACCCCACCCAATCACCCATCATCCCACCCCACCCCCACACATACATCCACCACACCCTCCACCCTACCCCCATACACCTTTGCACAAACACGCCTGATGCCCCCCATACCTCGTTCCACGGACACCCACCCACTAAACCCAACACACACACACACACACACACACACACACACAAGACATAGAAAACAAACAGTATCACCAGACTTATTTCGACCCCTCTCCCCTGCCTCCCCATCCCACTGCCCAAACCCCTTCCCTTGCCACCACGACACACACACACACACACACACTGCACGAACATGCAGACACATACTAGGGGTTCCCCCCACCACTCTCCCTCCCCATCATCTACCACAACACACACACACACACACACACACACACACACACACACATACATAGACATCATGCACCATAAAACACACGTACCCATACGCACACACTCTGTAGGCACATACCCACTCCCATACAAACAAATAGACCCACACGCATACTCACACTTCATGCATAGAAAATAAGACACCCAAACCCACTCGTACACACACTGTACGGATGAGAGAGGGGGAGGGCAGGGGGCAAGGTTGGGAGAGTTGTAAGGGAGGCAGGGGCAGGGGGAGTTAAGGAGAGGGGGTTGAGCAAAGCGAAAAGGTAAGGGCAAGGGGAGGGGGAGATGCAAAGGGGTGGGGCAGGGGAGTTCGAAAGGGTACGGTGTTGGAGTCTGTCATTTCTGTGTGTCGGTGGGTGAAGGAGGATGAGGGCCGGTGTGGTGGTGGGTGAGTATGGGTGATTGTGTGTTTAATGTATGGAGGTAGATGATGGGGGGGCTGGGGGCGGCAGTTGTATAGGGAGGATGACTATGTCTCTTGGTGAGTGTGTGTGTGGGTGGTGAGAGGGGAGAACCGTGTCGGTTGTGTGCTTTATGTGTTTGTGTAGTGTGTGTTTGCGTGACCTTTAAAGACCAAAAGGACATTTTGGTCTTTAAAGGGTGCCAAACATTTCCCGTCTAAAAAGTGTGTTAAGTTGGATGGAAACCGTCAATTGCGCGCACTTTTGAATAGTACAGATAGGTTTAGTACAATGTTTTATAGTGAAGGGGACCAAATCGCTTCCGGCGAATAGTACAGAGAGTCAAAGTGCATTTACCCCTAATAAAATTTTGCACATTGTTATGCGCACTATTTTTTATTAGTGATAGTCTGACAGAGGGCGCATAGTATAAACTAGTCTTTTAGGTTAAATAAATAAATGGAGCATGACTTGAATTTGGATTGAGGGGTTTTGCCAGTGTTACATGTTCGAGAGAATGTTGTGAGAACGAGGAAGCCATGCTTGACAGAATCAGCGAAAAAGATATCACTTGCCCCGTTATGTTCAAGTTTTTTTCATATCAAAGTGCCTTTTGATTCATGCTGAAGGGCCCCGGTCGTGAAAAATCATGGAAACAGGCCACAGCGATACTATTGATTGAGCAATGCTGATAAATTGTTTGTTGTTTTGTCTAAATAAAGGCACCTTTGAAGTATAACTAGTAAATGCTTACTGCCAAAAATGTAAGGGGCTTCTTTATCAGATAACGAAGCTTGGATGTGCCTGGAAATTATCTCTTGCATGCCATGGATGGTTAAAGACGATTTAAAACCAGCATTTCAGAGAAGAAGACTGTAAAAGTAGCCTACCAAAACTCAAGAGGCAGAATTGGCCTCAACATTGGCATATACCAAGATTCGATCAGTCGTGAAAAAGGCTGCAAGGAGGTGGAGATGGCTGGATTTGAATTTAAAGTTGCACAAAGGAGAAAAGCCGATGCTGTAAGCTTGAAATATAAATAAGGTGAGCTTGTTAACTTTTCGGTCCAGAGTAGATGTTTTTGTTATTGAATCCTATTATGTACACCCACAAGTAATCATCTAGTTTAGACATGAAAGCTTTTGTGCTTTACAAACTACGCGTCGTAGAATCCACTAGCTGATTGGAACCTTTTTTCCCAGTTGGCCCCATTTGCTTTAATGATTTACTAAAACTACCAACAGCCCCACCCCCCAATCCCTCGCCCGAATGGTCATGGTGATGGTGTGCATTGACATAGCTTACCAGCGTATGTATGCCTACGTAACCTTGTAATCAGCATTTTAAGTACAGACTAAAGAGTAACACTAGGACAAACGAAAATGCAAATTTGCAACTTGCAGTTCAACATATGCTTGATCTGGTTGTTTATCTGATACTGAATCTGAAAAGTGAAAAACCCCACCCTACTAAAGTTGCCCCATCCGTTGTATATAATTGTGCAACTGCATCCACCACACTTTATGATTAGTTACAGATGATTAAAGTGCGGTGTTTGAACATATGGAAACGTGAGTGATGCTGTAATCAATGATCGATTGATTAACAAACTGAAACACATAGACTCCATCTCTTATTCAGGCATAATAGTGGATTGATTATCTTCTACTTAAGCTTATTGATAAGGTAATCGGTGGTCTGCTCCTTCCACATGTCCCCCTCGAGATAAACCTCATAACAGCTTACTTTCCCAGTTGCTCTTACAGTCAGTGCAATCGTACTTCTAGTTCCATAGCGTCCCTGTACATAACATATCAGATATTAAAAATTTGTAAGAAGATGTAGCATGTGTTAATCGCTTATATTGGCTTTAAAAGTTTGAACATCGCATAATCGTCAGATTTTACCAGTGGAGTGTCTACTTCAACAAATATGGAGCTTAGATTGAACTCCCAGTCAAGGGAACATATGTGCGGTAACTCGTTTTCATCAGCTTTCACTGTGTTCCGCATCAGTTTATGAACCATATCTTTTACAGGTATGTCACCTTTACCATATGTGCCCATTAATTGCTTGAAATTGAGTTCCAAGCGCTGAGCCTGAAAGAGGAGTTGAGATGTTTTAGGCTTGGAATTAATATTTTGACAAGGATTACTTCCACGAGGGTAACTCATAGAAAAGAATTCAAACTCTTCATGAAAGACACTGAACAATCCCAACAGCAGTGGGATGTTACAGAAGTACCATATTTCCTGTGAAAGTTGTCTACTGACCTTAGGCCAAGGAGAGTCCAGCTTTGCATTTGAGAGCACATGAATACCTGGATGGACCTCGTGAACCACAACAGTTTCCCCTTTTGGCCTGTTGGATATGTAAATCATGGTCTTAGACAGAAGATCAACCATTACCAGGTTAAACCCGTTATACTCATGCGCTTCTTTCACCAATCCCTCTGCAAATTCCTTCGGAGTCTTCTTGCTCTGCAGTCACAGTGGAAAGGTTTAAAAGAGAATAGATAAAAACTCAATATAGAAGCTCATAAACCTTACACTTGGCTTGTGAAAGCTAATTGCGGATTCGTGCATATTATTAATTGTCTACGATTGTACTCTTCATTTTATTTTATTTTTTGCAAAAAGTCTTGAAATAGAAGCCTTTGGGTAAGTAGATTCTAACTACTACCTCCTGCGTAGTCAGAGTATCCCACACAACTTGCATTGCTACTTTTTATAACCGAAAAATTTACATAGCAGTATCCTAAAGAGAGCACAAGATTAACCCCACTTAAGGAGATATCTTATTCTTGCATAAAACAAAGTAGGATGTGTAATAGGATATCTTTGTAACAATGGCTGGGTCATGAATAGGATTTGTTTGTAAGATTTTTTATCATTATAGATATAACTTCCCGAATGGATTCTTTCTAATTGTTCAATATCAAACCCAACGTTGATCGTCATAATGCCCTCGAAAGCAAAGCTCTGTAAGACCACTTAAGTTTGCATCCTACGTTTCCCTTTCTGTTTCTTGTTACCAGCGAAGAGTTTTAACTTGCGAACATTACTGTAAATAAGGCGCTCTCCTTTCGTCAAGTTGACATGTTTACCAATATGGAAACCCTATGCATTAATAAATGTACTGCTCTGGAATCATCAGTTTCGTCCCTAAATATTTTGCTTCCTTACCCGCATGTAACGATGACTTTAGCGGTAGGGCCATTAGATTGTTAAGAAAAAAACAAGAGAAGGATTACCGTTGCTAAGAATGGGTGAAACTTTGAAAGTTGTTAACTTGACATGAATCAGAGAAGATTACCTCCAAGTAACGGATAGGAAGGTCGCCTCTGCTCTTTGCCTCAGGGAGAGTATGAAGCTCCAAAACATTTGTTAGGAAAGCCACTCTCCCCTCTCTGGAGCAGGCCAACCATGTCCCCCCTGCAACCTCATCTTTCCCTCCCAATATCTCACCACCTTCCCACCATGCTACCGGCTTCGTAGGTCTTTCAACCGCAATATTTAACAAGAAAGACGAACATGTAAAACCACAAATATGTCTAAAGAAGAAAAAAAGGAGGAACTCTAAAGTTAAAAGTTACCTGTTGTGATACTCATCTCTGTTAAGCAATAGAAGAAAGGGGTACTCTGGGTGAGCTTGCCAAACAAACACAGTGATGCACATTGTTTAGACTTTAGATAGATGAAGGTTACTCAAAATCCTATAAATTATGTATACACCTACTGAAATGAGGTTGGGAAAAGTTGAAAAGTAGAATAGATTTGAGAAGACAGAGAAGAATAATATAGTACGAGGCTGAAGATATGCACGAGGCAATGAGCAATAATTTTGGGCTCAAAGCCAGTGCTTATCCAGACTTATATATGCAGAGTTGGGTGACAAAGGCAATGAGTTCAAACCTGTGGGCTGTTCACAGGCTCGTAGCATGTGCGTGCTAGGAAGAAATCCATGCACATCAATAATATCTACTTTCTTTTCCGTTTGGGGGTGAGGGGAGGTCTGGTTGGGGTTAGGGGTGCTATGAATTCCTTGGGTATCGATCGATAATATCTTCGGAGACAAAAGTTTAGGACAAGGAGTCGCTACCAAATACACTAATTTTTTTTTAAGGATCCGATTAGATATAATTGATCATATACAATTTTGACCGAATGGGAGTTTAAAAATGCTAAAACGATGATACGTCGCAAGTAAATCTTACCTTAAACAACTGACTGAGCTCCTTACATAAGAGAAGTACCAAACTGAGGGGAAAACATGGTAACTTGACTAGTGTAATATCTTACATGTGGGGGACTAAAGCCCCAGAATTTATGCTGTATGTGACATAAATTCATGAAACGGTGCGGATGAAGCAAAACACAAACAGGGTTGGAATCGTGCTATGATATACAAGATGTAGGACAAATTTACCAGATTTCTGGGAAAGGAGAGAGACAAATTGCTAATAGCATGCAAAAATGTGTGATATAGAAAGTTATGTCTTAGCAGTTAAAGCAAACAGTGCCATGATTTTCATGCTTTCGTGTGTCTGTCGACCGTTACTTTACTGACTTGTCTTTTATAGGACTGTCGGTATTGTCGTTAAGGTCACTTAGTCGGTTAATTCCGAAACGGGATTTAGAACGATGCGTAACTCGTAGTTCTTTTTCGTGTCATTTAAGTCTGAACTAGGCAATTCCTTTGCTAGCGTGCTCAAATCGCTCGAGAATAAGTGAAAACCAATGGCCAAGGCATTAATCTTAAAGACTGTGGCACCCTAACCAGTTGCGTTCCAAAAAGTGGTGCTCTACAGTTTGCACCGACTTTACTGATCCAACGTCAAGGTGCACATGTTCTCCATGGTTATATTAAGACTTATAAATAAAGTTATCCTACTGAATTATCTTGTAGGCACTACGAGGTCATAGATTAAATGCTTCAATAGCAAAAACGGCAATGGTACTAAAGAAATCCCATGTGACAAAGTTTTGTAATACTAGTGTATTATTGTATTTAGTTGATACCACCCATATTTGCAACCAATAAATTGCTATGCCTCGTTCATAATAATTGTTACTAGTACAGTCGAAAATCAAGAATGATGCTCACCTACTATATTGTACACCCAATTGGATCGACAGTGACATAATTTGCAGAACTTGAGCAAACATCAGAGTTAGGCAACGCGCTAGACTCAAAATTACTTTGCAATAAAAGTATAACGGTTTTGCTCGTGGTGAGATCGACTCGTGAACAAAATTCAAATTTCACTTAGAGCTTGACATCATAATTTAGAGAAGTTTGCGCAGTCCAGTAATGTAGTCTCTCGTCACACACATATTTACATATGTATATATGAATGTAAATATATATATATATATATATATATATATATATATATAAATGTATATATATATATATATATATATATAATATAAGTATAAATAATTGTGATGCTTTTAACAGTTAACTATCAGAAAAAAGGAAGAAGATATTATTTTTCAAAAAGGAATGGCGATATTATCCGTTAAAAAGTCACGTTTCGTGGATAACCTTGGGGGACTTGGGAGTGGACGCCAACCTAGAAGATTAGAAAGTAGCTGCCAACCTGACCAGTTTCAAGTGTTTCAAGATAAGGGGACTTTCATGGGTGTTCTCATAAGGCGGTTGATATCTAAGCCCATAGACCTAAGTCAGTTGTGATTTATTAAAACTACAAAATTAGCACAGTTTTTTTTGCGTATGATAGACAACACTCTCAAATAGAGATGAACACAAAACTATTCAAATCGATCCGAACTGCTCAAACCAAACCGAATTGCTAAAATTGATCAAACGGTATTAATCCAATCCGAACCTTCAAAAAATCCTAACGGTTCGGTTTTATATTTTTCAAACCGACCTTCGTCCGGTTCGGTTTGCTGATTTGAAATCGATCATAAACCGAACCGACCTAATTGATTTATTTTTAGTGACATTAATTTTCACATACGTGTTTCAAAAAGCAACTCCAAATAAACAAAACTTTGAAAGTTAAAGGAAAATAAAATAATTAGAGCAATTATAACATGGAAAGTCTAATGATCAATATATCTTGTATATATACTGATTCTTTCTCGAACATCAATGGCTAAAACATAATTGAATTTTATTTTAATATATGTCTATAATAATATTAAATATGAGCACTTAGATGATAAAGGTAACAAGATTATGTGCACTTTAGACTAAAGTAGCGTTTGAAATCATTTTAAATTTTGGTTTTCTGTTTTCAAAAAAATAAAAATAAAAACTAGTTTAGTTTTTTTTTTTTACAAAAACAAATGGGTGTTTGATTATCCAATTTTATTTTGAATTTTTTTCTTTAGTGGTGGTTTGCGGTGGAAGTGGTCGACAGTGGCCGGCGAAGGTGCTGACTGATCCAAGTTGAACCGTTTAAATTTACTAAATTGAACCGTCAAAATCGATGAATTTTGATTTGGTTTGGTTAAAAAAAAATTAAAGTAAGGAGTAACGGTTCGATTTGCAATATGACTTTCGAATCGAATCAAATTGAACCGTGTTCATTTGTACTCTTAAAATTTAATTCTCAGATGATATGTACTCGTGGTGGTTTTGAAATAACCTTAGACCGTAACAACAAACTATTTTCAAGCAAGATACCTGCACGTCATTTCAAAAAAACAAAACTAATACTAAAAATAGGCTTATTTTGAAAACTGGTTTATAAAACTGAAAGGGGTAAAAAATAAAATTGTCTGTTAAACGTCAATATTTTTTTTCAGTTTTCAAAACTGAAAACAAAAACAGTTTCAAATACTAGCCTGAGATGTCTTTGTTCTGTTTATTTATTTTAACAATGTTCAAGTCAAAATTAACATATTCGTGCGGGCTTGAAGTTTGCGAACCAACTCACTAGCACTAAACTAACCCAAGCCATGGGCTAAGCCCAATTTGAAACCTTCAAACCTGTAGCCCATGGCCTGTATGTAGCCTCTTTAGTTCTGCAACGTGGCAACATCCCATTAATTGCAAGCTTGATAATTTGATTATATATATATATATATATATATATATATATATATATATATATATAGAAACTGATCCGTTGACAGCGCTAGCAAAATAGGAGATCTTGCTAGCGCGATCTGGCCGTCCATCCCGGACGGCCCAGATCCTTTATTTTTGCGGCGCTGTCAGTCGTCCGCTACACAGTGTAGCGGACGGACCTTTTTACCATCTTGCCTCTGCTCCCCCGTCCGCTACACTGTCTAGCGAACGACTGACAGCCCTGACATAACTGACACATTTCCAGACGGGTCTGTACCTTCATTTCTACACACGTCAATGTTGTCGGAAATAGGAGATCTACACAGTATCGCGGACAGTACTTCCCCAAAAACATCCTCAAGCTCCTTCAGCTACAATTTTCTTCTCCTTCGGACTCGCTTCCATTTTCAGCTCCCTTCAAGCTTCGAGTAACACTTGCTTCAAGCTTCACTCAAGTAAGGTAAGTTTGCGAATGGTGAAGTTTTCTTTATGGATTGACTGGTAAAATATAATTTTATTTTGTTTGGACAAAAAAGTATAGATTTTTTTTATGTTCTAGAAATTTGTCACTGTATTCATCAATTTGTGATGTTCTAGACATGATGTTCATAAAAAAGGTGTAATTTGTTAACTCTAAATAAATTCATTATAGTTTAATTCGATTTTTTGGCATGATGAATTCGTCTATTTATCTTAGTAATTTTAATTTGTTATGTTCAATAAATTAATAATTGTTAATTTGGAGACACTTTTGAGATTATGCATACGGTATGTTTGTCATCCTAAATTGGTCTATTCGCCAAGGTAATTTTTAGGTAATATTTTCAGTTAGAAATGTCATTTGATTGTTAAGCGTAGTCTATTTCTACACAGGTCTTGTTTCACAATGTCTGATTTCGTGTCGAGCTCCAACGTCCCCGTAGATGCTAGTGATCCGTATCTAGGACGAACGTTTCAAACATTGGAAGAAGCTGAAGAATGTTTTCGAGCGTATTCATTGAGGGTTGGTTTTGGCATTAGAATAAAGACTACAAGAACAAGCAACGTAACAAAAAAGATATGCTCTCGCTTATACGAGTGTCATAGGGGCAGAAATCCACAGCAAAATGAGACACGCGTAGGCAATGATGACAGTGATGACGAAATAGGATATTCGCGTAGAAGACGGGACTGCTTTGAGCGCACAAATTGCCAGGTCAAGATGTTCGTAAGCTACAAACCCAATCATGATCATTGGCTTATTACCAGCCTGGAACTGGCACACAATCACCCGTTAGTAACTCCTTCTAAGGTGAGTCAGATGCATCAACACAAGAAGATGGGTAAGGTCGCGAGGAGCCTAATTCACACAATGAGCAATGCGCGAATTGGACCTACTGAGATTGTTAATGTTCTTGCTGAACAGGCTGGGGGAATTCAAAATTTAAACTTTAACACGACAGACGTTCGTAACGCGGTCCGAACCCATAGACGAGCCGCGTATGACCTCAATGATGCGCAATCGACAATGAGCCTATTGAAACGGATGCAGATGGAGGACCCGCAGTTTACCTTCGATTATAAACTTGACGACGAGCATCGAGTTAGTACAATTTTTTGGGTCGACGGTCGTTCGAGGCTAGCTTATAAGCATTTTGGGGATGTCGTGACTTTCGACACCACATACCGTACCAACAAGTACTCGATGCCGTTCGCTCCTTTCACCGGCGTCAATCATCATTATCACTCCATCCTGTTCGGGTTCGCCTTGTTAAGGGACGAGAGCGAGGGTTCTTTTGTATGGTTGTTTAGGACGTGGCTGGAAGCAATGAACTTCAAAGCACCCAAAGTGATCATCACCGATCAAGATTTGGCAATGAAGAAGGCTATTGCGACCGTCTTCCCAGACACCCGGCACAACTTGTGCACTTGGCACATAAGCAACAAATACCCGGAACGTCTGCATCACGTGTACGCAAAGTATCCAGACTTTAAACAGGATTTTGACAAGCACGTTAACAAGTCGTGGGAAAAGCTTGTTCGGGATTACTCATTGCAAGACAACGAGTGGCTCCAGCACTTGTACGAGCGCAAAGAGCAATGGATTGGCGTTTACACGAGGAGGTATTTTTCAGCGGGCATGAAAACGACGGGCAGGAGTGAATCTATGAATGCCACGTTCGATAGTTATGTGGGTACAGCTACCAATTTGAAGACTTTCGTTGCATCCGCACAAAAAGCGGTAGCTTCGTTGTTCGTAAAAGAAAGGGCTGCCGACTTTGCAACAACGTACAAACAAAGGAGAAGGTTGCTCGAGACCCCGCTGGAGCTGAACGGTGCCAAAGTCTATACGAAGGAGATCTTCTTGCTATACCAAGTAGAGCTGCGAAAATCGGGACGATACAGTATAAACAAGGTGGCAGAAATGTCTACGCGTGAGTACAAGGTTTATTCGCTCGTGAATGACCTCGTCCCTGAGAAGCTGCGCAGAATTTATACGGTGAGCCATGACACATTGACGGATTCGGTGACATGTGTTTGCAAGAAGTTTGAGTTCCATGGCATCCTGTGTAGACACGTTCTGCGGTTTTTCACCCAGAAGAATATCAGGACAATCCCCGATAAATATGTCCTGCCACGGTGGACGAAAGGTGCAAACAGGTTGCACGGTACCATTGCCTTTCCGGAGCACCCGTATACTGACTTTGAAGAATCAGAGACGTTGCGGTATAATCATCTGGTGACAATGTTCACCCGTTTGTCCGTAAAAGGTGCTGCTACAATGGCCGGATATAAACATCTCCTCGAGGTAGCTCAGCAGCAAGAGCCCATCGTCGACCAGTTGGAAGCAGCTTCAGTCAGCAATGCGGTTGACACTGAGCCTACAACGGGATCAGAAGATGACGAGCCGGGGGAGGAAGACGACAATGATATCCGGCCTTTGGATCCAATTATATCGCAGACGAAAGGCCGCAAGAGATCTACGCGGATGAAGAGCTCTATTGAACAGACAACTCAACCTAAAAAGCTGAGAAGGTGTGCATTGTGCAACAAAATGACCGACCATGACAAGCGGAACCATTACAAGGCACTGGGGATAAGTCCAGGGGTTTTGCAAGACGAGGAAGAAGATGAGGCCGAAGATGAGGAAGAAGTAGCTGCAGTGGACCTTTAGTTTTTTTGTATAAGCCATCAAGATTGTTTGACATTTGTAATAATACGTAATATTTGATGAGATTATCTTCTTACCGAAGACTGGAAGGTTATTTTTGATGGACCCATTCACAGATTAACTTTAAATCTTTTTTTTGTTGGCTTACCCCGTCCGCTACACTATGTAGCGGACGGCGCACCAGAGACCAACATTATTGGGATTGTAAAGTGTTCGTGGCACAATATAGCGGATAAAAAACTATTGGTATGCCTTCTGTCCGCTACACAATGTAGCGGACGTCAAACTCCTATTAAATACCAATCATAACGACCTCTCTTTTCCACCCGTCTCTCTCTCTCTCTCCAACGTCTCACCCACCCGTGACCCCCTCTACGGCGACCGTCCGCATGGCTTCTGCTTCGGTGAACAGGCACTTCTTCAAGGTCATGGTGCCTGGGTTTCATACCGAACTTGTAGGCATCCCTCTTACTCTGTTTTTTCGTGTGTGTTAATTTTATCTTTGCTTAAAAACTTACCTATCTTATAATGAATGTGATAGGCCATACCGGTAGCCTTCTGCAGATTGCTTACCACACTTTGGCACGAAGCCACTTGGCTCGAAGCAACTTTAACCAGCAACAAGGGGTCATGGCTTGTTAAAATCAAGAAGAAGCGCGACCAAGAGCAACTTTATTTCGCAGAGGGTTGGAGTAATTTCTGCGAGCAGCACGACCTCAATGAAGGGGAGTTTGTAATCTTTGAACACAAGAGGCTATTTAGGTTTCAAGTATCCGTGTTTGATCAAAGCACCTGTGAAAAAGTTTCCCCCAATGTTGAACCCTAAATTTGTGTTAATAAATTTGTGTTAATAACTTTGTGTCTGATAATTTTAGGTTCTTAATTGTGCATTTGAGAATTGTGATGGTCAATTGATGATTTGAGGGTGTCAAATTTTTGATTTGGCCAAAACAAGTAGACGTCCACTACACTGTGTAGCAGACGGCGCACAACTTCCAAATTTTTTACACTTTTTTGCACCTGGAGTACCCCACTGTCCGCTCTAAACTCCAACACTAAGAAAATCTTTTCACTACCCCGAGTGTCCGCCACATTGTGTAGCGGACGGTGCAGCAGAAACTCTTAACCCAACTGAAATTTTTTTTCACTTCCCCCAGTGTCCGCTACATTGTGTAGCAGGAAGCCCAGCAGAAACTCTCAACCCCAACACTTGAAAAATTTTCACTTCCCCCAGTGTCCGCCACATTGTGTAGCGGACGGCCCAGCAGAAACTCGTAAGAAAATTTTCACTTCCCTCAGTGTCCGTTACACATTTTTTTTTCTACCTTTCAAATCATTCTCAATGAGAGCCAAAAAAACCAACTCAAATCAATCAAAATCATCTTCAATGCAAATCAGACAAATCAATCAATCAATAATCTTCAACAAAAATCAATGAGAGCTTTCTAAATAATCATGGTTTATTAAAAAAAGTTGACATTGTAATGGTACAATGTCAACTGGGGGAATCATGTTGGGGGGGATTCTCGGCATTAGCCGGATTTACAATAAACCTAACCGCTCTAGGCCGGCCTTTCATAATTTGCCAAGCTATTCTATATCTAAAGGTGTCTACTTCTGCTTGGCTCCAAACGGCCGCCTTGAGGCTCTCAGACCGGCAAATGTAATCCATGTACATGCAAAGGAAGACGCCGCAGTCCGAAGTGTTACGTTGCTTGGGCCTCCTCTTCTTCAGTCGCAAATCGAGCTTTGGCCGCGCCGGTACAGGGTTACCACGGATACCATTGACCATTGCACAAAATATATTCTGCGAGAAACACAAAACGGCGTAAGACACGAGTTAACATTTATGCCAAGTTACAATAACTGTTAAACAACAATCGTAATATTACCATTGAGTCCAACTGGGCTTTGTACATCTGCAGCACAGGCATGTGGGTGGTATCGTCGTGGAGACTGTCGATCACCGATACGACTTTCTCTTCCGGTTCATAGCAAACCAAGTACCAGTGGCTTTCCCCTAAAAATGGGATTAGAAACACGTCGGCAACACTTGCGCTCACTGGACTATCCCTAGTAAGATACGCTCGTAGGTTAGCGGACGGTCTCCACTGGCTCAACTTTTTCTTCCGCCTTTGCTCGACCCACTCATGCCATTCAGACACTAGGAGGCTATGAAAAAAGGCATCCACAAAAAAATGGCCGGATACCCGTTCAGCCGCTCCCGACCCCTTTCCTTCAGAATCTCCACGTATGTGGAGATGACACCGTTGTCTAACCAACTCCCCGGAGCCAGGGAGGCCATTTCTCCCCACTCGCAAGTGTAATCCATGCCCTCCGGATGATTCACACTATACAACGCTTTGTCCCGGGGGAAGCCGCTAAAATAACGCTCTCTGATTATTTGGCATTTATGCGGCTTTAGGGGCTTCACTGGATGCCCTTTGCGATATTGCCCTCGGGGGTCGACGGGGGATATTGCACTCCTTCGGGGGGGTCGACCGGGGGATATTGCCCTCCTTCGGCAATAGATGGTCCTGCCCACGGGACAATGGGCAGTGTCTCCGACAGACTGATGTGTCCGAAACCCCAGTCTTGCGTGACTTGACTCTGAGAGAGGGTTGGGGTTCCGAGTCCAATAGCAAAGAGAAGGAGGGCGCACTGTAGTCTTCCCACGGCGCTTGAGCCTGGCCCATGGTGCTTGGCGGTCCCCAATCACCACCCATTCCCGGTACAGAGGGACCACCATATCCCTGGCTCACTCCCGAAGTCTGTCCCGAGGGATCGGTGTATCCCTCGCTCACATATGGGGGCTGCCACCCCGGATAACCCATTCCCGGGCTGACGCCGGAAGGCTGGCCCGATGCTTGGCGCAAAAAATTCCCGCAGCCATACGCCAACGCTTCAGCCTGTTGGCGAAGCTCCTCGCCCATTGCATCCACCAAATCCTTCCGCTCGCTCAACTTCTGGAAGAAGGCGAACGAGGCATTAACCTACATCCAGAGAGATAATAAATAAGTAACTTCATACACAGTTAGAATCATCAAGTTCAATTAAAGGCACTGGTTGGCCAACTTACCAGATTGTATGCCATGTGCTCATCGATCTGACCCCTAGGGTGGTACTTCTCCCCGCGTTCAAACCTTACTGGAGCTACTCTCCTCCGGGTGATGCGGTAGTACCACCCATTGTACTGTTCGATGCTGATCACGGGGTCAGGCTCCGACACAATGGCCGCCAGCGTGTCCTGCCAGGAATTCCAAACCTCAATTTCTCGTGCGCACAAGTCGTGCGCATTCGCCTTGCCAAACCGTCGACACCCGGTGGGTTCCTGTTAAGCCTCATATCCGGCGCGCCGGCTGGCAACCCCTGCAGGCACTCAAAATGGCGCATAGCGCGATCTGGCAGCTGCCACTCTGCGACCTCGAAGTGGATCAGGGGTGTGCGTTGCAACCCGGAGAGCGTGAAGACGAACGACTCTCCCACCCGTCGCGCCAAATGTTTGTACGGTGCCCATCGCATCTGGCCAGGAGATAACGAGTCGAGCTCCCCCCGATAGTACGTAATGTTGTGATGGGGATCGTCTCTCCTCGGGTAGTGGCTGTCCTTCCGGCTGTACTCCCAGGCGCACAACCGAGGCCACACATTATCGGTTCCGTCCCTACGCCTGGGTGCGCCGGTAGCAAGGTGTTCATAAGACCACACCTGAGAGCAAAGACAAATTAAATAAAGTATCGTCAAATTTTATTGTCAATTCAACCAAAAAAAAAAGAAACGAGCACGTAATCAAGAATTGTATGATATACCTGCAATAGCGAGAGACATGCACATATCGCTTTGGAGTCGGGCCTCGTTGCCTTGTGCAATGCTCGGTACAGGTACGCAAGAGTTGCGGCTCCCCAGGCATAATCCCCAACCTCCAGCAGGTTACCCAACAACGGTAAATATTTGACGCTGACGGTATTCTTCGACGTTGTTGGGAACAGAATTGCCCCCATCACCCACAAGAGGAAAGCTTGTGTGTACAGCACAAGCATCTGATCCGTGTAGTTATCCGGCAGAACCTTGTAGGTATCTACCAACCACTTCAACTTGATACCACCAGTGCTAAATTGATCCTGGGGTATCGAAGTAAAGAAGTCCCTAGCGGTCCTCTTATTCGTTGCTTCCGACGGAGGAGCTATTACCGGCCGCCCCGTCACCGGTAACCCTAAGATGAACCCTACATCTTCTAGGGTAATTGTCAGCTCTCCGAGAGGGAAGTGAAACGTTTCACTTCTCCACCTTTCAACAAGGGCACCTATTAAGTGCCGGTCAAGTTGTTGAAAGATCTGCCCATGCGTGAAAATCCCAAACCCAATCCCACGCAGTAATCTTTTCTGGGTTCTGTTCAATTTCCATGCTTTAAAATTATCGGATACTTCTACCGTGTTGAGAAGTGCTCTTTCCTACGAATTAATAAATACAATTTAAGCAAAATAAACGATATACAACGTTCCCAAGAATAACAAAGTTGATAAAATAAGTATCTTACTCCACCATCCCATATGAGCGTACTGATATGGTTTGCTTGGTCGTATAATACGGACGGATCTTCTGGTCCAGGGTTGAAATCCATTTTTGGCAACTGAAATTATGAAAAACGGCAAGGTTGGAAGCGTAAACATTCTCAAACATACAACGCTAGCACAGTCAACGCTAGCATGTGATCAGATAATACTCACATAAGTTCACATGCTGTGTATATGCAATGTACATAGATACAAACAGACACGGAATGAGATTTTACAAGTGAAATCACATGAACAAATAATACGCAATACACATATATAATATATATATATAGATACATTGACAAACGCTAGCACAATGCACCGCGCACACATTCAAAATCATGCATAAGCCGCAATAACAACTCTAGATTATGAACAAATAAAGGATTGGTTTGTGAACTTACGTGATTGATTCGTCGATTAAAGGATTTCTTGAGAAGAAATTGCGCCGATCTACTTGCCAACGCCGCTAGAAGAATTGTGAGAAGAAGGAATGAATAGCAGTTTAGAAGGAATGAATAAGGGTTTCGAAGTAATGAAAGGCAAAAACGGTCCGCTACACTGTCTAGCGGACGGTGGGATAAGGACAAAGTAACAGTCGTGCATCGACAGGACTGATGTGACAACTAATTTGACGGAAACAGTCGTCCGCTAGACAGTGTAGCGGACAAATTTTTGGCTATCAATGTGGGGCCAAGAAAGTCGTCCGCTACACAGTGTAGCGGACGGGGAAGCAGGGGCAAGATGGTAAAAAGGTCCGTCCACTACACTGTGTAGCGGACGACTGACAGCGCCGCAAAAATAAAGGATCTGGGCCGTCCATCCCGAAGGGATGGATGACCAGATCGCGCTAGTAAGATCTCCTATTTTGCTAGTGCTATCAACGGATCAGCCCCATATATATATATATATATATATATATATATATTATCAATAATTAGCACTCATTAACTTTACTGAGCAGGGTCATATTTCTTTCTTACACATGCACTCCCATCGGATATCTTAACAATATATTATTAAATTGATAGGATAGGATAGGATATTAAAGGCTTTAAATGTCAATTGTAAAATTGTCATGATGGTATTCTAATCCTCTGGAAGACGGGCTTTCTTCGCTCATCGGGTCTAACTCGTTTCGAGTAAGTTCTTATTTTGTCATACAAAAATAGATATCAAAAGTTACCATTAAATAATTCTTTAACAACCACAACGAAAAAATGTAAATCTAAACTAGAGTTTTTTTTTGGTACATCGGAAATGAAATAAAACAAAAGGTAGCTTAGGTTACAATACACGTATGTCCTATACCATCAGCATCTTGCTGCAACAACATCTCCAAAGAGGTTGGAGGATGTTCCATTAATTCAAAGTTCTTCTCTTGATTTGCTCCAAGATTAGCCATGTGGTCAGCACAAATATTGCCTTTTTCTCTGAGGGTATGACAGATTGAGATGTTTGTAGCTCTTTGAAGGAATCTACAATCGAGTATCAAGTTGATCAATGGATGGTGTTGGTTGAGCTCCTCTGTCAGTAGATCTTTTTAGTCATTTTGGAGTAAGTCTCCAATATCGCTTCTTGGTAGCCTTTGTCCTTAATTATCTGAAGACCTTTTAATATTCCTTGAAGTTCTGATTCCAGTATGTTGCAGATGGGAATGTATTCATAGAAACATTCTAGCCATTTTCCTTGTTTCTTAGGAGGCCACCAACACTGGCAGCTTCTCCTTGTTTCTTGCTACCATCTGTGTTAACTTTTATTTTACCAGCAGGAGGGAAACACCAAGCAATTAGTCTAATCACTTTAGTTCTACTTGTTTATGGTCTTGCAAAGGCTGTTTGCAGATCCTTGGCAAATTCCATCACATATTTCCATGATAGGTCGCTATTTTTCTCTTCTTCCTCTATGCTCTCCTTGTTACTGTCCTTCCAAATCTGCCATAGGTTAGCAATAAAAACATACCTCCAAGGAATATAACAAAATTCAGAATTAACCTTGGTCATCATATGTTCTTTAAACCAATCATTCATCCCCTGGTTCACAGTCAAATCCCATTGGTTTCTACTAAACATTCCACTCCATGTAGAGATAGCTTTAGGGCATTTTCTGAAAATATGGTTCGTAGTTTCCACAGAGCCTTTACATCTTTGACAAGTTCCATCATTGGTCATGTTCATGATCAACCTAAGGGTGTTGGACATGACTCTCTCCCTTAGAATTAGCCAGATTAACATTATTAGTTTCTGGGGTATATCCAACTTCCGTATCCATAACCAAATGCTATCAGTGTTATTTTCGTTGCCCAGGTTATTAGTGATCAAATTTGTACGCACTACTCACAGAGAAAATGCCTCTGGTGTTGAGATCCCAAGTAGGTTGGTCCTTGGAATTGTTCTCAATAGGCAAGTGGATTTTAAAATTTTCAGCCATATCCTTAAGATTCACAGTCTGCTCAATCTTTTTGTGATTCCACATTTTGTTATGAATAAAATGGCCAACAACCTGTATCTCATTTTTATCTCCAGAGTAACTGTTTCCTAGTGGTTCATTTCCACACCACCAGTCCTTCCAAAAATCCACAATTTCCCCATTTTTTAAAATCCATTTGATTCCTTTTTCAAGGTAAGGAATACCACGCTGGATGCTTTTTCAGGTTTGGGAACCTCTGCTGCTCAGTCTCTAGTCCTTTAATCCTTTGTCTTTAATGTACTTTTCTCTCAAAACATCCACCCAAAGAAGTTGTACATTGGTGAGCAATTTCCAGCCCAGTTTGACAAGGTTGGCCAAGTTGTTGTCTCTAACTTTTCTAAGGCCCAGTCCTCCTAAACTTTTGGGTTGACAAATAGTATCCTAGTTAACCAGATGGACTTTCTTTTTGGTTTCAGTATCTCCCCATAGAAAGGCTCTATTCAGTTTATCGATTTTGTCACAAACATCCATGGGTAACCTTTGGACCTGCATAACATAAGTTGGGATAGCAGAGGTGACAGATTTTATTAAGGTGGTTCTGCCCGCCAAGGATAATAGATAGATTTTCTGGCCTGCTAATCTGTTTTGAACCTTTTGGATGATATGGCTGTACATATTTTTGGACATCCTATAGTGAATTAAAGGTATGCCAAGATAAATGCCAAGGTTGTCGATCAAAGGTATACCACACCTAGAGCTAAGGTTGAGAGCTTTCTGAAAGGTATACCACACCTAGAGTTAATGCTATTTTAGTGCAATTACATGCTTTCTAAATATTATATATATATATATATATATAATGAATTTTATTGTTTGTAACATGGTACCAATATGATATGATATTGAATAACAACCAATCTTGATGGAAAATAAATTTGAAGTTGGTTAGAGGTGAAGAATTGTTTATCCTCCTTTAAAAATTAAATGCAAATTTGCCGCGACCGTCTTTCCCTTGAAACAATTTGATAAGGAAAAACTTTAGTTAATATCTTAATAATAGGAAGATATACTTTACTATCTTAATAATAGGAAGATAACTACATTTTTCTGTATAATGATAATTAATGGTTGCTAAATATTTTTAGTGACATTTCTGTTAACACTTTCAGCGATAATTATTGACAATTTTTTTAGTGTCCTTGAATAAAAGTCGCAAACATATTTAACAATCATTAATTATTGTTATACTAGAGTTATAACTATCTTTTTACAATTCGGGTAGTAGCTAAAATTTTTTCATTAATGAAAATTAGTTTTGTATTGCCTAATTTTTAAAATTCTCTTGGTGTATTGTGGGGACTTTTTACTTGTTTTAATTTATTTTCCAATTCCAAGGAAAATAATTGCCAAAATCTTTTTGTACTTTTACTTTTTTTTAATATGAAGGATTGTATATTAATAAGAGGATACGCAGAAATGTAATCGAGTATGTCAAAAATTACAATCAAAAAAAATTAAAACTATGCAACTATAACCTAGATCCATCACCTCTCATGAAAGACCATTATTAGAGGTATACAAGTAATAGAAGAAGACCACCAAGAAACTAAACAAGTACTTAGAACTACCAATTTTGTCCCACCAAGTAAATTGCACATCTTGGACAAAAATCTAATAATAAAGGAGGACTTGGATCCTGGAAAGTGCAAAAACGTTCGGATCCTGTGCTTCGGCTAAGCGTTAGGTCTCTTTATTGCGAGCCATGAGCGAACACAAACAGTAATGAAAGTTCTAACTTGTGTTTGAACCCACGATTAAAGAGAATTCCCTTTGTAGATTGCCACTCAATTTTACCGGCGTAGAGAAGGAAATAAGAACCACCCTCAACTAGGACAACTCGAAAAGCTATAGCTTTCTTCTCTCTCCACATACACACACACACACACACACACACACACTCTCTCTCTCTCCAGAAAACCCAGGTTTATTCTCTAGCGAACCCAACTACCGCCCCTTCTTCTTTTGGCTTCCATTGCTGTAAGGATGGAAGGGGAGGCCCTCACATCGTTACTCCCTCTTCTCTTGTTTATTTTTTTTGCATCTTTTGCTCCCTCTTTCTTGGCAACCCACCTGTGCCACCATTCGCCACCACCCTCCTCTACCCCCTATCTCCACCCCCACCCACAGATTGGGAGCCCTTCAGCCACAATCTTACTCCATCCCACTCGTTACCCTCAGATCTGAAAGGTTTTTTTAGATCTGTCATGGTCGCCAGACTTCTGATCAGGTTTGTTTAGGTTGACTTCTCTGACGCGGGTCCGATATGATGGGTTTATGGCGTGGAAATGACGGGTCTAGACGAGATGGAGGATTCTAACTCCCTTAGAGCTTCGAATCAGAAGGATCTGGCCTTGGGAACTTGCTACACCCCCTTAGATCAGAAGACAACCGCGACAGTAATCTAAACTGCCACTTCAAGCGGGCCTTGAAATTGATGTCTCGCTGCAGCTCTTCCACTCTGTTACCATTTGATCTGGGTTTTGTAAATCCAACAATGGTAATACTTATCTTTTCCAATCTCTGTCAAGGCGATGTTGGCCAGTGTATGTTCCAGGGGCAAGTTTCTGCCTGTGCTATTTTTGGGTACTCTTTTCAGAGCCAAACATTTGTTTGTACTCTTTATGTTGTATTTTATGTTTTAGTTTAATGAAGTTCCCGTTTCGACCAAAAAAAAAAAAGAAGAACCACCGTCAACTGAAGCTCTTTAAACTCATCCGTTTGAAAAGTATCTCGCTATCCAGAGTTACCGATGCACTTGCCCTCAAAAATGAAAATGACGGGGTCATCTTACATTGCCTTATCACCTGTGTGAGAACGTCTTTCGACAATTAATAACTGAGCTTAAAAATCACCTAACATGAGTCAAGTGCCAGACATTTGGTATACAACTAATCTCATGCCTCTCAACTGTCGGCCAAATCAAAAGTTTATAACATTAGTCATGCCCATCCAAGAACAAATCAAAATCACAACGGCATTATGTCTCACTAGTGATCTCACTTTTTTTTTTTCTAACGTTCCCGTTTTCATATCAACTATAGAATACCATATGCTTGTTTACATTAAAAACATATTTAAGCATCATACGCTTGTTACAACGTTGAATAATTACTAAACGGATAGTTTTCAAATTATCGTTAAAAACAAGTATAAGAGCCGATTTCTGACTGATTATCAAATTATATCATAATCACTTTTTCACAATTAACTTTTAACTGTTCTCGATAAAATTAACCACTACTAAATGATTCCAAACACGCTCTAAATGACGAGGAGCAAGCGAATAACTCCTCAAACTCGTGTTTCGTTAAAAAAAAAAAAAAAAAGGTCGGAAGCAAAAGGACAGCGTAAACAACGAATGCTCCCACTCACACCCCCCCCCCCCCCCCCCCGATTGATTATCAAATTATATCATAATCACTTTTTCACAATTAACTTTTAACTGTTTCGATAAAATTAACCACTACTAAATGATTCCAAACACGCTCTAAATGACGAGGAGCAAGCGAATAACTCCTCAAACTCGTGTTTCGTCAACCACGACAAAAAAAAAAAAAAAAAAAGGTCGGAAGCAAAAGGACAGCGTAAACAATGAATGCTCCCACTCACGTGGTCACACCCCCCCCCCCCCCCCCCTCCTCAATTGTCCCGTGCGACTAACAAAACCCCCCAAAAACAAAAACCCGATTTAAAATTAAAACGCAAAATCAAAAAAATTCCCTAACGCCTGTTTGGGGAGAGGGAGAGAGAGAATAACAAAGAAGAGAGAGAGAGGAGAGAGAGAGAGAGAGGGCCAAAAGGAAGAAAAATGGGTAAGGTAGCAGCAACAACAGCAGCAGCACCAGTAGGTGACATGAAGAAGAAGAAGAAGAAGGGCCGCCCTTCTCTCCTAGATCTCCAGAAGCGGGCCGTAGAAAAACAGCAACAGGAGGAACAAGAGCGGCAGCGGCGGCGTGACGTAATCAGCCCGAGCCCTAGTTTGAGCGCCCCCGCCCGTCGATCCACCCGCCGGGACGCTAATTCCGGCTACCCGGGTCCGGAATTGACCGCCGGGGACGACGACGACGACGAGCGGAAGGAGAAGAAGGTCAAGCTCGTTGTCCGCTTGCCCCAATCCAACCAGCATTACCCGAACCCGCTCAACCTGCCGAGATCGTCGTCCGCGAATTCGCTCTCGTGCGGCTCGGATTCGAACGAGAATCACGAGGCGGCACCCAAGAAACGGAAGATCAATGCCGGATCTGCCGACGCCGGCGCAGATCAGGTGACCGATTTCGCCACTGGGGGGATTTTTGAATTGCTTTGGGGGTTCTTCTGATTCTGTTTCTGGAAACCCAACGTTAATTTTTTTCTACTTTTTGTCAGTGTGTGTGTTTTTTGGGTGGGTGGATTAGAAGTTTCTGTGCCTTGATTTGATTTGGACCTTTTTGGGACTTCGCGCGCAAAATTCCTTAATGTGACTTCTAAGATCGAAAGTGGGCGCATGTGGTTTGACTCGGTCAAGGGTTTTGCATAAAGATATGGGCATTTTTTTCACCCTGGGTTTTGATTTAAGTTTCTAAAAATAAATTCCTTCCTCCGTGATTATTTTATTATTGATTTTTGTAGGCAATCGGCCTTTTTATTTTTGTGCACAAGATACACTTCATGGTCTCACACACCCATTATGTCTTGAAAAAAGTTCAAATTTGTCCTTTCCTTAATTATTCTCCAGTTATTTTCTGTTGTACTTGCTGTATGGTTGTTTTATTATTATCCTCTTCCTGTGACCTTTTTAGGTGATGAATCTTTAGCAGCCACTTGATTTATGTCTAATTAATTTATCTTCCTTGCTGACCATTGCTGCTGGAACAATTGCAGGATGAAAAGGTTTCGAAAGCGATGGACACTCTACATGGTACTAGCAATCAAAATTTCCTTTCTTGAACAAATCCTAGCAGTAAAAATTCGATCTTGATCTGATGGTTTCATTTATTTGTGGACAGGGTCCCCAATGGAGTCTGGCCCCACAACAACACCTTTGCCAGACAAAAAGTTGTTGGTGTTCATTCTTGACAGGCTTCAAAAGTTTGTGGCGTCCTTTTAGCTTCCTGGATGTCCTTTCTATTTTACTGTTTCACTTGGGTTTTGATCGCAAGCTCACTGTTTCTTAAATTATACCCGCAGGAAGGACACTCACGGGGTGTTCTCCGAGCCGGTTGATCCTAACGAGGTGCCTTTTTTTCCTTGTCTTTTGAGAAATGCTCGATTCTGAGTGATGATACTTGATTCCCAATTCAAATACTTGACATTGAAATAGTTTCTGTACAGCTTCCTGATTACCATGAAATTATAGAGCATCCAATGGATTTTGGTACTCTAAGGAGGAAACTTGACGAGGGACTTTATGCAAATTTAGAAGACCTGGAGGTTGGTATTCGTCTGCCGGAGCTGAAAACTTGGAATTTATTAATTTATGTTTGTGCTGCTCACTTTCGTTTCAACATAAGTAATTAGTCAGCATTGAGAGATATTATGGTGTTGTTGTCATACTTCCACTTTTGTACATAAGACCCAGCGCATGTTTTCAAAATGTAGCCAGAAGTTATAAGTTTTGCTTGATGTGAATTCTTACTTTTAGGCTACAAAATCTGGCAATGTATCACATACTTCTCTTTATCCTGGAAATTGCCTTAAATTGTTCAAAGGAAAGAGAGGAGGGTGATAGGGTTAAGGAACCAGGAATGACAACCTGTACTGTCATATAGTTCATGAAATTCTTTGAGCGGGTTTCCATGGTTCTGAAGTATTCCATGTATGAATCTTGTTGGGAAAAACAGTTTGAAGCCCATTAGGCAAAACTACACTACTGGGCTGCTCAAATGTCCACTGAGGCACTCCATTTCTTTGTTCTTTGAGCGGGTGTCCATGGTTCTGAAGAATTCCATGTATTAATCTTGTTGGGTAAAACAGTTTGAAGCCCCAAGGCGAAACTACGCTACTGGGCTTCTCAAATGTCCACTGAGGTGCTCCATTTCTTTGAAGTCCGTATATTTTATAACACCATATTGTGGAATCTTGTGTACCTATTCCGCAACAGGTTTAATTTCACTGGTTTTGGAAATTTTGTATTAACGGGATTGAGAAGATTTAGCAGATTCAAGTCCCAATGTGGGGCTGTGGCAGCAACAAGGATCTTCGCCTTGATGGGTGTTTTTTGGTGGCCGTTTATAGTGTTATGAGCGACTATATAACTCCGTGGTGTGTTATATATTGTGTTTAGGGACCTGTGTATCACTTCCCTGCAAAAGCTTATGAATCCTTTTTTTCACCCTTGTACAAATTTCATGCTGAGGCATGACATTGGTAGATGTTTTTGTGAATCGCCACAATGGATTTCTGGAGTACTATGTGAGTGGTGTCCATTATTTATTTGGGAAATAGTTGGTTTTGACAAAACTAGATGGCATTGGTCCAATTAGAGCCATCACAGTAACAGCTTACTACTGTATGTATTTCTGAAGAAGTTTGTGATAATAATACCTTATGATGAAGAGGCTATCCAATGGTGTAAGGTGATGCATGTCTGAATGGAAGAGGCTTCATAGAAAGTTCCTGTCATGTTATTGAATTGCTTAAAAATGAAATTTAGATTGTAGCTATGTTCTTATTGGATTTAATTGAACCTCTATGAAGTGGCCTATAACTATTTTGATGTTTCAACTATGGAAGCAGACACTACTAAGGTTCCGGCGAATGACAGTGATGCCTTTGTGTTGCTCCTTCATGGTTTTTTGATTGACACGTGAGAATTGTACCAAGCTTATGATGTCATATCATTGGTGTGGCTGGGTTTGCTGTCATGATCTTTTTACACGGATCCTCATTGAAAGCAGCATTATTTCATATAACATCATGGGATGTTTGTTAAACTTGGTTATATAAGATCCTTTTTAGTTTTTTCTGTTGGTGCATTTTTTTTGTTTGTTTGATGTTTAGCCATCTTCATTTCTAAGGCTTTTGTGTTTGAGGTAAAATTAACCCGATAGCATCACTCCCTTATGATTAATGCAGGCAGATGTCTTCTTGATATGTTCAAATGCAATGGAGTACAACTCATCTGATACCATTTACTTTCGACAGGTATGCCTCATTTTATACTGTGTGTTCAACTTAATTTCTGCTCTTATTTATATTCTTTTTGAAATTTGGGGTTGCTTTAGGCTCGTTCCATACAAGAACTGGCAAAGAGGGACTTCGAAAATTTGAGGCAAGAAGGTGATGACGGTGAACTGCAACCAAAAGTTGTGAGACGAGGCAGGCCACCAAGCAAGCATTTGAAAAAGCCTCTTGGCAGGCCCCCCATTGAGCGTGTTACTCCTGAGCTTTCGTCAGGTGCAACTCTTGCTAGTGGGGAGGATAATACGACTGGGTCTAATGGTTACAATCTGAGAAGAAATCCGGCGTTGTATAGGTTTCATTCTACAGATGCGTTAGTCAACACCCACCGCTCTCGCAATGGTGAAAATTACTCTGAGTGGTTGTCTGACTGGAATGATGAATTTCCAGGTTGGGGTTTGCTAACTGTGATCTTTGGCTTTGAACTTGAAATCTGCTTGCATTGTTATATTCTCAAACCTTTGTGTGCATTACTAATTTTCTTTGAGTAATGGTCTGCAGCTCATATCTTGAAGGCCGACATGAAGTATGGTAAGAAACATTTTTTGATAGATGAGACAAGGCGTGACACCTACAAGCAATTTCATCCCTCCGCTCATGGCCATGAGACGTCTGGATTGTTGAATTTTGGTGGAGACGTGAAGCAATTAACGGCAGTACGTATTTTGAATAACTTATCCTATTAGCTAAGTTTTGGATTTTCTTGGTCGGAGGATAGTGTTCTTGGTTATCGTGAAATGATGTTGATGCAGTCAATACTTTTTATACTTAACAAGATCCTTTTATGCCTTGCCCCCCTCGCCGGCTAGGTTTTGTAGAACAAGCTAGTTTATGGTTGGACATTTTAAATGGTATTCGTTGGCCTATTTTTTTGTTCTTCTGATGTTCTATCTTCATTCGGGTGCCCATGGAAATTTTGACTTCTGCCCCTAGGACCTTAATTGCTGCTGATATCTATTTTTATTAGTTTGTCTTATTTACTATGTCAAATATAACTTCTCCTCTTCCATTTTAGGTGGGTCTGCAGTTTGAGCATGGTTATGCAAGAAGCCTGGCTCGATTTGCCTCAAACCTTGGACCCGTCGTTTGGAAAATTGCTTCTAAGAAGTTCGAGAGTTTTCTTCCTGCTGGAGTGAAGTTTGGTCCTGGTTTACTAGGAGAAACTGAAGCATCAGGACAACGATCACCTTTTTTAATTGAGAAACAGAGACACGCAAGTCACTTGACATGTGAAACTAATCCAAGTAGACCAGCGACTCTACCTACTTCTGGGGTAAACTCCGCTGCCATGTGCAGATCTTCCTTGCCTCCCAACGAAGAATTGTTGCTTGAAGCCAACAGGAGTTCAACTTCTCAGAGTGAGTTTGCTGTATTAGATAGTAGCGTCTCTGGGATAAGACCTGGATCTTCCTTCCAGGCTCCTCATAAACCTGTATATCAGCCTGATAGGAGGAATGGTTTTAGTGCCAAGTTTGGATATAATCTCCCATCTCAAACGGGAATGGTAAGACTAGCCACGCCAGTGGGACCGTCTGAGCTAGAAGGGGCTTCAGGATCTTCTCAAATGCCTGGCATGCTTCCCAAAAGTGATAGTACATCATCTCATTCAGCACCTGGACACCACATTGACACAGTAGATCGAGAGCCTAAGCTAGAAAGTTCAAGTAAATTACCTTCTGGTGATTCGTTAGCCCCAGAAGATGGTCCTGATTCAGGCAAAGTAGCTGAAATGGAACATTCTGGTGGTAAAACATCATGGCAGGTTTTGCCACCGAGCCATAGGCAGTATTCTCTTCCTGCTCCACCTGATCTGAATGTCATGGTTCAGGGGCCAAACTCACCTAGCTCTGGTTTGAGGATTGGTTCACCCCAGCAGCCAGATTTAGCATTGCAGCTCTGAGTTTGGATTGGCCATTTTTTCCTTATATATTTATTGGGAGGATGAGTGGAGCGAGGTCAGGGCCTTCCGAAAAGAGGTACACATCTCCTTCACATCAAGCACAGTGTTGCAGGTTACTACAGCTTAGGAAAAGAATTGTGTACAGGCCCTTTGAATGTATCGGTTTTTCTCTATTTTAGAGGTCGAAAACCATAGGTTCTCTCTTGTAACATTTGCATCCATTGACCGGGTCGCATACATTAGAAGTCTGATCAATAACAAATTGAAATTCTCTGATTGCATGTTCTGCATCATGAAGTTCTGCTGTGTGTGGCTGGGGGTTGCGGCGGCGGAATTAAGAACTCCATACCGTAATGCAGGAGGAGGAGGAGGAGGAGGAGCAGGACTTGACTGCCTCATTCTCCTAACACGAGGACCTTTACCTCTGTCAAAATTCTCCAGCTGAAGTCCAACTTCATCAAGAATATAAGCCCTCGTCCTAGTTCAAACACATTATTATCCTCTTCATTTACTGAACGAACAGCCTCAAGGCAACGGTGCATGTGAAAATGCTCATATACTGTACTTTTGGTGTAACATAATCACTTACTGACATAGAGATGTCAAAAGGGACATAGAGATGTCAAAAGGGACGGGTGGCCTGCGGGCTGGCCTGGCCCTCCACATGAACAATGACGGCCCAACACATTAGGGCTTTGGACCAGGCCGCACAATTCCAAGATTTTATCCAGGCCCGGCCCGGCCTTAAAAAGCCTGGGTCAGGCCCTAAAAACGAGCTGGCCCGTTTTTAAGAACTGGCCCTGTATTGGACCTCTTCACATATCTGCTTCTCTTCTTATTTATTGGATTCTCTCTCTTTTCCTCTTTAGCCTCTCTTTACCTCACCCGCCACCATCACACCTACAACAACCCTCCATAATCATCCCCGCAACCAGCCACTACTGCTTCGGCCAACCATCACTGCAACCATGGCCAAATGCTACCATACCCACACAATCAGTTCTTGAGGTTGTTTGCAGCGTATTTCGGCTATTGCAATCTGGTTGCAATGGGCCGATATCTCCGGATGTGGGTATTAAGCAAGCAGCGGCGGCGACGATGCTCACGAGGTGGTGACGGCAGTCGGCATCGACGCCGTGTCGTCCTTTGAGCAGCGGCGGCCGGCAGTGAAGGCTTCTGCCGTCAGGAAGTGGTAGATCTCTGATCTTCTTTTTCTTCTCTTGGTTGTGTGATTTGGTATGCTTTAGGCTCCATTAAACTGCATCGAGATACGACTGTAAATTGGGTTGTACTCTATGAAAGAGTAAACTAGAAGGGAATTCAAGGTGGCCAAGATCTCTTAACTGTTATGCTTTTACCTTATGTTTCTGAAGGGATTCTTGTAATGTAGTTCCACTGATGGCAATTGCCAACGTAGCTTGTAATCGGCCTCGCCGTTGACTCTCGGCTTGACTAAGATGTACCATTAACAATCGATAGACCCTTCTTGATCAAGAGTTTCAAACATCTGCCAAAATGTGACACTAAAAGTCCATAATGACTGTAAGAAGGAGATCCTTAATTCTGAGGATAAGCTCCCAAAGATCTGTACAATTTCAGGCTAGTTGTAACCTATTTTCCTATGTCACTTTTTTCTGTAGTGGATTAGTACAGTTAAGCATAAATGTACAATCTATGTCCATGAATTACAATTTCAATTTTCAGGGCCAATTGTAACCTATTTTTCTATGTCATAAATAAATAAAAAATTGGGCCCGGGCCTGGCCCGTTTTCCCGTCATCAGGCTCGGCCCCGGCCCGTTTTCTCTGGAGGCCCGTTGGACTCGGGCCGGCCCAAGCCCGACCCATTGACATCTCTACATGGGTCACTCAACTTAAAAAACAAAGCAGTCTTAAATAAAAAAATATAAAAGAAGAAAAATTGTCTAGATAACTACCTTATAAACGACTTTCATGTTTTATACTGCCTTATGTTCATGTTTGAGCATGCGTAGTGTGTGACGTGCGTGCTATGGCACCTACTCTAACCGAATGTCCTGGTCGTTTTAGACTTCTTTATGCGCTTTAGTTTCCGCAATTTAACTTACACCCCAAGTGAAAATGGATTCCAGATTCAAGGCCATTCGATCTATTCCAAATATAATAAAAAAACACGAAGACTTAAGTATTAGGGACGTGATTCATTACTCGCGCGAACAACTTAAATAAGTTGCAAGCGCAATTTGACCGTCCATTCATAGTGAATGGACAGACCATATCTAATTTAAAAAAAAAATAAAACCGTCGCCCGCTACATTATCTGACGGACGGTGATTTTGACCAAAATGCCTCGACGGTATTTAATGAGTCGAAGGGTTTCGCATGCAAATAGAGGGGCAGTACTGTAAATTTTACCGTCCACTACATTATGGCGGAGGACGAAATTATTTAAAAAAAATAAATCTGGTCTGTCCATGGCGATGGCAACTTATCTTAAGTTGTCAGCGCGTGCAACAGACCAACTCTTTAAATATTATATCACAATATTTGTTGGGACACTCTCGATCACATGATGGATTTTTGTAGGACAGTTTTACTATGTGCAATGCCTTTTGTTTGAATCGATCTGGTGCCTTGCTAACTGTTCCTATATGGTGTTTTGCTTCTTTTGCTATTTGTAACTAGATTTTTATGTTAGCAATAATCTCCTACTCGATAGGGACGTCACCAGGTTCTCTATTTTGTACTTTAGCACACGTTACAATGGTATATATTTCTATTGTGAATCAAAAGGAAAAAACAAAACACACTTTATTCTTGATTTTTTGTTACGTTACAAAATAGTACTCTTTTTTTCTTTTTATTTGATCACCTTTGACTTGCACACTTAAGGATGTGGGTTATTTTATCCTAAGAGAAAGAAAGAGAGAGGGGGAGAAGAAAGTGGGCAAGAGAGAAAGAAAGAGGTTGGTCGAGAATTAAATGCGGAGAAATAAATTGAATAAAAAAAGTATAAGAAGAGTAAATATGGAGAAATACTTATAAAATATTTCTTAATTTAAAAACTGATCAATATTTTAGAACAGTTCCAAAAGCAAATATGATTGATTCGTTAGGGAAAGAGAGAGTAAGAATTAAGTTATTGCAAAAGCAATGTACATTTTAGAACATTTCCTTTCTTTACATTGCACATAGTAGTGATTATTGTGTAGCAGGCGGTAGGTGTTAAGGGTGGTAGAAGAAGAATAAAAAAATAATGAAGACATTGAAGGTAAGAAAATAGACCAATATACCCATGGAAACGAGTTTACCGTGAAATTTGAAATTTTGGAGTAATTTATAACAGTTTAGTTTTGTTGAGAGTAAATTATAATCATATACATACTATATTGAACAATTTTGTATTTAACCCGTGTACATGCACCGGTGCTAACCAAAAATAGGGCGAACCTCAAAGCAACCACATGACCGCCCGTTATCGCCGGTCATCGCCGCCGCCACCACCACCAGCAGTCACCACCAGCATTCGCTGCTCGTCAAGACCGTACTCCACCCTTCACTCCGTCAGGGCCCTTCACCTTCAATAAATGCCTTCAATGGCGTTCCAGCTCGAACTTATGGCGACATTCTTAGCACGACTAAACTTGACCAGGTACTTCTCCCAATCCCTTCACTCATCTACTTCAGTCCTACCCTTTTCAACCCTAGACAATCCTATAAACAATTCGAATGCCATCAACGACCAGATCACTACCGAGGAATGCCACGTGTTGAATGAGCTATCCGAATTATTACCAGTCCGTAAAAAAAATTCAATTAACCCCATATATACTCAGTTTTCATCAGAGAAAGATTTAGTGAAAACTAGGGCAATTGATGGATTTTTATCTCCCGATGAGAAATTGAGAGGCATTTTTCTTCGGAAACTCAAAGGCAAAACCGCGATTTATCGAGCATTAACAAATGCTGATGTGGAATTAAGTACTGATGTTGTTGCCAACGTAGTGAACAAGGGAAATTTAGGCGGTGAAGCCATGGTTTTGTTCTTTAATTGGGCAATCCATCAGGAGACTATACCTAAAGACATTGGTGTTTATCACATTATTCTTAAAGCATTAGGGAGAAGGAAATTTTTTGTTTTTATGGTGGAAATGTTGCGTGACATGCGTAAACGAGAAATGAACCCTAATTCAGGGACGCTATTCCTTGTTATGGACAGCTTCGTTAGGGCACACCAAGTGTCAAAAGCAATCCAATTTTTTGGGCAGTTGGAAGATTTTGGGTTCGAGCGTGATACAGAGTCATTGAATGCAGTTTTACAGTGTTTATGTCAGCGGTCGCATGTAGGCGCTGCTAATAAGCTTCTAGATAAAGCAAGAGGGAAGGTCCCCTTCAACAGTATGACGTACAATTCTATCATTGGTGGATGGTCAAAGTTTGGTAGGGTTAGTGAAATTGAGAGGACTTTGAAGGCAATGGTTGCAGATGGATTTGATCCTGACTATTTAACGTACAGTTATGTTCTTGAGGGTTTGGGTAGAGCTGGTCTAATAAGTGAGGCTGTTGAGATTTTTGATAACTTGGGAGAAAAAGGAATATCTCCAAATGCTAGCGTGTACAATGCAATGATTTTCAATTTCATTTCGGCTGGAGACTTTGATAAGTGCCTGAAGTATTATGAGCTTATGTTGAGTTATAATTGTGAACCTAATATGTGTACTTATACCAGAATAATTTCTGCCTTTCTTAAAGCCCGAAGAGTGTCAGATGCTATTGAGATGTTTGATGCTATGATAGATCACGGAATTACTCCCACACACGGGGACTATAACTTCATTTATCGAATCTCTGTGTAGCTATGGTCCACCTCATGCAGCTTTGTTGATTCATTCTAAAGCAAAAAAAGCTGGATCTACACTATCACTAAGTGCGTATAAGTTGTTGCTTTTGCGGCTTTCTAGAGCTGGTAAATGCGGCATGCTCTTAAATATCTGGCATGAGATGGAAGAAAGTGGGTTTTTGCCTGACATGGAAGTTTACGAGCATGTCATTTATGGACTTTGCCACGTAGGGCAGCTTGATAATGCCATTCTAGTGATGGAGGAATCTCTTCGTAAAGGGTTTTGCCCAAGTAGGCTTATTTGTAGCAAACTGAACAGCAAACTATTGGGTTCACATCAAGTGGAGAAAGCTTACAAACTTTTTCTGAAGATTAAAGATGCTCGTCGCAAAGAAAATGCACGGAGATATTGGCGTGCTAAAGGGTGGCATTTCTGAACTTAATCATTGTCAGCTGGAGAGTCAAACAATCTCGTTGCAAAGGGTTCAGAAGTGTCCTAATTGAAGGATCAAACCGCAGGTAAGCTGAGTGATTCATCCTCTTTGATATGTTATGATGTATGAAGACTTTGTATCTGTTTTATTTGTATTTCAACAGATGATTATTATTGGATTTGCCATGTCTTACTGAAGCATATTACACCATAGTTCCACACAAATAATTAAAAGTGAGGAATATGTACAATTTGAGGAGCGTTGTGGGAGAATTACCCAAATTTTCTTTTCTGTGCTGCCATTATTAGTGTGTTTAGATTAGAACTTTTATCGTGCTTCCTTCTTGATGAATACATAGCTTCAAATGCTGACACTTCTACTTTTTCATAAGACAATCTTAGAGTTCCAGGTTCGAGTAATATTCATGTGATAATATGAATACTGCTTGTTATAATTATAGCAAGAAGAAAGTGCCGATGCGGGGTTTTGGGCTGTTTCACTATGACTCTTAACCTTACTCAAGGCTGTGGCCATCGAGGCCAACATATCAGCGTGCGTCTGGATTGGTGTCGGTTGATTTTTATTGAAAGCTTTTTCACCTAGAGGTAGCACTTCTATGTTTCATGAGATTGCTGTGGGTTAAATAATATGGCAATCAAGACAGACATATTGACGCACTGGATTGGTGTCGGTTGACTGTTATTGAAAGCTTTTTAACCCTGTGGTACCACCTTTAAGTTTCATAAAATCCGCACCTTGTTCTTCCTTTCTTTTCGCTCAGGAGAACTTTCTCAATTTTTTGGTGATACTGTCAGCCATTCTCAAATTTTTGGCATGCTTATTTGACAGCTGGTACTCAAAAAGGTTCTTTGCAAGTCTTTTGCTTGTTTACTGCTTAACAACGAATAAAGTGGAGTTAAGAATCTTTGAATTCTAAACGTTCTATCCCAATTTGATACTTTGCAAATTCAGGAGGAAGTCTTGGGATAGCAAGCTTTGGATGGGAATGAGCTTACTTGGTGGATTGCTTGCAAATAATGCTTGTGACATTGTTTCTTAGCTCTTCTTTCGAGCTTCAGTTTTGATGTCTGCTTAACTTTCTTTGTACTTCTTGGCATCTTCGTTAATTGCTGATTATAGTACCCATCAGCAGTAAAAGCAAAAGTTGCAAAAACTCAATGCCAAAGTTAAAGAATTACAGACGAGAAACCTTCTTACGGCAACTTGTGCATTTCATACTATTTTTGTTTTATAATCGTCTTTGCATGAACTCCCTTATGGCTAGTGATTTAATCCTTGGAATAGGAGCTAAAGTGCTTTACAACCCTTCAATCATGTAGAGTGCATCATTCATCTAGTTGGCAGTTGGCAATTGATAAAATTCTTGAAGATATCACTGAAGCGCAGAGAGCCAAAACTGAGAGCATAATTCAGGTTATGTAGGGAAACCAGCCTGCAGAAGGTTGGTGGTGACCATATTGAGAAGCCCCAGTTCGTTTTAATCATTGGCCAGAATTTCACCGTTCCGTAGATCCACTTTTTTTGTCATCTCAAAGTGATATATTTGTCAGAACCTTGTACTAATGCTTGTTTTGTTGCATATTGGAGTACTCAGATGCTTCCATGCTATTGTGTGCTATGCTGATGTGATTTGGATGCACATCAATACACTCTAGCGGATTATTTTGCGATGAAATGTCTTGCAGGTTTTGGACAGTTCAGTCATCTCACTTATAAACTACGGTCGCATGATATTTGATACAAATGGCATTGACAACACTAGACCAAAGGTCCAAAATTGAAGAACGCAGAGCGTCAATTGCAGATTTCTCTTAAAGAAATAAATTTATTTAGTGATTAAAGCGGAAGAAGCTCTGCAAGATTCAGGTTGTAATTCAAACGTCAAAGCGTTGTCAGTTGCTTCCAAAACAAATATCCGAGACGGAAGTAAAGGAGGCAAAGAGAATTGCTAGATCTGCATATGCCACACTCGTTCTTGACTTATCTGGACTCGTCGTCCTAGCAGTTAACCTTTTCTTGGTTTCAGTTTCTTCCGGTCCTGGCAGGCTAAATTCTCTGATCATGGTTGCAGGTCTAACTTGTTACTTAAAGTGGATTCAAGACACAGTTGTTTCACAAAGGATGCTAGCTTCCCAGAGAGAAGATATCAAAGCAGAGTTTCGGGTAATGGCCTCAGCTTTTTCTAAAGAAACTGGATATTTGTTGAGGCGCATTCTGGGTTTTAGTAGTCCAGTTGGTATTTAGGAGTGTAAGACTACACATGTACAGAGGTTTCTGCTTCGCAAGGAGACACTAGGAGAACAAGTTGTAGAGGTTAATACATACAGTGGATGAGGATGCTCACAGCAACTCTGTCATCAGTTTTGTGCTTAATCTTGATTAATGGTTCTCTCTTTTGATTCGTATTGGCACGGCCTTCATACTGTAAGTCAAGTACGAGCTTGCGATTCAAAATGCAACTTTTCTCGGGTTTGTGTTGGCAGAGAGTTGTGTGACTTTTGCCCATATTAGTTGGTGACAACCACTTTGAATTGGATACTGCTTTGACAAAATTCATACGTGCTTTGGTTATAGGTCCAACCTTCATTTGCTAGCATATATGATGAAAACGAACTCACTTATTTGTCGAGTTTGTAATGAGTTGTATCCATTAAGTATGTGCGATACAGCATAATGCTTACTAGCGTAGGATAGGCAGTTGTAAGTTTGTCACTTGTTCTTGAGCCACTTTTGCTTGTGAAGCCGGATTAGTCGTATCTATGGGGTTGGTCATGTATCTATAGATCGGTCAAGTCCAGCATGAGATTTTCTAGGTCGGTTTTTGTAAATGTGGACAGTAATTAGCTTCTTATTTTGCTTTTATACTTCACTTTTTTTTTTTTAAAGTGAAGGGTAGATATATGTACCAAGAATAACTGGGAGGGTTACAAAACATGTTAGATAGGCAAGTAAAAAACAAATGGATGACAGTTCCACCCGATAAAAATTGCAACAAAAATTAAAGCATAAAACAAACTGTAAGAGAAAACATAGAAGACCTAAAAAATAACATTATATTTTTTTTTCTTATGGATAAGCAAACCCTACTAACTATTAGGGTGAGCATCAAACCGATCAAATCAATCCGAACCGTTCAAATCGATCAAACCGAAGCATCTAAAGATCTTAACGGTTTGATTTTATATTTTTCAAACCGACCTTAGTTTGGTTTGGTTCATAGTTCACATTTTTAAAAACGATTTCAATCGAACCGAATCAACTTATAATATATTAATATATTTTTAGTAACACTTTATTGATAATTACACATATAAGGTCCTGAGCAAATTTAAATAAACAAATCTTGAAAGTTAAAAGAAACGAAAATATTAACAACACTTATAACACCAAAAAATTTTGTGACCAATATCCCTTTTATCTTTGCTCACTCCTTTTCATTTACCAATGGGAACTTATACATAGAACGAAACAAGATTATATGCAATTTAGAAAAATATAACTTCAATTAGTAATATGCAAATGAATAACATCTTTAATTGGGCGCAAACCGATCCAAACTGACTAGCCGAACCGTTTAAACAGACCAAATCGAACCGTCCAAACCAATAGTGTTTGGTTTGGTTCGATTCACAAATTTTCAAATCGAAGGGTAACGGTTCGATTTGCTATTTGACCCCTAAACCGAACCGTACTCACCCCTACTAAATACAAGATAAAACCAACTATGACAAGATAATTACTATCATAAGACCAAAATAAGACAACCGAAAAAAGCAAATAACATTACACTATTGTGCTGCCAGCTGCCACCCGTAGACTGGACAGCTATATATGGATGCATAGTTGGCTCGAACCTCGTGCACCCTTGTTGATGCCGGAATCCCCACCTTCTCAGGTCACCATTCTGCTGCCGAGCCTTGGTGTACCCCAAACAGAAACGTGAACCTGTCGAAAAAGCTAAGCCTCGCCGGAATCTCCATCAATACAGTAGCTTAACAACCTGTCGAGCTCCGACAACCTACCGCTACCTCCATCATCGCAACATCAGCCAAGCCACCGAAATCAACCAACTACAGGCGCAAACCTTTCTAGGGCAAGGGGGAAAGGGGATCAACTAGGGGGAAGGGGGAAAATAAACCCTAGAAGAGAAAATCATAGCCTAGACTCACCAATCAATCACAAAACCAAGGAAGATCGATTCCTACGATCTTGAAGGAGGAAGAACTGAAGAAACCATCAACCAAAACCTAACACCTTGACTCTGAAACTGGGACAACTCACCGACAGAAACCACTCTCATCCGTCGGCCACCACAACCCAACCGTGGAGCCACTGAAGCCCTCGACAACAAAACCCAACTTCACACAAATTGATCACCAGCGCAGGCAAATAAGGAGGACCACGTCTGACCGATGGCGTTTCGTCGCAACCCCGACGGCCGTCCAACTCACCTCCAAGATCCCAATTGAAAATCCTAAACTAAATCACGACCCAATCTAAAACATCACCACCCGTCGGGAAAAACGGTGGCGGTGACAGAGACGGAAGAGAGAGAGAGGTTTGGCAGGGAGGGGGTGATCGCTTTTAGGGTTAGTTTGACAAATTTTTTTTTTTGATTTTCAGTTTTTAAAGAGTAACGTGGGTGTTTGACCTTTTTATTTTGAGGGTGGTTTGCGGAGGGCGTAGCGGTGGTCGACAGTTGTGGTGGCCGGTGGTGGTGGTCGACAGTGGTGGTGGCCGGTGGTGGCTGGTGGCGGCCGTAGGTGGCCTCAGGCGGTGGCAGCCGGTTGTCGGCGGCCGGAGGTGGCTTGGTCGCCGGCAGCCGGAGGTGGCGTCGACAGTGGTCAGTGGCTTTGCCGGCAGTAGCTGGCGGTGGTTGCCGGCCTGGCTGTAGGTTGCCGGCGATGGGAGGATGGGAGGGTGTTGGTGGTGGTCTCCATAAAAGTGAAAAAAAAAATCAATTTCTGGACAGTTTAAAAACTGGGAGAAGGAAAGAAACGTGGCCTTAATGTAGGGGACGATTTCTTTTACATATTAACGAAATGTTTCTCTTATTAGCAAAATGCAAAAAAGTTTGTTACTTGTGAAAGAATATTAAGGTCTAGAAACTCCACTCATATCAGTAGCGACAATTTTGAATGTCATTGGTGACAATTTTATACAATTTTGGCAACTTCTTGTGAAACTCAGATGGTGAACATGGCACTGTAGTTATGTTTATGGTCCACACTACCATGTCATAGCAACTCAGAATTTCTTGTCGAATAGCCCATTTGACTTTCTACTTCCGCCCAACCCATTTCCACCTCAACGTTTAGAAATTTCCTGCCCATAAATAACTAGTACTCATACACGTAAATTTGATAAAAAAAAGCCAAGCGTGAAAGTTGTAGCACTTTGCTGCAACCATGAGGCAGTCGTCAAGATGAACTTTTTGGGATGACTTGTTTGCACTACTAATCAACCTTATAATGTCGAAAAAAGTGCTTTAAGAACTAGTTGTCACCTCCTTAATCTCAGACAGCGTTTATGATATGAATATGAAGTCCAAAATCACTGCTTGGATGTTACCCACTTATCGCTTACTTCGTTTGAAATGAAAGATTAGGATAAACATTCCTTAAATTTGAAATGTAAATGCTAAATTTTGGGACGAAATCTTTTGTTAATCTACTCAAAGATAACAATAAATTTAACAATTGTCAATACCTGATTTATTGGGATGACAACAGCTACAATCTCAGGTTAAATGTCTGGTTTAAGCGTTTGAACTTATTCTTTCCAAATTTAGTCCCTAACAACATAATGCAGAGCACACGAATCCAAGATTTAGAACATTTGATCTGTGCGCTTAACTGACCATTAAGGTGGTCAAAATTCTTTAAAGTGCAAGGTTTTGCAAAATAAAAAGGTGGTCAAAGTCAATAGCAATATCCTTTAATCCTTTATTTTGCATAATTACTGGACAACTCCCATATGATCAAATTGGTAAATTGACCACTCAAGGCATGAGCAGATCCTCTCAACAATTATTACTTGGCATATTGCCAAAGTTTTGCGGGTTAATGCCTGTGACAACATCCTTCACCAATTTAACAAAATACAACATTTTTGCTGAAACTGTTTTAGTTACAAAAGATTGTCATCTGCTAAAATAGTTTTGTCGTTGTTAAAAATTATAGTGACAATTTCTCGTCGCTGAAATATATCTAGTGACGTTTTTCTGTTATAACAAACGTGTTGTACAGTAGCAAATCATAATTCCTTCTTGGGTTGGTGTAGAAAGGAGATAGAGTTGAACAAGCCAATTCAACAAAGAAAGTCCGATTAACAAACCAAACATTGAGAATCTAGTGAGATGGAACATTCAACTGAACTGTGGGTAAACATGAAAATTGAGAGAGACCATACCACAAACACCCCACTTGTTTGTATTTATATCCAATCCAAACCAAGAGGAGACAACGCACTAGTTAAGGACTTAGGTACAAAACCACATTTAGTAATACTGCTTGATCACAATTAGACATTCATTCTGCACCAAAGACCAGTCAGTCCACAATTAATTTCTTCCTTATTGTCAAAATTCAAAGAATTGAAACATTCAATGTGCTTGAACTAATAAACAAGCACCACATGTATGAATTAAATTAAAGAATTGCTGCTAACTAATACAATTCCTTCTCTCCTAAACTAAAACCTAAAAAGAATTGACATTGGGAAAGTTAGATCAAATGCTTTCTCACCACTTCAGGATGTGATCTTTATTCCTTTTCCGTATGTGCAATCAATCTTCCCCCCTCAATAATATCAAATCTTGCGTAAGCCTATGTCAGCCCAATATATGTCCTACCGTAGTAAATTAAGGACTAGGATTAGTGTCGTCACCGTTGTATCGAATATTTATCATATTTGCCAAGCCATGTGGTTACCAGAGGGCGATTCAACTCCGAACCATCTTCGTGTGAGGTCCTTTAACCTGTTATCATGAACTTGGCAAAACGCATGAAGCCAATTTTTGGGTTCTTCGGCTACGTACCCTAGTCCCGGCGTTCTGTCTTGCGAATTAAGGTTCACTTTCTCCCTCCAATCGACGACGTAAGCTGATACCCTTCTCTTAAACTTGGCCTTAAATTCGGTCCACGCCTGATACTTGTAATGATTCACCACCACCTCATTTATTCTCATTTTCTTTGCCCGATAACCGTTCTTCAAACGGAAATGATGTATCACATTTAGCAACGAATGATCTACAGCGTCCAATCGCACAATAGACTTGTGCCGATTCTCCACTCTCGACCTGCAATTGTACCCTTGTGTGACACCTGCTGCCGGATGTGACTTCTGCCCCGAGGGTCCAAATTCGAGACACACGATCGAAATTTGGCCAACCGGAGGTCGACCCACTGACGACGATGATGAAACACTGCTGTTAGACTTTGGCAACAAAGATGGAATCATGGATTCCAACGGCTCTGATGAATTTGACCATGATGGGGAGTAAACGAACTCATCAACATCCATGAACATCATCCACTCGCAATGATCCTTAGCATACACGGCAGCATGTGAGAACCCTGCTTCCTGAGTTTTCGGCCATATCCACGACACCGTTTTGACATCGTAGCCTTCTTTCACAAGCCCTTCAATGACTTCCTGCAAATTATCACCGCTGTTGTTATCGTAAAGTATGAACTTTTCGACGCCAATTCTCGAGTAGTACGTGACCCATTCTTTCAAAAACTTCGCCACGTTGAACACCATGGTGGCGGCGCAGACTCGCGATTTGGCCTCATCGCTTGCTACCTTGCGCCAGGGGCGGTAGTGCGCCACCGTGGGTACCAGCTTCCCGTCCCCAACAAACTCGAGCGTGACTTTGACAAGTTCCTCTCCGCCTCCCTTCCCGCCAGAAAGAATGACGTCCGTTAAGTTCGGCCGTTGGCAACGGAACACTTCCTGCAGAGAGCTGGTGACGTTTGTCCTGACGCCGTTAGCCAAATCGTCTCCGAACACACACCGGAGTTCCGTCGGGTCGCGGTTGAATCCCTGCCTCTTGTTGACGCCTTTCGCGAACAGAACGACGTCATCTTCCGTCGAGAGCGAGTCGTACACGAGGAAGTTCCACCGGAGAAGCTCCGGCGAGGGAGTCAACCTCGCCGGAGGATTCGAAACCTCCGATGATCTGATCAGAACGGGCAGCCGGTAAGGTAATTTCTGACGGACTCGATTCGGAAGTATACACTTGAACGTCGCCCTGGCCTGATCAGACGGTAGAATCCCGGTGAAATTCGCCGGAGAGGTCACGTTGTTGTCGAAGAGGCACGTGTACTCGTACTCACTGGTCGCTAAATCCGGTTCCGCAACTTCCGGAGAGACAAGGACGAGGACCTCCCAGTCCGGAAGGAGGATCGAGACGGTGGAGTCGGACAAAAGCGGTGAAGACGACGACGGCGACGCCTTCGTCTTGGGGTGGGTGTTGTTCTGAGGGATGACGTCTTCGTGGATGATCTGATTGGCGGTGGGGAGGTAGGCGTGGGGCTGGAAGTCCGGCCTGACAACGACGTCGTCGGTGGGGGAGATGGAGCCGGCGCCGCGCAGGGCTTGGTGATACAAGGTGGCAAGGAAGACGATGGTGAGCAGCACGAAAAGGAAGGCGTCGCGGATTTTGCGGGCCATCGGGTGGTGTGAGGAGAGCATGGAAGGGACGTTAATGATGGTGGCTCGTTGGAATATTATTCAGTATTAATAGAGGTCGTGACCGCTCGTTCGAAAAATCGAATCTGCTGGGAATTTGAATTCCGAGTCGCAACCGGACTGGGATTCTTACCTGTAATCGTCGCTAAAAGCGTGTTCAATGTGCCACCAAAAAAAGAATCAAAGTTTCCCGAGGAAACAATTTAATGTATCAATCCGATGACCATACTGGAGAGTGATTAGAACAAAACCGTGTCTTGTGTCAGAAAGTACAATTTAATTATCCTAATGCATATCCCCGAAGGAAATGTCTGTTTTGGCACTTCCTTTTTCGTCGCTAAAAGATTTTTGTTCTATATTTAATGTGCTTTTTAGCGACAAAATAAACTCGCGAACAATGTGCGATAGGAGTTTTTTAAATAAACAAGTTTTAAGCAGGTCAAATGGTAGAGTTCGTTACAATCTATAAAATCAAATTCCTTAAACTTATGATGGCAAAACACCTAACAGGCTTTTACTTATTGGTTTGTACGTGGAGTTACTTATTTATTTATAGATTTTAACAATCTTAAAAACACGTATCTACGTATAGTCTTTATATATCTCAAATATTGAAAGGCAATTCAATTTCAAAGTTGAACACAACTTGAATCGTTAAACCAAAATCGAGTTAATCAGACAAAATCAAATAAAGTTGAGAAAACAAGAAGAAATAGAATGTGGACACGTGGCAAGTTGTAATGATGCGGTGTTAATCTAAAACTTATACTCATAATGCGTAAGTTGGAATAGTCTACTTTGGATTTAAGAGGATTGTAACCTGCTTATAGCTCAAAAAGGCTACTAACAAACGTTTTATTTAAGTTTTTTCTTAAATTATAAGTCCATATTAAGCTACGATAGATATGATTAATTAATTATTTTTGAGGTTAGTTCTCTTGCTTGTTATGGAATGAACGGGCTTGTGTGTTATAGGTTAAACCTAATGCTACTCGCTTGCTATATAATACACTTCAACTCCACTTGAAATTTGGAAAAATTGTGAATCAAGGGATATAAAATAAATAGTCCTATGTATATATGTCATTTTATGTGGTTGCACCACTTAGTCTTATTATCCATCTTGAGGCTAGAATATCAAGGAGTTTACGCGTCTAAAATGTCTTGAGGGCACCTTTTGGTATCGTGTTCATACTCGGGTTCAATTGAATCCGTTACTTGTTTTTGTCACCCTCTCTTTTTTTTATGAAAGATAAGCGATTTTATTGATCAAAATCTACAGTCCTTGAGGATGAAAGACATTACAAATTGTGGTGCTTCTCCGTCCATACAAGTGCACAAGCAATATGAAGCGCCTCGTGGCGCTTATCCATCTTCATCTCTATAGCAACGTGAATGATGATTTGCACTATAATTTCCTTCAGCGACCCGTCTAGTGCAACGGGGTTGCACGTATTCTCCAGCATCTATTGAAATCACTGTTTGGTATGAGTTGCTGAGATTGAAGGTTTTTAGATTTTATGCATCTGGCATTCTTTCATATCAACCAGATATATTAATCTCGTCACGAACCAAATATTAGTCGGCAACTCTCGCAGTAGTGATCAATACTCAATAGCTGGTAAGATATATCTATGTTCGAAAAAAATAAAAGAAATAAAGCTGGGGGCGACATAAACTAGAAAGTGATTGATTTCATTTTGTTGGGTCAAACTCTCGAAGTTACATTTAAAACATATCTTCTTATCAATATGTCTACGGTTTATCGATAAAAAAAGACGGTTTGAATTCTTGATGGGAAACTGATAACCAACATTTGAATTTTGAATTCAAGATTCTAATAAATCATTTTAATATTCGAAACTCGTTTTGCAATCGTATATCTGAAATTAATTAAACTCAAGTCGTTCTTGATGCCGTGAAACGCTTAACTACTCCATTCATCTCAAAGTTTATATCTCGCCCTTTTGTTTAACAAACTATGTTATAACTATTTTTGTAATCTGTGTGGGAATTAATTAAATCTGAGATGAATATGACAAAATGAACAGAAATCCTTGGGACATGGCTTTACAGCCAACTGGCCGCACATTCTCTTAGAGTAAGTTCATTCTTCAGTTGCACACAAAGTTCAGTTCTAGTGTGCATAAAAGCTCATTTTATCCTTTAATTGCTGCAAAAGCTATCTTTTTTTTTGTCTTTTTATCTTTCTTCTACTTCTTAATACTTCTTTTCTAGTTCCTCCCTACTTATGCACGTTTGCCTTCTGATTAGGTTTTGGGGTATGACCAAATGTACTCAACATTCTAATACTTTCAAAATATTGGCCGTTTCATACTTTTGTAAACCAGTGTACACGATTTCAGAAGCACATACAGTAGCGAAAACAGTTACAATAATAATTAAAGTCGTTGAAGATCGATGAACTTTTGACTTTCGATGCGTGATAGAATTGGAACGACGGCCCAAAACACTTCAGATTTTTCTTTGACGGATAAGTTTTCATTAATTAGTATAGAGCACGTGCGTTGCACATGGATATAGATGAGAGTAATATTTGAGATAATATTATTATCTTTCTTGGGATTAAAATAATGTAATTCAATTACGTTTTTATTTCTTTGGTGACTTGTTTTAGAAGAAATTTATATTTGATATTCACAATTGTAATCAGTTCAATGTTTGAAAATATTCTTCGTAAGCTTCTCGATTGAAGAAATGTTTGATGATACTGCTGAAAATAAGAGCAAATGGAGAAATTAAGATAATAAATCTACATCTTTATTTTTTTAATCTGTTAAATTGGTTTCTCATTAAGATTTGTAATTTTCATTGCATTTCATCAATAAGAAATGAAAAACATCCGGTCTTTAACTGCAATAACTGAACATATTTTCAGTTCAAATTGGCACCATATTTAAGCTTGTTTTTTGATGCATATTTAATTTTTTTTTCTGTTTTTGTTTTTCCAACAACTTTTTGTTTCTTAATTAATTTTTCACATATTTCCCGTTTCTTTATTTTATTTTATTTTTTTAGTTTTTCAATTGGTTAGTTGTTTGCTAACCTAAAAATGTAAAAAAAAATAAAATTTACAGTTCTCATTAACCAGTTTAATATATAATGTTTATTTCATTTAACCAAATTAAAAAGAGAATAATAAAGAAATTTATTTGTCATATTTTTCTTTCTCATCAAACTTTTTCATTTTTTAACATATAGAATAGATTCATTACCCAATATTCTTTTAATTTTGTCAAAATTTAAAAGAGAATAATAAAAGAAGGGTAAGAATATAATTGAAGTAATTAACGGATGACATAATCGTCGAAGAATGGTTTACAACATTCATACTTTTATAGGTAGTATAGATATACACACAGAGACATACATATATATAAATATATATTTTGCAACCACACTTTTTGTTTTCTAATGTGTCAATGTAGGTTTAGATTAAATTTATGACATAATATTCATTAAATGCATTACAAAAAAATGAATTAGGAAAGTATAGGATTGTCATTGGAATAACTATCGGAGGGCAAAATCGAAAATGATTAAAAAATTAGTAATTAATAATAGTATTTATAAAATAACAGGATTGTTATTGGAATGATTAATAAAGGATAAAAACAAAATAAAATAATTTATAACATTCATGTTTTATAGGTAGCATAGATGTAAAAATGGCTAAGGGAAATGATTATGAAGGGTAAGTTTGGAAAGGAAAGGAAAGGAGGAGAGATGACAGTAAATGTTGCTTATGGTACAAGCAACAGAAGTTGAATATGATCATTCGCAAATCATGGCAGCTGAAGAATGTTTAACAATTCCTTTGCAGCTTCCAATAACCAAATATATATGTATATATATATATAAATAAACAACTGACTAATTATTATTATCCTAAATAGAAGCTTAAAGAAAAGGCTGTGATGTGATGCTTTCTTAAGTCACATGAGCAATATGTTTGTATCGGTTCCGGTAGCATCTGCTTCCTATCGTCTGTGCTGTATAAATTGTGAGCATCTCTTTTAGTGTAACGTCCAGTTTGATGTTACATTATTTATCATCATCTTAGAATAATATGTGGCATCAAGAGAATAAATATTGAGAAGGAAAAAAGAAAAGAAAATGTGTAAGAGGAGAAAAATTAAGAAAGATGAGACCCACCAAGGTGCAAAACCAACCCATTACTTCCTCAACGCTTGAGTCCAATGACTTTTTTTTTTTTTTCCTCTTCTTTTTTATTCATAACATTTTGACTGGATTGCTCGATTTTCAGCACTTCAGGCTGATGGTGGGTATTAAAGAAAATCGAGAAGAAGCAAATAGGAAAGGTAAAACGTACCAAAACGGTTTTCCAGTCCCGTGAACTCCTCTTCACTCCAACCTAATGATTTTTTTTTTATATTTATTATTCTTAAATTATTGATAGGTTTTGTTTGATACTTGGTACTTGGACTAAGGTGAATAATGTTTTTGATGGTTTGATATTAGGGAAACCGTAGACGTGCCACATGTTTACGAAACTCTCTTTTTTTTTTCATTTTTGAAGAATATTCGTGTGCTCGGGGCACTAGTTTTCAATAAAACGATGAAGACAGTTGCTTATTTGAAAGGTATGTCGATAATGGGCTGGCATTCCACTCTTTTAATTATATCTTTCCGGTCAATTACTGGGTCTAAACTATGGAAGACGAGCAGTCCTCATCTCAGCTGCTTCACGCGGTAGCAGTAGTTTAACAAGACTCGGGTTGTATTGGGCTGGCTTGTTTAAAAAGGCAAAGAAAAGGACTTCCTTGAGAGGAAGTATGCAAGTAGCCTATTTTTTTTTTTTGTCAAAGGTCCTTTTATTTCATTATGTTTACATCTCCTTTTTGTACATACAGTATAGTGCCCTATCCATCACTATTTACAATTGACCTTCTGTGTAGCTAACTTTCTAAAAGCCCACCTGCATCAATCTCCCAAGCATTACACAGAGTTTCATTCCTGGTTGTTGCTGAAGCTTTTTGCCAAGACTCTAAATTTAACCCATTGCTGAATTACATACATACAGCCTTGTACACTTGTTTGTTTCCCTTCAAAGATTCTTGTATTTCTCTCCTGCCATATGCCATAAATTGTAGTAGTCGCAACAAGTTTCCCAAGCTTGGCTTTAAGACTTTTTCCTCTGGATAATTGTGCAACATAAGAGCTGAACTGTGACCATGACTGTAGGATGAGTTGTGCCTGCATCTTCCCAGAGGCAATGTGCCATATTTCTATTGCAAAGGGGCACTGAGTAAACAAATGATCCTTATTCTCAATACTCCTCAGACAAAACACACAGTGGTCATCTTGTAGGACTTTCCATGCTTTTAACTTAACTTTAATCCTTAGTCATCCTTTGATAATATCCATAGCATAATTGAAAACCTAGTTATATGATCTGTAAATCATATGAGTTTCCATAGGGGTTCATAGCTACCATGACTTCTTATACCTTTCTAGGCCGACTTGACGGTGAACTGCCCATTTTTAGTCAAACTCAATTGATGTGATCAGGTATTCCTATATTTGGAGGTTGCAGGGTAGACAAAAGAGAGTTTATTGTTCTCAACTCCTTTGATCTATTCAATAGAAGTCTCCATGCCCCTCCTCGGATAATATCATATACCTTTGCGTTGCCTGTAGTCCAGAATCATACACAGTCCTCTGTTCAATCAAGGTGTTCTCGGTAAGCCATCTATCCTTCCACAGCCAAGTACTCCTTCCATCTCCCACTTTATACTGAATGAATTGCCTGCATTGTGCTCTACGTTTCAGCAGTTTACACTAAGTCCATAATAAAACCACAGGTGGTCTGATAGTCCATTAGTACTTATCATTGATTATGTATATGTGACACCGCTTAACCCATAAAGAATCCATCATGTATGCTAAGTCCCAAAGGTGCTTACATAGAGCTGCTTTATTCTATTCTTCTAAGCTTTTCATGCCTAGCCCTCCTTCCATTTTAGACAAACACACATCTTTCCATGCAACCTTTGCTCCAATGCACTTGAGCATGTTTTTGAGTTGAGTTGTTTGACAATAAACTTCAACGCTCATGTGCATTACTATTCCATCAGTTCAGCTACTTACAAGAATCAAAAGTTAATCATGTTGCTTTGCATTTTCTAGTTTTATTTTTTCCACTCATCCACAGGGAGACCTTATCGTTATTCATAGGAAAGCACTTATATCCCATTAGTAATTTCATTATTTATTGGGAAGCACTTAAACTACTAGTAATTCATAAGTCATAGCAAGTCAAAAATGTTATAGAGACCAGTGTGCCAGCTCAATGACAAGATTTTCTTTGTTCAAGGTCACAAGTTTGAATCTCGTGGTGTAGAAATGGCAAGGGTAAGAAATTTTCAACTCGTGAAAGAAAAAAAAAAAACTATTTTAGCAGTATTTTATAACTAATATTCCAACTAGTTCCCCCTGAGGATGGGTGGGCCAAGGAAACTGGGCCTAGCTTTTCGATTTCTGCGGCGGCACGCTGGAACCAACCAAACCAACCCATATACACTTCTTATTTAGCAACCAGGTCAAAGGGATTAATTTTAGAGTCAAATGCTAATTATTATTATTATGTTATATAATGATGGCCGCACCACTTGATTATAATGTACAATGGAACGATAATTTTGGGCTCAAATGCATGATGAAAGATGTTACTTGTACTAAAGTTTGTTGATGAGAAAAAGGGTTCGATGCTACGTGGAAGTGCCACAAATGATGCAATCTGAGTCAGCTTCCAGGTAGGCAACGCGGGAGACAGCAAGGACGGCGTAAGGGCTGAGGGCAAGGCTCCCCAGACAGGTCGCGAGGGTTGGCAGCGCCGCGCAGACAGGGGGACGACGAACAGGGCCGACAGTCGACGGTCAGTGAGAAGGATGCAGCGTCGAGGGTTCGGGGACGTGAGCCCAAGTGTGTTTCTCTCACTAGAATTTTAGAGAGAATGTCTTTCTAGAGAGAGAAAGTGAAAAGTTCAAATGAGAGGAAGATCCTTGAAAAAGCTCCAAAGTCCACTATTAATAGGCAAAAATGTGCATGTGTCATAAGTTGACATGTGTCACCCCTGGGAATGACACGTCACCAGGGGGCCAAAGCACTGATTCTCCGTTGGGACTGCCAGTCCCTAAGTTCGTGCTGCCCTGCCCTTGCAACATGTCTCTGCCTGTCTGAGGAGACTGATCATGCCGCGGTAGCATGGTCAAAGTAGCCCGTTGCCCCAACCTCCAGTCCAAGCCCTTACTAAATCCCACAGGCCTGGCAGCGGTGGGGAAGACCCGACGCCCAGCTGCCAGGTGGACTAGGCGGGATGCCCTTCCGAAGACCTGCTCCCATCTCGGAGTGACCCGGGGGTCATAGTCCTTAGGGGTGCCGACACGAGCCCCCAGTGCCAGAGCACGTAGGCCAGTCACGCAGGCACCCTGGCGGAGATAGTGTCCCAGAGGAGTCGCCTATCCCGCTGCGAAGGGTCCTTGTGCCGGAGCACACAGCGAAGCCCCCTCGGAATGAAGACGGTGATGGCTTTGAGGTTGTGAGCTCATCCCACTGCGAGGGCCGGAGCCCCCCTGTGATTGTGCCGGCGATGGCTTTCAGGTTGTGAGCCTATCCCGTAAGCATATAACATGATTGTGGCGCATGGGCGCGGTGCCTACAGCACGAGACATTTGATTGTGGCGCATGGGCGCAGTGCCTACAGCACGAGACATTGATTGTGGCACATGGGCGCGGTGCCTACAGCACGAGACATTGATTGTGGCTCATGGGCGCTGCGACAACTGTAGCGAGTCCATACCTGGTGCCGTGGTCACATGTCATGGACGTGGCGCACGGGCACATCGACGACTGTCGCGGAGCAATACTTAGTGCCGGGGGCACGTATCAATACTTAATGCGGGGGGCACGTATCATTAGCGGGGCGCAAGGGCGCGGCGACGACTGTCGCGGAGCAATACTTAGTGCCGGGGCACATATCATCAGCGGGGCGCAAGGGCGCGACGACGACTGTCGCGGAGCAATACTTAGTGCCGGGGGCACGTATCAATACTTAGTGCCGGGGGCACGTATCATCAGCGGGGCGGAAGGGCGCAGCGACGACTGTCGCGGAGCAATACTTAGGATAGTGTGCTGCCGTCGTGACGATTGTGCACGGTCGGCGACGAGCGCTAAGTGACCATCAGTGTTGAGCGCGGATGGTAGAGAGCGTGATGAGTGATGTCGGGGGTTTAAGAATGACTCTTGCAAGGCAAAAGGGTGGCCGACCCCCTTGAGGAAGAGGGTGGCTGACCCCCTTGAGGAAGAGGGTGGCCGACCCCCTTAGGAAGGGAGTGGCGGACCCCCTTAGGAAGGGAGTGGCCGACCCCCTTAGAAAAAGGGGTGGCCGACCCCTTGAAGAAAAGGGTGGCCGACCCCCTTGAGGAAGAGGGTGGCCGACCCCCTTAGGAAGGGAGTGGCCGACCCCCTTAGGAAGGGAGTGGCCGACCCCCTTAAAAAAAGGGGTGGCCGACCCCCTGAAGAAAAGGGTGGCCGACCCCTTTAGAAAAGGGGTGGCCGACCCCCTGAAGAAAAGGGTGGCCGACCCCCTTAGGAAGGGAGTGGCCGACCCCCTTAGAAAAGGGGTGGCCGACCCCTTCCTTTTTCCAACAGTTTGACCATGTTAATGTCGCTGTACTAGTGATGCATGTGGATGTTCGAAAGGAGATGCGCTTTGACCTGGTTATGGCGTTGAATAATTGACCGTTGATTGGATGATGTGTCGTGCGACGCGGGTCCCCAGCGGGCCCTGCTGGTCTGACCAGAATAGGGTATGAACAAAGTTTTTGTACTAGAATTTATCCAAGAAATATGTATTTTGGATCTACCATTCTTATATAAAATAATAATTAGGATTTTCAATAAAGTGGTGACACTAAAGTCTGCTCACCCTTAATCACAAATCTATCATATATTGAAACTTGGATATAGGGTAGTTAACAACATACACGGCGGTTTGACTCATATACTGAATCCTCGATCTAAGGTTGTTATCTAAACTCAACAATGGCTAGCTCATACGATAACATTGATGGTTTGCAAGGGCCTTCGTTTTCATCCTCCACGAGAGAAAGGGGAGTTGTTTTTGAGGAAATTGTAGGTGTTTAGGTATGGAGCAATGATGATCGCTTTCGAACGTCATAGAATTATTTATCGACAATGCTAATGGGTTGTCTTGGTGGTTAAGCGAGGTTGTTTCCATTATTGACTCTTGCATAAAAACCTTGAAGTCAACACTTGGAGGAAAAATACTCCTTTAAGGCTAATGTGAAAGTTGTTTCCGTAAGATCGTCCAAAGAAAGGACTAAGTTTCGATTGACGTCAAAACTGGCATGAGAGTACTCAAAACTGTCTAATAAAAATTTAATTATTTATGAATAGTTTTTACAACTAGATCCGTTTTAAGTCTCATCAACTCTAGCTAGACTTCAACATCAAGTGAATCCTCTCAACCTTGAAACTTCCAAGTTCAGTGTCCCAAGAGCTCGCCAAAGCCCACGCCATTGCTACTAATACCCCCTACCTTCTCCAAATTTAAGAATTATTTTTGGGCACATATCCTTCTTAGTTGTACCTAAGAGACTTGCAATGTGTCGAATCAATGATAAAGTACAAATAATGTGGCTGTTTATTTTCTTTAGTGTTTTTGTTGTAAAACATGTACACCACCAATCTTGGAGATACCAATCGAACACCAATAGCTACACAAAAATGAAGAATGCTGTAAAATTCAAACAATTAGTTGCAAAGCCTAGCTTCGGCACAGGGCAATAATTAATTGAAGCCGAGTCAAGCCAGAGCGTATTCTTATCCTCAATTTGGATACTTTTTCGTGAATTGATTTTCAACATGTCCCTACACGTGCAAACACGAGCCAAAATTAAGGGGTCGTTCGAGATTGATTTTGAAAAGTAGATTTTGATTAAATTAGAATCAGGTTTCAAAAATCAGCTTTAAAGGATGTTTTGGATTGATTCTAGAATGGTCAAATCTGACTAAATCATATTTGAAGTGTTTGGTGAAAAAAAAGGAAACTGGGTAAATTTGTTCCAATGTGTTCAAAACTGATTAAATTCAGAATCCCCGTTTTCCTGGATTCTGATTTAATCAGTTTTGAAGAATCGGGTTTAATCAAGAGAATTACCAAATAATCCTCACATATAAATAAACAGTAAATGCTCTCTTTCAATTTGAATACATTATATGGTAATTCTGTCACACAAAATTTACTTTGATTATTTTTTTATCCAAACGCTTTAAACAACTTTTAATCTATTAATTAAAATGAATTGAAGCTAATTTTAAAATTTGATTCTGATCTAATCAAAATCTACTTTTGAGAATCAATCTCAAACATCCTCTTAATCTATTTTAAGCATAAAAGTTAAAAAGTGGTTGAAGGTGTTTGAATAAAAAAAGGATGAAAGTAGCTAGATTTAATGTGACACAATTATCATATAGTGCATTCAAATATAAATGAGTATTTAATGTCTAATTATATTGAGGATATATTGGTCTCGTGAAACCTGATTCTCCAAAACAAATTTAATCAAGTTTATTTTTTTTGTCAAACACTTATAACCTGAATAATCCTGATTAATTCTAAATTTAATCAGATTTAACAATTTTAGAAACAATCTTAAATACCCTACTTACAATCTCTTGCCCTGGTCAAAGCAATTTCTTAACTTTTTTTTTTCCCTTCCTTTTTTTGCATTTCTAATTTTTCTTTTTGGGTTGTTGACATTGCAATTTCATCTGGAGTTGCAGCCGTGTGTAACGGTAGGTAATATTCCATAAATCCACATTCAACTGAATTCATAAGATATATGGGAACAAAGTCCGAAGTCGAACCCAGAACCACATTCCCCCTAACGGTTTTTGCAAGTGAGCGCGTTTTTGCCGACCGGACCAAACACAACGTTAACCTTGTCGGTTCGCGCCGAATTAACCGAAACCGTTAGTGGCAAGTAACAACAAAAACGTCAAGGTCAACATCGTAATCTCCTTGCCGTCCCCTCGCCGAAACGTTTAAATGCAGAGTAAGAAATTACAGGAGAGCGACCTGCAACAATCATCAGAGTGCTTTAATTGCCCCGTCTTTCCCTCCATCCAGAAAAATTGGCCCACAATAACACTCTCTCTCTCTCTCTCTCTCTCACACACACACACTCTTACATGCGTGACCAGTTTTAGAAGGGTGAGAGATATTACCGCGAAAATAGCCGGTAATTGCGGAGCTAAGAGATTTAGCTGAAAAGCCTTTTCCTTGCCATTCAATGGTCGTTGTTCGTTTGTCATCCCACAAAAGACAGAAACTTTAGGCTTCTTTGTGATTTATATTTACGTTCCTCTCCTTTTCTTGAAAATTTTTTGTGTGGATAAAGTTGGGTAGAGTTCTGAATGTACAGTTGTAATTTAGTTAATATAATTTGTGGGTTTGTCTTTTTTCGGATTTTGCGGAAATGGGTTGTCGATATTTTGTTAGATCTGTTATATGTCTGACCTAGATTTCGCTGGGGCTTAGGGTTTCTCGATCTCTCTATTGGGAGGGGAGAGGACCGGCCTTCTCTCCTTCCTTTTCTCCGTCTTTCTGAATCTCAAAAGGGTTTTGTTTTTCTCATTTTTGTCTTTTAAAAGCTGTGCCTCTTTATTTCTTTCTTAGTTCTTTGTATAGGACACAAATGAGTTGTTTTTCTTGCATGAATCCTCGCCGGAAGGATGTCAGGAATTGTGATGATGACATGGCCGTTCGATCTTCTGAATCTTCAGGTTTTCTTTTTCTCTTTATCTCATATCTATGTTTGTAATTTTTGGGGTCTTGTCTTAATACAATGTGCTTCATCTTGCTTATGTTTTGTTGCCCAATTCATGTTTCGTTTCGTAGTTAGTGGGAGAGGAAAGTCTTATGGCAATGGAAGTGGTATGGAAATCAAAATATTTCATGCCTGACTTTGTTTCACTATATATCAGCTATGGAAATGTAATCATGAATCTTTTGTTTGTTTGGAAAAAGGGAGGGGAACAGGTTCGGTGAGAGCGAAAGGGAAGGAAAGCCCGAGCCAAAAGGGACATGTTGCTTGTAGCTATACATTTCGAGACCTTGCAGCCGCAACCCAGAATTTTAGAGAAGCTAATTTAATTGGGGAAGGGGGATTTGGACGTGTCTTCAGGGGCCGCCTCGAGTCAGGGGAGGCAAGTTTGTGAATTTTTGGCCTAGTTCATTTATTCGAATTGATTATGCAATGTAGACCAGTAGTTTCTTTTCTCGGGACGTTTAATGAAACTATATCCCTGTAGGTTGTATTGCTAATTGTTGATTATGCTTCTAAGCTTTGGTAATTATTGGGTTCTTGTGTTCAGATTGTTGCCATCAAACAGCTTAATCTCAGTGGTCTTCAGGGGAACCAGGAGTTTATTGTTGAGGTTCTTATGTTAAGTCTGCTGCACCACCCTAATCTTGTAACCTTGATCGGCTATTGCACTGATGGAGATCAGAGACTGTTGGTCTATCAATACATGCCAATGGGTAGCTTGGAGAATCACCTTTTTGGTAATTATTCGTTGCATTTCCACATGGTTGTTTATGGAGTTTCAGTTATCTTCTTAGGGAATTATAATTTTTGTGATTTGTTGATTTTCATTTCCTTCTTAATCTTGTTTGCGGACTTATTGAAATGGGAGTTCTCCTTTGTCTTCATTGAAGAGGTGTTACTATGTTTGACGTCTTCATATGGACCTACATGTTCTTGAAGCCATAAGAAAGATGGTTTGGTTTTCCTTTTTTTCTCGTATTTGTTTCTAGGGTGTTGGTTTTTCTCTGGCTAGAACTTTTACTAGAGGTTCGCTTATGCTCAACCCTATTCAACCTTTTCGTCACGACCTTAGTTGCAGCATTTGTGTTTTTCACTTCGGAGCTCTTTCGCAGCTCACGTCAAGCTAAGATCAATAGCAAGTTTCGAACTACAAACGAAGAACAGTAGTTACAGACAGAGTTCCAGAATTGTCGCTAGCCTAACATCTCGTGTTACTTAATAGCGGATGACAAATTTACTCAAAGCTCTACAATATTGAGCTATAAACTTCTATTCTGTTATAAATTATAATTGGATTCAAATGGGAATTGTGTTTTTTTTATGGATAAAGTAAGAAACAGGACGGCATATAAAGCGAATAAAAGATGATAGTTTTAATAGCTTGTGTTACTCTAGCTGCTCCAAACAAGTATCCATTGGTACTGCTCCAAACAAGTATCCATTGGTAATATGACTAGCCTGGTTCTTTATGAGTTGCTTTCGGTTATACTCTGTTTGGTTCCTTGTTAATGCAAAAACATGCTGTATCTGAAGTTTTACCGGGCACAAGTCTAAAGTGGATTCTATGCTTCCTCAGATGTTGACCCTCATAAGGAGCCACTGGATTGGAGCACAAGACTAAAGATTGCTGTCGGTGCAGCTCGTGGCCTTGAGTACCTCCATTGCAGAGCGAACCCGCCTGTCATTTACCGTGATTTGAAGTCTTCAAACATATTGCTGGACAATGACTTCAATCCAAAGCTCTCAGATTTTGGACTTGCTAAGCTAGGTCCTGTTGGTGACAATACCCATGTTTCAACAAGGGTGATGGGAACCTACGGGTACTGCGCCCCTGAGTATGCCATGAGTGGCAAATTGTCTTTGAAATCAGATATCTATAGCTTTGGTGTGGTTTTGCTGGAGCTGATAACTGGGCGAAGGGCAATTGACAGCACGAAGAAGCCAGGAGAGCAGACCTTGGTTGTTTGGGTGAGTAAATTCTACACTTTTTTTGCATTTTTATAAGCTAAATCTCCTTTTAAAAAAGGTTTGGAAGTTTCTTGGTTACACGGCACCTTAGTAGGATCTATTTATCTCTTTGTAACCTCATTTTCTCACGAATCTTCAATATACTTTAGATCCCCTTTAGGTTGTCTAGGACTTAAAAAATGGTAATCTACACCTGGTAATTATTTAGGATGCTTAGGGGGTGGTGGGGTAACTTGATTATATTTCAAGCTCTCTGAGATTTGAAAGTTTTCTGGTAACTATTGTGTGGCAGTTGTATTCTGGAATTGGACAAATAGTATTGTTGAAATTCCTAGATACGCTCTAATTCTGTTTTTTACATAACATTTCTACATTGCAGTCTCGTCCTTTTCTGAAGGATCGGAAAAAGTTTGTACAATTGGTTGACCCCTTGCTGGAAGGGCGCTTCCCCGTCCGTTCTTTACACCATGCTGTTGCCATTACTGCAATGTGTCTTCAGGAGCAAGCACAATTTCGGCCCCTCATTGGTGATATTGTTGTAGCGCTTGAATACTTATCGTCTCAAGTTGATAGCCTGGAGGTTCGTAAGGGTGGGCCCCGTACTCCCTCACAACCATCTCCTTCACACCAGGACAGTAACCTTGGTTCTCGAGAAAAATATTTCAGACACTATTCTTCTTCTATTTGAGTGTGCGTGCAACTAGCTACTTAAGCAAACTGGTCCATGTAAGGTGCCAACACAGCACCTTGAGATTTTAGTGGAATTTGGCTTCAGAAGGCATACTACAATATAACGGCTCCAAGATAACGTTTGGGTTCTTGCTTTCTGGGAAGCGTGAGGTAAGAGGCCTTCCTGAATAGTTACATGCTTCCGCAGCTTTCTTTGACATTTCAGAAAAGGTGGCAAGAGTTTGGTTAAATTCGTAATTTGTAAGCCACATAATTTGTCTATGGAGGTTTCTATGTTTGTAGCTTTTATTTGCTGCAAATAAGAGTCATTATTAGTAGATAATGAAGGACCAGGAATAGCAAAACCATCTAAACCTTCTGCCAGAACTTTTCGCCCTTAAGGTTCTGTGTAGTACAATTTATGTCCTTCCCGTCAGGTACTTCAAAAGTTTTAACTGGATTTTATCGGAGATAAGCACTGCTGAACTTTTTTAATTTATCATCTTTACCATTGTGGCGACAAGGAATGATATACTGGACGTGTGGTTTAAATTCTGGGTAGACTTATAACTACTCAGTGTTCTACCATGTTGATCATCAGATTGTTTACCATGTGAGTAAGAAGGCCATCAGATGGCATAATTTCTTTGGTTCTGTTTCTCTGCCTCGTGCACTAGTAGTCTAACCAACTTGCATACGACATTCGGAGCACAAGTGTAGGACATACCGAGTAGGAATGAAGTAGAATACTCATGCACGTTCTATGTTGATCTCGTGTGTATGTGCTTCTGTGTTGATCTGTATATCTACTTGTTTGCACTTGTCAAGAAATACTTGTCCTTCTCCGTGTATGTAGTGTGGTAGGGTTCTAGTTATCCGACATCATTTTCGAAATAAATCTGCTTTTGCTGATAGCACAATCTAATGGACTCGCAAATGCAGGTGTCATGCTGTGCTGTGCTGTGCTGTAATATAATGGCTACTCTTTAGTTCCAGTGGATATGATTTGTTACTGTACAGACGTTTGTTGTTCCAGATAGGATTCTTCTTCGTTTGGACAGATGATTTGTTGGTTTTGTAGAATTCTTTTCAAGATTTTGCCCCATGTGTTTGCTGGTGTATCACCTTGTCAAAGAAAACAGTGACCACTTCATGTATCAGTGTAATTGCATGAGCAGATTTATAAGCTTGGAATCTGTTTTTTTTTCCGTTTTTTCTGTTTAGCGCTTATAAACCATTGTCTTTCTTATGAATGGTTGACTGGAGTTTCACGTTCATTCTGATGCGTGAAAAAGTAAATATGGACTCTTATAGTAATTGCGGCCACATCTCGTCGACATTAATGGAAAGGTCACAAGTGTGATTTGCTGAGGAAATTCTTTTGCTATTAGCCAAGACAACTAGGAAGATGTTTACAATTCCTTACATAACGACATTAAGGGTCGCTAAATGTATATTAGTAACTTTTCTGTCAATACTTTTAACGATCATTTTTAACAACTTTTTAGTGTTACTGGATAAAGTTATTAAAAATATTTAACGACTTTTAATTGTTTATATATAGAGAGGGTAAACTTCACCTTTAACTGAAGGCTCAACAAAGTGAACAGGAACGGTACCTTTTTGGGAATATAGATTTGATCGATTATAATGATGTTTACTCCTACATCTCTTCTGGGAGATGATAAGCGCACTGAGTGCAATGGTATTTAGAAGCAGTGGCGGAATCAAGATTTTTTTTTTAGAAGGTGCAAAAAGTATATTGAATTCATCAAAATTTTTATTAGTAAAATAATAAAAAAAACAGTGTACTTAAAAAGAATACAAAATATATTATTAAGTTTCACGAGAGCCATTAAAAAGACTCTTTACGGTACAAGTACAAAAAAAAAGGCAATACAAATTAGATAGTCAATTGTTTACAAACGAAATTACTAAATTACTACTCGATGAGACCCCGAAGATTGGTAGCGCTCGATAATAGTCTCATTTTCAGTAATTTTGAAGACATTTTCGGCCTCCCAATTTTAAAATTAAATAACTAAACAATCTCAAGCTCAACCTCACATTCCAACACAGTTATAAACTATCTATGCACCGATTTATGAATTAGAAAAGTAATTAGCAAAGCAAATTAACCAAATAATTAAGGTATTCCAACTTTTACCAAACCGCCAATAATTTTTGCAATATAATCGAGGCATACTCTCCAACAACCAATTAAAAATCAACAAGCAAATTAACCAAACATATTTTTTAAAACTCTATATAATCACTAAAATTTAAGAACTTAGAGTTAAAGAAGCAGCTCACCTCAGCAAACTGAGCAGAAAGCAGAGAAGCACTGAGACAGTAGCCTCAAGGTCAACGAGCAGTGGAGCACCGCTCACCGAGCTGTGGTTAGCCGGTTAGGTCCTCAGTCAGTCAGTCAGTCAGTCACCACTCGCCGGTCGCTGTCGCTGTTGCCCGTGCCGTTGGTCGGTCCTCCCCGTCGCGACGTCTCGGTGCACGGTGCTCGATGAAGTCGTCTGACTCGTCTCCGTCGTTCCAGATCTGGTCACCACCTCACTGGTCACGGCGTCTCGTTGCCAGTGGCAGTCAGTCCGTCACCGTCGTCACGGTCATCGCTCGGAGTGAATCACCACCTCACTGGTCACGGAGAGAGAGGGAGGTGACTGGTGAGAGGGGACAGGGAGAGAGAACTGAGAGGTGGGGACTGGCAGACTAGATGCAATTCCCCAACCCCCCCCCCCCAGTTCCCATGTAGTTCCGCGCATGTTTAGAAAGTAGTTACGTTTACAACGGCAGCGGCCTACTGTTCGGTACAAGTGACTTGGTCTTGGCAAAGATGCTCGATGGTGGTGGTTGTAGTGATATTCAAAGGGAAAAAATATTCAATAATTTCGAAATATCAAACTCGCGGGTGAGACGAAGTCGAACTAGCAAAGGATGACATGATAACCTTCACCGATTGTATACTAAGAAATACGATTATATGAAATAATTATATATTTTCTTCGTGAGAAGGACACAACATATATATATCAACAGTGGTGGTGGCAGCGAAAGCGAGGGTGACAACGGCTTCTAGCCGTAGCACTTACTTGGGGATGCATCGGAATGACGATTGACGGCATTACTCAGCCACATTATGGTAATGCAGACAATAAGCGCATTGACTTCTGAGAATGATCTTCGGGACCCACAGAGTAGTTAGTGGTTCACACGCCCTCCTCTCTACGCTCACGGTCGTCTTCAACCTACCAAAACCAGAGAGCTTCATTGGTTGGGTAGCTTATTCGACCTTCTAAATATAGCTCTCACCTTTGAAGGTTTCACATTCTATGCCAAGTCAATGGGAAAACTATGGAAAGCACCGCCCAATCTATATTTTGGGTTGAACATTCCTACAATAAGTAGAAAAGGAAGCTACCCTTTGTGCATATTGCAGGGAGAAGATAGAAAATTCTCCCAAGGGTTTCACAGGAAAACATCTTCTTAGGGGTGAAATGGGCTGTTTTCGTGGTTCCGGTAGGAATGGGAGGGATTTGGGTGTGTTGATCATGAGTGAGAAAGGCAGGGAAAGCATGAGCCAAAAGGAGCGCCGGTTCACTTTCCTTGAACTTTCTAAAGCAACCCAGAATTTTAGGGCGGGTAATTTGCTTGGAAGAGGAGGTTTTGGAAGTGTGTACAAGGGTAGACTACAATCAGGCCAAGTAAGTTATGAATGTGTATCGTCTCTCTGTTTTCATCTTGTTGGTAACTCATTAATGAAGTTAGCCATTAGAAGTTGTTTTTTTTTGTTTTGAAAAGTATTTGACAAATGCCAAGTGTTCGAATGAAATGCTCATAAGAAAAAAGTCCCGTTTATCAATCTTGAGATTACATTTCACATAGCTTTACTGATTTTCACGACAAAAAAGGGGTCGCACATATTGGTAAACTGGACTTTTTTTTTTCTTCTTATGCATGGTTCAAAGAGGGTTTCCTTGTTTTGGTGCAAGGAGTTAGTTTCTCAGCGTTAGTTCAACAAAAATGAATGCGTTAAACACCAGCAAGGGGAGTAGTGTGTTATACATATTGGAAAATCATGGCAAACACACTACTTTTTTCTTTAATCTTCACCAATTGAAGCTTCGGTAGTAAAGGAGTTTGGTTCCACTGTTGCCTATTTTTAATTTTATGCCGATGAGATGCTTTTGCTTTCATGGTTAGGTTGTTGCGGTAAAAATTCTTAACATTGATGGACATCAGGGAAAGATGGAATTTATTATGGAGGTCTTGTTGTTAGGTGTTTTGCACCATCCAAACGTTGTCAACTTGGTGGGTTTCTGTAATGATGGAGACCAACGGCTCCTGGTATATGATTACATGAAAATGGGAAGCTTGGAAGATTGTCTTTTTGGTATTTTTTTTCCTCCATGGAATTTCTTTGATAATTGCCTGAATCCTGTTATGACTCTAAACGCTTTTTGTTCTTGCTATTCCAATTCCATGGTAATTTTCATTCTCAGATGTAGAACCTGATCAGAAGCCACTGGATTGGAGCACCAGACTAAAGATTGCTGAGGGTGCAGCTCGTGGCCTCAAGTATCTCCACTGCGAAGCAAACCCAACTGTCATTCACAGTGATCTCAAATCTTCAAATATATTACTGGACAGGGACTTCAATGCAAAGCTCTCGGACTTTGGACTTGCAAAAGTAGGCCCTGTTGGTGACAACACTCATTGCTCGACTACGCTGATGGGTACCTGTGGCTACTGCGCTCCCGATTATCTGATGAGTGGGAAATTATCTTATAAATCAGACATTTATAGCTTTGGCGTGGTTCTGTTGGAGCTGATCACTGGGCGCAGGGCAATCGACGAAACTAAGAAGCCAGGAGAGCATTCCTTGGTTGTTTGGGTAGGTGCTCTAGTTCCAGTTAAGTAAGGATTGGAGAGAGTGTCGGTCTCTACTAAATGTACTGCTTCTAGAACAAGTAGATGGCATGCATTGCCTTTGAATGCCTTATTCTTACCTTGCTATCTGGGACGGTTTTTTACTTGTCTTCTGTTGCTTGGATTCTGATTTCTAGGATTTTGGACATGGTTCCGGCTTTTTTCTTGTTAATCTTGTGTTAGAATAGTTTTTTCTCCTAGTAGTTGTGAGGGCACGTGATTCAGAATGGGGCAGATAATAGTTTTGGATGTTCTAGGGGTGGGTTGGCCCTGCTTATAATTTTTCTTTCCTTCATTGCAGTCGCGCCCTTTTCTGAAGGACCTGAGCAGATTTGTTCAGCTAGCTGACCCGTTGCTGCAAGGGCGCTTCCAAGTCCATTCTCTGAAATACGCTGTTGCTGTAACTGGAATGTGTCTTCAGGAGGAAGCACAATTCCGCCCATCCATTCAAGACGTAGTCGAGGCACTCGAGTACATAGCCTCTTTAGCATCTTAAGTACATAGCTGAAAGGGTTGTTACTTTTCTGGAAGCATGAGATAAAGGGGTCATCCTGTAGTCTTGTACAATTAGTTCAGATGCTGCGCAACTTCCACTGATATTTTAGAAAAAGGATTGGCACTGGTTGCTTATACAGTCATCTCATGTCAGTTGTCTACACCCTGCATGGAGTTTCTTTTCTATTTTGGCAGTTGTTTTCCTGCAAATAGTGGTCATAACTAGCAGATAGAAAAGAACAAGAAGACCGAAACAACCCAAGGCAAACTAAGGAATGACTTGAGGAGGAGTAAACAAGTAAATCTTCAGTATAGGTTGGTGCAAAATATTGTGTACTGGTTGAAAGGGATTTCCCCGACCATATAAATAGGGTGGCACCATGTCGTATCTATTTATTTTGTACCAGATTTTTTGTATAAACGAGATGATAGCTATCGCATAGAACGCATTAAGACTTCATTGTCAGGATCTGTTTCTGTTCCAGAACTTGGACCAGGAAGAAAAAGTCCCCAGAAACAGTACACTTCAGCACAGCTGTTGAAGTTTTAAATTGCAGAAGCTGTAACCGTATGTCTTCTTCCGAATTGAGTAGAAGAAATTGAAGCTGTGTAGTAAATTGAGACTCCTAATTTTGCAGTGGAGTCCATGGCAATGATGTAATGCCGGTGATGTGGTACAACGCCCAATATTGGCATTACCATATTCATCCAATCCACCACTTCATCTTGATCTCCTACAAAAAAAAGATAAGAGATCAAATCCACCCTTGAAGATTGGTTTTCAAAGTTAGAAAGAGCAGCCCTTCTTGCTTTAGCACAAGGTCCTTACTGTAAGGTGCTTTTAGTGTTGCCAACGACAAAGAAAAGAGTTGTCTGAATACATAGTATTTTTTTTGTGCTTTTCCTTGTTTTCCAGATTTAAATTGCTTTCTCAATGTTTTTCGATTTTCGTTTTCATTTTCGCCTGAGGTAAAATTCTAAGAATTTTGGAAAGTTCCTTTTTAGTTTCTGTACAAAAAGGAAAATTTTGAACTTGGTCGCAAATTTAAGTGAACCATACTCTGCAAATATTCAAGTGCACCACATGGATGCTGAACCATATTCTGAACCAAAATTAAGTGAAAATTTTCCTCAAAGTATTGCAAATATGCACCGGGAGGTGTTGGTCCGACTTCTGAAAATTTTGCACTACCCTCAATCGAGTGAAAACATGGTTTCCTGAAGATTCTGACTAATCCTTTGAAATTTATCGTACCAAGTTCTCTGTAGGTAATTTCATTCAACATGTCGAACCAAAATTGGCTAGTGAAGAACAGGTGATTGCAAGTTTTCTGAAATTTTTTATGGCATGGCCAGAGAATGAAGGCAGTTTCTGGGGATGGTATCGGGCCATATAGCGAGCCTTCAATGTATGCTTCCTCGTAACTTCCTAACCAGAAGGTGTAGTATAATCACTATCATCATCGAGAGTCCATGAACTGCTGCCCGGGCTCAGGGACCAGTTCAGGGGGCGTCGCAGCACTGGTAATTCTCAAAGCATCGGATTGAGCTCTGGACAGATTCCATTGGTTTTGATTAACAGAAGATACCAGCTTCGCGTTCTTCTGCCTAAGTGCATTATAGATGACTCAAGGGCCGAATATTGGCAACAGTTGCACAAGAGGGTGCCTAGTCTCTCCATAGGCAGATGCTATAAGAATAGTGCTTGAAATAGGGCCTAGCAAGAGATCTGAGCTTTAGCATCTTTCTCCAGCTCCAGCTGCAATCATTAGGTGCAGAGTACTCCACAGCAGGCAAAATTCCCCCATGTTTTGCTTGTCAAAGAAAATGTGGCTATTTCATGTTGGAATTGGGTTTTAAACCCATTGTGAGAAGCAATTTTGAATCAATTTTCAAATGGGTTCTAAATCATATTTTGGTTAGGGCCAAATTGATTCATGTTCATCTATTGGAATAGATGATCATGGTATATTCACATGTCTAAAACAAATGGAAGGTGAATGAGAAAATTGAAGTTAAAGTTGGTGGATCAACTTGAAGGGAAGAGAGAATCCCACATAGAAGAATTAAAGCAAATGTTGTCTCCTTATAAGGCTTAGCCTTGAGCTAAGGGATGGGCTCCTTGGGGGTACCCATGTTTTGTAAGGAGGGAGGACCTAGGTTGACCCAAGGTCCACCGCGCGCGCCGCCCCGTCCCGTCCCGTCCCGGCCGTGGCTTGGGCCCATTAGGCTTTATTCTTTTTGGGACAAAAATATTTAAATAAATAAAGTTTATTTATTTATTTATTTTATTTTCCGGAAAGTTGTGACCTTTCCAGCTAAACAGTTCCTGTGTCCGAAATTATCTTCTGCAATTTTTCTTCTGTCTCGTTCCTGTGTTCGAAAGAGTTCTGTGCTTTTGTTTTGGTTCGCCGGGTCTGCAATTTGGAGTGCTCCTATTTCAGACGTATTGTCGTTGTATCCTGGGAGACTGTCGTCAAGAACCGTCAGCACCATTGCGGGACTAATAAGTCTTAAGGACAGTGAATCAAATTCACGCCTCGACCTTTTTCCTTTGCTGTTCTGCAATCTTCTTGTGAGTTGTTAAATAAACTATTATTTCTTTCCTTACGTTACTGCTGTTTTTGGAACCTTAACATATGACTGTTAGTATATTTTCGATATTGTTTTTCTGCACAAATATACACAAAGTATACGTAGAAACCAACATTTCATGTGTCAGATTAACGGCATGTGTACCTCTGTGTGTATGAGGGTGTTGAGAGAGGGAACCATTGTGTAATGTTTGTTTTTCTTGGAGCCCTTTTCTGATCCTCGTTCCCGTGGTTATTTCAAATAGAAACAAAGCGTCTACAAGCAGATAAATCTTCAATCTAATGGTGATGTATACGACGTGATATAAGAAACGGGTGGGATTTAACGAGACGGAGAGATTCCCAAATAATAGGCGGTCAAAGTTTTGTTATCATTACATTTTATCCGTTAGTTATATCATATCATCGCTATCACCGCTACATTGAAGTTTTTTCCAGATAAATGAACTCCTCACGTAACATGCAGAACCTAGTTAAGTCATAACAACTGCTTGATACAATTTCTTGCTGCATTCTTAAATATATGTGTGCCAAACTGGTACACAGCACACTTCACTTCCCGGCTAAATTGCTTTTTCTCCTCTCCCCCTCCTGGCCGACAGCAATTTTTTTTGGCAATAACATTCGAATGGGTGCCCACCTTGAAAATGTTTCATGATTCTGCCACTGGGCCTCATCCTCACCTAGGGACTGTAAAATCTAGCATTCATTCCCCTCTTCTCAAGAACACCAATTTCATGAATAATTATACACCATATATTTATCTCAGAGGGTATGATTAGATGTTGATTGGGTTCATTCTAGTTCAAAGCATCAGATTCATTCACTCCTGAAACTCTAGGTTTAATAAACGCTACTGCCTTGGGCCCTTGAAAACAAACTTAGGGTCTGCTTGAAATCACGAGCCGACTGCGCGTGGTGGCTGTGGCGATGGGAGGGTGATGGTCTCGAAATAAAAACTCAAACTCCAAAATAGGAGTTTTCAAAAACAGCCTGATTTTCAAAACAGAAGGAAAAATAAATAAATAAAAACTGTGTATCAAACGCATTTTTTTATCATGTTTACAAAACTGGAGAAAAAAACTGAAAACTAAACGCTACCTTAATTTTGCGTTTCCAGATGTCGGGCAAAGATGATAGTCACGGATACACTCACACCCATAGTACATCATTTTTGCTATATTATCTCAGATTTTAACTACTTTTATATTAACGGAGCATCACACACTCGGCTTAAAGAAGTAAGATCTCTCGCAACTTTTGCACATTATATGCCCCGGCCAAAGCCTATTAAGATCGGGTGAATGATGATCTTCTGAGACACCGTACCAGTGGAACTTAAAATATTTGGGTGATTGTAACACAATGTATTTGGATGATCGTACAATATTTCGATAACTGTAATACCGAGTTACGGACAAGTCGCAACTCGCGACCATTCTGGTACTGAAATGTCTAACGGCAATACGTCTAAAACGGCATTCTTGTATTCATAAAAAAATAGAACATCTCATGATATGAGGTTTCCTAACAGATTGACCCTTATTTATTTTTGGTCGAAGGCATGTTCTGTTGACAAAGCCATGAAATTAAGGTCGCCACAATCTAATTTTTAGAGTTCGTCATCTGACTTAGGATCATTACACATTCCCAGTACATGGAATATGTGGGATGTGGCAGCAGTCAAGGGAAGACAGAATTTATATTGCAGGTTCTGTTTTTAGGCTTCTTGCAGCACCCCAACCTAGTCAGGTTGATTGGTTCTGCAAGGAGGGAGACCAACGACTTCTGGTGTACGAATACATGAAGATGGGTACTTTGGAGGACCTCCTTTTTGGTAATTTGCCTTTGTCCTGTAATTGCGTTGACAATAGCCTCATTGTCTCCCTTTTGCAGGTTAGTTCTTACAATTGTGTCCGCACTTCTTCCTCTTCTGTATTTCATTCCGCAAAAACTAAACTAGTACTAGTATTCCAACAGGCGACCTGCTTCCTGCTACATGTGCGGCTTAGGTTCCTAATTCTCACCCGAACATTTTAGTCGGAGAAAGAAGAACATTAATCTCATTCATTTTATATGTTCTGTATTGCCCGTATTATTTGTTCAGTATTGTCTACGCTGCTCACCTTTTCTTTTATCGCTTATTCATTTGCGTTATACTTTCACCATCGTACACTTGGTCCCTAAAGAGCACTTCAAAGTACCATACCTCACGAAGCCAGTAATTAGTAGCAGTTGCAAGTCGAATCTAGTTGTTGGGGAAATACAAAAGAACAAACACTAGTGAATGGATGAGGGCAATGCAAACAGTCCAAGGTGTGTTTCATGCCTCTAACCCTCTTGACTCTCATTTTTGCATTCTTTAGTAGACAAATATATACATTCATACATTGCCGAAGAGCAAGAGGGCAGCCCCATCACTCGGTAGTCAAATTATAATTTTGATTTGCGTTGTCTTCACTTCTACCAAGCAATGGGGAAAGCAGAAATGCGCTGCAGATCCTCGTATCCGCAAAGCACATATAAGATCTCCTGTTTTGTAGTTGTCATTCCACTTGATTACACAGTTTAGGGTCCGCCACTGCGGAGCTTCCTCATCATACATTGTTTCGATTTGCTTAAGGTGGTGGATTTCCATTGGCCACAGAAGAAGCAAGCTGGCCGGTGCCTACCCGCTGTTCCCACACCATTTCAATTTATATATATAGTATAGTATATTTAGCCCGTAATGATTAAAGTGTCCACCAAAATATTTAAATAAAAAATTTTAAAAGTACCTAAAGGATATGTCTTTTTCGTCATTCTACGCGTTAAAGTAACTAAGTATTTTAGGAATACTTAAAAGAAGTGTTCTTTTGGTCATCTTAAATGCTAAAGTTACACAAATCAATATAATAAATAAATAAAGTCAACATTTAACACACATGATGACAAAATGACACTGCCACAAGCCCTTAGCGTCACTTGGGAACCGTAAAATGTGTCCTTGCATCTTAAATTAAATCTAGCATTCGTTCCCTCTTCTAGAGAACATCAATTTCATATATAATTGCATATCATACGGATTAGAGAAATATCATTAGATGTGGATGAGGTTCATTCTCATCGGAAGCATCAGATTCATTCACTGTTCAAGCTCTATGTTTACCAGACGCTACTCCGTGGGCCCTTGAAAACGAACTTAATTTTTTCCGAAGCCATCTGGGGTTGGTAGCTGTTCCCGACCTATCTTGGTCGGATCCAAGGGTCTACTAGAGGCCCCGCTTCGCGCGAACACGTTGACAGATTCAACGGTCTTTTTTTTAACGCATCAAACTGGTCAAAGTGCGAGCGCCCAAGTCACTTGCATTTTTCGCTTCGCACTCTTCATGAGCGACTTAGGCACCGATTATTTCACGTTAACGTGACTCACGGTAGCACGTTCGTTGCACCGCAACCACCCAAACACCTTTTCATCAAAAATATTGACCGAAGGAACAACTGGAGCGATGGGGTCAAGGGGCAAAGGCCTTGGCCAACCCCATGGGGTCGGCCTCGGCCTCCCCAAGGCCATGGGGTCGACCTTGGCCTTCCCCCCTGGTTGTTCACTTTTCGCTCAAAATCCTTTTTGCGCTTTGTTCGCTTCGTACGCTTTGCATGTGACTTTGGCACCTTTGTTCGTCACGTGAGTACGACTTATGGCAACATGCTCGTCGTAACGCAACTTCCGGATTTGTCATTGCCCATCAAAACATCTATTGTCGGCGATCCCAAAGTTCACCAAAAAGGGGAGTGGCCTTGGCCTCCTTTCATGGGAGTTGGCCATTGGCCTTGGCCACCCCATAGGGTCGGCCTCGGCCTCCCCAGGGGTGGTGGCCTTGGCCTTCCCCTCATTTTCGTCCTATGGCCTCCCCTCCCGCCCGCACTTGTTTTCTCGAGTCTTTGCACCTCCGCGATGTTTACGGACGTTCGTACATCAACTTCGCGTCGTTCGTCATCCGTCACCCACGATCGCGCGCTGCTCCGGCAATGCCTGTGGCCCAAAGTCACACGTTACCGCATAATGACCAATCACCGATGACCAGTCACTGAATATTGCACTTATTATTTTGATATGACATACACACTTGGCTCACGCCCCGTCTCCAAGACACCCGACGCACGCCCATGCGCCGTCTCCGTGACGTTTGTTGCCGCGCCCGTGTGCCACTTTCATGATATGTGCCTCGGCACCAGGTATTGTCTCCACGACGTTCGTCACCTCGCCCGTGTGCCACTTTTATGATATGTGCCCCGAAACCAGGTATTGTCTCCGTGGTGTTCGTCACGGCACCCGTGCTCCACTTCTATGATATGTGCCCCGACACTAAGTATTGTCTCTGAGACGTTTGTCGCAGTACCCGTGCGCCACTTTCATGATACGTGCCCCGGCACCAGGTATTTTCTTCGCGACGTTCGTCGCCGCGTCCTTCACAGCGGGATAGGCTGGTTATTACAAAGCTATCAGCGTCTTCATTTCGGGGGGCTCCATTCGTAGTGCTCCTACATGAGGACCCTTCGCAACGGGATAGGCTCTCGTTACCACAAAGCTATCACCTTTTTCATTCTGGGGGGCTTCGTTCGTTGTACTCGGGCACGAGGACCCTTTGTAGCGGGATAGGCTTGTTACCACAAATTTATCACCGTCTTCATTCTGGGGGGCTCTGTTCGTAGTGCTCTGGCACGAGGACCCTTCGCAGCGGGATAGGCTTGTTACCACAAAGCTATCGGCATTTGGGGTGACTTGCATGACACTAGGCACTGAGCTACGACCATGTCCACTCACGTTACCGGTGATCATCGGCTCCCCCAGGACGATGACCCCCGGGTCACTCCGGGACGAGAGCAAGTCTTTGGAGGGCATCGCCTAGTTCGCTTGGCAGTTGGTCACAGGGGCAACCCTCGCCTCTGTTAGGTTCTTTACTCATCTTTTTGACGCACCTTGTGGGATTCAGTAAGGGTTTGTACCTGTGGCTGGGGCAACGGGCTTACTTTGATCATGCCGCCACGATGTCTTAAGTCTTCTCAGATAGGTAGAGCGACGTTGTGTGGGGCGAGGCAGTGCGAATTTGGGAACCGACAGTTCAATGAAGAATCGGTATTTTAGGACCCCCTGGTGATGTGTCACTCCGAGGGATGACATGTGGCACTTGATGATACAAGCACACTGTTTCCTATAAATAGTGGACTTTATGACTCAAAAAGGGACTTTTGGACTTTTGGCTCATTCTTACAAAATCACTTTCTCACTCTAGAATTTGAGAGCTCTTGGATCCTAGAGAGAGAAACACAAATTGGACATGACTTTGGACCGTAGCATTGGACCCTGACTCGGACCTTGACTTGGACTGTTGACTGTCGACCCTATTCGTCCCAGCCTTATCTCCGCAGCACTGCCACTCCTTACAGCCTGTCTAGAAAGCCTTGCTCTCTGCCCTTACTCCGCCCTCACTGTCTCGCACTTTGCATACTTGGAAGCTGACTCGGACTGCAGCCTTTGTGGCACCTCCACGTAGGTACGAACCCACCTTCCTTGGCATCAGTAGCTTAGTGCGCGATAATGATTTTTATCCATTCCACTTTCTGGGCTAAAGGTAGCTTGCTTATGAAGCCACCCAATTTATAAGTTAGTCGCTAATGTTGGGCAAAGATGATATTTATGGATATGCTCGCACCCATAATACGTGACTTTTGCTTTGTCGTCTAACAGAGTGTCACAGGCTCAGCTTGAGGAAACAAGATTTCTTTCAACTTTTGCACATCTTATGCTCCAACCAAAGTTGGTTAAGACCGGATGCATGTGGATCTTGTGAGGCATTGCACTAATGGAACTTTACATATATTGGGTGATCGTAACATAATGGATGATCATATGGATAACTGAATAGTGAGTCACGGACATGTTGTGACCACTTTGGTACTGAAATATCAAATGATAATGTGTCAAAAAATTAATCTGATGTCATTCTCTTATTTATCAGAAAACCCTACCGTTGCCCCTTCCTCCTCCTCAGCTTCCATGGCTGTGAGGATGGAAGGGGAGGCCCTCCCTGTTCTCCTTCTCCTTTTCTTCCTCTATATGGCATCCTTTCCTGCTCCCTCGGCATTCCATTTCTGCCGACTCGCGTCGCCGCCCATCATTGACTTCCTCCACGCGCCGATCATCCATTCCCCCACAGATCGGACATCCTTCGGCCTCAAGGTTCCCCCCACCTTCTGAAATCCTCAGATCTGAGATTTTTTCTTAGATCTGTCGTCATCGTTGCAGGATTTATGATCCGGTTAGTTTGGTTAGATTCATCCGATGTTAATCAGAAATGGAGAACTTGTGACTTGAAGATGCCAGATTTGCCAGAGTTGGAGGATGCATACTCTCTTCGAGCTGCGGATCGTTTCGATCCGGCCTTGGGAGGACCCTCCTTCAGTTGTTGGAGCTCCGATGAAAACCGCGTCAGTAATGTAAACTGTCATCTAAAGCGGCCCATGGCTCTCTCCCCTGTCTCGGTGGGAGCTAGGGATCTGGTGCAAGAAATTGTATCTTCCCATCTCTGGCTACCCCTTAATTTGGTAACCTCAAATACGGGTAGCCCTTATGTTTACCGTGCTTTCCTCCAAGGCCATGTGGGCCATTTTTCAAGACCATCCATTTTGATGTGTTGTCTTAGTTATTTTAGGGATACCCGTTTAGATATCGCCTTAGATCGTAACGGGTAACGTGTTTTAATAAAATTCGCGTAAAAAAAAAAAAGACAGCCATGAAATCAAAGTTTCCACGATATGCTTTTAGGAGTTGTGACATCTGACTTGGGATCATGGCACTTTCGGAGTACATACATGGAATGTGTGGGATGGGGCCCATGTGGTATACGTATGCGTTTGTATTTATATAATAAATGAATAATTGATAAAGGCGACATCTGTGGGCATTTCACATTTGTACTTGTGCAAAATGTATGATGTATGGGATGACGAAACTTCCTTCCTCCTCTTTCCAGCTTACTTATTAGAAGGTTCCTAACATTACGATGCAAGGAAGTTGGCTGGCGGAAATTAAATAAGAGAATAAATACTCACCCCTATAATCAAACAATGCATAGCGTCCTCGAACTCTCGTGTGAAAAGTGTTCGAAATAAATTAATTGTTTATGTGCAATTGTCAGCGTGAGTTAAACTCCACTCGACTCTTTTCATCACATCATACAACTTATGAGAGTAATGAGCGTAGATGCTTCTTTTTTTTTTTTTCTTTTTTCAAGCCATAGTTTCCTGAACGTTAACTATGTCGACTAGACGCATCAAGTAAGAAAAAGTTTCGGTATATTATCGACAAAGTACCATCCTTTTTACCAATAAAAAGCATGTCATGGTGTGATTTATAAGCTTTGGAGATAGCAAATGTCGAAAAGAGTATAAGTTTTTATCAAAATGTGACAAAGTAGGTATCGCGACAGTTTTTATTTAGAGACATGATATCTAAGCTATACATTAATCATTCGAGAGGAAAATGTTTTCTCCCAAAAATATTTAGAGAGGTGATGAGGTGTACATTAATCATCTGAGCAGTGGTCATCAAAATTCATTCACTAATGTCACCATTAATTCTGCGGCTCAAGTAGTTTTCTCAAAAGTCTTTCTTCTCTCGCAAGAGAGTTTGGACAAGTAGTTTTCTCAAAGTCTTTCTTCTCTCGCAAAAGAAAGTGAGGCAGTTTGGACAAGACTTGCATGCTCCTTTGATTACTGAAGCTAATCTAGCGACTCGAAAGATGATAATTTTCTAATATTAAGGTACCACAGAAAATAATACTCTGTAATTTTTTAAGATTGAGCTGATCTGAAGTTAATCCCTGGACTCAAGAGATAATATTTTTTTAAGATTACGTTTTATTTAATTTTTTTGCAGGGTCCTCATAAGTCTGAACAACAAAATCATCTCCGAAGTATTATTACGCAAACCATTTTCAAGAGAGAGTTCACAAATGTTACAGCCTTTACTAAGTAGGTTTGGGTGATGATCCCATGATCAGGGATGGCTATACGGGGCGTCCTGCCATGCCCTTCCATAGCCCAACTCGCTCAATTTTCATATTGCTCCATTTTCGTATTGAACGTCTCTCGCTCCACCCCACCTAGATCTAACTTGTTCTATATGACCCAAACTGATATGAGTCAACTCATTTATCTTAAACGTCTCTCTTCGTAAGATAAAAACATGTTTTTTTTTTTAGTTTGATTGGCAGTGGCAGTGGGTGAAGGTGGAGGTGGCGGTTGGAGTTGGACAGCAACGTAGGACGACAGCCGACGGTGGTCACAGCTGGCGGCTACCATATGACAATGACTATTGGCATCATGTATCTCCATTCTCCCCATTTAAAAAAAAACCATGAAAGACAGACCGAAACAAGAGTCCAATAGGACGTCCAAATTGTCATCCGTACCTGTGATCCCATCAACTCGATCTACGATCAATCCCTTCACATATTGTCCCCTCTTCCCCATTTATGGTGGCGGTGGCAGGGGACGACAAGGGCAAGAAGACCTTCCCCGTTTGTCAACAACGCGAGTTCATACGGGTGCAAAAATGCCCTGTGATGGGAGATTTTCTGTTGTTGCTAGGTTAAGTTTCTGCTTTGAAAGGGCACGTGTGGACCCCTATAAACTCGTGCTGTTGACAAATGGGGAAGACAACCGCTTTGTTAAAGTTAATTAATTAATTCTGATCTGCCTTGCAAAATACAGTATCATCTTTCTTTCACACAATATATGTACGGATAAGTAATAGGTTGACTTACAACGTCAGAGTAATACTAGAAGGGGTCAATGGAATTTGCAAAGGCACCCAAAAGATCAAAAGAAGTAGTCAAAATACTAATGCTGTTAAAAAAAAAAAAATTCTTTCTCCGTTTCATGATTCTTGTTCCATTTCAAATCATTTCGGTCCGTGCTCCTTTCTAATACGGTCTATAAATTAAAAATCGTGAATACTGACTTTGCTTATTATTTTTGCTATTATATAATCATCTATAAAATTTAAATGCTCCAGATATAGAATATTAATGATATGGTACGGTGTAGGCCTATGAGAGTTGGGCAAGTCTACATAGGGGTATATATAAGCATCAACAAACGGGCCCAAGGACAAGGACTCGTTATTCAATTTAACACGTGGTTGGCCAGACCCGGCGGTTGACTTCCACAAGAGCCCTGTTAATTTGCATTTTCGTCATTTATTCCCGTATAATACTAATTTTTGTAAGCGGTAATATGTCACGAAAGATGTCCGATGATGAATTCAAATCGATCTCAAAGCTTAAATTAATAGAATTTGGTCCATCCAACTCTACTCATCATCGAAGCTCTCCCTTGTTTGGGAGATTAACCAGAAAACCTATGTCTACTAAGAAGGTCCACATATATGGGATAAGTCAAACTCTACTTGTAAGTTTAAGTTATTAGGACTTGGTAATCTAATTATGTGTTATTCTCACTTACTAATTCGACACATCACCTCAACCAAAAAAAAGGGAACAAGCAAAGATCTGCACATACGTAGTTATGTAGCTTTTTTGATAAAGCAATGAAAATCCCAGACAAATTTATAAATTTCTTCACAAATACGTTTACAAATCCATTCAAAAGTAGATAGGACATACCTTATATGAAAACTTTTCATTGCTACCAATTTTGTAAGAAGATGGTAACAACCCCTTTGTATAGCGGCACATAATTATAGTTAAATATTTTAGTGATTTTTCTACTAACATTTCAATGCAAACTCTTAACAACATTTTTTTAACGTCACCCAATAAAAGTTACATATCTATAATTAATTATCACAGTACAAAGAATTGTTATTTTTTTCTTGTAACTCGAGTAATGGTCAAGATTTGCTATTCTATATCGGGACAATGTCATTTTAATTGGTAGAACAAAAAAAGTTGTGAAACTTGACGTGCACTCAGATTTTGAGATAAAGATATGAAGTAGACTTTTATACAAAAAAAAAATGGAGAGCGATCGCACCACACACAAAATAGAAGAAGTCTTCAAAGGAGAAAAAGTGACACATCCAAGTTCCTGCCTCTGCGCCTATCTCAGTATAAATATTAAATAATGCGCATCTCTCTCCACAGATTTTCTCCTCGCCGGCTCTTTCCTATCAGCTTTCTTCTGTCCTTCGCGGAACCTGAACAGACGGAAACCTGGCATAAGCAAGACACCAATCAAGAACACAAGAGCAGGGAAAAGATCGAGTCATGGGGCACTGCTGGCCAAAGCCCGTCGCAAGCGCCACGAAACCTCCCACTCCAGGTACATATACCCAGTTCTCTGTGGGTTTTGTGTGCGTGTGTGAATCGAACTTTGCAAGATGTTTGTCGCGATTGTGTTGAAACAGCACTGAAGGAAATTTTGATTCCCTTCTTGTTAAGTTGGGCTCATAAACAGAAACATTTCGGCCTTTTCGGCAGTTTCTCATGGAAACTTTAATCCGTGTGTGTGCTCCCGTCTCTGTGCGTTTTTTGGCTCACACAGACCCATATGCATATGCTTCTGGTAGTGAATCATGATTACGTTTGCTTTGTTTCATCAGTCCACAGTGATAGAAAGTCACCCAGCAAGAACAACAGCCCACGAGATATCAGGAGTACTACGGCGCCGTCGTCGCTGGCAGAGGATGATGTCGTCGTTGTCCGGCCGGAAGAGTCTCTGAGAGGAGAGATTGTGGTTCCAAACTTGAAGATGTTCACTTTTGCTGAATTGAGAAGCGCCACGAGGAACTTCAGACCGGCGACTGTGCTGGGCGAAGGAGGTTTCGGCACGGTTTTCAGAGGTTGGATCGACGAGAAGACGTATGCCCCGTCCACGGTCGGCCACGGGATACCCGTTGCCGTCAAGAAATCCAATTCAGATAGCTCCCAAGGTTTCAAAGAATGGCAGGTACAACTCACAAATCACGTCATCACTTAAATTAAATATCTCGACGTAAAACTTAAGATTCGAAGGTTACTGTCAAAACCTTAATCTATAAGTTATGGCGTACACATTTTTTTATGCCTGAAATGGCCAACTTGATATGAATAACATAGGTGAATGTGTTCTTGGATAGGATATTCTTAAGAATTCTCTCAAGATTCTGACAGGCTTGGAGCATTGCAGATCCTGATTATCTAACATTTTGTGCAGTTCTATGCAATGAAACTTTAGGCCCCGTACGCTAACCATATTTGTTTTTTGTTTTCATTTTCACGATTTTCATATTCAGTTTGAAAACATGTTCCTGTACTTTTATTATTTTCACAAAAAAAAATTTAGCTATTTTTTCTTATATTGGGTTAAGTTTGAGGGTGTTTTCAGTTTTTTGTTACTATTTGAGTAATTTTATCCAAAACGAAAACAGAAAATGGTAAAAGTACGCAAAAAAAGAATCTTTTTCATCATCATTGCTAAAACAGAAAACGAATATGGTAAACGTACGGGGCCTTATCTTCTAGAAGAACTTCCATTACAATTATGTACGTAGTATGAACACCAAACATACTAGTTCATACCCAGTTCAATAATGTCGGACAAAATCTTTTGAAGTTTTTCTCCTAACCCCTCCCTCTCCCTCTCCCTCTCCCTTTGCAAGCAGGGCGATTAGCAGTAATAAGTGAACGTGCTCCTAGCTCATTTCCATTAGCCAATATTATCACAAAATGTGCTTATGTTTTAGTAGATAAACCGGTGTAATCGACAATCTTCAAGACCCGTTTTGCTCACATATATAGATTATTAGCGATAAAAAGTAAAAATCTACCGTCGTTCTAAATTTTAACCGAAAGGATTGAGGAGAGATATCAAAATACTGAAAGCGGTACTGAAGAGACAAGAAATGTACATATTGCTTCTTGTGAACACGGAATAACGTTGATTTGATCTCTTGTGGCTGCAGGCGGAGGTGAAATTTTTAGGAAAGTTTAGTCATCCCAATGTTGTTAAGCTCTTGGGTTATTGCTGGGAAGAAAGGCAACTCCTCCTCGTCTATGAGTACGTGCAAAAGGGAAGCTTAGAAAATCACCTGTTCAGAAGTAAGTAACAACTACGTAATTACTCTGTAAACTTAGAAGGACTTGCTCTGAAAGATCAAAGTAACCTTTTGAACTTTCAATGCAATTCTCGTTTTGTAGCAAAGAAAAAGAGAGAAAAGGTAAGCAACAGCGTTAACTAAATGACAAGCATATATGTCCATGTGCCGCAGTCGTTAGTTGTCAAAGAACGTAATCTGAATGCATGGTTGCAGAAGGTGCGGAACCACTTCCATGGGAAGTACGGCTCAAGATAATGCTGGGAGCTGCAAGAGGCCTTGCTTTCTTGCACACAACAGAGAAGCAAGTTATCTACCGCGACTTAAAGTCTGCCAATATTCTGCTAGATGGGGTATACACGTGTTCCATTTCTTTTTTACAAGCATTTTTATACTCATGGCAGACACATGCTAATTTGTATATTCGAATTTGCAGGATTTCAATGCAAAGCTTTCGGATTTTGGACTGGCCAAACTCGGTCCAGCAAACGGTGATTCCCATGTTTCCACGGGAGTGGTGGGCACTTATGGTTACGCAGCTCCCGAGTATGTAGCCACAGGTAATTTACTCTTTCATCTTCCTTTCAAAAAGCTTTTGTGCACGCATCTTTGATAAAGATAGTTAAGTGTAAAACAATTTTTGGTTATTAGCACCATCAGAGTTCAACTAGTAAACCCCCTAAATTTTAGCTACCTGCGTTGGTAATAGAATGTAGTCTCAATTGTTCAAAGACACACACATATATATATGTGTGTGTGTGTGTGTGTGAACATCGGGTTTGACACACTTGTTGCTTAAGTTGATGAAGCATCAGCAATGCTTTATCATCAATCTACTGATGCAAGTCAAGGCAACCCTAACGCGTGGATGTGTTTTATTATAAATAAAAAAAAATTAGAAACAGTACCAGTTTGACAAGGCAATCATCTGAACCCTTATGAAAGGAGGTGGAAGTGCTTATAATTTTATATAACATAACATAAACAATGTACTGGCAATTATATATATACACCCTTATATAATACTTCTAGTAACAATTGACTTGGCCCTTAAGAAAAAATGTTGGAAAGTGTCATGGTGCTTTGCATGTAATTGATAATTTCGGACCGACCCCATCCCCAAATATAAAGGGCCACGCATCCCATCATTTATTTCAAATAAAAGAATTAGGTCTGACTTTGGCATTTTAACCTTCATTTATTTAATGCTTTCAATAGCTATATATAGATTTTTAGCTACCGGTCTTTTGATCATTGACGAGGTAGGCAAATCTCACTAGCTATTTTTGTTTTGTGAGAAATGCAACACAAGAACGATTTGCATGGGAAAAAATAACTTTGCACCTTAATATCGTCAAACTATGTCCAATATTCAGTTAATGTAGTAAAACATGATGGTTGTCCGAATTACAACTTTGCACCTTAATATCCTGAGTTTTTTTTTCTGAGGTAGATAAACATTTACTCGTATTTCTTATTGAAGCAAAAACAAAATTTCCTGATGGAAAAGTCAACGTTCCGACTGGACAGGTCATTTGTACTTGAAGAGCGACGTCTTCGGTTTCGGGGTGGTGCTGCTGGAAATAATAACAGGACTCCGGGTGGTGGATATGTTCCGGCCCAATGGACAGCAGAACTTAGTGGATTGGGCCAGGCCTTTCTTACCCGACAAGAGAAGGCTGAAGAAGATAATGGACCCGGAGCTTGGAAAGGAGTACCCGTTAAGAGCAGCAGCCCAAGCGGCCGAACTCATACTAAACTGTCTCGAATCCGACCCTAAAAACCGACCCGGCGCGGAAGAACTCGTGGAGGCCCTCGAGCACATCAGTGCCATAAAAAAGAACCCGAAGGGTTCCAATGCTGGCAGTAGGCAGCCCACGGCCCGGCCCGAAGAATCGACCCCCACGAATTATCGGCATCATAATCACCATCGGTCTCCTCGTAACCCCGGCCGCGGCGCTGTCGACAGACTTCGAGTTAGTCCAGGGCCACTTCGAGTTAAGAGGCCCTAACAAGTTGTATGCACCGTATTTGTTGCCATTTTGCATACTAGTTATTGGGACAAAAAGATGTAAAACTACATGTATAATATATATGTCCAACTTTTTAGAACTTGGGATAGTTTGGGTTATTTTGGGTTCAATGGGCTTGACCCAATTTAGTGTAATTTAAAGGTCTACCCAACTCAGACTAGCCCATTTTTAAGTTAGTTGGGTTTGGTGTGTTAAAGCTTGTCCATTTCTGAGCCGGGTTGGTTAAAGCCTACTCTAAACCGGTCCAAATTACAGCCAAAGTATAACTAAATTCTCTTAGTTTAGGACTTTAGGGTTAACTCATGGTCATAAATATTATTTTTACAAAGTGGACACCCATATCCAAAATATGAAAAGACTGCGTTAGATTCTCTTGACGTTAAAGTTCTGGAGCCTAACTAACGATTTTGGCTAACGTTGCCACTTCATGTTTTCGATGTGACAATACTAAATTTCTCTGTCTTATAAATATGTACTAGTAAATCTTTGAATATGTATAAAGATGCATATGAATATGTATAAGAAATATAAATACCAATCTCTCTCTCTCTCTCTCTCCCCCCCCCCTCTCCCCCGACAGCGAAGAAAGTCACCCAGCAAATTATCAGCATTTTAAATACCACTCTGTAATAAAAAGTATTGCTTTTTAAGAATGGACACCTACATTCAAAATATGAAAAAATTGTATTAAATTCTCTCTACATTAAGGCTCTGTGACCCTAATTAATGATTTTGACTAATGTGACCATTTCATATTTTCGAAGTGCCAAAACTCTCTCTCTCTCTCTCTCTCTCTCTATAAATACGTATAAGTATACTGTTAAATAGGTATATATATGCATCTAAACATGTACAAGATTCATATTTCACGCTTGGCGAAATATATATATATATGTATAATACGTATGGCGAAAAAATCTTACTGTGCATATGGAATCAACTGGAACTATGTGTTGTACTATTTGGCTTGCATGTTACGTCTGTGTGTAAAGGGCATTAGACCGCACTTCATATCCCAAAGCTAGTTCGACAACAATCATACCAACACATGATAGCTTTAGGTCCCTCCCTTCAATTTCAGTTTTCACGCACATGCCATAGGCTGAACAATGACATACCACCACCTTCCTTTTCATTCCCGTTTTGACTGGTGCCCTGAAAGACTTGGATAAATACATGTCTTTGCGAAAACTGTGTGTGTGTGTGTCATGACATGTGGGTTCAACACAAGTGTTGTACAATGCTAGATGATCGGGTTAAAACATGTTTGGTTCATCTATAACAAAAAACGATGTGAACCGAAGCTCCTTTGTGATAATTACAAGTCTTCAACTATTCTGTTAACACTTCTTTAGCGTTGACGTTCTTGTTTTGTCAACGAAGCTCTTTCTCATTAAGGTTCTGCACAATGGAAGTAGTGGAAGAAATGTAGATTTGTTGAACATTAAAGCCCGTACTCTTACACGTTGATCGAAGGTTGAAAGCTATATCCCTAATTGTCTTTTTTATATCTGATATAACTCCTAATAATTGGAGAATACCCGGTAATCCTAGTCAAACTGGGAGATCAATGATTACCTTATTAGGGATGATCCTCGAAGATCCTAACGCGATCCTAACACATCTGGCCCAATCGACCTCAAAAAAATTCAAACACTCGTTTTGCAAGCAACGGTGGCAACGTGTCGGAACCGCCGCCACCGCCAAAGGTCTCAAAACCCTAAACTACAGCAGTACCACCGCCGTCAACGGTACCTAAGTGGGCAGCCCCACGCCCGATCAACCATCACCCTACCAAAGTCGTCATCAATGGGATCCATGGTACTACCGTCGTCAAACGGTCTCACCAGTGTGCCGTAATGCCCACAACACTTTGCTCCTGTCGCGAGTGTCAGATTATCGTCACAATCAAAGAAAAAACAACTTCAGAACAGAACAAGCTGCTAAGCTGCTGCTGACAGTCTAAGCCACCGATGGTCCGCCGTTATCAGATGGTTCCACTACTGTCAAACAATCGAAAAAAACGTCCAGCAAAGGAAAATAAGCAGAATAGCAACGCCGCCATAAGGTGCAATTCCTGCTCCCCACCAAGTATGCTTCTTCAACCGCCACAAACCTGCCAAAGCAACGGCACTAGAAGAAACCAATCAGCGTCCTTAGCGCTGTCCACCGCGACCTTCCCCGACATCGCGCCGATACGACCACAAACGGCCGCCACAGCCAGAGCAATTAAAACAACATCTCAATAATAATAATAATAATAATAATAAAACAACGGTGATCGCTGGCGCAGCTAACGGCAGCTTCATCGCGGGGAAAGGCAGCGCCGCCGCCGCCTATCCTGAGCAAACGTCGCCGCTGTAGTCGCGAGAAGCCTTGTTGAATCCCATCAAGATGCCGCCGTTACCACCATGGTAGGCCCTCTGGGAAACCACCATCGCCGTAAAGCGGTCGACATCGATCCCGACGTAGCAACAAGTAGCGCCGGTACTAACCGCCCAGTCGGCACTTCGCAGTGGCACCAAGCGGTAGTGTCGCGGGCATACTGTCAGCCACCAGCCGCGACAGATCTACTCCAGATCTACCCCACCGTGATTGGCCGCAGCGCGACAGCGCCATCGTTGGCGTCGCATCGCCGTCTCACCGCCATTCATTCATCCAGATCTACGCCAGCAGCGGTGCCACCACGCGACCGCCATACCAGCACCGATCAGGCTCCCCCATTCGGTGATGCATCGGCGGGTGGGTCTCTCGCAACCCGAATGACCCATCGCCGCTCCTTCTTTGCTTGACGCCGGCGACGTGATCTGATCGGCAGTAGAGGCAGCCACGCTTCTGTCGATGAGAGAAAAGGTGCAGATAAGAGAAAGCAAAGGTCAATTCTTTCTTTTTGGCATTAACTCCCATAATTATGCATATTTACTTTCAGACCCGCAAAGGTTTTATTTATTCCACATATGCCACATTGTTTAAAAAGAATTAGACTTTGGCCAATGAAAGATGCTTATTTATATTTAAGACCCTTAGGGTCTCATTTCTTCGACATGGGCCAAACGCTTTTAAAGCATGAAAATTTACATGCAAATGCGTATCTATATTTTAGACCCAAAAGGGTCTTACTTATTTGGCATGCACCACAAACTCTTTAAAGCCTTAAGCTTTTTAGAGTGCATATCTAGATTAAAGATCCATAGGGTCTCATTTAATTCACATATAATGTGCATTCTTTAAAGTGTGTGCACATTTTATATTGCATGGCACGTCACTAAAAAATAAAGCAACTATAATTTTAGGCGCCAACAAGCCTTCCAAAGGCCGCATTCTGTGCACTTTCAATGCCTAGACCTATTCAATTTTTGTCTAGCATTACACAGTTACGTCCGTTGGCGCAAGCACATCACATGTCGGGGCTTCCGACCGCTATGACGTTTTAAGCTCGCCTGTGACACACAGAGCAGCGTACTCTGTCGGCTAACCGACAAAGCCCTAATAGGGCTACGGTGTCTGAACACCCCTCTTATTTTTGTGTTAAAAACGTAGTTGTATTTTTATATGCTTTAGTGCTTCAAAGGCTATTTTTTCAGTCACGTACTTTTTCTTGTCACGAGGGCTTAAAATGCTCCAACAAGCATCCACAGTGACGTATAAATCGATTCGTAAAGCGAGGAACAAATTCATAACACCCTGCGACTTGAAGTCACGTCTAGGGTTTCTGCTGCAGTTTGCCGACTCGGCATATCTTATTATCTCATGATGTTTGGTCACACAGTGACCTCGATCAGTGAATCAGATAATATCGTCAGCCTCTGCTAATAAGCATCACTAATACGCCGGTACAATTGCAAGCTCAAGCTCATGCGACCAGCAAACTGAATCTAGTTGCTTCGTAGCATATTGATAAATTGCGATGAAATCTGCGTCCTCTAAGCTCTACATGCTCGTCCAGTCAAGCAGGCGGATTACGGTCTTCTATATTGCTCATGCAGGTCTTCTTGCAACCGGACTCTACATATGGGCTTAAAAGCCGTCTTTATATATCCATGCCTTCTCAAAGGCCGGGGAGCTTTATATTTCATGAGATCATTCTTATACAGGCTTAATGCCTTGTGTCTTATCAGACAGGGAGGTACGCCACAGCGACCATATTATGGGCTCCATGAACCGCGCCTTCTTATTTGGCACCGCGGCAACAAGGACGAGGAACCCCTGAGGGCACAAACGACGAGAGTTCTAAGTTCCGTTAAACCCCCAAGGGAGTGTACAACGAGAAACTATAAAGTTCCGTCAAACCCCCAAAGGCGCGTACAACGAGGACTCTAAAGTTCTGTTAAACCCCCGAGGCCGCGTACGACCAGAATTGTAAGTTCCGTTAAACCCCCGAGGGCGTGTAAGACGAGAACTCTTAAAATTCCGTCGAACCCTCGAGGGTAATTGCATGAGCTCCGGCTCCATCCGCCCCCGAGGGCCCATAAGATGAGAACTCTTAAGTTCCGTCAAACCCCCGAGGGTATTTGCATGAGCTCCGCGCTCCATCAGTCCCTCGAGGGACGAACACCCCCGAGGGTGATAGGATAGAGCTCGAGCTCTATCCGAACGGTTTAGCTACAGTTCTAACCCGTGAAACGACAAAGGACTATGGGACTTCATCCCCCCACCATTATTTGTCAATTCAAAACCCAGCCAAGCGTGAGTGCGAGGATTTTTTGCCAGCTCTTAGCTGATGATAAAAGTTCGCGACAAAGTTAAACGCAAGCATGATGTGGTCGGCTCGAGCTCAAGAACACACACTTGCACAAAATGAACACCCTCCAAAAGAGAGGTGACCCCTCGAGGGGACATTCAAACACTTAGTACATGCAACAAATTGCATGCACAGCTTTGTGTCCTCTCCCGAGAGAGGCTACCACGAGGCATAGCCTTTAAAGGATCTCAAGATCCCATGATTCGTCTCTCTAAAGATGATTCCGAATAGCCTACTCAGGCGACATTCTAAGACTTAGCTCTCGAGAGTTAGGGTTCTAGCGCCCTACTTGGGCAAAGTTCTAAGGCTTAAGTTCCCACTTAGGTCGGAGCACATGGAAGAGAGAAATATTGTTATCCCTACAAGTGAATGAGAATCACTTACAAATCTGACGCATGTCTCGAGACACCAGGTATAAACTTCCTCAGCCAAACATTTTAGCTAAGGAAGTGGGGGGCTTATGATATAACTCCCAAAATTGGGGAATACCCGGCAATCCTAGTCAAACTTGGAGATCAATGATTACCTTGTTAGGGATTGTGACGTGATCCTCTAGGATCTTAACGCAATCCTAACACATATGTCCCAAACCCCAGTCCTATTAGGAGTCTTCTCCTACAGCTATATAAAGGGGTCTACCCCTTCAGGTATGGGACGAACTACACAATTCATGCTTTTTTAGAGTTACTATCCTGTAACTGCGCTCTGACTTAAGTATCGGAGAGTTCTCCGCCGGGAACCCCATCCGGCGGTCACTCGTTTTCTATATTGCAGGTCATTGGTCCAGGATTGGGTTCCGCAAAGTACGCGGAGCATATTTTTAGCAGCAACAATATCCACCTAGAATCTGTCATTCTACGTGCAATATCATTAACTAACCATAATCGTAATTTAATTAAGAAAAAGTTCAAGATAAGAGGATTCCATATTCTTCAAGCTCTCCACGCCTCCATAGCTTATCCCTTGCCCTTAGTTAAGTTTCTAATATATCTTGCGCATGTGTAGCTAATGCGTGGGGTGGCTATAGCTAATATGGTCCCCCTTCCCTTGTGACTGAGCCCATCATGAGCGTGAATTGCTTGATACCCCAGCCGGCCGCTGCAGACTAATCATGATATGATGATTGTGAATTGATGATTTTTGATAGGCATCACAGCAATCATTGCAGTCTTTTTTGAATTCTATATTGAAGGCTGCACATCATGGCTCATGAAGCTTGGTGGGAATGCGAAGATTTCTAGGGCAAAGTAAGCTTATAGATAGGCACTAGGCCAGTGTTATGGTTTAAGAAATATTGAGTTTTGCTTGAGCGAACTAATGTACGACTGCAAGAGGAAACAGTACAAGCTTCATATGCACTTATTGCTCTGGCATTAGCAGGTCGTCATGCTTTGATGATATTGCCATTTTAGCCTATGATGCCACTTCCTAAAGTAAATGATTAGGAGGTAGCAAACTTTCTAGGTGTGCTTGACCAGGGAATGGTCTTGAACTTGATGGGAGCTCATGCTTATATATATGAACACTAAAGGTTACATGTTGAAAAAGTTTACACGGGTCAACGATGGAGTATTGGGTCCATCCTGATGAAGGTTTGTATTGAAGCCCTAATTGGGTCCATTTCGAATGTTTGCAACTCCACACCTACCTTGGAGCAAAGAGGTTCCAAAAACTACAAAATAGCATCATTTTCTAAGGAGATATTCCTAATATATAAAAACGACAGCCACAAATTTTGCATTATTTCGATCATGCGAGAGTCTAGCTCACAACTGCCTTCGTTAATCGTTTGCTAAATTTTACAGCGAAGAAATGTATACTAAGATTGTTCGTAATTGGGTCCATCTTGAATGTTTGCAACTCAAAACCTACCTAGGAGCAAAGAAGTCCCAAAAACTACAAAACAACACCATTTCCTAAGGAGATACTCCTATGATGCAGGGAAGACAACCACAGATTTCGCGTTATTCAATCCTCTCACGGTGTCTCAACTCCCAATTGCGTTTGTTAAGTTTTACATTCAACAAATGTACATTAAGAAAGTTTGCTTTCCTCATTAGCAAATACACTCTTCTCGATTACTCTTCATATTTGTATTTTCCTTTACTCGAACAACATTTTTTTTTAACCAAAGCATTGTGAATAATCAATTAAAGACTCAAAGTGGTAAGTTAAGATTTCTTCTGTTATTGCCAACATCTAAAATTCTTGCCATTAAACTTTGCAAGCTTTACAAGAGGTTGACTCATCAAATGCCTATATATGTGTGTGTGTGAGCGCGAGCTCGTGCGCAATTTAGTTTAGCAAATAATCCTGAGTATCTTCTTCAGGATTGTTATTCTTAATATATATATATATATATATATATATATATATATATATATATATGAAAATAGGATTCTATTTAACTAATTATACTAAATCACAATTAATAATAAACCTCCTAAAAATAAATATTAATTAAAGAAAAAGTTTAGAATAGCCCAAGATTGGGTTGAGACACGCAAAAATGTGCTTCTCTTAAAGAAGCTACGGCAAAAAATCTGCTCTTAATTAATGACGTTCCACCCCAAAGATGCAAGAACCACCGAAAGAGTTTTGATGCAGCAAAAATTACTCTAAAATCTTAGAGCATTTGCAAACTCCAAAATAATGTATGAAGTTGTGTATGTAATTGTAAAGAAGAGTCAAGAAGAAGATAAAAGATGTTCTAGAAAAATAAACTCCATATTTTTTATTTTTATTTTTTCTGTTCGGCCTTCTTCCCTCTTTTGCACAAACTTCTCTTGAAATTGCTTTTTAATCTAATGTACAGAAAACATAGTGTAGAGTTTATAGACACACGTGGAGAAAAAAGAAGAAAGAAGGTAGATACTTAAAATTATCACTAAACCATGACTTAGAAGAGACTGAAAAAAAAAGTCTTCTAAGTAACTAGGATAAGTTAAAATTTCCCTACTTTTATTTTATTTTTAATCCAACAATCCTCACAAGAGATAAATTAAAGAATCTATATATCTTTTATTTCCTCTGAATAGATTTACGAGATGAAATGACAAACAGTTTACTTCAGCATAAAATTGGAGATCGGTCTCTCAAAAAAGGCTCTTCTGAAGTATTGCAAAAATTCTTAATTCTTGTTGCTTGAGATTTCAGATAGAAAAAGTATTCATTAATTTTAAACAATTGTATCGATAGATCCTGAACTATTATTTTACTACATAATTCATCGTTCTTTTTGTTTCAGGTTATACCATATCTCGTATCATAGTCCTGTATTAATTGATGCAGTGGTTCATAGCCACTGAATACATTTTTTCCCTTGAGTGATCCATCTCAGTTTCCCAATTAAGAACCACTTTTAGCTTTCAAGCATGCTACTACACAAGAAATTATTTTTTCAAACTGGGAAATCTTCATCAACTTAAACAATAATGTACCAAGAACAAGAGATGGTCAGTCCTCAGAACTCAGTGAGTGCGGGCCATGGACTTGACCTCCAAAGTCGAAAGTAAAGACATAGAGAGAGGGAAGAGGCACACGATCCCAGGCCAGCAGTCCTTTTGGGGTTAGGGTTAGGACCACAAGATTTAATAAGCCCTGCCCAACGAATGTAGTACGAAATGCATCTTCACACTCCCCCTATTGGGCCCACAGCACACAAGTCTATCATTCACTGCACCAGCAATGGAGTGGACTACTTAGATCGACTCGGGTTTACACTTGGTCGCTAATGGGTTATGGCAACAATATTCTACAAAATTCATGGCTTATTAGAATATATATATATATATATGCACACTATATTTCATAGCGGCTTACTTGTTTTTTTTTTCTAACTAATGTGTATAGACCTCTTTAGTAGCCAACCGCGAGACTGCAGTGAGCCAGGACACCAAGCTAGTCGAGCATATTTGTTTAGTACCTCCATTTTGTAACATCTGAAAACATATCATTTAGATATCAAAGTTTTAAGCTAACGAATAACCCACGATGTACATGCTTCTAATCCATGTTTTTAGAATATTAAGATCTAAAGTGTCGTATATCAGACGCATTATAATTCAAGAATCATCATTTTTCTTTTATCAATACAGCTAAAATTTACATAAACGCAAGATAAGTCGGTTATTGGGTCAGAGCAAATTGCTCCAACTATTTTTACCCTATAAACGCTCTGTCATTCTTTACATCGATTAAGAATAAACATTAGACCATTCACGAGTTCAAAATTTGTTCAAAAGAATAGCAACTTCTTTTTCTCAATTCACATGAACCCTTGTCAGCATCAGCTATCAGAAGAACCAATATGGCATCGTACACACAGAAACCCACCTGGCTCCTTGTCACCTTTTGACTATCAAGGAGTAGTTGGAAATCATAGCTGAGAAGGCATTTGGGTTTCTGTTTCTAACTCCGTCTCTCTCTCACTCATGGACACACAGACAAACACAGTAACGTTGGGGCTAGTTCTTCCGGCTGTACGTACACATCTGGTAGCCCCCTCATCAGATATATAATAGCGTGGGGAAGTTTGCATGATCGAGGCGTGGCGGGGGGAGTGATGATGGCGTCAGATGAGTGGCAATCATGACGAAGACTGGGTTTTGGGTGTGATGTTCTTGCCTTTCACTGTTCGAAAGAAGATAGAATATCTCCTGCAATGGCCAATGCACCCCCAAAAGGGACTTGTTGTGTTTTGGCATTTGTAATTGCATGGAACGGGCCTACCATCACGCCCCCCCTTCATCATTCATCCCACTTCCGAATGCCCATCTCTCCAACTGTCCAATATTCCCCTTGTCATTCGGCTCCTGATCTAACCCTGCGGTGGCTTTGCCAATTTTCTATAAGTAGTATTCATGGTTCCTCTACACTTTCTTTTTGGAGTTTGAAAGACATTTGTACAACATAAACATTTTTTTTGTTGATACGAGATCGTTTGTTTACTCATTTGTCACGAGATATAATATCAAATCATCGAGTGATATATCTCGAGCCAGATCCAAACCTAATTCGATTCGTGGAGTCTGGTACTTTCAATTTGACAATCCTTTATGATCAATCCTGACTTCCATCCGATTTGAAACTTGGTATAAGTCTCACGTACGAGTGTGGCGATGATGCACAATGTCGTATCTAATGCGAACGTTGCATCATATGTGTTACTCTGGCATATTGTGGCTTGTACAAAATTTAAACACGTTTATGGTCTTTGTCGTGCCTACTATATTTTATTTTATACGGATCAATCCTCGCACTAGACTTTTATCTATCTAAAAAAAGAGGATAGAATTGGTATAAGTCAGGAAAAAACATGAGTTTCGACAATTGATACATAACGCAAACATTACGTACATTTGAAGTGTAATTGCTTTAGTTTGCACCGACAGTTTTTAAGCATCTAAAGCTCAAATATATATTTGTAACTAGAAAAACATTACTACGAGGAAAAAAAATAAAAAATTTCTAGTGCACTCCAATTAATTGACGAAAGTTTATTTTTATTTGTTTGTTGGGGGTTTGTATAGAGAAGGTTGTGTGTGAAGGTTTGTGTACAAATGGGAAACAAAGAGGAAGAGTAGAATTCGTTCAACCATTGATAGGTGTTCATTTAGACTCGATAACAAACACAATTTGATTCGAATATTAAACTCAAATTTGATTGATTTGATAACCAAATAATAATCTTAAAGCGGAACCTCTCCTTCAAAAATAAAATATTTTTAACAAAACTCAAAATTATGAGTCCAATTCCACGAACTTGGTGACCGAACAATACGTAAGATAACTTGCTTGCAGGCGTTAAGAGACCCAGAAGGTGAAATGGTGAACACTTGGTTGGCGTGGATTTTGACAAGGAACCGTAACTATCCGCTTAAACTTAGTGCTCAATGCACTGCCAGAAAACAAATACCCAGTGGCCACGATTTCAAGAGCTCAAAGATGTTGCATCCCAGAAGATAAACGCCATTTCCTCACCTTCCAGAAGCTACAGAGAGGACAACTCATCGCCCACAACATTATCGTGGGACGAAGTTTTGCTTGTTAGCATGTGTTAGGTGGAAAGACCTCATGCATTTAATGGTTTCCATGAAGTATATGGCTATCATCTAAAACTATGGAGATCAGATTTTAGCGTTTCTCTTAACCCTTTTTTCTCAAAGTCATCGGAATCGACTCGGACTGGCCGGTTCAACAATGGATCAGAATCTTAATTAGTGTGGGTCAGTTGAAATGCCGGAATTGCATTTCGAACCGTGAAAATCGGCTGATTTTTGTAGAACCGTATGGTTATTTTTGTAAAAACCGTGACCTGGGCGACCGGTATTCAAAATAATCTGAATTAAAAAGCCGGTTGAACCACTAAACCAGTCCTTCTGCCGGTTCGATGCCCGTTCCTGTTATGATAGCTTTGTTTCTCGATCATGCCTACTGGTTTTTCCTAATTCAACGATTGTAATAGTACGTACCAATGGTTCGTAAAGATACACTATTTTCTCAAGCTCAAGATGATACTAAGATAATAGGAATTGTTTCTTTTATAAACGACATAAATATATTTGAACTACTGCCTCAATTGACGTCGATATACTAATATATGCTACTAATCAAGCATATAAACTTGGGAACTACTAGAACTTCACTAATAATGTAAAACACTCTTATTACTTCATTAGCAGCTGTAGTTCACTGCATCAGCTAGATATTAATCTGTCATCATGATCATTTTATTCGAACAAAATTGATATTTGAGTTTCAATTTAACCACCAAAGCTCCATGTTTGTTCCCACGTATATGATGTGATTACAAGGGCACAATTACCAAAAACAAATAACAACAAAAATGGAAATAAGAGCTCAGGTTCACTTTTTCCAAAAAAAACATTTAGAGTGCGTTTGACACTCTCTTTTTTTTCAGTTTTGAAAATTAGAAAAAAAAAGTGCGTTTGGTAACCATTTTTTTTCTTCTCCAATTTAAAAAACCAGTTTTTAAACTGAAGAGTAAAAAAAAAATCCAGAAACTGGTTTTTTTTTTTACTTTTGATTTTTTTTTTGAGACCACCACCCTCCCACCGCCGGCAACCACCTCCGGCCGCCGACAGCCACCTCCGACCGCCGGCGAGCCACCTCCACCGCCGGCGATTGCCGACAGCCACCACCGGCAGCCGCCGGCGACCACCTCCGGCCGCCGGATCCACCGCCGGCCACCACCACCGTCGACCACCGCTACGTCCCACCAGGGCCACCAAACCACTCAAAAAAAAAGTCAAAAAAAAAGGGTTACCAAACACTAGACCTGGCAAAATGATGTCCGTACCCGTTACTCGAACCGTACCCGGTCCAAAATGCCGGGTACGGGTATCAATATTCACTACCCGCCAAAATCTGACCCGTCCCGAACCGACCCGTAATTTTTGGGTAGGTTCGGGTCGGTTTTCGGGTTACCCGGATTTACCCGATTTTGTGCCTATATATAACTTTTTTAGGGTTAACCTCTCATATTCTTCTTTTCCCACTCGATCTGCCGCCTCTGCCTCTCAATTCTCCCTCACGGATCCCCTCTCACAGGTTCCCTTTCTCAAGTCTCTCTCTCTGATTACCGAAGTCACGATCACCCTACTCCACCCACGGCGCCGTGTAGGTCAGCCACGGTCGGTCACTGGTATCTCCGCCACCACCGTTCGGTCAGGTGGCCCCGTCGTCACCGATCCGTGGTGGCCCGTCGCCATAGATCAGTCACTACCGTGGCATCGTCTCCGCTGCCACGATTGTCACTCCGCATCTCCGCCGCCACCGTTCGGTCACCACCGTGGCCCTGTCGTCACGGATCCATCGCCACTGTGGCCCCGTTGTCACTGATCTGACAACACCATGGCCCCGTCGTCATCGATCAGTCACTACCGTTGCTGCGTCGCCACCGATCTGTCATCACCGTGGCTACATCCCCACCTTCACTCCGATGGTTGTTGCCGGGGTAGACTTTCGGTGGTTTTGATGGTTGTGGTGTCCGGATGTGGATTTTGGCGGTTGAAAAATGTTCATATTGGCGGCCGGAGATGTTGAGATTTTTGTGTAATGAATCCGGCGGAGGTCTGCCGGCGGTGGGAGGTTGGTGGCTCTGGCGGTGGTCGCCTGAGGTGGCTGCCGGCGGTGGGAGGGTGGGGGTGGGTGGTCGAAAAAAAAAACCAAAAGTGGGTAAAAAAACCCGAGTTTTTGTACCCGAGGATTTTTTTTTACTCTGCAGGTCTACCAAACACCCAAAAAAAATTGAAAAAAAAATGTTACCAAACACCCACTTGTTTTTGTAAATAAAACTGAAAAACTAAAAACCAAAAAAAAAGTTTTGTCAAACGGGGCCTTAGTTTCACATTAATTGCAAGTTAAAATTGTTAAAACTTGAAAGGAGCACCGAGTTAATACCATTTATGTCACTGAAAAAGGAAATAATCAACACAACTGTCATTACCAGTTACTATAAGTGAAAGGAGTAAATGCACTTTGGCCTCCTGTACTTGAGGTCGGTTGAATTATGGCCTCCTATACTTTAAAAAGTTGCAATAAACCTACTTCTACTCGCCAAAATTAGGCAAATTCTAACGGGCGTAACAGATTCATTAGAAATGTGAAGTACCCCTTTTTATCCACAAAATTTTCTGACTCGTGCCATTTTCTAACCTTTCTTCATCAGCTATCCCTCCCCCCACGCACCACACACGCTCACCTTCGCTACAGCAGCTCCACCAGCAACCATTGACGTCGGATCACCATTCGCTGTCATCACCTACTGTGAAGTCGAAATCACCATCACTAACCGTCAACCATCCTGCCATGCACCACCACCAGAACCAACTGCAATCGGAAAGAGCTCCTCAAATTCACCACCACACAAACCCACCCTCTAGCTGCCACTGCCAATAGACCCACAAGTCCACCGCCGCACCAACCACAGGACAAAGTCACCACCAGCGCAGCACACCTACCACCACCAAGCCGACCCAAGAAACTTTCTGTACCAAGGGGGAAGGGGGATCAACTAGGGGGAGCAGGGAAAAAAATCTAATCAAGAAATTCCTTGGTTAGACTCACCAAACCTTCACCACTGTCAACACTACCACGCCACCGCACATATGAGGGCAACCATCCTCAACCGGAACCATCCACGAACCGTCGACTATGCACCCAACTAACCTCGACGGACCCACCCATCAAGTCCACTCACCCACACTCCAACACCCTTCTTTTGGACTTGCGGTGCGATGTTTGATTTAATTGGGCCTATGTGACTTTTGTAATCAAACCCACCATACCCAGCGCCGCCAGCATCACGACGACCACCACCTTCTCCTTTGCGATGGCCACCGCTGCCAAAACCACCTCCACCACCACGCCGCCGCCAATACAAAACTGGGCCTGATTGACGATGAAAGTCACAAATCTGAACCCCTTTGATCTCCCAGTCTCCTGGATCGTTAATGATCTACAACCAAACAAACAAAAAATCATCAGATCTGAAACACACTGACCACACATCTGTAAATGTGCGTTCAGTGTGTGTGGGGTTTGGGTTACTGTGAGTGTGTGTGTTAGATGGAAAGGGTATTTTGGTCATTAAAATTTATCAAACAACTCCCGCCCAAGAAGTATGTTAACTTTGATAAAAACCGTCCAATTTGCCCAATTTTAACAAGTAGAAGTAGGTTTAGTGCAACTTTTTAAAGCAAAGGGGGCCATAATTCAACCGGCCTCAAATACAGGGGGGCAAAGTGCATTTACCCCTAAGTGAAAAGACGGTCCCGTCTGATACTTATCCTAAAGAAAGTTCATATACCAATACCAGTTTCACATCAGCACAACTTTTGTTCCACACGCCAATTCATCACTCCCCCTTCCAATTACCAAACACATCCTAATTTCCTCCCCATACCCTCCAATTTGTAATCGCCGTAAATTACAAATTTACTTCATATTGTTGTTGATAGTTTCACTTCATATTGTTGCTCTCGAATCGAATATGCATTAACTTTGTCGCTTTCACACGCTCGCTTTTATTTTGTGTTGGCTGTTATTGCTTATCGTAAACTTACTTAGTGATCTAGGTCACTATTGTTGCTCTTATAATTTTTAATATTAAATACGTATTAATTTTATCGCTCTCATATACTCGTTTTTACTGTCGCTCGCGCTGCCACTTCACTTCACGTAGTGACTTAGTTGGCTGTGCCACGACAAGCTAACCGAAAGCAAGGGTATTAGTGTAAACTGCAGCAGACCAAATCTTTTGGATTCAGTCCCCTGGAATTTAATTGCCCTTAAAATTCGTGATGTTTATAACATGTTGAGTATACCGAGTACACTGGGCTCACCAGGTATAAATACCGACTCTCTCTCTCTCTCTTTAAATTCTTCTACAACCGCAACAGCACACACTTCCAACTTTCCCTCGTTTGGCCGGAGCTTTGTATGGTCTGGTAATGAAGTTGTCGTCTAGCCGGAAAATGAGGCTTCCTCTCGGATTTCACCTGGCGGTTGCTCTGTTTCAGGTCAGACTTCTTTGGCTCTGCTCCTTGTTGTTTGATCTTCCAGCTTTCTGGTTTTTTGTGAGGAGAGACTGTGCTCGCATCAGCAATGCGACGTCGTGCTGAAAATTCGGAGGCTTTGCAAGTTTTTTGTATATTGCAGTTCTTCGTTTTGTGTTGCGGGGAAAACTATTCTACCGTATTTTTGTTGACGATGCAGTAGTATTCTCGGGAATATATAGTCATTTTATCTAAAGGATACTTGTACTTTGGATACACTATTGTTTTCCACTATCAAGGTTTTATCTTGTAAACCTGGATTTGCCTAGTTAATTTAGCAGAGGTGGACATGACATCAGTATACTTTTGTATGATTTGGCTCGTTTTTACAAATTTTCTACTCAGAATTCACGACTCAGCTACGAATGAAACTACGGAGGTCATTTGACAGTTGTTAGACTGATTTGTTGCGATTGAATGGAAGTAATTTAACGTTTATTTCCCTGCAATTAATTTGTTGTCAAGCGGTGTGTTGGTCAAAGAAATGAGGAGTTTCAGTAGATTGCAACAAAATCTTAGAAACTGCAGTGCCTTAGTTGCAAGTTATGCATTATTGTCAGGCCGTGTCTTCTTGTGTTTATTGCCATACATGGAGTTCGTCTTGATATACGTCACGTAAAGATAGTCGATTTTACTGACTCGTGGAGTTGTGTTTGCAGGTCTTATTTATTATAGTAAATGCAGAAAGGTCGAATACGCGAAATCTTTTGGCTTCCAGTGCCACATGGGGGTAAGTTGCTCCGTACGACCTAAAACTATAGTTTTGAAGGATAATGTTGTAGTGTTTTATCTTATATAGGTATATGTTTGTGTTCGTGTGCATATGTTTATTTGCTAGAAGAAAATGAGTTTGAACGAATTTTTTTGGGCATTTAGCTTTCTCAGACCTGATTCCTGGCTGATCATATCATTGTCGAGCTAACGATTTCAGCTAGTACAACACTGTGATTTGAAGAATTTTCTCAGAGCTTGAGTTATATTATTAATTTTGTTTATTTTAGTGGTCAGTTCTATAAAGTGTAGTTCAGGAGATTTTGCATTTAAGTATCCTTATCTGCATTTGCTTCTGTCCTTCTATTAATGTACTTGATTCTATAATTGTGTTTGTTTATTATATTGCGCGTGGACGTCGCTGAGGATAAGAGCTTATTTCACTCCCCTGGCCCGTTCTGCAGTAGTTTACTCTTTTGGAGTAACTGGTAGTTCAACAATTTCCAACATCTTCGCAGTATTTGAGAATTTTATTGACTTCTTTTCTGGTTTGTCGGTGGCCACCTGGGTCTGGGGCACCCTATACGTGTGGTTCTCCCCTTCCTTACCCCAGTTGTCTCCCCCCCCCCCCTCTCCGAGACTGAAAATCTCGTGCAAAAGATTGTGGAGGTTCGAGTCAAACATGTGGCATTGTACAGCGAAGGAAGAGGCTCTCATCACTGGGATATCACCTTGGTCTCAAAATTTCTATGACTTTCTTGTTTCTCTCATAACTCGAGTTCCTTTTTCTGGTTAGGCAAACACATTCTGCAGAATATTGCGCCATGTATGATATTTGTGGAGCACGTAGTGATGGAAAAGTAGTGAACTGCCCTTTTGGTTCCCCGTCAGTGAAGGTAAATACTATAAGAGCATAGATGATGCTGTTATGCTACCAATCTTAGGACATGGCATTTATTAGTGTCTGCCTTTAAAATCAATATGCTCATTTTTTATGCCCTTTCTGGTTTATGCTCTTGTTAAAGCTACCCAAGCTTTGTATTAAAGTTTTCGGGTGTCATGCTTGTAGATCTACATTTCTGCCTAAAACCAATTGGACGTTTGAACTCTGCTGAGGATTTCGATTTTCTGATGGTGTATGTTTTTCATTGTGGTTCACAGCCAGATGATCTCTTATCATCAAAGATCCAAAGTTTGTGTCCAACAATTACCGGAAATGTCTGTTGTACAGAAGCTCAATTTGACACTTTGCGGACGCAAGTCCAGCAAGTATGATATTTCTTTTAAGACCATTCTTTATTGTGTACTATGATTTATAGTTCTTATTGCCTGAGCAGTTACTGACCAGCTTCTGCTGTCGGCTCTGTGGTGTAGTCTTTTGATGCCATCGAATAACAGCTTTTTTGAGCTATAGTAGTAGAGTGAAAATTGCCTTGCAAAATACTCCAATGATCTGTCTTTTGCAAGACCTTGCAATGAGTTTTGAGGAAGAATTTCTTAAAACGAATTTTTATCTCTCTAACTTGTCTTGTATAATACTCACTTTTGGTCAATTATCCTTTGGATCAGCATATATTAATCTCTTCTCTAACAAGCAGAGCATGTTCTACCTTTGCTGTAATCAGTGTGTTGCCTTACAGGGTTAGACATAAATCACTTTAGATGAGTGACTTAAACCCAATGCCTGCCCCCCCCCCCCCCCCGCGGAGCAAAAATTAAAAGAAAGAGATTTTTTTTTTTTAAGTGGATGCGCACACATTTTATTACCTAGCATCTTTCCTTGAAGTCTGCGACTAGTACTACTTATACTTAATTTACATTTTGGAGGAAATTTTCCATTGCCTTAATTTATATTTTGGAGGAATTTTCCTTGCCTCTCTGCTATTACTACTTGTTTAGATCTGCTTTAGCTGCTTTTACTTGTCAGTTTAAGGCTCAAGTCCCAACTAGCCTGCATCTTGGGATTATTTTTTCTTGCTAATCATTGATAAGCTGTCTAATCCCTTCTTTTTAACATATTATGTTGCTTGCAGGCAATACCTTTCCTTGTAGGCTGTCCAGCTTGCTTGAGAAACTTTTTGAATATTTTCTGTGAGCTTTCATGCTCTCCAAATCAGAGTCTATTCATCAATGTGACTTCTGTTTCCAAGGTCAGGAAATCTTATTTTGCTTTTCTGCTGCTATCCTATGTGCAATTTCTATAAGCCATCTGATCACAAAATCTTAAGGAGCGCTTTGTCATTTTTATTAGTATATAACTTAACTGTTTACTCAACAGAAAAGATTAATTATTTATTACCCCAACATTTTTGTTATCATTGATGTGTCATGAAAGTAAGCTATTGTTCTGCCTAGCAACAGCATGTAAGTACTATCTCCTGTTTTTCGTATTGGTTAAGAAGCAGTTGGCAGCCAAATCAGGTCACGGGTTTGTGACACCTTATATTGGTCACTAAAGCACCTTACTGTCCTGAACTTAAGGGGTCAATTGTGTTAAATTTATACCTTAACTGGGAAGTGTATGACACACTTGGCCTTGTTTTAGCAATGGTTTTTGCGCATCATGTATTAAAGATTGTTTTCCAGATGCAATATTATAGTGCTTTAGCCAATAATATCTTTTGATATACAAGTGTATAGTAACGTCAGTAGTTTCCTTCATGAAGCAAATGTATTTCATGGATACATACAGGATTCAGCAATTCTGCATGATGAATTCTATGCTTCTCTTCTTTTCTTCATTTTGTTACAGGTTAAGAACAATTTAACAGTGGACGGGATTGATTTCTATATAACTGACACCTTTGGTGAGGGGTTATATGATTCCTGCAAGGACGTGAAGTTTGGCACTATGAACACTCGAGCCATAGAATTTATTGGTGCTGGTGCTAAAAATTTTAGAGGTTCTCTTCTTTCTCTTGCATGCACGTATTGCCATGCACACGTGCACAAAGATGGATGTGCCTGACTATACATAGACGACTTAATCTGACTGAAGTGCGGATGCGAAGATGGATGTGTGCTAAGATATCGCTTGCAAATACCAAGTTTAAGTTGCATTAATCTCAAAGCAAAAAGTTCATTCATACACACTGTAAAATAGCACTTATACTGGGGCACTATGGAGCCTGATAACATTACAGATGGGAGAGCCCTAAGAATTACCAGCTTAAATGTTCCTCCTACTCGTGATCTTTCTGATACTACTTGTGTGCTATGGAAGTGGTGATAGTGGTGAAAGGACACCGTTTATTGGTGTTATGAGAATATGCGAGGCCCTCAACGTCATCATCGTAACCATCCTTTATCCTTTGCCCCAAACTAGTTGGGGTTAGGTCTTGAATCCTTTTATTACAGTCTCCACTATCCAATGCATGCTCCCTAATAGATTCCTGAAAATCAAGTCTTTTTGTGTTATTGACTATTGGTAGATCCTCAACTGCAAAAGTAGCCATCTTAGGAATCATGGTGACATTTTTTGCTTGTGTTACCTGCTTTCATCCGAATTTTTTGTAATGCTTGTAATGAAGTGCCTCTTCTTTTGGGCAGAGTGGTATGCTTTTATTGGTAGACGAGCAGGACCTGATGTGCCGGGTTCACCATATGCAATTAATTTCAGGTCTAGTGTTGATGAATCATCTGGAATGAGCCCTATGAATGACACTACTTATTCATGTGGTGACACCTCACTTGGCTGTTCCTGTGGTGATTGTCCTGCATCTTCTGTCTGCACGAATTCAGCTCCTCCTACGCCTCCTAAAAAGGGTGCGTGTTCTGTGAGGATTGGATCTCTAAAGGTGAGAAAGGAACAGTTTTTAGATGCAACAAACAAAATATGCATGTATTTACTTGTGTGCATACGATGGACCTTTAGGCCTGTCAAATGAAGCATATTTATTCCAATGTTTACAACTCTAATTTAGGTTCTCTTTATGGTTGCAGGCCAGATGTATTGAATTTGCTGCAGCAGTTCTGTATATCGTATTGGTTTCCATGTTTCTCGGTTGGGGTTTTATGCATCGAAAGAACGAAAGGAGCCCAGCTTCTAGAACAAAGCCTTTGTTAAATGTCACTGAGAGTGGTGTAATTCACCAACTCAAGAGGCAAAAAGATGAGAACATTCCCATGCAGGTACACTGAATCTGCCATCTTTCACAAATAGTCCGTTTGCTTGTTTAGGATAGCTTGAGAAGCTAAACTGCAGCGTTTATGCTATTATATTATATTGTTTAGCAACATTTATCAAACTTCGTCTTTATCTCATCAAAATCTATAGCCAGGCCAGTACAAAATTTTTTGATAGACAGTCGTAGGACAATTGGTTCAGAGGAAGGTAGGCTAGTAGGGTATCTTTAAGTTTCTCTCTGCTCTAAAAGATTATGAGTCAGTGAGTGAGACAACAATGTATATCATGCTTCTACGAGTGCGACCTGGACTGCAAGTGGAAAGACAAATCCAAAGGTGCTCACCAGGGCACATACAGCATCATAAAACGCTCACCAGGACGCAAACGTGTAAGGGACCCAATGCAAGCTGGAGACTCAATGATCTCTAAAACCACTTAATTAGCTAATTGCTTCAATAGCTTTAGCTGTCTGATAGCTGGCCAAGAATTTACATCATGCTTAACGCGATATTTTTTATAGCTTTTTATGAAGGCAGCTCGTCTATTAATACTTCACTGCCTGCCAAGTGTAAGCTATATTTATTGTGCTTACCAATTTCTTTTCCAGTTGTTTCCGTATGTTTTCCTTATGATACCATCATAACAAGGGTATCTTTACTGGAGTTCTGCAGATGCTCGAGGATGGTCCCCAAATTTCTAGTGGAGTTCAACTTTCTGTTGTGCAAGGATACATGTCAAGATTTTACAGGTCAGTCCCTAGGTCGTTGATGCTATTATTAGCATATGAAGGATAGTTACTCATGTTGTACCTTTTGTATCTATCTTCAGGAGATATGGAAAATGGGTTGCTAGAAATCCTATCCTTGTCTTGTGTTCTTCAGTGGGTGTTGTTCTTCTGCTGTGTTTGGGCTTAGTCCGTTTCAAAGTAGAGACACGTCCCGAGAAGGTATGATGAGGCATCTAAGCCACTTTTTAAATGGTAAATACAAGAATGTTTATCACTCTGGTAACTACTCCCACTTGTCCAGAAGCAATTTTTTAATTTAATAAACAGAATTTTGCTGTCTTGTCGCTTTATTCTACATGCATAATGTCATGCCTAGTTGCTGCTCTTTTTGCCTAGTATGGAGAAAATTGCTTTGCAGTTTGAGTGTACAGAATTTATGTCTGTTCGATTAATTCATTAGATTTCTTTGGTTTCAGCTATGGGTTGGCCCTGGGAGTAAAGCTGCGGAGGAGAAACAATTTTTTGACAACCACCTAGCACCTTTTTACAGGATTGAGCAGGTTCTAAGCCATTGTATTGTTGAATTATAGCATGCCCCACTTTATTTGTTGCACGAGATTTTGGTGTCGTGCTAAAATTCTCAATTGCTTGGGAAGTCATTATTGTGGGAAATTCTAGACTGAAATTCTTTGGTTGTTTCTTTTACTGATAAAATTTGCATGTCATGTCCTACTAATTAAATTGAGCTTTTTTTTGTGTTTCATTTTAGTGCTTTCGCTATATGTTCCGAAGAGGATAACATGTATATTTGAGATGCCTATATGCTTGCTCAAGCTTCGATGTGTTTTTGAGTTGCGATTTGATTAAAGTTCAATTTGTGCAACTTTGTCAATTTTAGACATGTTTATATCAAAATCCACATTTGTTAGTGACCTGCACGGTTGCAAACTTTTTTCATACTCTATATGATAACCTATTTTTAGTCTTTTAAGTAGTTTTGGATTAGTATCTTCTCAAATCACAATGGAAGCAGTAGTTTCTTCAGCCTCTATTGTTGAGGGTCCTATTCCTCATTTTGTATTCTTTTGGTGTGTGTTATTAACATGCTATGCTTTTTTCAGCTCATTTTAGCAACAAAACCCGACACCGTACATGGAAAATCACCCAGTATCGTGACAGAGGACAATATCAAGTTACTATTTGAAATACAAAAGAAGGTATCTGTTTTGTTATGTAACTTTCTGACCCAAAATTTTAGTAAATTGAGTAGAAGTATGTATGCTTAAAGTTGACCCATTTTTTACTGTTGTTTCCTTCACTAGGGTGCTATGCCCAACATGCAACTTGAATTTAGCTTTTGTACCTGTTTCTGTTATTCAAGGAACTAGCTTACTCTTGTGTTGACAGATTGATGGTATCCGAGCAAATTATTCTGGCTCATTGGTATCTTTGACTGACATGTGCATGAAGCCACTGGGTGAGGATTGTGCCACTCAAAGTGTTCTTCAGGTACCAGAGTATTAAGAAATTGGAATTCAAGCAACTTGGCAACCTGCAAATTTTGTATGTGTAAACAAGTTACAAATCTCAGAACTCAATGAGGAGACACAACAATTAAAACCTTAAGTTGACAATCCTTGGAGTCTGATGCTTAAAATTTATAGTTGGGAGTGCACCTCTTCTTTAGGAAGCTTAAGCTATGGCAATAAGAAACGTGACAATTTTAGCAAGGACTGCTTGTTTTTGATTTACAAAGAAACATGACTAAAGGTGCTTGGAACCTAAGATTGAGAAGGTAACCGGTTCCGCCTTTGTAGGACTTGTACATGAGGATTGTACCTGCCTTTTTGTTTCTTCACTTTTATTTTACAAATCGTCGATGATACAATGTTAAGAGCGAAGGAGTCATGTTGCCCTAAAAGGTTTTTGACAGAATAGTCACTATAGTTTTACTTTAGGGCTAATTGATGAGATCTTGTGTGGAAAAGAGCAATTCCTCACTATAATTTTCTATCCATCTCAGTAATTGATCTGGGTATGCTTTATTTTCCAAGGCCAGAGAAAATAACGGACATTGAATGTCTTCAAAAGTTATGAACATCGTCCAACTTGAACCTTTTTTAGACTAAAGGAGCAGCGTTTCTATTTCATTTGTTTTTTACAAATGATTTCTTGTTTTATCTTGCATTTCCTATTAAAACTGCTGTCTTTAATCATTTACATGTAATCTGTTTGGACTTGAAATCCTTTACAAGCTTCATTTACTCTCGGTTACGGTTTACTGGTTATGATTATCTAGAAGATGTATAAGAATGATTATGAGCTCTCCTAGATCTTGGGATGAGATCTGTAAATTGATGATTGTGATATGAATTTTCTTTTTTCACGAAAGGCACGCCTTTAATATACACCTACATGACCAAAACTCGTCTCTTGGATAACTAAGACGGGCGGGGTATTCAAGTATCCATGGCAGCATTTGTTTGTTGTCCTGGCAACTAGTGCTATATCCTATTTCCTTCTCTTGCAACCAATGATTGATTCCCTACAATCTAACTGTTTGTTACGTGACTTCTGGACCTGTTTTTCATGGCAGTATTTCAAAATGGATCCTGGAAATTTTGATGGATATGGGGGTGTTCAACATATTGAGTACTGTTTTCAGGTACATTCTGGTGATCTTGATTTTTCTGTTTTGAGCTTGTGAACTCTCTTTTTGCTCTTTTTCCTTTTTGACTTGGTGTTTTTATTTGGGAGAGTGGTGGGGGGAGGATTTTAATCGTCTTGCAAATGTTGAACAAGTTTTCTGTGGGAACCTTTTCCTTGTAAATTGCAGAAATATTAACTATAGTAATAGTGATCCAGTTCTATGTTACATGGACTCGGTATGAGGGTCTGTGTCTGATATGTGTCCAAGTGTCGGATTCATCTCATTTTCAAAACCCAAGACATGGGACAGGGCTATATATTCCTACCCATTGTTATTTTTTCATTATTTCTCATTTAACATGGTGTTTTATGTGACGCACAATGTTTTATTTTAAACTTATATCATCTCAAAGCAATAGAAAACTAAAAAAAAACACTATAAGATAGTGTTCTTAGTGGCATGTACAATGATTTGTCAGACACATATCCATGTCCAAGGGTCAAGGGTCCGACACGGGTATTTCATGAGTTTTGAAAAGTCGATGTAACATAGCTGCAGTTCTTAGCTTTATATATTGTTATGTGGTAAGCCGTCCAAAAGGAGCATCCGTTTTTATGATCCTGCTGAAAGAATGGCGAATATCAACTTAATATACCGACTCGAATATTAATGTAGAAAATTAAAGCTTTGGGCATCTGCAAATAAATAGTTGATATCAACTTGGCATACAGAATCCAATTATAATCTAGAATGTGAAAGCTTGGACATCTGAATGATAGGGTTTTTTTTTTGGTTCTAGCAGGTCAATAATTGTGTTCATCTTTTGGGAGCGCAACCACGCCCAAAATTCTAGATGGGGATTTATTAAGGGGAATGACGATAATTCTCTATCTGAATTTTCATATTTAATTTGAAACTTTGTACATTTATCAGAAACTATCTTGTGAGAATATCATGCTTGTAGATCCATGCGATCTTTTTCTCACTTTGGAAGGAGGGGGGTGGGTCACATCGAATATGACTTGTGAATAAATTTGAGCCCAGCCCTATGAGACCCTGCCAATTAATTGATTAGTACCTTCTTGGCTAGCCCTTTTGAGGGAGGCATTGTCCAGTGGTGGGGCGTGATTGTGGGTTGTTATAGATGGTATTAGAGACTACTCTTGAAAGCTTGGGTTGGGCTATCCAATTGGGTTGTCCTCTTTTTTTTTCCTTTTTGTTTTTTGGTTGGGGTTGTTGGGGGGGGGGGGGGGGGAAGGGGTGGTTGGACATCAAGCCTAAAGGAGGGGAAACTGTGGCATTCCGCCTTCATCATATTTGATTGTATTTGAGATCAGCCTTAAGAGACCCTGCCAATGAACCCTTTACTACCTACTTGAGTGAGACAATGTCTTGTGCGAGTTCATGGTTTTGGCTCATTTAAGAGGGGTCTTACCGGGAACATTATGTTTTCGCAAGTCCTTGTTATACCACAAAGTAGAGGTTTAATGTGGAAATCACAGAGCATCTAATGTGTAAAAGGAAGCATAATTTGTCAATACGCTACTTAAATCGGAGGGAAAAAACTCTTTTAAGTTTCCTACTCTAAATAATTTTGTCATATTTTCTAAAATTCAGTTTGTGGAAAGGAACAAACAGTTCTTTGTTTAGTAATGCTAATTTGAGGAAAATAATGAAAAATAAGTTGGAAATCACCCTGGGTATGTGACTAGTTGAAATCTTACTATCCAATATGATATGCACACATGCTCACAAACAGGAATGAATCAATTTTTTAATCACCCATGTAATAGTTTTTTCCCGTAAATTAGTTGGTTCGTGTAGTTGACAGTTACTAATTTGACCTTAGAACCAACTCACCTGGTTCATTCTTCTCAAGAATGATATTGCTTTTAGAGGGTTGCTGCATCTAAACTTGTTATGGTACTTCTTGTAATTGCACAGAAGTTACCTTCATTATTTTCTTTAAATTTGTAGATATACAATTGTGAAAAAGTAATGTAGAACTATATATGATGGTGCCACGTGTTTGTACCTTTTGATGCTTTCTTCCTAGCATGAGCTTCTGTTAATACCAGTATGCTGGATGTTTCTTTTCAGCATTATACCTCAGCAGACACATGTATGAGCGCATTTAAAGCACCACTCGATCCAAGCACTGCATTAGGAGGTTTCTCTAGAAACAATTTTTCTGAGGTAATTCACTAATCTTTTGTTAGTTGCAAACGGGACCAAGCTGCATACTTAGTCTATAATGATTTGCAAGACAGGCTTCTGCATTTGTTGTAACTTATCCCCTAAACAACGCAATCGATAAAGAAGGAAATGTATCTAAGAAGGCCGTGGCCTGGGAGAAGGCCTTCGTTCAGTTGGTGAAGGTCTGTTTCCTATACTTAATAAAATGCCATTTACTTGTTATTGTTTACGCTTGTAGTGAAAATCTGAAGCAATTCCTCGTGGCAGGATGAGCTCATGCCAATGGTGCAATCGAAAAACTTAACGCTTGCATTTTCATCAGAAAGCTCTGTCGAGGAAGAATTAAAAAGAGAGAGTACTGCAGATGCTATAACTATCTTGGTGAGGCCATGCCTCTCTCTCTCTCTCTCTCTCTCTCCTCTCTCCCTCCCACCCCCACGCGCATCTATATGGATATGTCTCTTCCTCTCGCACGAGCGCGTGCATACAAACACACACACACACACCACTGCCCAACGCATCTTCCACATGAAGGTTGGCAACAGTCTTACCTTGTATAAATGAAGCTTATGATTGAGCATGCTTCTTGTCATCTAATATTGAGTTGCAGTTCTTTTGCTTTCTACCAAGCTACCCCTTATTTTTTTTTGGTGCCTTGCTTCTTTCAGATAAGCTACCTTGTGATGTTTGCTTATATATCTTTGACTCTGGGCGATACACCTCGTTTCACTTCATTTTACATGTCATCTAAGGTATGATTCCATTTTCAACGCCCTTTTATTCTCTTTTAATACTGTTTCAACTTGTATATTATTTCGGTTATCGGGATTCCTATGCTAAATATCACAAGCCAGAAAATTCATCTGCGGATTGAAACTTTGAATCTTTGCATTTACATGGTAGTGTTCATGGTTGTTCTAATTCTTGAAAAAACTAAATTGTTTAAACTTATGACAGCATCCACCTTAAAATTTTCTTCAGTTTTCTGCTTCCTTATCAATTGGTTTGGACTTTTTACTCATTTTAAGTTTGCACCTTCTTGGCCACATGATATATGGACAGAGTTCCAAGATTGAAATTTCATATACCAGTGTCTTGATTTGCACTTTAGTCCTCTTCTTCCCAGCCTTCTATTATTATGTTCTTCTGAATTGTGTCACAAAGAATTGAACCCTGTTTTATTTGGGGGCTTGCTCTAATTGCATCTTACGTGAGGATGAATCTCCTTATTTTTGTCTCACTCTATGTACATGAATTTACTTTTGGTTTGTTTTGTGCACCATTTTATACTTCACTTAAGAATGCTACATGTCCTTATCGTCTAAATCATTGACCTCGTTATATTCCAGGTATTGCTAGGTCTTTCAGGGGTTATTCTTGTCATGCTCTCTGTCCTTGGTTCAGTTGGATTTTTCAGCGCACTTGGAGTAAAATCTACACTTATCATCATGGAAGTCATTCCTTTCCTTGTTTTGGCTGTAAGTTAACTTTTCTGTATCTTGGTTAACTTCCTACTAATGTTATGACTACTATAGATTGGATAATTATAAAAAGCTGGAGTATATAAAGGTAGTTGTTCTCATTGATTATCTCAAGGAGTTGGATGACTTCGATACAAAGGAAGGAAAAATAACTCTTTGTTTGATCATTGATGGTTTTGACCTGGTCATCCTTTGCCTGGTGATATTACAATTTTCTGTTAATGCTAAATGGCGTATGTTTATGTGAGACGTTCTTGTTTAGGTGAAATTAATCTGCGTGGTGTAGGTTCTGTGATTGGGGTAAAGGCCTAAGAATTTTCTTCTTTTGATGCATGTTAAGTGTTGTTGTAGCATGTAAATCTGGTTCTTCTGCATAGTTGCAGCATATTTACTTGGTTCTTGAAATCTAAGATATTCCTTGCAGATACGCCATCTGTCTCCTTGATTAGTTTTGAAAGTTTGATTCTTCGCCACAACGTTTCAATACACCTTGACTTCCTTTTCTTGCTTGATTTTACTTGCCTTTTCTGTTTTCTGTCAGGTTGGGGTTGACAACATGTGCATACTGGTGCAAGCTGTAAAGCGGCAGCAGATGGAGTTGCCTTTAGAAGGCCGAATAAGCAATGCACTTGTAGAAGTTGGACCATCCATAACACTAGCTAGTCTAGCTGAGGTTTTGGCATTTGCAGTTGGAAGCTTTATTCCTATGCCAGCATGCCGTGTTTTTTCGATGTTTGCAGGTTGAATATCTCTTATCTTAATATAATGAGTGGCCTCATGGTAATTGTAGAACTGGTGTACGACTTATATACGACTATTTATTGTTATATGGATAATTTTGCAGCATTGGCTGTACTATTGGACTTCCTTTTGCAAGTAACTGCTTTTGTAGCTTTGATTGCCCTTGATTTCCTGAGGGCTGAGGATCACAGGGTTGATTGTCTTCCTTGCATAAAAATTTCTGGTTCTTATACCGATTCTGAGAAAGGTACTTGCATTGATTTTCTCAACACATGATTACTTGTTTCAGTTTTTAACTTAACCATAAAAGCTGATGAGAAAAACTAACGAATTTGTAGGCAGTAGTCAGAAAAAACCTGGATTACTTGCTCGATATATGAAGGTAATAACATTTTGCACCAATTGGAATTTTTCATGATGGCAGTATTGCTGGCATATGTGCTTGACTAAATATCAAGTCTTAATACTTTCTATTTTCATTTTCTTATGCGAACCTTTTAAATTTGGGTATCATTGAGCTTTTAGTCATGTGGGCTATGGATGCATTTGCTATCAATAATCATGACTTATCAGTCAAAAAATTATCCTCGTGACATGCTTATCAGTAAACACAAGTGATCCTATAAGTAAGTGTTTGTCTAATAGCAGTGTGTGGAAGATAATTCTCAGTAGAATGTGATAGCAACATGTTCCTACATAGGTTGCTTATACAGAAAATGATGACAAGGATGAATAAGGTTTTGTTTTTGTCATGCCAAGTTGAATTTTATTCTTTAATACCTAGAACAGGTTATCAAGTGTCGATTTTCTGTGTTTGCAGTTTAACTAGTACAAAGTTATATATGATCTTCAAGTAGTATAAGTTAATCGATAGGCAACATTACACAAATGTGTATGCTATCACTTACAGGGTGGGCCCTATGGGGACTATTTTTTGATGATGGTACCTTATCCCCAGGGTGTTTCGATGAATTAAACCTCACCAAGGCTGAAATGGACAGACAACTTCATGCTGGCATTGATGCGTTTTTGCTTGCTATGAACTCTATTGTTTTGTGAATAATACTTTACCTATTACAAAAAGAAAAGAAGATTGTTGTTGGAGCTGATGGTTGGCAGTGGCTTGTGCTTATTAATCACTTTATGTTTTTTTTCCTTTTGTAGGAAGTTCATGCACCCGTCCTGGGTCTTTGGGGAGTTAAATTAGTGGTCATTTGTGTCTTTTCTGCTTTTGCATTGGCAAGCATCGTAAGTTGCTCTTATGCTGTTGCTGCATTTAATTTCATGTGTTATGTTCCTCTCAAATTTTGAGTTGATACTTCCATTTTCTTGATCCTCAAAGGCATTATGTACAAGGATTGAACCTGGTTTGGAACAACAAATTGTTCTTCCTCGAGATTCGTATCTTCAGGTATTGTTGCTTCATATTTGTTGTCGTTATGCAATATTTATCTCATGCAGATTTGTTTGATAAGTCTATCTCATGGAGCACTGTCATTCATAATGTATGGTCCAACTTTTTATTTCGCAGGGCTATTTTAATAATATATCAGAATATCTCAGAGTTGGACCACCACTATATTTTGTTGTGAAAAACTATAACTACAGGTATGATGCTATCTTCTTTCTTCTGTGCCTCAGGTTAATGCTTGTTTATTGCTATTCGTTCTGAGAAGAGATAGCCTTAACCCTTTCATTCTTAAACTTATAAATAGGCTCTTGATATCTTGTATAGTTATACCACTCTTTATACTATTGCTGCTGAAATATCAAGCATCTGAAGTAATCTTCTTAAACAAAAGCTTTCTTCAAGCAATATGACTGTAGAATCGTGTTGCTTTCTCATTACTGTTAACAGGCAAAGTTGAATGATTCAATGTGGAATACGCTATTATTTGGAAGATGCACCAGTGACTTCTCTTGGAATGAAAAAATGCTCTGAGAGCTGTCTTTTTAAACAAAAAATTTAGTGGTACTTATCTGGGTTAAAGGTTTTGTACATTAATGAGGAAAAAATCTGCAAATAACTGATTTCAGACAGCTGCTCCAATATGAATAGTCCCCCAAATGTCTGTAATTTTTTAGTCAATATAGCTTTCAATTGCTGCATCCATTACAGAATGTGGTTTCATACTGCATGGGGGCAGTGATGCTTTCTTGCACTGTAGAATTCAGTAGTATAGCATGTTCTATTGGCCCTTTTCATGTGTTTGAAGGGATAATCTCCCAAAAAGTTTTGTAACTAACATAATCTAATTGTTTCTAACTTATGTGACTGCCCTCTTCGATACTTGGAAGACACCACCCTAGCAACTTTAGAAGGAAAAATCATTATCTTATCTCTTTTCCCAACTCGGAATTAAGTTATTTTCATGCTTATGTTGATCTATCTTCTCAGTTCAGAATCAAGACAAACAAACCAGTTGTGCTCGATTAACCATTGTGATTCAGACTCTCTTTTAAATGAGGTATTGTCATTTTGCCGCCTGATAGAGTTAAAGCCTCGACTGTTAAGGGAGCCTTTTCTTTATATAATGTTACTTATCCTCCATATGCATGCTTGATGAATCACATGAACACTTAAATAAAAGCTTTGTTATAATCTCATAGGCATGCTGTCGTATATTGTGGCTGCATCGCAGCCTAAACTTTTGTTTGATCAGGATGCTATATGAATCTGGCTGCTTAGTGTACGATAGATAACATGAATATCCAAGTGAGATGCGTGAACACAGTCCGTGTCCACCCTTTGTTGTCAAGGTGCTATATATCATTGGCGTTTATCGCCATTCTATATCACTGCTCAAATGGAGTGATATTTTTCTCATCAAATATATTTACTGCTATAGCCTGCCAAATGTGGAACCAGTGACCAGCATCCACTAAATGGTTAGTTCTAGCATTTTATAGTGAAATGATTTCCAAAAATAGGTCTTATGGATGGTTGCATCATTGATAAGTTCCGAAAGTACTACTTGGATGTTAAGAATATGAATTGGAGCCTGTGAGAGGCTAGCATCAGTTTGTCTGTCTTTTAACATATTCCTGTTTAAACAATTTACCTCTGGTTGCTGCCACAATTTCTCCTAGTTGGGTGTTGAGGTGTTCTATCTTGTACAGATTGCTAGAGCATCGTTAGTGCCAGAGTCAAGTTACATTGCTAAACCTGCTGCTTCATGGCTTGATGATTATCTTGTTTGGATATCTCCTGAAGCCTTTGGTTGCTGTAGGAAGTTCAGAAATGGAAGTTTTTGTCCCCCTGACGATCAGGTCGGTTTTGTTCTCATTCTTACAAGGAAAACCATTGTTTCAGGAGCATGTCTGCTCATTCTAAAATATCGTGACATCATAATCTCTCTCTATGTAATTGAAATGCCCTTCATATTTGATTTGGTCAAGTGTCTTATAGTTGGACTTGCTCAGTGACCTTCCTATGACATGTATCTGTCTGTATAAATGTTTGCATGCGTGATGCGTGCTGTGTTTCATTTCACACCTGGGTATTTTGAAACGAGAACAGATGAGTTCTCTTGCATCAGGTATCATGCATAGCATGCTCTGTTTCAGGGTATTATTTTGTGCATATATTCCAAATTCCATCTTTTCCTTTATGCATTCAATAAAAATCTCATCTGGTATTATGCATTGTCTATATTCTATTGAAGAATTTCATATTTTGTTCAGCCTCCTTGTTCATCAGATGGTAGTACTAGCAGCCTGGGCGGGGTATGCAAGGATTGCACCACGGTAATATGACAATCGCAAAGTTTCTTCCATGTTTTAAGTATTGTTGATTCTATAACAGTTATGAAGCCAAAAGTGTCTCTCAGATTCTAATGAGATTTATCTTTTTTGAGTTCTCACATGTACAAGGTTTCAGTAATCTAGAAAACTGCACTATTTGGGGGTGCAATCTCTTTCTTCATTCTAGTTATTCCAACTAAATTTTGGAGTTGTTCAGTGCTTCCGTCATTCAGATTTGCAAAGTGATCGTCCATCTACTACACAATTCAAAGAGAAGCTTCCATGGTTCCTCAGCGCTCTTCCTTCTGCTGATTGTGCAAAAGGTGGTCATGGGGCTTACACTAGCAGTGTGGAACTTCGAGGTCAGTGAGACTGCATAGTAGCTTCAGTTTGATAAATGTCGTTTTTTTAACTTTTCTGGGAGTACACGGATATATTCTCTGTGTGATGCTTAGCTGAATGTCTCTCTGGATTTGGTTGTAATGCGTACATTCTGTCATCAGGGTACGAGGATGGCATTATTCAAGCATCAGCATTCCGTACATTTCACACCCCCCTCAACAAGCAAGTAGGACTTTCTATATGATACAAAAGCCAAAGTTTGCATTATGGTCTGTTTTGTTTTCTGTTACACAGTGCTCTCTTTTGAGCTTGATATTATTATTTCAGACTGACTATGTTAATTCACTGAGGGCTGCACGAGAATTCAGTTCAAGAGTTTCTGATTCTCTGAAGGTAATTTCATTGCTACATGAGCATATCTTGGGTTTCAATTGATGCTAATTATTTATGGGTGGAGGTGAGAAGGAATATATACCCTTCTTGCCTTTTGTATCCTTTTGCTCATGTTTAAAAATATACAAAACTGCAAAACTTGATCCACCAATACAAACCCTGGGAAGGGAAATGGTTTGGAGACCTTACCTTTGGCATGAAGTGCATGGAGTTTTTGCCATGCCATGAACAGTTATTATGCTGTTTAAGTTTTTGTGATTTCCCATGCTTAAGCTGGCCAAGATTAAAAAAAAAACAAAAGAAAAAGAAAAGGTTCCAGGGATATTTTGATTTACTAAACAGAAGAAACTCAAAACTAAAGCTATCTGAAGTAGAGTAGTATGTCATCCCTTAAAAGTGCTCTTATGTCTTGATGGTAAGTCCTTGAATATGATTATCTAAGAATCCCTCCCTCCCTCCCTCCCTACCTAAAACACGCACACATAGTTACACAGACGTAATCTTTATTCCTATTTTGGGTTATTCTTTTGTGTGATTTGTGTGAGTGGGTTGGGGGGGGGGACGCAAGGTTAGTGATAACATCTTTCAGAAAAAACATTCTGTTATTTTATCTGCTTGTTTGTTTCCTTGTATGCTTTGCTTGCTGTTCTGACATACCTTTTCTGATGCAGATTGAGATCTTCCCATATTCCGTATTCTATATGTTTTTTGAGCAATACCTTGATATTTGGAGGACAGCATTAATCAACCTTGCTATAGCTATTGGTTAGTAGTTTTGATTTCTCTAACACTCGATTTGTTTGACACGCTAGAGCACATTTCACATTATCGTTAAAAGTATTTTGCTAATATTTGCCACTGTCTCAAATTCAAACAAATCAATCCTAGGATTAGCGGTGTTCAACTGTCGCACTGGTTCATGGTTTCATGGTAACTTAACTAAACAGACATTGAGCCAAATACTAATGAATGATAATTAGCTGCATAATTTTAGTGTTCTTGCTTGCATTTTGCCTATATTTCTGTTTAATAGTATGAGGCATGCATGTGTTGGCTAACATATCCTTGACTAGTTTTATTTGATGATTTAACAGGTGCAGTATTTATTGTTTGCTTAGTGATCACATGTAGGTCAGTATTCTTTTACCCTCTGTATGTAAGCGTATAATTTTCTTTAAATTGAACCGGATGGTTTTTCGCGTTTGATACATGTAAATCTCCTTTCTTACTTTGCCTTGCAAGTTCAGCTTATGGAGTTCGGCAATAATATTACTTGTGCTGGCAATGATTGTTGTGGATCTAATGGTACAGTTGATTTAGGAGATAATGATTTTTCTTGTGCTTCTTTGCTTCAAAGTTGATCCATTTCAGGCCAATTTTATAATTGCTTACACTTCAACGCGATTCTCTGCAGGGTGTAATGGCAATTTTGAACATCCAACTTAATGCAGTCTCTGTTGTTAACCTTGTAATGTCAGTGGGCATTGCTGTTGAGTTCTGTGTCCATATAACACATGCTTTCTTGGTCAGTCCTCGGCAGATTTTACGTTAATGTTGAACTTGCATGTTTCTATATCTCTTACGGGATTATTTGGATTTAATAACTTGGTCACAATTTTACTGTTCCCTTTGTCCCTCTCTCATCTGTGAACACACACTACATCGCTGTGCTCGTTTAAATCCCAGCGTGAACGTGAGAACCAATCAAAAGGTCGATTTATTCAGTGCATCAAGGGGTTAAAAATGGATTACAAGAATCTAACGGACTGATCAGTTAGATTCTATTTAATACCAACTGAATCTCGTCTGAGTGGAAATAAGCTTGTTGGCTTTGAGTTGCCTACCCTCGCTGCTAGACTAGTTTAGTTAGAGGAGGGTCCCAAGTCTTATTGGTGCTACCCTTGGTATGGAAGTTATGCATGAAGATAATGCTCATAATTTCCCTCCAGATCTACCTGCTATAAAATCCCGCTTTCACTTCCTGCTATAACAGGGTCTTGATTGAATTTCCTTCCTAAATAATAGATGCGAGAGCTAGAGGGCGATCCCGGTAATTACACTACATATGAAAATTACGATCATCTATTTTGAATTGAAATGCAAAAGAATCGAGAGAGAAATAAGAGTTGAAAGAATTCATTTGAGGGTCTTGTGCATACTGTGATCTTCCATTACTACATTCTTATGCATTTCTCATGCAGGTAAGTAGCGGGAATAGAAACCAACGTACAAAGGAGGCTTTGGGTACAATGGGGGCTTCTGTCTTCAGGTCTCTTCTCTCTTCTTTCCCTGCCCGCTCCTTTTATGGGTGCACAAGATCTTCTGGATAATGCTGTTGTTGATTCCTTTGGATCTAGCTAGACTGCCATTATTGATTGTAATAAACATATGATATCAGCGTGTTACTAATAAGATAGAATGATAAAAGCGCGTATCTTTGGATGTGCTCCAACCTGCATATTGATTATGGTGATATAGTTGAGATACAAGCACATAAATATCAGAATTTAGTACAATCATTTGAAGAGTCCAACCAGCACCTGTTTTCTCCCTTTATCCCCCTCAACGTGCCCCTTCACCTCAAAAAAAAAAAAAAATGAAAAGAACCAGCGCTATACAAAAAGACAAAACAACTCCGAAAGGTGTTCCTCTTCTTTCAATTCCTGCAGGGTCTATTGATGAAATATCACCTACAAAGATGTGGTGTTGGTTTACTAATTAGCAGAGAGTGCAAGTATTGTCCTACTCTGTGATGGCATGTGCTTGTTTACATAACATCATAGTTTACATCGTATTTCACAAGTCTGTTGCTGCTCTATACTTTTGTTCATTTGATTGTGGATCCTTTGCTATTGCTATCTAGTAGGGCTCAGGGTTCAGAATGTAATAACTGATACGATCATGTACAATGCCGTGCATCTAAATCAAACGCATGCCCTTTATACATTTAAACATGGCTGTTCTTTTTGCTAATGTTGGTTGAGAGTGGATTCAAACCCTCGAGACATTATTGGTCAAACATAATTTTGCTACCGCAATCTCCTCCTGCGTAAAACCCCATGTATGGTATCTTACCATATAGGACTTCTCTGGAAGATTGGTATATAATTCTAAAACCCTTATATTTTGGAAAAATTGAAGAAATTTCAAGATATGATTTATTTTTTATTTGTTGCTAGATGAAATTATTTGATAACTCGAAAATTAATGAAAGAGTGGAAAAAATCTGACTACTGGATTGCGTATTGATTCTTAATGGAGTGAGATGTCATTCCTGCCAACATGAAATTTCTTCAGTAACCGTTTTTATTTTTTATTTTCTTTTACATTTGCAGCGGCATCACACTCACAAAGCTAGTTGGCGTACTTGTTCTTTGTTTCTCAAGGACTGAAGTTTTTGTGGTATCTACCTTGCAGTTTATAATTTGTTGATCATCTGTATTACATACCGCTTTGTTCTCTGCTACTTTAAGAGCCTTGTCCGATGCCTTGCAGGTTTATTACTTCCAAATGTATCTGGCGTTGGTTCTTCTAGGTTTCTTACATGGGCTAGTATTTTTACCTGTAAGCTTCATGGACTTCCGTCGTGTTATTTAATTCAACAATTCGACATGATTATTAGGCCAAGGTTTGGACAAAAGGTTCCTGGGCTGAGAAAGCTGAGGAAATGTTGTGTTTTGCAGGTAGTATTAAGCATGTGGGGCCCACCTTCAAGATGCGTGCTGATTGAGAAGCAAGAGAACAGGCCGTCTGCTTCACCACAATTGTAATCTTCAATGTAAAATCAGTTGCAGGACGCGTTAGATTAGTACTTCACTTGTATACGTATAATTTTTTTTTTGTTCGTCTAGGGAAATAATGGGAAGAAAAATAGACGTCATCAAGAAATCGATGTTAAAAAATTGATGGGGTTCGATCTTCATATGACGGCTTTCGCCTTTTACCATTTACCAAAAATGCCAACCAATTGCACCTCATAAGAAGATACGCGGTGGTTAATTCTGTTGTATTAGCAGGAAGCTGTAACCTCCTTTCTTCCTGTCCTTTCAAATGATGTCCTAGTAACCCTCTACAGGGCAAGATACAGCAAGTTTGCCTACTGAGAGAAACTTGTGACCTGTTCGTAAATAATTATTCCTGCCTGAAATCCTTGGTCTTCACACGGACCACGTTGATTGAGAAATCCATTTTCATTTCAATCATCAATCTAGAAATTCAGTAGATGGAACGGTCCAAGGTAAGATTGTCAAACACAAAATGGGAAGAGTGTAGCTGTAACCAAAGTTAAGGAATAGAAAGGCTTAACAATCATGATTCCTGCCTTCACGGCTTCTAATATCTTACACTATCTACATTGACACTTGAGTCAAGGTTTCAGAAGCAGAAACCAAGAATCCCAATGTAGTGCCAGGACTATAATAGACAGTACCAGGTTTATTGAAAACAAGACAATTTCAACGTAATACGTTGAAGATGTTACAGAAATCATGACATGAATCAACCCATAACTTTCCTATCTCACATGATGCCTGTATCTAACTGAAATAGAAAATTGCAGACCAGCTCCTCCAACTATAATGTCTTCGACGGGAGCACTGTCCTCGCTGTAGCCTTGGGTACCCATAGAGCGCTCTCTGCTGTTCCTTTTCCTTTTTCCATTAAAAGTGATCGCAATTCTCCCAGCCAATGATATGACCAAATTAATCCAAGATGTTAGGCACAACTCCAACCAAAGATATGTAACATTGAGACTTCAACTCGCGGAAGAGTGCATGTATTTGTACAAACGGCAGCCTGATGCAACTCATTGGTACTGGCCACTACTTAACTGATCACAAGAGGCTGCTGCTACCCAAAGAGCTTCCCAAACGTTGCTGTGAATCTCTAAGGAGAGAGAGCTTAATTGTGCGGCTCCGGGACGCTCTGTTTACGTCGATACACTCCTCTAAATCAGCATTGCAGGTCAATAATACCCACTCAAGGTCATCATCCAAGTACTTGAGATGAAACCCACTCGTGTCATCTACACTAAATCGCCTCGCTATTTCTTGCAGTAAATCGTCAAATCCCCAATTACTTAGCAGGCGAAACCGGATCTTTTCTTCTCCATATGTGACTTTTACTCTCTGAGAGTTTTCATCTCGAGAACTCCCGCTGGTACTTTTTGGTACGGGTGGAAGCAACACATGTTTAGAGTGCTCACTTAGAGATTTATGGCTATGGGATCTTGGCAGGAGCTTTGGTCCTCCATCGCCTGACACGTGTAGCTCTACATCACTTCTAGCCCTCTTTAATGCACCATTCTCAGACTTCATCCTTCCTACTGAATCCTGATGAGCTGCAACACTCAATGCGCAAGGATGTTGCCGTGTCCCACGGGAACAACTTTGACTTGAACGGGAACTCTGACTGCAGGAAGAGGCGGGTGAATTTGATAGAGCAGCTTGAGGACTGAAAACGCCATCGTCCGTTAGCCTATTAACTGGCTTTGACTCGTCAGTTGGCCTTGAAGCTGAAAATGGGCTGCTTGTAGACAAATTTGGCGATGCAAGTTGTGGGAAGTTTGAATAGAAGGATTCAATTTGTAATGCACCAGAGGCACCTTGGACCGAGTCGATTACCAGTTGGATCTTTTGTAAAGAGTGACCAACCTTCTTAATCTTTCGAGAGGGCCAACGTTTTATCCCATGTTGCCTACAAATCCTTTTCAATGTGGTGGGACAAACTGTAAATTGGGAGGGAATACAAAGGTTAAAAGAATATATATGTCGTATCTCACAGGAAAAGAAGCATCTCAATTGAAAGTTCATTTCCCATTCCTCTTCCGATTGCTAACAAAATATACATCTTTAGTTTTCTTTCCACAGATTCGCCCCTACTACAGATGTAAAATTCTCTGCCATTTTTTCCCTACACCCATTCCCCTCTCTGCATTCCTCCCTATTTATACCTTTGTGTATGTTGCAACAAATATATATAACTGCTCTTTCCACTTCTAACTTCTTGAGAGGGTGTAGTACTCAGGATTTAGCAGAATGTTAAGTCACTAAAGAGATAAATTCAACTGCAACAAAAATGACTTACCACCAATACTCTTCGCAGCATCTTTTAGGCTGCCAGCAAAATATTGCCGAAGCATTTGCAAGGTGATAGCCTTCTCTGCCTTACTACGTCTTTTCTCTCCTGTTTTTTCGGTATTTAAGAGGCTGCCCTCACCACAAGTAGAATAATCTCCACCAAATGCAACGGTTTCTCTTGAACTAGAACCCTGATGATGTTGCATAACGTCCACGGGTTTCTCAGGTAACACTTCCCCTGGTTTCCCTGAAGGGAATAATGGAATGTCATTATCAATCTCTTGGGTCTCCATGTGACCCGTTGAATAGTTGGGCACTTGATAGCAGGACCTTTCTGGGTTTGGCACTTCTTGTCTACTGAGACTACCATCAGAAGGCATTATCACTGAACCAGCGGGCAAAAGTTTTTCTTCCTGCAACTCTTTGTCTGTAATAATCCTTAAGCTCCGGCAAATCTTTTGTATAATAATTGACAATGAACTGAGCAGTTTCTTTTGTTCCTCGGGATCCCTACAATCCATGGGCAAGAAGAACTCTAGGACAAAGTCGGACGCTCTCGTGTAGATGCTACGAAGGCGTATAGCAACAGCAGCACGCAGTCCAAACATCCTTGCATGGTGAGAAAGTGGATATTCTGACTTGCTATAAGAGGTCACATCAGGTGAAAAACATGGTTGGTTGGTCATAAATGCTCCTCCAGCGACTCCTTGCCCTTTCAACAAGTGGTGCTCCGAGCAAGCTTCATGAAAACCCTTAATAAGGGGTTCGGCTACATAGCAAGCAGAATCCACGGTGGAAACACACAGAACTAAGTTCTCGTCAGAATGCCTGCTTCCTCCTTTGCCTTGTTGGATGCATGGGACCCATGTCTGAGCTAAAGGCAATCTATGTGCTTCGCATGCAGATCTTAGAAGCTCTAGAACTTCAGGGAATGTAGCTTCATAGGAGCCACCACAAACCTGGTTTACAAATAGAAGAAGAAAATCAATAGTATTCTAGTTACCCTTTAGTAGTCAACCAACTTATCAATTACCTTGACATTCTGAGTGCTGGAAATTTCAGAACTCCTTAGATCAACAGCCTACATAACCAAAATAGCGCAAGAAAATCAGAAGATAGATTTGCTATCAGGTTTTGTTCACAAATAAGCAAATGTAGTTGGGAAATACGAATTTTAGATTGGAGGAACTTAACTTACAGGAAATTTTGTAAGGACCGGAAACTTAAGTAACAACAGGCTATGTTACATGGACTCGGTACAAGCGTCCGGATCGGATACGTGTCCAAGTGTTGGACTCGTCTAATTTTGAAAACCCAAGACACGGGGACACGGCAAAATATTCATATTTACTATTGTTTTTTAGTTATTTCGAAAGCAAAAAGGTGTTTTATGTGATGCATTTGGTTTTAATTGACAACTTATCTCCACTCAAAGCAACTACTAATTAAACAAAAGACTATAAGATAGTATCATAATGGCATATCCTATGAGATGTGTCGGACACATATCTCATACCCATGTCCAAGTGTCGAGTGTCCGACATGGGTACTTCACGCAAAACCAAAGAGTCCATGTAACATAGACAACAGGAGGCAAAGACGGAAAAGTCATACAAGATTAATCAATAAACACGAGTGAATGGAAGAAATGCATATAAACGACACTAAACAACAATATGTGGAGCATGAACAGACCTTTTCCCTTCACCGACTTATATAGACAGCATTTCTCTTAACATCAAGTGAATCTGCACCTATGTTACATGGACTCGGTACAAGTGTCCGGATCGGATACGTGTCCAAGTGTCGGATTCGTCTAATTTTAAAAGCGCAAGACACGGGGACACGGCAAAATGTTCATATTTACTATTGTTTTTTAGTTATTTCGAAGGCAAAAATGTGTTTCATGTGATGCATTTGGTTTTAATTGACAACTTATCTCCACTCAAAGCAACTACTAATTAAACGAAAGATTATAAGATAGTATCATAATGGCATATCCTATGAGATGTGTCGGACACATATCCCATACCCATGTCCAAGTGTCGAGTGTCCGACACGGGTACTTCACGCAAAACCAAAGAGTCCATGTAACATAGATCTGCACATGAACTACATGGTCAAGTTCAACACTGACATGTACACAATCAACAAAATTAAATTTCTAGTCACTGGCCTGCTGTAAAATAATTCGGTCTTCTCTTACATTTTTTTTCTCTTGACAATGATCGACATTGACCTGTACATGAATCCTTTACGTGAATTCATACACCAGCAATATTCAATTTCAAGTCGCTGGCCAATTATAGATAATTCAGTGTATATGATGCATATGTTTGCACAATAAAGAACAGGATTGTCGTGATATAGGAGTGTCAACTCTAAGTTGGATGCTTGTATGCATTAAGGAAGCTACCCATGGATCAGAACCAAGCCAGTTCCATTTATAAGAGCAGTAGATATGCTCAATCACTCTATACCAAGGTCTGCATGTCATATGTGCCAATAAAGGAGGAAAGAGCAGAAAAGAGAATTTCATCTATCAAGAATTAGGGTGAGAGAAGAATATGAAAACGTTGAGATGGACTGACCACCCTAGATTTCGTTCAGACAAGGCAATTCAGAAGAACTTATGTATCACATTGACCAATCCAAAGAGTAAACCATTGCATGTACAAGAAGATGCAAGAAAATATCAAATGACTAACGTCATGGTGAGGACTGTGTCCAAGATGATGATAAAATCGAGCCGATACAAATCAATACACGTCCTCTCAACTAAGAGATTAGGTAAAGCAGAAAGATTGTCGAAAGAATTAAGAGAACCGACCTCTAGAGCTTTGCAAACGCTTTCAAGCTCTGGAGCATATTTGATATTTTGAGTAGTCGTGACAACCTCAATAACACCTAAGCACCTGTGACTGCCTTGTTCAAAAACTGGAACAGCAAGGGTTCCACGGACATCAAACTGCTGAGCATGACCAACTCGTGGGTACTCTTCCCTACTAAAGAACCGAACATCAGGAGTCCATTCAGGAACCCTGCTTGTGTAAACACGGCCAGGCAATCCGACTATTTCCTTCGAATCTCTGTCAGCAGCGAACTGATACTTCCTTGAAATATCTCGGTAACTTGCAAGATTTGGGCAGTTAAGATCAAGCGAAAAAGGCTGATCATTAGTGCTTAGAACATTTCTGCCAGCTCTATCTACTGGCACCCATATTTGAATAAGAATATTCTTGTCTCTTGTGCGATCTTTCATGTACCCAAGTGCTTGTACCATTCTGTCCATTACAGATAATGCAGGGCCATGGCTAGCACTTGGCCCAATCCACCACCTTCTGCTTAGCTCAGAACCTTCACTCGATTTATTTCCAGATTGACTAAAACCTCTGGCAAAGTTCACAATATTCCCTCCAAGAGATTGAATTTCAGCATGATGTTGTCCTTGCAGTTGACTAACAGATAGATTTTCGGGTAGAGATGATATTTGTCTCTCTTCTTTACTGTCCCTTTGTGATAAACTCCCACTCGATTTTCCAGTGAGAGTCTCCAAAGTCGGCCACACATATGAAGGGTCAAAGAGGGCATCGGAAGTGGAGGGACTAAAGTTTAAGAATTCTGATCCATCGGTTGTCTCCAACCAACATCCTTCTAGCAAGAGTTCATCCATGATATCCAAATCCATGAAAGAATCTGGTGGATTGCCCGACATGTTACTGGGAGGGAAAACTCCATCATCCATTCCTGAACTTTTCCCAACACCCCAAGGTGTAATACTACACTATTCAGTCCAAACCCCAAAACATTAACCTTGCCAAGTACACTGCAATCTCAAGTTATTCCCGTTCGGGGCCGAATCTGTCCAAATTTCCCGAAATCCTCAAGAAAATTCCAGAAATGCAATAAAAAAACCAATGCAAACACAGAAATGATAGCAATATATGCAGGTACAGAAATCTTATCACCTGCTTGAAAACCACGAAAGAAGAACAGCAGGCATATTTTATCCAAAGAAGACTCTATTTCCACCCCTTAATATGCTAATTCACCCCATCATTTGTCGCTAAAAGGTGTCACAAAAGTACTTTTAAAGCGACAAAAAAGGGGTGAAAAAGCATATAAGGGAGTAAAAATAGCATTTTCTTTATCCAAATGGATTTCACAAACTTCTATCCTCACATATCTGATTTTCTTGCAGAAATCATTATCAAATCAGATTAATCAATCAAAGAGAAACCGATATGACAATACCCCAAATACTTCAAAGTCACGGTACAGTAAATGATTTGGTTCATCCCTCGAGCCCTTATATTCAAGATTCTCACTTTACCCTGGTATACACACACACACACACACACACACACACACAGCTCAATCTAAGGTGATAATCTTAGTACATGCCCATGAAAGAAGAAAATTGACTTGTCTTATCCAATTGGGTTTGTGCTAGCCAGGGATATCTGATTTTCTGTCAAAGTTGCAGAAATCATCATCAACATCTTTTGTCAATCGAAGAAAAAACCTATCTCATAATACTCCAAATTACAGTATAAGGAAATTGACTTGGCCAGGCCCTAGAGTCTTTGCTCCTTACATTCAAGCTGCTTACCCGAACACACACAGACACAAGCTGAATCTAAGCTGGTAAATTCAAAGGAACACAATCTGTGATAACCAGAATTTATTGTAAAACACAAAAGATGAACCGGACAAAAAAGGAAAACAGAAAGTGTAACTCACAACAAAAAGATTCTTAAATATTCCACGTAGAGGTACTTCTTCTGTTGCCTTGAATGGCCTTAATAAGCTTTAACGACCATCAGCAAAAGCCAACAAATGGGTCACACGAAGCTTATAGATTTGACTTGGTGAAACCCCCTCCACGAAGAAAGAAGGAGAGAGGAACAAGAATCGGCTCTCTCTCTAGTTATTGTCTGTGTCTGTGTCTGTCCTCCCCAATTCCTATGAACTGTTCATAGCCAGTTCTTTGCTATTGAAGATTCTACCAATTACAAACCTTTTCGAAGACCCCACCAAATGCCCCTATTGGGATTCCCGCAGTTAAGTTAACAGTAGAGAGAGAAACACTCCATCTGCATAAGTATTCCTAAGATGTAGTAATATAATAACAATAATAATCATAATAATAATTAAAGATATATATAATATAATAATAATAATAATAATAATAGAAGTGTATGTAATCTTCGTTGTAACATGTAATGCCGTGTGGCGGGCGAGTAAGATTTTAATAAGATGATACAATTATTAATTGATAAGAGAATAATGTTTTAAACGTCAGTTGTACCGCTGTTACATTGAAGTGTTTTTAATTTTCACGTCGTAGTAAGCTTGTATTTCTTATGTATTAATCACAAGGATTTCTGTCATTTGAGGTCTCTTTTGCCCGGAGTAGTTAGGCTACTTTTCGAGGAAAGCAAAATATAATAATTCAATTAATTTCGTTACAGACATATTAAAAAAAAGGATATTTACATAATTGCATAAGATTAAATGCAGCACACATAGTCTAAAAACCAAGCACATATGCTTTCGTCTTGTGGCTATCGAAACTTGTTTAGCTTCGACATGTTGAATATCCTTGCCCCGTCCTTTGCCATCTTGCTTCTGTCCTTTTTGTGATGGTCTAGCCGGAAAAAATGATATTTTCCAAGTGCAAAATGAATATCATTTAGTAGTCTGTGGTCCGATGTCCTACGTCATTGCATAGTGTAAGTAGAAAAAAAAATTACGACTACTTGCTTATACGTGTAATACGTAATTTAAACAATCAACTCTATTTATAGTTGAAATTTTGTAACATTTTTTTTACCGACATATAAAAATAAAGAATATCTAAATATTATTGTTTTATAATTAATGCTGTAAAATGTTGAGGGGTAGAGAGTAAAAGGAAGTGACACATGCTTGCCGGTTGATAAGGCTCAAGGATTTAAGTTATCAAAAATTAATAAGTTGTCAAAATTAAATTAGAAGGAGATCATCTTGTCATAATTGTACTTTGTTGATAGTGTCTTGGGAGCAGGGTTGAAGGTCTTTCCATATTTAGATTTTGGAATCTCTTTGCGTCGTGATGTAAGCACCACTTGGCTACTACAACTTTATTATTAGCAGTACAAATTGGAGACCAACGCTCCACAAAAGGGCGCGTGACTCTATTTTGCCTGTTAATGCACGACCAACCCACGTTATTAGCGCTTTGCAACCTATCGTTTTTATGACACGTAAGCGTAATGTCATTGGTTTTGAAAAGAAAAAAAGCTAGAGTTACTGAAAGTTTCTTCTTCACGCGCTTAGGTAGCGTGCATTTATTGGTTATCTTCGATGATGACGCGTTAGTTAACAATAATTCCTCCTTTTGGCTATCAATTTTCTGACCAGTTCGATGATATAGACATTGCAGCCAAATTTTGTTATGTTAATTCGTGAGATGAATGAGTGAACGTTGATCATATGACTTTGGCTACGTAAGTAAGTACAAAATAACTAGGTGATTGTAACCAACCTATTTAAGCTTAGGCATTGACTTGATACATAAACAAGTGAAAGCGAAGCAATCTCGAGGGTTTATATTTGAGCTGAAACAACCGAACGAGATCAAGGTGAGAGCAGCATAATGATGTCCTCTTTCCTGTGCAAGATGACCGCTTCGAAACAAGAGCAAAAATAAGCATCTCATCATCAAGGGTTAGTTCAGTGGTCCTCAGGTAGAGATGTTAAATGAGCCGGGTGGCCCGCGGGCTGGCCCGGCCCGTTTTTGGGCCCGGGCTGACCCTAACCCTTAGGGCTTGGGCCAGGGCCAGGCCAAATTCTTTGAGAAACGGGCCCGGCCCGGCCCTAAAACGGCCCTTTTTGGCCCGGCCCTAAAATGGCCCGGGTTTGGCCCAGCCCGGCCCCGTTAGCCCCCCCCCCCCTAATTTTTTTTCTTTTCTATTTTTTTTGAAGTCTATTTTATTACATTATTATTTTTTTGATATTTTGCATCTTTTTAGTTAAATTAATAGTTTTTGAGGTGTTATTGAATTCATATGATCAGTATTTTCTTTAACATACGCAGAGAAGTATGGGTGTGTGGTGACTGTGACGTGTTTTTGATGATTTCTGAGTGAGCTTTCATTTATTGTATTTTACAGAATTTGCTTTGTGTTCTACATCACAAGCTAAGAGAATAATTATAAAAATAATTATCATGTATTCTAAACATAAATAAAAATTATGTATTCTTTTTGTTTCAAACCAAAAGAGGTGAATTGAATTCTAAATTTAATTTCATGAAGTGGGTGACGTGTTAAAGAGCCTTGAAGAATAATCTCATGTTTCTTTAAATGACCAAAGAATTTGAATGTAACAAGAAAAGATGTTATTTTATCTTCATCGATCTCGTTATTGTTTTTGTTTGATCTACTCTATTTTTCTTTGACATTTACAGGTTTTACACCATATTACGAAAGAGATTGAATTTTGCACTTAAAATCAGTATGTATGGGCTAGAACAACTAGTTTTTGTACTTAATCCGTGGTTAATGGTCAATCAACATCAATTTGCCTTTTCGAAAGGGGGTTAATTCGTGAAAAAGTGATTGTATACTCAGTGGTCCGTTTACAAAAACTTTGCCCTTTGTTGAAGAAGAAGTTTTTATAATAAAAAGTTGGGAAGAAAGAAAAAAAAATTGGATTGGGCCCGGGCCCGGCCCAAGCCCGGCCCTAAATATTGGGCCTAGGGCCTGGGCTTGGACTGGGCCCATATATCCCAGGTTTTAGGCCCTGCCCGACCCGGCCCGTTTTTCATTTGTGAGGCCCGGCCCTGGCCCGATTTCATTGGAGGCCCGCTGGGCCTGGGCCGGGCCGGCCCAAGCCCGGCCCATTGACAACTCTATCCTCAGGATCTCAACTGATCAGGTTCCCCGCCTGAGTTTGAATCCTATCTGCCGCACTTGTTGCTGACAAACTTACGTCCTCGTCCTGTATGTGTTTCACACACTGATTCTTGTTTGCTTCGGCCCCAACATAGGTACAGAAATTGGGGACTCAGATGTATATGGTGCCCTTGTAGGTCTCTGAGGCATAATACTCTCTGCTATTTGAATTAAAGTCTTAAGGTCCATTATTTATGGAATCAAAAAAAGAAAAAAAAATCATGGTGGAAGAAGAAAAGCTGTACCGCTTATCATCATCCCTGTACCTTGTTCATGTAGTGGAATCCAGGATTTGTGAGGAGCGTGGACTCCATTTGATGAATCAGCCCCATCAGTTCATTCATGAGAGCATGACGCAGATGCTTCGGCCTCTGACAAGTTCAAAGGATTCTTTCTTCATTTCTTTAATAATGGTGTCCTTGGCTCTGCTCATTCCTAACTCTGTTTTCGCCATTAAACAAATACAGCAAAGCTCTTTTACTATCATTTCCTCCACTCTACCCATAAACTACATTTCCTCTTTACGTGACGTTAGGATCCTCTGAAGTTGGGCTAACGTGGGTTCTCCGATGACATGCAGCAACAAATGCTTACAGCAAACTCATATTGTGGGTTACTTAAATCGTGATTGACTCTGTTTTGTTTACGTTTCTATAGATCTCGAAAGAGCGAGTTTGAATGTAAACTATAGAGTTTTAGTCTACCAAACTAAACTTAACAAGCTCGCGAGCTTGTTGAAAGTGTTTAAACATGGTATGTTTTTCTTTACTATTCAATTTTGAATAGGTAAGTCTGAGCTCGAATAGCTTGTTTCGTTTTTTAATTCTAACCTTGATAAGTAGCGTATTTAACTGTTTCGTTTCTTAGGTGTATTGTTACTGTCATCCAAACAATAATTGACGCCCCATAAGTTTTTTTTCCGTAGAAAAGCATAATAGCACTAATAGATCAAAAGTGTGGTCACCTTATGGTGAATACCGATGATACACCAAGAGATTCAAAAAGAACTTCCAACTAACCTATATTACAAGAGAAGTACAAAGCCAAATATTTACACAAAATACACACTTATGACACAAAGGAAACTAGAGATCTTGTTGCGGCAAAAAGTCATACACCCAGTCTTGATAGACGGCAATACGTGCATGACGGGTAAAAACAGCTAATGATCTGAATTTTTTGAGCTGATATGTCGGCGCCCGTAAGTTGGAGGAAAACAAGAACACAAACTCTGTTAAACCGGAGGGGGGTTAAATTTCCCGGCCATTATTATTTTCTCTGCTGGAATTCTAGAATTCCATCGCCACTGTTTGTATCCTCTACCAAAAGGCTAATTACAAGTAGGCAATAATGCATGCAATATAAACAAGTTGAAGACCATGGAAGCGGTGCAATGCACAAGCACAGAAGGGAGAATGCAATCATAAGCTGGTAATGTTTTTCTAAGACTGTCATGTTCAAGGGATAAAAAGCATCTAACTTTAGAATTTGATAAAGTTTGACTTGTTTAAGCTATCTGGTACTGCGTAACACTGCCATACATACATGCCAAAAGCACTGTCAACTGGACCCAACTTGAACGACCCCAAAACTCACCTTTTTCCTAGGTTTAGCAGTGTAGAAGAACATCTTGATATCCCTTTTTAGGAAGAGTTATGTTATTTTTATTCGGTCGGCCGTCGCAAAAAGAATTATGTGCCATCACTGATGAACTTTTTAGCGAGAAAAGAGGGCGTAAACAACTAGTAAACTTAATGTTTAGCCCCCTTTTCATGGTGGAATGTGGAATTGATGAAAGTACTTAATGAAAAAGCTTATCAGAAAAAAGTTTAACGTTTAAAAGCAGGAAATGCAGAATCAAATTTGTGTGGGTGGGTGGGTGGATGGGTTGTTGGGAGGAGTACACATTTTTACTTGAGGATAATCAGGACATATATGACTTTAATTTATAAAGACTCGGACATCATCGGGATTAGAAGTTATATACATGCAAGTTTGATACACATTTGTTTGCACAAAGTAAAATTGTAACGCATCAGCCTGACAAGGCTGATTCATTCAAAGGACATCGAGCATGTCAGGTCACCAAGGAACTAGGATCGGCCTGAGAACAAGTCTTCGCTTTAGGTCGTTTCGTCTTAGAGCAAGTTGGTGACTATCTAATAAAATTGTCAAATCAAGAGCAACAATGACTAAACGACACGTTACTAGATCAGAGCAAAGGAAGGACCTATGACCTCCCTCTCACAAACCTTAAAAGTTTTAACAGTGCAACGTGTCACCTAAAGAAGAGTCGTAAAAAACGTAACAGAGTCTGAATAAAAACTTACCTAAAAAGATAAAACAAGAACCTATACAACCTCAACACGTGACATAGTCAGATCAATTAAAAAAATATCTCAATATGAGGGTAAAACCGGCACGCATGAACACGTAAATGCTCCAGATTAGATTGACTGTTTCGTAAAATCCTTCAATTGCAAGACATGACAAACCTCAGAATATTTGACTACATAGAAAACGTTGAAATTTTGATTGAAGAATGTAGCCAAATATTAACAGTGTAGTTGAGCCTTTTCAAAGTGTCATACGCTAGCACGTGACAGTGAAAAAGACCACCACCAAGTAAAAAAGTCCTCCGATGCACCAAGTAGATGGGCGTCCAAGACTCATGACTGCTTTCAACGTTCAAAAATTCAATTTATTCCACATTTGCCATTTGACGGTAGAAAACAGAGGCGTGCAATACCAAGAAAATAAGTAAGGAAAACGAACCACCACCAGAACGAAGGTGTGAATGATTCAGAGCAGTGATCATCACTTACATTGGGATTCAATCTCTCACAGTTATCTTCACCCATTCTTCTTACAACTCATTTCTTGCTTCCCGTGACTTGTGCTTCTTAGGAAGGTCAATTTCCCCCCCTCCATACTCAACTCTCCCTTTTCCCTCCAGGGTGTAGCAGGTGCTAGTAACTGACAATGCAAATTATAATCACGATTCAAGACGACATTGATTTAAGATACAGGTAGGCCTATATGTAACAGTCAAATGTAATTGCAAGAGGGGGCAGCAGGCGGCGCTGGTGTTGGGGGGGGTGGGGGGGTGTTAGGTTGGGGGGAAGGATAATCAGCACATATAACTTTAATTTATTAAGACCCGGGCATCATCAGGTTTAGAAGTTACATACATGCAAGTTCGTTTTCTATATAACATGACTGTAACCGAAGGACTACAATTGACGTCGCACTCCCAAACAACTGGCGTCCTCTCTTTAACTACTCTTTCTCATGCTCATCGTCAACTCGGTATGGACTGGTGCCAGCTTCAGATGCTCGGCTTCACGTTGAGACGAGAAGCTAGCTTCTGACCAAGAGATTTGTCAGCCTGCAGCATATCCCATAATTCAAATGAGTACAATTTTCAATCACTTCCGACATTAGTATAACCACTGCCAATTCTACACAATTTTAAAAAACGGATTGAAAGGCACCAGAATCAGACCTGAGACCAGTATGAGATCCAAATACTGCGAATCTCATAAGTGACCCGCGGGTCAGATAGAGCATCAACCCACTGGCAGATGAATCGCTCTTGCCTGCCAAAAGGAAAAAGGTAAAGTCACACGAGAGCGACTAGGTCTCAATACATTTTTACAGCAACCGAGGGATCATACCTGTCTGGTGCAAAGGATCGGTATCTCTCCCCTGGCTGCTTGAAGTTGTTCTCTTTCTCAATCATACACTACATTCAACGAAACCAGGTTATTGCACGTTATTAAGTATGTGCACAGGCGTGTCTTACCAACTGCTGTACATGACAGTAAATTCAACAAGTAAACGTCCAACTCAGTTCAGTGAAGCATCTTTCAGAAAATTCTTGGAATAAAATGTGTCTCGGCTACTAACAAAGTTGCAAACGTGAAAATCAAAAAGTGGCTTTTACACTAACCATACAGACAACCGCCCCGTAAATAGTATACAGCAGGTATGGTTCATTGATCATGGTCCTTTATTTCACTCCCACCACAACGACTGCCTAAAGTTATCAGGGGCCAACATCACAAACACGCATAACATGTTTTCAGCAGTTCTACATTCTTAATGAAGTAATCCATAGAACAGATGAAATGCACGGCTTCTGCGAATACTTTTACCCAAATCAGTGTCCAAGCAGTGGTTGAACACTTCAAAATGAAGTAGATACCATGCTGGATAACTAATAGATCAGCCGGGTGCAGACTAATATTAGACACCGCGCTGTAAATAACAACTCAAAGTCCAAAATAAACATCAAACCCAAAATTTAAAATGAGATAAGCTAACTCACCCTATCACGGCGTCCTGTCAAGATAGGAGGAGGAATGGGGTGCCTCTCAGCATGGCGAACAGGATCAAACCTTGAAGGGAAGTAATTGACCTGAAAAGTGCCATAGAATTAAATAAACTTATTTGAACAACACCACAGACAGAAGACTGCAATCCAACTGTAACACTTGGAAGTGTGCTAATGTCTAAAGCAAGGCTACTTAAAGAGCTAAATACCGGACAAAGTATTGACTCAACTATTTCAAAAGAGAACAAAAGAGGTGGCATAATACCTCCTCATCCCTGTGCATGAAATTCATGAAGCCTTCATGGTGATTGTTGTGATGAGCACACTTGGGAGCATTAGCTGGGAGCTGCAGATAGTTGGGTCCAAGGCGGTGCCTTTGCGTATCAGCATACGAGAATATCCGAGTTTGGAGTAGCTTATCATCAGAATAGTAGACCCCAGGAACTATAATTGCAGGGCAGAAAGCAAGCTGTTCATTTTCTGCAAAAAAGTTGTCAATGTTCTTGTTCAGGACCAAGCGTCCCACTGGCTGCAAAGGCAAAATGTCCTCAGGCCAGGTCTTGGTTACATCAAGTGGGTCAAAATCAAATCTGTCCTCGTGATCGGGATCTATAATCTGGATGAAAAGTTTCCACTCAGGATAATTGCCTGCTGCTATGGAGTCATAAAGATCTTGGGTGGCATGGCTGTGATTAGATCCTCCAACCTTAACGACTTCATCCCCAATCAAACACTTCACCCCGCAAGTAGGCTTCCAGTGAAACTTCACATAGTGTGCTTTCCCAGCCTTGTTAATAAGAGTATAGGTGTTAACACCAGATCCCTCCATGTGCCGGTAATCTTGTGGAATACCCAGATCATCAAAGAGGAAGGTGAACATGTGCAAGCTCTCTGGATGGTGTGAAAAGAAGTCGAGGATTCTCCAGTTTTCCTGGATGTGGGACTTAGGATTGGGCTTAAGAGCATGAACCATATCTGGGAATTTCATTCCATCACGGACGAAGAAGACGGGGAAATTGTTTCCCACCAGATCAAAGTTACCCTGAATTCATAAGAAAAGGCCCTAAATATCAACAAGAAATCGTCTTGATACAAAAGAACCCCAACCCAAAAGTGAAACAGAACTAACAAGAAGAGGCTTTTGAATCCTTGCCTCATATACACCAACAAGGAAACACTAATCAACCTAGTGCACAATAGAATAGGATTCACTGCGGGCAACAATGTGCAATACACTTCAGAAACTGCAAGAAAGAATTAGATCATCCTACCTCTCTGGTGTAAAACTTCACTGCAAATCCTCTGGGATCCCTTAGGGTTTCAGGGCTTCCACGCTCATGGATGACAGTGGAGAAACGAACAATAACAGGTGTCTGAACTCCAGGGGCACGAAGAAAATCAGCACATGTGAGGCTAGAAATATCATGAGTGACCTCAAAAAACCCCTTGGCGCTGGCACCCCTTGCATGGACAACACGTTCTGGGATCCGCTCACGATCAAAATTAGCAAGTTTCTCCACTAAATGATAATCCTCAAGGAGAATTGGACCTGTGAAGAAATGGAAAATTTAAATTAATGAAACCTCGCTTTCACTCCACAATCAAGTTTCAGCAAAATTCTACCGACAGGACTCCGGTGGACAGAACCTACAAGAGTTGGCATTTGGATGTAGCTAATATGTTTCTCTCAAGGCCATTAAATTCACTAATATGAGCCATAGTGAAGAGTGGGGTTCTCTGGTAAAATAACAACACTGCAAGCTTTGGACCAACTCATTTAGGAAGAAGTCGGTCAATGTCCTCACAAACAAATTTGAGGCAATCTACCGGAAGGAAGGTATGTAATAGGATAAAGGTGAAATTGAGGAACTAAGAAAATCAAACCACGTTTGTCTCTAAAGATATCTAAATCAATGTTTGCTATGTAAGTTTTGAAGAAGAACATATAAGATCGTGGGTGATAAACAAAATGGGACTTCTAATATACAGGATCTCACAATTACAAGCCTGTCAACAACTAAAAACAACTTATACAAAGGGCTCATGTCCTGTCACGTCATCCAGGCACAAATTATATAGACAGCAGAACATTCAACTCCAAGATTAGGAACTTAAAATCGATGAAGATGTGAATGCTGACAGCAAATAAGACATTTCTAAACTGATCAGTACCACCTGATATAAACATGCTTCATTAGATACTAACGTGAAATGGATGTCAACAATTTCACAAAGAAAAAGACATCCAAACACATTGGAATTCCCATACATTCACTTGCAATCATCACTAATGGCATACTAGAAACACAATTAGGACTCAGTAACTCTCAATATAAGTTATCACCTGTCATCAACAATAGAAATAATTGCAAGGAAAGTACCTCTAGTTCCGACAGTCAATGATGAGTTATTGTTCCATACTGGAGCGCCAGAGTTTGTCGTCCAGAAAGGGGAATTATAAGCACTTGATGGGCGGTACTGCATCAACAAACAGAGAAATAAATAATTAGGCAAGTACGAACAAACCTCTTGTCCAGATCAACCGTGTCTCCAGATCCAAACATGGTTCTATGTGTTTCTAGTAACAGAAAAGTCTATCATTTCTCCTATCAATACCAAATTTTGTAACTTGGCATTCTATGGTGGGGCATCTAGACCTAGATTAGAATTGCCTGAACCATCTCAATGACATATAATTCCCATGTCTTCTTCTCAATTTGTGCCTCCCTACCTGGCTACCTTTCTTAGGAACATCCACATTCCACATTCTCCAAAAAATTTAGTTGCGTGTCCGTGTACTAAGAAGTGAACACGAAAACTGATATACTTGATACAAGGAAGATTGCCAGATGAACAAAGACGGCAAATGTGAGTGAGCTGAAACCTTGGGTTCAACGAATCAATTTCAGGAACTGTCATATTGGGGGAAAAACCTGAGCTACAACAGTTGGAGTCGGTAAAAATTGTTTCAAGTTGGGGTAAACTGATTTTTGGAGATTAAAAAGGTGGAAAAAATTGGCTAAATAAAAAAATTGAACAACGAACTCATGAAAACCAAATTGAATTAATATTCCAGATCAAAAAAGTAAGGCAACAAAAACTGCAATCTCGAGAGCAATTTAACATGCAGTACTCTCTTGTTCTACACAATTTTTCTCTCTCTGCAAATTCTTAGAACAGATTAAGTTCATCCAAACATTGAATTACTTCACCTAACTCGACTTGTGAAGCGAAAAGGTAGAAACATAGAATCGAGAGCACCGGATACAATTAGGAGCAAACAATCTCAGATACACAAGCAATAAAAGCTTCGAGGGAACAGAAACTTGTTTACCTTGTTAGGATCCATGGCGAGATGTAGGAGACGTAGAGATTGATCTTTCCGGTGGGTGTGGGTGTGTGTGTGTGTGTGTGTGGGCGGGGGGGGGGGGGGCTTATCTATCTGCACGAATAAATGATGGAGAGGGTTAAAAAAAGCTCGGCTCGCACTTCAAGTCTTTCTGGGTATTTATATACCTCCTCACCACGGTAAATTAGCTCTTGGCGTCAAGTTCTCGCGACGTGTTGGGTACTACAATCTCTCGTCCCCGTGTTGTCCGAAAAATCTTGTTTGCTTTTTTTTGATATACACGAGAAAAATATATATATTTCTAAACGAAATTTTTTTATAAGATTTCAGTGTAGCGAGTATGCGTGTTATTTTTCAAGAAGGTTAGAGCTGGTAAAATGACGCCGCTTGTCAACTCCATTTGACCGTCTATATTGTCAAGATAGACGGCTCAGATCACCATTTGTTTTTAAGTGAATTTCGTCGTCCGTCCCATTATAAAGCGCGGGACTATAAAATTAAAAAAAAAAGAATTTGGTTCATTCATCCGTGAATGTTAGATTGTGTTGGTAACTAAACTTAAATCGCGGGACGGGTAAGAAAGCTCTCTAATATATTATGCATGGATATTTCACTTGAATAAATATATTTTACAAGTAATATTACCAATAAATCTGAATGTGCCAACAAACTCTTCTTATTTTGTAGAAAAGAATTGATTTTCAAGAACAAATACATATTCTAATCAATTCAAATACATTAAAATTTAAGTTGATGCTTGCTTTCTTGCACATTTTTTAAGTTACAATGTACATGAATATTCCATATAAAATTTGATACATTTACATGATATATACCATAAACCATTTATCGCGATTTGATCTGCACGATTTAAACTTGAACTCCCGATACATCATTTATCGTGCGCTAGCCTAACGCTTCAAATCGTCATCTTCATGGTAAACACAAAAATAAGAAAAAGAATCAAATGTTTTTAAGGTCAATATTTGATTTTGTCGGCTTGGTAAAGAGAAGCCAAAAATCATCAGCTGGTTCAGGTTCTTCCAGCATGCAGCATGTGGCCCAAAATCTCGCACCTCCAGTTTGATCTCGCCGATATATCACTTCCCTGGTAAAAGCTATTGGGTCCCCCACAAGGACCAATTATGATCCATCTATCGATCTATTCTATTAATTATAAAAACCAAAACAAATACACAAACAAAGAAATGCAAAAAGCAAATAAAATGAGGACGTCATGATTTTATGGGGTTCCCCTTATCCCGTTTCGCAAAGTTTATCCTTCAGCTGCATCAGAGCCACCCGTGGCAGCTGATGACCTGGACCTCTTGCGACACGACACGTGGGCACTATGGCTTTGAAATGTGTGCCGCTCATGCTAATATTGGGCTTCCCGAAGCCATTTTGGATTTTTTTTTTCCAGTGTGAACGCTACCAAGATGCCCTCTTTAAGTTTAGCCTTTAGGTAGCCGATAAGGTTCAATTGGGCCGCATATTCCGCCTCGTGGCCCACCAGTCGGAAATTAGTACTACAACAGCGAGAAAAATCATAAGAATTTTTATTTTCAATATTATTATTTTTTGATAAATTGGCAGGATTTTTTGTAAAATCAGTAAGAAATTATGGGTTAAGAGGTGGGGAAATGGACTCAAGCAGCATGTGGCCCTTCTTCCTCTTGCAGGTGTCATGCTCTGTAACCATTCCCCATGAAATTGGCAAACCCAAAGTGAGCTTTACCTTTTTACAGTGCACAAGTTGTGTTGAATCGTGGCGAATGCCTTTTTTTTTTTCTTTTATTGAATGAAAAGTATCTATCTATCTCAAGACTACCGCAATCCTTTGGGCTGTAACAAAGCAGGGACTTTTAGATAGAAGTGTCAAATGGGCCGGGCTTGGGCCGGCCCAGTTCAAGCCCATCGGGCCTCCAGTAAATCGGGCCGAGGCTGGGCCAAGGGGATTGCCAACTGGGCCAGGCCAGGTTCTGGGGATATCTGGGCCCGGTCCAAGCCCAGGCCCTAAGCCCAACATTTAGGGCCGAGCCCGGGCCCAAATTTTTTTAAAATTTTTTTTTGGCATTTTCTTGTTATTCAAGGTAAGAGTTTTAATTATGGTAATTTGTTGTTATTGTTTAAGCAAATTGTACTATAGGCATGTCCAATATTCATAATTTAACGAACATAGTCTTTATCTTTTTATTTCATTAAAAATCATATACATTAAAGATAAATGTGTTTATAGGCCCTCCTCCTTTTATTCGGGCTTGGGACCGGCTGCTTGTAAACAAACAGGCGAAGTTACCTATTTTTTTATATATACAAAAAAATATCTATCTTGCTTGTAAAAACTTATTATATATATATATATATATGAAAAATATATATATATTTTGTGAGAAATTTTATTCTTAAAACTTAAGAGAAAAATAAAAAGAAATTACCTAATCATCCGGAAGTACTTCAACATCCGAGTCACTGCTCTTCCTATCATCAATCGGTTTATCTTGCTCGCGGTATTTCGCATCAAGATAATCCTTCCAACATACACATAGCTCGAGCGACTCGGGGTTAAGACGACTCCTCCTGTCATCCAAAACCCTCCCGCTCGCTGAAAATGCCGACTCTGAAGCAACCGTGGAGGCTTGCACTGGCAGTACATCCCGTGCAATTTGGGATAAAGTTTTATACATGTTTTGATTTTGTTTCCAAAAATTTAACAAATTAAAATTAACCTGTTCTTGCATTGATAAATCAGAATAATGATCAGTATTTGAATATACACCAATCTCATTAAAAGAGAAAAAAGTAGACGAACCTGCCGAATTAGAAGTACCTTCACCTGGTAGTTGTCTTGCTACTAGATGTTCAAAGCCCTTAAGGTATGGCGCATAATACCTCTCAGCAGTCGATGATGAAGCTCGCCCGCGCACGTCAGCAGAATTACGATAGAGGTTGAACAGTTCCTCAAATGTCTTGCTCACTTTCGCTGTGAGTGCGGTTGTATCCTCTACTGTGTAGCACATTAATTTCGATATCTCTTGTATCGAGACGTTCACGCCATGCAACTTTAACCTAGGATCTAAACAAGTAGCCACAGCAAAAATAACAGGCAGTTCACTCCAATATTTATTAAACTTTTTATCCATCACTTTTACTATTTCCTTAAAGGGTCCTATATATCTCCATTTTGTTAACATTGTAGCCATCTTGAGAATTTCTATTACAGCGAGAGGAGAGGTGGGATAGTACGTACCAGACAATAAATTGGTAGACGTGTAAAATACCTCCAAAAATTCAGCTAGGTATGTGGCCATCTGCCATTCCTCTTGAGTTGGCAAGCCGGCTGGGAACTGGGTTAGTAGAAAATGCGTATAGACTTCTCTGTATGCCAGAATGTGTAAAAGCATATGGTATGTAGAGTTCCACCTGTGGACCACATCTGTAACTGCTCTCCTGCGAGGCATATTATATTCAACACACAACGTTTTAAATTGTTGTGTTCTCGGACTCGAACTATTAACATACGCTGTCATACCCCTCATTTTGACAAGAATATCTCCTGCAGCAGCTAAACCATCTTGAACAATTAAATTAATTATATGACAAACACAACGAACATGAAATAATTTACCAGAAAGTACAGGTTTGAGGCTCTCCTTTAAAGCATCAACAGCAGCTGTATTGTTAGAAGCATTATCAAAACTAATACTCATAATCTTATCTTTAATTTAAATGTGGTACATGCTTTTAATATAATAGTAGCAATGTTCATTCCATCATGCGGAAAAGGAAAGAGCTCGAAAGCGATGATTCTCTTGTGCATAATCCAATCTGCATCAATCCAATGGGCGGTCACACAAGTATAACTAACAAAAGTAAACAGAGATTGCCAAATATCAGAAGTAAGACTAACTTTACCGTCAAATTTATCGAAATAATCGATCAAGCGTGCTTTAGCAGCATTATACTGTCGGAGTGCATCGGATCTAGTTGTGTTTCTATGAACCTTTTTGTACAAAGGTTGAACGTATGTGTTCATATATCTAGAGTGCTTAGCATTATCGGCAAAAGAAAAGGCTTGTTCATCGTGAATAACAAATTCAGCGAGACCGTCTCTTTGCTCTCGCTGATTATAAACAAATAACTTACCGTCAAAAGATAACTGCGTTTGGGTAGGTTCGACGTGGCCTTGTCGAGGTGCACACTGAGGGTAATGCCTGTTAAGATGTCCATTACCACTACCAGACGAAAATAATTTAGCACAGTACTTACATCGAGCTTTTCGGATGCCGTCCACCGTAACTACATCAAAATGATTCCAACACTCGGCTTTCTTTTTTTTCCCCTTTTGGACTTCTGGCTCATTACCGGAGGCATTGCTCGGCCCTTCTTCATCATGACCAGGCATAGGGTTAAGATTATGCCACGGAGTAGTAGCTTCGCCAACCGAGCTGCGTCCTTGACTATAATGCGGGGGGTCTTGATCAGGCGTGTATTCAAAATCTGGAATGTTTTGATTGAACTCCCAATTGGCTTGGGTATCTATCATACAGCCTGTACTCATTCGTCCAGGAACGAATGGTTGTGGTGGTGCTTGGATTGGTGTTTGTGATGGCCGTGGTGCTGGCGCTTGTGCTGGTGGTGTTTGTGATGATGATGATGTTTTTCGTGATGATGATCCACGCTTCATTTTCTTCAATAATCCAGCCATATTTGACGCTAAACTAAAATTAGTAAGAGTAACTAAATACACAAGTATAAGAGCAGTAATTAGTAATTAGAAATAACAATTAAAAGAATTAAAGAGTAACAAATGAATCACTGAGGGTAATTCGAAATTGGAGAGAGTTAGTAATTAAAAAAAATTTAGTAATAGTAATTGATAAATATAAAAATTCACTAATTACTAATTACTAGACAAAAGAATTAGAGAGTAACAAATTAATAAGAGGAGTGGTTAGTAATTAAAATTTAGCAAAAGTAGTAATTAGTAAACAAGAGTAATAATTGCAAGAGTACTAACTAGTAAATAAGAGTAGTAATTAGCAAGAGTAGCAAAGCTTGTAGAAATGTAGAATGTTTATATAAGAGAGAGTAAGAAGATTGGTGTGAAAAATTAGAGAAAAATGGTGTGAATTTATAGATTTTTGAAACTTCACAAAAGACCAAAATACCCTTAAAAACTATCCGTTTATAGTTGTTGGGAAGGGTAAGAGTGTAAAAACCTTAAAAGAGTTGAAAAAATAAACTTGGACCAAAATACCCCCCAAGTAGCCGTTATTTTGCTGTTGGGGGGGTAAAAGTGAAATTTATGGGAGAAAGGGGAATAAAGCTGTTGGGGGGAAAGGGGGGAAAATCATATTTTCAAAAGTGAAGAGGGGGGCCAGAACCCAGGCCAAAACCGAGCTTTTTTCGGACTGAGCCAAACCCTGGCTTTTTCGGGCTGGGCTTGGCCCGGGCTTTTTTTAGAAAAATTCAGGCCTAGACCAGGCCCAAAGCCCAAAATGGCTGGGCCAGCACTGTTCATGTATGGGCCGGGGCGATAATGATTTAATACGTTCTCATTTTATTGGGACATGATATTCAGATAAGAAGCTTCTATCGCTATTACAAGTAAAAGAATACACTTTCTATTTGCAAACTTTTATATGCCAATGTAATGAGTGTTGGTTCTGATACATTTCAATGACATGAACGAACAAGCATATAACTGAACATAAAAACAAACCTTTCTTAAGAGAATATGAAACCCAAATCATATCTAAAAGTAGAGTTGTCAAATAGGCCGGGTGGCCCGCGGCCCAGCCCGGCCCCTTTCTGGCCCGGGCTCACGTTATTCTTGATTTTGCTTTGTCTTGAACCATAATAGCTTTGGCTCTGTTCTCTAGTAAAAAACAGCATTTTATTTTAAAGTTATAATTAGAAGTCATAATGTAACAAGAGTCCCATACTTCATCACGTGGTCAACAATAAAGAACTTTGTAGATCAATTTTAAAATACAGATGATTTTTGGAGGCCATGCTTCCAAAACAAAGAAAATTATCCTCTAATCAAACAGGTCCTCCACATCTCCTTGGAAACACAAATGGGCCAAGCAAACGGATACAACCTCAAGTTGCGTACCCATAGATCTTGATATGGTGAAAGTGAAGAGTGACTGAGTGAAGACCTTGTTCAAGGCAAGCAAACCGTTTGGGAATGAGTAGATTGAGAGCCCCCAAAAGGGGCAGTAGCCTTCTTTGCAGCTGTAAATAGTACAGTATCTACTAGGGCTCTGCCCTCCACTTTGAAGTCTTTAAGAGCACATCTGCCACTCAATCAATCAATAGGTCCCAAAGGGAGAAGTTTTTGCACTTTTTGCTATTTATGCACTTAAACCCTTGCAAGCCTTCAACTTTTCCCAGTCCAAAGAAGTCACTGTCCCTGATAATGCAAACTACTCCATCCTACAAACTACCTTTCTGTAATATTGAAGAGAAGGGTTCAGAAGTTACCTGGTCTGAGGAATCATGTTGATTTAGAATTATAACACATTGGAATCTTGGACGAGAATAGTCCTATGCAACGTCCATTCTTTGCCGGGGCAAGTACCACCAGATGATGCTTATGAATTACTAGGGGATGTAACAAGAGTACCAGGACACAGCTGAACTGAAAGTCTGAGAATTATATGGTATAGGCCACCTTATATTGCAAGACTTATAGCTTAATGTTATAAATAACCAAAAATAAACATGTGCGGCATAATGTTCAATCTCGAAAAGAGAACACGTGGATCCAAATATTACTAGCTTCTATTTTTCTAACAGAACACCAAAGGATTGAGAAAAAGACTGGTAGCGGAATTTCAGTTTCTCATATAGCAAAATCAGGGACACGTTGGTCGAGCTACCACGTTATTGAAGATGTTTGAGGTAGTCAATAGCCTCAAGCTCAAGCTTGTGCCTGACAAGGAAGATGAGGAGAACCTGTTAATTCAACACCACATCACAACTATTTGCAGTTATCAACTCTCATTTCTTTTGACTGAAATGAACCTGGGGCTGGTTTCCCAAAGACATTGAGTGCCTCCGCCCTTTGCATCTCTCTTCCTGCCATAGAGGAAAACCAGATACTGCATTGGCATTCTGTAATCCTACCCTTATCTGGTGCAAGCATCAAGTAAACGAGGAACATGGTATATTCTCATGAGATGTACAGCATGACAATCAAAGGGCTCCCTATGAGTGCAGAGAATCTGTAAGAACACTAACACTTATTGGAGCAAAACAAGCAGCTGGAGTAAGCCAGCGTTACCAAAATGTCAGAAATCGTTAAATCACAGAGGTCAATGAAAGACGAAGATTCCATTTCTGAAACTTGTTTTCTCAAATGCATGTGTTCAGGTACAAGAGCAGCCATTTTCTTCAAGTAATTGGTGTATATAGGTTGCCAAATCCTCCAAACCACAGCCAGACAGCATTGCATGTGACGGTTTTGGCAATGTGCTTGAAGAAAAAAGCTTACATAATGAGGTAGACGTGTAAACCCATGCACTTGCAAAGAAGGGAAAATGGATGATTTGGAAAAGATTCTGAAATTCTGAGGCATCAAAGGAAAAAACAAGTTTCAATTAAAAATGAAAGTTCAGTGCACCTCGAAGTTCTAAGTGATTAAGAATGTTCGCCTCCAATGTGGACATCAACAACATGGAATCTGAAGTAATTCCTAAATTTCAGTTGAAACTAACAGTTTAGTGCTTCCCAAGTCATCAAGGATGTTCACCTTTCATGTGGACATCAACAAAATGGAATCTGAAGTAATTCCCTAAGTACAGCTCAATGTCCAGACAACGAAAGCATATCATTCTCATTATTATCGTCAACTTCGTCATTAAAACCATCTCGAGCAATTTAACATTTTCTCCTCACTTCCTAGAAGAATGTAGCATTCCAGTTATAGCCATGTGCATATGTTCATTTAAAATGAAAAGCCGCCAGCTTAAAATCTCGCACACCGGTTCCTCTTGCTAGTGGTGCTTATGCGAGTTCAGTTGCGTCATACACATTGAAAACTGTTCCAGATATTTACGTAACGCATAAGCATAACAAATGAAAATCATTTACCTTCCTCTATTGTCAACTGAATAGCTCTTTTCTCCAACTCAACCGCATGCATGCTAAGTTCAGCGGGAGATAAACCTAGCAGCACTAGTAGACACCCAAACAAAGAGCAAGGATGGATTTGTCAAAACAATTGAGGATAGTAGAGATACCACACCTTTTAAGCATTAGAAACGTAATTCTAGGACTTACTCTGAATGTGATCTCTTTGGTTAGACTCATCACATTGCCTCAAGAAATATTGCAGACGATTGAACCGTTCTCTCTGCTGATCATCAGCCCCCTTAAAATCCACTGATTGAGGAACCTCCAAGGTGACTTCAGGATTATCGCGTCCAACAGCTGGCAACCCATTGCCATGCTTAGCAATAGAATTGGAAACTGATGGCTCACCATGAGAAAGTTTCTCCATCGAAGGCATATGAGTTGGCATAACTACAGGATGACGGCGCATATTACTTTCCTTAACCTGTACATGTTTTTGGGGTACTTGTTGTCGCGTGTTGCATAACTGCCTCGATTGTGGACTGTCAGCATATTTGGCATTGTTGTCTTGAATTCTTCCTTTGCCTGAATCAGATTCTTTTTTTCTGTGGGCAAATTTGAGATGTTCATTTGCACCGTCACTGCTAAAGGGTGGGGGGCAAGAGTGCCTTGAAGGACACTCTGTTGTAAGTCTCTTAGTTCCACAAATTTTGATGGCATCCGCATTAGGCCTTCCCTCCAGAAGAGTCGGGCTAACTTGATTGTTACTCATCTTCTGTTTGTCGTTCTGCACATCTCTCAGCACCTCCTTCATCAATGTAGGTGGCTGTTTCTGGAAAATGGGCATGCCGTTCCCACTGTCGCAAGCTCCATTGCCTTTAAGTTCAGAATTAATCATTTACGAAACGAGTAGAATAAGTCAAGTCACAGAAGATCCTGAGAACAGGAACAAAGTCAAAATCAAAATAAAGGAAGAAAGTCAAAATCACAAAAAAGGCAAAGCAGATCCTCAAGTACATGTGTATTTGTAAGGCAGCTCATAATCAAGTACATGTGTATTTCTAAGCAGCTCATAATAGATACGGCAATAAAGTCACCGTGTTTCCAAACACTGATCATTGCAGTCAACACAACAATTAAAGACACTTACACTGCACCGCCAAACCAAAAAGGGCATGGCTGCGGTAGCCAAGAAAGCCACCAAATTGAAATGCATATGCTCCTGCTCATATCTGGTAAGTGGCAACCTTTAAATCAATTCTAATTTAGAAACAAGGAGCTTCCTGCTATACCAACTGGTGGCAACTGCCAACTGAACAAAACCCACAATTCTTCAGTAACTCAAGAAAGAGTGAATAGATCACCTAAACTCATTTCTTTTTCTTTTTTATAGCAAGAAAGGTAGCAGATAATCTCTAGAGAGTAAAATTAAAACCGGAAAGGTTTCATCCTACACTTCTCTTCACGCAAAAGGAAAATATTTGATTCAAAGTTTTACTTTTCAAGTTCAATGTGAGTCTTTAAATGATCAATTCTTATATATTCAAATCCCAAAAGCTTAACCTAATGTTGGGACATTGCAGAATTGTACTGGGCAAATAACTATAGTATAACGAGGAACTGTACAAACATCTAGCATAATTCGCCAATGCTGTTAACGCAAAAACTAATAAAGAAGCACACTATTGCTAAAATACCAGCAGAGAACTCAGACTACCTATGCAAGAAATTAAACGTGTACTAAAATAAATACTCACTTCGCTTCATAATTCTTGTCCCTCCGATTTTTTTGCGAATTCTTACAATAGAATTTCAATACAGTGTACATGAACTATTTGAGTGTAATTCAATGTTTAGACATTTAAATTATAACATAAAAACTCGCAAAACGTCAAGTGGGGCAAGAATTATGAAAATAAAGGAGTAATAAGTGCGAAATTAAACCTCAAACTCCAGAAAGGTAAAACCCCAAATGGCAAATTCAACGTTTACCCATAATTACGCTGCAAAAAGCTGTAAATCTACTAAACACGTAAGACCCATGTCAGAAATGAGCATAAAAAGTCAAATCACATGTATAAAGAAAAAAGAGCGTGTGTGAGAGAGAGTCAGAGAGAGAGACATAGTGAGAGAAAAACATAGAGGCAAAAGAAGAGAGATTATAGAAATGGAAAAATGAGAGGTACCCTTTTGTCGCTGGAAGTCGGGAGAGATCTGATCGAGAGAGATGTGGAGAGACGGCGCGAGATAGAGAGATGGAGGTTTTCAAAAGGGGAAGGTTTGGCTCCAAAGGAAAGAGAAATGATGGACTGATCACTGTTCAGTTAACATTCTACTTAGTTAATTGCTTAATTAATTACTTAAAGATGAGTTCATTTATATTTTCATTAAAATAAGAAAGAGAACACTCCAGCACCTTAAACTAGACTTTGACCAAAGGAAATTGTACTATTATTATTTTGATAAATAAGAGAATTATATTGACGATAAAAATGACAGAACTTTTCAGTTGAAAAATCATTCTAAACAGTAGGTCACAAAAAGTCGTGACTTTAAATGCCAAGCTACCTATAAGGTCTCGGACACATTCACCATTGCCCCACGTTATGTTTTTTGAACCAATTCTTTTAGGAATTGAAATTCAATTCACTTCTTTTTTGTTTAAAATCGGTATATTAACGAATGGAAAGGTAGTGAGATTTTAAATAATTATATCATAGATGTATGATGAATACAATAAGAGTAAGTTGTTTCACATATATTGGTTATAACACATGGTTAAAATAATGTGCAAGTTATATTATGATGGTGTAGCATCACTGGCCGTAGAAGTGGTGAGGGTGGTGTGATATTATTCATATTAACAACAAGGTGGTGGGTGGTCTACAGAAGGTAATGGTAGTTGTGGTGGTTGTTTTATATAGGTGTCATTTGTGGTAGTGATGGTGGTGGTGGTGGTGGTGTAGCGCCAATGATGGTGTTGCATCGACGATCATGGGGGTTGGAAGGTTTACAATGGTACTGTAGCAATGCAATTGTGATGATATTAGAGCACGCGACAATAATGATGGTGCCGGCAACAACAATAATGGTGGTGTGCATTACGACAACGACGATGGCGATCTAGTGGTGATAATGGTTGTGTAACACAGTGGTAGTTGTGGTGGTGGTGGCGGCAGCAACGTTATGGTAGAAGAGGTGGTGAGGCGATGACAATAGTGTGACCGCAGTAGTGGATGTAATAGTCTACTGGTGGTGATAGTGACGGTGGTGATAGTGGTAGTGGTGTAGCAGCGATGAAGATGCTAGTCATGATGACGGCTGGTTCACATGTTGTGCAAGGTTAAAACAAAGGATAAAATAAGTAAAAGAATATATTTAAGATTAAAAATTCATGGGATTTCACGCTGTTAAAACAAATCCAAGCAAATTGCACGAAATTGAATTGCAATTCATTTTTTGATATTCCAAACAACTAAAATGAGTATTTCAAATTCTATCAACTCCATAGGGACTTAAATTTACTACATATTAGAATGTAATGAACCTATTTTTCTTTCTTTTTTGCTCTGAAAAGGGTATTGTAAGTCAATAATACCATTTACCGTCATTGCCCACATTTTTTTCAGTAGAAGGCCCTTTTATTCCATCAAGTCAAAAAGTCTTCACACTTCACATGTTTGAAACTAAGATTCACAGTTTGCATAATCAAAACCAAAAAGGATCACTAGGGAGCTATATTTTTTCAGTGAAGCACTGTTTCAGGGATCCCCAAACCTGGTAAAGCTGCCTATTTTGAAGACTTGCTGGGTAGTTTGTCCCAGCTAAGCACTCTGAGAGTAATCCAATGCTCAACCATTTGCATAACCCTCTTTCCTCTCTATGTCATTGTTTGAAGATTCTTCAGTTTCTTTTCATCCATAGCCCACAAGCAATGGTGAGGCTGGAGTAACCTTGCACACCCTCACATTCCCTCTAAAGTGGTGTAATTAAAGTGACCTTATCGAGGGTTACATTTTTGGTCCAAGCAAACTTTTCTTTGTCAGCTCCGGCTGATGCTTTCTGATAAATCTTTCGTATATTTTTCACACTCAAATGATACTGAGCTTTAAGTAAACTACTCGAGATGCCGAAGAGAGCAAAAATGCCAAAGGGTGGAAAAACGTGGCTGACATTATAAAGTTATGTTGGTACTCTTTCTTTATTATATTTTAATTTTATTAGCCGATTTATCGTAAATGATTGAATCATTACACGTGGTATGCCAAAAAGGAAGAAAGATTTTATCCAAAGTTCACTGGGAGAAAGAAGGCCTTGTGCTTTGACTTGAGTTCTTGGAAGCATGACTTTGGAAGCGAACATGAACCGATTTCGGCTTATCACAGAGACTTAAGTGATCTACAGTACAAACCAGGTGATTCAAGGAAAAAGATGAATCCTTCAAGAGACTGTAAAACAGCTAATAGTGAAACTTGAGAAGCGTCCCAGTAGAGAGCAATGCCATATATTTACAGGAGGCTTTATCCCATGTTGAATTCCTAGGCTTTACCACTCTTACTCATCTTACTGTTTAGCTATTCAAAAAACTAGTTTGCCAAAGGTGATGCTGCATATTAAAAAGATAGGCTTACCATTAATCCTCATCTTACTGTTTAGCTATTCATTAGAGCTTAGTCTGCTAGTGGTGATATTGCATATCTGAGAATATAGAGGGAAACAAACGTGCATGAGAAGAGCGACTGAAAGCATCTACCAAGTGCCCACAACACGAAATCCATGAACACGATATATATACACATCAAACAGGCCAACATATATACAGAGGCTCTTCTTGGAGTGAAAATGGTGGGAATGCTTAATTGGAGAAAGTTGAGAAAGATATAACAGTTTCTACCCGAATAAGGCAAAATGAAAACACCATTTACAATGAATAATGTCATACTCGGCCCCGCTTCACAAAGACCAACTGCAACTAAATATTGACTCGCCTTGATGATATACACGTTTTCAAATTGTAGTAAGCAAGAAGTACTATTACACAGCATAATCACAGACGGGTGCAAGTCTGGGACGTCCGTTTACTTAGCTGTTTCACTTAACAGGCTATTTGTTCAGACTTACTCATGAGCTGTAAAAGAGAATTGGCTTTTCTTTGACCCCTGTCGGTTCCACTCTTAGAAACATCAACTAGATGGTCATAAACACCATACTGAAGTGCAGCCAGAAAGAGATTCGAATTTTTTGAACCCAACTCAAGAAGAACTGCTGCTGCACATTCCTTATTCTTCGGTGTCCCATCTTTGATTAAATCAACAAGAGTTTCAATAAATGAAAGCTGTCCAATTTCTTGCCTCCCATCTGGATGTGATGCAAGAAGTAGAAGTATAGAGAGGGTCTCATCAACCATGTCCAGGTTTTTGTTCTTACATATCTGGAGTAAGGGTGTCACAATACCAGCTTCAATGGCCCTGCTCTTATTTGCATGGCTGAGAGTTAGGTTAAAGAGTGCAGTGACAGCATCCTTTTTACCTCTAATTGTCCCAGTCCTTAACAATTCTACCAATGGGGGGATGCCATTTAGTATCCCAATCGTCGTTTTATTCTCATCAAGCATTGATAAGCTAAATAACGCTGCTGCAGAGTTCTCTTTGGCACCTATAGTTCCATTTTGCAAGACTTCAACTATAGCTGGAATGGGTTCTTCTCTAGATATGAGTTTCTTGTTTGACTCATCAATTGACAAATTCAAGAGAGCTGTCACAGCATGCTCTTGAATTTTGGAATCTGGATAGGACAGAAGATTCACTAATGGTGGGATTCCGCCACTGTTGGCAATCCAACTTCTGTTCTCTGGACTCTCCTTGGAAAGGAAGCGAATCTTTGTTACAGCCTTTCTCTGCACCTCTAACTGACTAGAGGATAGATTCTGAACCAGGGACATAATTTTCTCATCATGTTCAACAGTCGGGTTCTCTGGGCATGACTGAGGCTCCCTTTTGGGAAGTTGGAAATTGTTCTTCTCACACCACTGCAGAATTAAGTTCTTGAGGGCAAAGTTTGGTGCTAGTGACAAGTGAGCCAAAACTTGCCCTGTTTTTGGACAAGTTCGATGGTTGGAATCCAACCACTGCTGTATGCTTTCCCTTTCGTAGGTCTTCAATGGGGACAATGAAACCAGAGTTAGTGCCCATTGTACAAGAAGATTATATGGTAATAAACATATGCATGTTGATAAAGGTATATATGCATTCATACATTATGTTCCTTATAATATTGGAAATTATCTTTTTACCCAAATAAACTTGGGAGATATGATTTTCAAAAGTCTGCTATGAAATAACCACGTGGTTAAGAAATTCTCTTCATCTGTGCTTTCAATGAACTCATTTATGTCGATTCTTTAAATTTTCTTGATAATTTAGGTTGATACAATTATATTTCATTGTTAAAGAGGAGAAAAGAGGTGCGCCATTTGGTACATGTGCAATTACCTGTCCAGTAGCAACAATCACGGGATCTGTCATTATTTCTAGTGTGATTGGACAGAGGAATTCGTGAGGTATAGCGAGAGAAGGGCACTTCTCGAGAGTTTTAGGCATCACAGGATCATCAAGACCGTTGGCGTCTTCAATTCCTGCAAATCTCTTGAATTTGCTTAAAAGGTCTATGATTTGTTGAGTAGCCTGTGTGTTGTGCCCTTTTCTTTCCTTGACAAGTTTTTTAACAGCCGCTGTTTCGCTCTTCAGGTCCTCAATAGTATGTAGAGAGAGCTTGTTTGCCAGCCTTTCAATACTGGCACTGTCTGCATTCCGATCATCCTCTGTGGATAGTACCACCATCATATCCATTGCAAGTTCCATATCCTGCGTATCAGTTCGCTTCTTTGCTCTTCTTAGTTGCACGCGCATCAACTCAACCTGGTAGAGCATGCATACCTCCTAAACACTTCACTTTGAACTAAGTCATGCAGAAACTTGAAATACTTGGCCACTAACATTAAAGAAACAAAGATGAGGCTGCCAGTGAACGCACAAATTATCACAAGAAACTCTTGCTCATTAATACTGCTTCCTAATTCAAAGGAGAAATCCACTGGAAACCTTTCAGATGCACCTTGGTGATTATAGCTCTTATGACCAACCTCAATTTTATGATAGCTATTGAGAACGATGACCTCGATCATTCGAAGTCTCAGTCTCATATGTGCTCAATGATAAACTAGGTCGATACACATGCTATAATGTCTTAGTAATGTGCAGCCTTAACGAACACCTTAAATTGACACTAGCCATTGATAATGCACAGCAATGACCCTGGTCATTCCAGTCTAGGAATTCCTTATGCTCAACGATCAACTAGGCAAATACACATGCTATAATGTGCTGAACATTCATCACCCAAACTATAATAGAAGTCGCATGCCCAAAAACCAAAACAGCAAGAGGAAGAATACAAGGTACCAATTCTTAGTTATTATGATTCATTTCGTTGTTTTACCATTTGATGCATAGCTTAACATTAGCCTCAATTTATGAAAGTAGCACCAACCAATAAGCTATGCACCAAATCAGACCAAGGGTACATTGAGAAATGAAACATGATCTTCTCACAGGTAACTGAACCAACTATTTTGGAACCAGGTTAGCTGAGTTGATATTAGTTGTATGTTCATTCACAAATATAACTTAAGCTGGTGCCCAAGCAACACCAGGCCAAAAAAACACCACCACCGTTACCCTGACTAATGAAGAGAAACAAATGACAATATTGTTCACACACCAAAGCATTACAAATGACGGATGCATACATATATAATTAAGGAACACGTATGAGCATCATCATCCGTGGCAGAGATATTACCTGTTCTTTCACCTCATCAGATATTCCGAGCTCATCATAAGGCATGCCATCCAAAGCCTGGCTAACCTTTTCATAAACAGAATGAAATCTTACCATGACCGCTTCGCTTTCTAATGCCTGAGTTCCAAAAAACGATAAGCAATAAACCAGAATTCCAAAAAGTACATCACAGAATAACAATAAAAGGCATCAATTGAGCAGGACCCTAATTACCAAATAAATCTTGCTTCCTGCATGGGAAGCCTTCAACAATTTCTTCGCGGAATAAAATGCCTTCTTCAGCTTATGCAAACAAGCGATGCCTGCCTCGGGAAATGGCGTATCCAGGTCCTGAATCTCTTCCAACAACGGCAACAACAGCTTCAACCGCCTCACGAGATTGTGGCTCTCTTTCTTCTGCGTCCTTCGATATTCCCCCAGCGATTTCACCGTCTCGATCACGCCAATCAGCTCCTGAATCACGTCCATCGTAAAGCCCTCCAAATTTCCTTCCTCCAAAATCTCTCCAGCTGTCACCATCTGAAATAGAAACAGCCCGCTATGACACCTCCGGAGAACCAGGGCTTTCAGGAGCCAAGATCCTTTCTTTATGTGTGGAAATGAATTGGGTTTTGTTCAATGAGAGGAAATGCCATTGGAAGGACGATGAGAGGACCAAACCCTAACCCTAATCGTGATTGATTCATATTTTTGTGTTCTTTTTGAGTATTTTTTGCAGCAATTTCGGGTCTTTGCAACGGTAAGAGCGTCCACATATTTTCGCGGCTAACAATAGGAAATTTGAAAGTTCGTTACTCATCCTCACTGTGTAGTCAAAGCTGAATTGTAACATGTTGCCATTTCAGCGTTGAAACTCAAAGGCTTGACTATGTTTCATGGACATACAAGGTTAAAGGGTTATGCAACTAACCCCAAGATAATCATGTGACCTAAGTTCGTAATTAGTAATATAATAAATGTTTTGCTTGGAAATGATCATCAAGATTGCACTATAAATCTACTACGAATGCAAAAGATCTTATTTTAGAGAAAATTCAACCTCTTTCGTGACAAAAGTTGACCGGAATGATCTCGACTGACATATAATTCAGATCCTTTAAATTTATTTTATTTCTTACTTTTTGAGTAGCTTTTTAGCTTGAAGTCCGCTATCTTCACTCGAGTGATTGAAAACAAATCAGACTGGACCGGACCGGACGACTTGATCATTTCACAAACTGATTTACTAGGGCATTTGATTCTACTCTTGACATGATAAAGTCTAAAAATTCTGGCCTTCCAAGGATAAATTTGGCATGTTGAATAATGAAACATGATCTGGAATTGCATTTGGACTCTGGCAATCCAAATCGGTCCATGTTTAGCAAAAATACATGCTGCATTAGAATTGTAATGAATATAAAATTGTTCAAAACCAACGATCCTGACTACTTAGAATGGTTGCATTAGTATAATATCCCCCTAACAAACTCGACGTATAGAGGGACTCGGTAGGAGCATTTCTGATGCTTCGATAACCTCTACAAAGTATAAGAGGTTTGAATGTAATTTATCCCAAAGTCTACATGGGTCAACACATACCACACTGTTGCAGTGAACTACCTTTGTTTCAAAAATCAAAGCTCCAAACCTCTTGTGTCATTGCCTCATTGGTAGTACACTTTTATAGTACAGCAGCCTCTTTTGTAAGTTGTTCAAAGGCACTTGCATACTCTCTCTTTATGCATCCCAACCTAATGGCGTGTAACTCTGTAATCTCTCAACATTTCGTGCACTCTGACATTTTCCTTTCCAAATTGAAGCTCTTGGTAATTTTGCACAACGTTTTTGCCAACATACCAGCTAATTAGCACCAAGATTGGACACATATACTGCTTCCTCCTTCAGAACGTGTAAAGTTGGCTTTGACTTTTTCTTGGTTTTATTTGTTCACTAGGGAAATCAGGATGATACTGATGGTAACCAAAAAAGAATGGACCAAATTAAGACACTCTTTAATGTAAGGGTGATAAAGTTGACGTCGTGAAATGGACTGATGAGACCTAATGAGATGGACGGATTTCGAGACAATAAGAGGTCAAGGTTTCATTGTATTGTACTCTCATTTCATTAATTGGTTGCACCACGTCATAATTGTCACCTTCTTCGACTAGATAGACCACGTTATCACTCTGACTATTATGTTGAAGTATTCTTAGACCAACTTGCTTCCTCCTGACCACATACTGTCATGTCATCACCATTTTCGTTTTCCCTGAACACATACTGCTTCTGCTTCTTCCCTCAGAACATGCAAAGTTGGTTTCCCGTTCCTTTCGCATTTTTTGTCACAAAGGGAACCACAATAATACCAATGCTAACAATGAGTATGGACCAAATTGAGAAATTCTTTACGGTAATTATGATAAAAATGACGTGGTGTAACAGACTGATGAAGTCTAACGAGATTGATGAAGTTTCAAATAATAACGAGTCAAAATTTCGTTATAATCTCATTTCATATGTTATTCTACGACATCATTTCTGTCACTACTGTTATATTAAAACTTTCTTTGACCAAACTGACCATTTATGTATGTATATGTTTTATAGTGACGAAAGAGAAAACAAAGTAGCGAGGAATTTTAGAAGGTACATTGGCGTCTTGTGACGTGGCAAAGCCACAGATGGGGTCGAGAGAAGATTATCTTTGACCCTGTTAAATGTGTCAAGACAGAAGTAGTAATTAATTAACTTTAATGTAAGAATCAGCACCAACCTTAGCCTTTAATACAACCATGGCATATTGTGAGAAAAATAATGGTAAAACTTGAGACCAAAGCCTTTTTGAAAAGCACATGGTATGGTAACCGTTAAAGCCCACACAGAGCAGCGCGACTTTTCATCTCGAAGATCGGACGGCTGCGAGCAACTAGCCGTTGTTTTTAAAAATGTGCAGAGTTGGGGGGCGAGAGCGGACATATATCCGCTGTTTACGACTGAATTTCGCTGGTGCAGTTCACCTTTTTTCTTCATTTTTATCTGATTTTTATCACTTTCTTGGAATGACCCATCAAAACCTTGAGACCCATTATTTACACACGGTGAGTGAGATTTAGGGGGAGAGAGGGGAAGGAGACAGACTTCAAAGATCAATCACTTCCGTTGATCGATTTGATGGGGTTCTGTGTTTAGTCTCTCTCTTTCTTTTTCTTGCTATCTATAGGCACGATTTCCTGGAGTTTTGTTCTTTTGGATTGAAATTGATACGGAGCTTTCGAGGTATTCATTGATTTTGAAGCTTCTTTTTTTCAATTTTGTGATCTGGGGTTTGTCGAGTAATCAAAAGGACGATGTTGTTCGTTAAATAGTGCAAAAGGTGATCTGGAAGTTTGTTGAGAACTAAAAAAAAAAGGATGATCTGGGTTGTGGAAGAATCGGAACCAGAAAGATGATCTGGGTTTTGATGAAGAATCAAAAAAACTTTCTCGATTTTGATAAAAAGTTAATATAGGTTTTTTTGAAGAATCAATTAAGCAATCTGGAATTCTAGATTGAAAAAGCTGATATGTGTTTTGTTGAAGAATCAGAAAGATAATCTGGGTTTTGTTCATTGGTCTCAGTTCTTGGTTCTTTCTTTATCTTCTCCGTTTTGGCTGATTTATTTCTTTTTTTCCTTTGTAATCAGTGATGCTGGATTCTTTAAGTTCTTTTTCTGGGTTTTGAGTTGTTTAAGTGGTTTGATTCGATCTAATTGTCGTCTTCTCAGTAAATGTAGCTATTCTTTGCAGATAATCAAAATGGTTGGATCAAATGAGAATTACCCCGGTCTAATCATGCCCCCAACTGCTCAAGGTTGTAAGAATTTGGGCTATTCTTTGTTGCTCGATTTTTGAAGATAAACCCCAGCTGAAGAAAATAATTTATGGACAGAAACCCTAGTTTAATAGATTGTATCTTGTCATGTAAATAGGGGGATTCAGGGCGGGAGGTGGCAAGTTTGCAACAGGAACTGGGCAAAACCGTAGGGCGTTGAGTACCATCAACCGGAACATAATCGGAGCTCCACCTTACCCATGTGCAGTTAACAAGAGAGGTGGCTTGCCAGAGTAATTTCAACAACCTTATTTCTTTGATGATTCCTTGATTTTTTTTCTTTTATCTTATTTTAGGACCCTTTTTCATACTTTCACTATTGATTCAGAAAAAATGCAATCTCTGATAAGAACCACCCACCCTTTCCGGTGCATCGACCAATTACTAGGTCCGTACCTGGCCTTTTTAACTGCTGTTGGTTCAGAAGATGTTTGGGCTTTGCATACATAATAATACTCTATTCTACTCATTTGATCTTTTATATTTGCTTCTTGCTTTTTTTCTTTATTTCAGGAAATTTGCTGCACAAATTGCTACCAAACAACAGAAACCGGTCCTGGAGGTATACTCTTCTTAATGAACAATGTGTTTGTTTCTTGTCAAAAAGTTGTGGACTAGTTCTTTTGAGATGATGGTGAATCACACGAACAGGAAACCAAGCTAGCAGCCAAATCATTCCCAAATGCAAGTGAAGCAGAAGACTCTGCCACAATTGATGTGGATGAGTACAATATTACTGGTGATTTTACTGTCCCAATGTTTGTGCAACATACAGAAGCCATGTTGGAGGAAATAGATCGAATGGTATTTGAGTTTGTTCTTTTTCATCTATATTAGGTCTTTTACTGGTTGGGACGTTACTAATGTCTTAACTATATGCAGGACGAGGAGGTTGAAATGGAATATCTGAACGAGGAACCAATTATGGACATTGACAGTACAGATAAGAAAAATCCACTCGCAGTTGTGGAGTATATTGATGATATCTATGCATACTACAAGAAGGCGGAGGTATTGCTATCTTTGCTTGACTTTATATGGGATTTGTTAATTTGTTCACTTCAATTGCCGAAGTTGAAAGACTTGCTATTTTACTTCGCCCATCAAATTTGCAAATTTTAGAAACCCAAATACTTGAAATTGTCTCCTATGTCAATGAGTATTTCAGCCATGGGCAGTTGCCAGTTGTCTCACTTGATTGCTAAGTGCTCATGGCAGAACTCGTGTCAAGTTGGATTTCCTTTTTGTGTGGCCTGGGGGGAAAGGGGTGTGGGGGTTGGGCAGCTTAAGAGAAATTCCTTTGCAGTCTATATTCCAACTACAAGAAAGTAGATGTAATGTAATCTCTACTCTAGGGTTGTTAAGACCTCGACTTAACCTTATTTTCACGAATTACTTGGAAATGTTCGTTTCCTTCGATGAAAATTGTTAAACTCCAAGGATCTTCTAATCATACTTTGGATTTGTTGCTTACTTGATCAGCTCATCAAACTTGTTTGTCATTAACTTTTAGAATCTTGGTCGTACATGAGTAGAGTAAGCTCTTTCTTTCTTAATCTAAGCTACTCGAGACTGTCTCTTGAGTCTTGACTATGCCCGAGAATTTTCGTCCTTGGCTGGAAAATATTATCTTGGTCATCGCCTCACTCAATTTCCTATGTGATCATGCGTCCTTCCTAGGATCCCCGTCTTTCTTCCTCTCAGGCATGTGCGCCCGCGCTGCTTTCCCTTTTCGAAGGATGAGACCAGAATTTGCTTTCCCTGTTGTCTTAGAATGCACCTTATGCACTGACTTTCTCCTTCTCTTTTCTTTATAAATCTTTGCAGAGCTCAAGCTGTGTTCCCCTAACTATATGGCGCACCAATATGACATTAATGAAAGGATGAGAGGGATACTCATTGACTGGCTGATAGAGGTATATGAACTCTTTTAATAGTGGTTTCCTGAATGTTACAAAGTGATGTATTATGCAGCATCATTGACCATGTATTGTTCCCATCATTGTACAGGTTCATTACAAGTTTGAACTGATGGAAGAGACATTATATCTGACTGTGAACCTGATTGATCGATTTTTAGCACTCCAATCAGTTGTGAGAAAGAAACTCCAGCTTGTCGGGGTCACAGCAATGCTTCTCGCTTGCAAATATGAAGAAGTTTCTGTTCCTGTTGTGGAGGATCTCATATTGATTTCTGACAAGGCTTACACAAGAGAAGAGGTGCTTGATATGGTAAGCTCTACAAGTTCAAGTTTCTACTACGTCCCTCTGCACTTTTATTATGAAACTTAGTAGCATGTCTGAGTCAATTTTCTCTCCTGCAGGAGAAATTAATGGTCAATACTTTACAGTTTAATCTCTCGGTTCCCACTCCCTACGTGTTTATGAAGAGATTTCTTAAAGCTGCTCAATCTGATAAGAAGGTTTATAACAGTTTTTTTTATGTCTTCTTTCCACGTGTATGTGATGATTTTTTTTCCTTTGAATGCATTGAGAAGCGGTTATTTCCTAATCTTTGGATGTCAGCTGGAGCTTCTATCCTTCTTCATAATCGAGCTCTGCCTGGTTGAATACGAAACTCTGAAGTTCCCACCGTCTTTGCTAGCAGCAGCTGCAATTTTCACCGCTCAGTGTACTCTTTCCGGGTTGAAGCAGTGGAGCAAGACCAGTGAGAGGCATGCCAACTATCCTGAATATCAGCTACTGTACGTGGTCTAGTGTTTCAATCAATCTCTATGCGTAATGTTGTTGAAGCAAATGTACAGAATTCTCAACCGTTCGTCCTTTGTTGTCACAGGGAATGCTCGAAGCTGATGGTTACTTTCCATAAGAAGGCGGCGAGTGGAAAACTCACTGGTGTCCACCGAAAGTACAGCACATCTAAATTTGGCTACGCCGCAAGATCAGAACCTGCTCATTTTCTGTTAGAGCGTTGATCATTAAATGGAGCAGTAATTAACTTTGAGGATATAACTGGGGTTGGGGTCGAGTGTAATTGAGCAACATAAGTTGCCCCGGGGTGTTGGTACCTGAACATAGAGTCTTTCCTGAATTTGTTGTTCTCTGTCGTCTAGATGCCTTGGTGTTTCGTTGAATGTTCTTCTGAACGTATCCGTTCGTTGTTTGTTGGCAGTTAATTCTAAGTGTTGCTTGAACTTAAGAGTTGCCATAAATGACAAAACTTTGACTCATTTGTCATAGTTAAGCTCAGATTTGCCATAAATGATGAAACTATCATTCGCATACCAGATTGTTCTCGCATACTGCAGAAAGATCAAGATGTTGGTCACACTTTGGGCGTGTTGGTGTAACTAGATTTGGGCTTCAAATGGAATCAGGTAAATGTCGTTCCTTGTGAGCTTGAACCAACATTAAGGAAGCGCTACCACTCCATGTTACAAAGTAGATGGATAGAACATGGAACCTGCGCCAGTTTACATTTCCAGCATACCTTCAACCCAAAAACCTTGCTGTCTTCTCCCTTAGAATGTTGAAACAATGTAGCCTTTGGAGTTCTTTGTAAGAGCTTTTCCACATGAATCTGTTGTCCTCTTTCCAAGTCCTTTTTTAATGCTTCAGGTGTTGCAACAATAAAGTTCCAAAGTGTCTTTCTTGACTATTCTTTGCCATTGGAAACGTTGTTTAGGGTGCACATTCTTGCTACTCCAAATATCAACGTTAAGCTGAAAAACTAGGAACCAGTGTTGCTTGTTCTTCTCTAGCTTTCTTCAGCAATAGTGACTGTAGTTTCAATTGCCTATAGTACCTATACAGTAAAGCGGGAAACTTGATCACTACAACGAATATGAAGTCAATTCAGCAAAGTGTGTATTTGAGAAAATGAAAAGTTATATTTAAACAGAAAGTGATATTTAAACTCTACTTTTGTTACTAACGTTTTTAAAAGTGTCTCGAAATAACTATTTTAACAATACAACTGAAATTCATATAAGTACAGTGAAGTTAAAGGTTCTTTTTTACTTCTTACGGTACTGCGAGCAAGTCATTTAAGTTCAAATAATAAATCAAACTTCCATCTTTTTCAAAATTCATTACCAATTATGATGAACAAATGATGGGTTGAAAGTCTACGAGCAACTTTCGTGACATTAATAAACATTGATATGGAATTATCAAAAGAGATTCATTTGCATTGCTCGTGATCGATCTTTCATTGTATCTTACTCTAATTTACACGACCTAGAGTTGGAAATTAAAAATGGACAGTCAATCCTGAAAAATCTTTCGAATCCTAACAATTATAGACCGTCCATTCTTGAAAATCATCGACGGTCTAGAATGACTGGCAAAGGTCGACTGACTTGGTCAGAGGAAAAGGGATAACAGAAAAAGATCTAAGGTGGGTGTTTGGGAGTCAACATCAACAGAACAGATGCCAGCATAGGATTCTGACACGTATCAATCAAGCGGTAAAAAATTAAAAAAAAATCCGACGAAATTCTAACCATAAATCAACTCTAAACGGATCTCCGAAAGCATCCAAAATTCCAAATCAAGGCTGACTAGACTCTCTGTCATCCTCTGATCTCAATCACTCTCCTTTTACCAAATCTAGCCCCTTATAAGGATCTCCCTCCAATCACCCCTTAAGTCAGTTAGTTACTTTACCTCTTTCCCTCCCTCAAGATAAACATTTACAGTAAAGCAAAAATCTGCTGATTTCAGGCTCTTTCTTGATTGCAAGAGATGGTTGATTGAATCAACGGATGAGGTAAGATGATACCCACTAAGAATTTCTTCTTATTTGACCAAGCAAACCCACCAAATCACTCACCCTTTTTCCCCACCTTAGAATCTGATAGTTTTTTTTAGCTCAATTTGAAGCTTATCCACAGATTTTTGTTATCTTGATTTAGGATTGTTGACAAAAATGTGGTGTAGGGTGGAGGATAAGCAAGTTGTTGGACAGATATGTCTACTTGTTGTTTGGTGGGGTTTGGACTTGTTTTTCACGTTAGGAGTTTCTAGCAACTTCTGGGTGTCATTCAGATAGTGACATGTGCAAGTGCAACTAATAAGATCTTTACAACCCCGTTGTTATCTTTCCATGGATAATAATCCCCGCCCAAAGTTGGCATATGATATTTTCAGCAATGTTACAGAATCCCCTTCATTTTCTTTTCCTTCGCTCTCTGTTAATTGGTTATTGGTTTATTGAATCTTTATATAAACAAGCTGTTAATAGCAACACCTTAATGTGTTGACATGTTTGTTAAACATGGTTGGTTTTTCAGTGTAGCTGTCAAAGTTTTACAAGATCTAGTTTTTTAATGAGAGAGATGATTGAGAAGAAGCAGCAGAAGTTTTTGACTGTGGCACCCTTTGAATGTGCATGGCCCGATGATTTGAGGTTTAGAGAAGCCGGCCGGGGCTGCGTTGCTTTCGAAGCTTACGCTCACAACGATGTGACGGTCGTGTTCCGTGAGCATGTTGGTAGTCAGCACTACCATTACAAAAGGGACAATAGTCCACACTATACCGTCATCATTGGTAGTCATAGGAACCGGAGATTGAAAATCGAGGTTGATGGGAATACAGTGGTTGATGAAGCAGGGGTGGGATTAAGTTGTTCTTCGGCGTTTCAGAGTTATTGGATCAGTTTATACGATGGGCTGATTAGCATCGGCAAGGGAAGGTATCCTTTTCAAAATCTCGTATTTCAGTGGCATGATGCCAACCCCAATCGCAGTGTTCAGTATGTTGGGCTTAGTAGCTGGGATAAACATGTTGGATATAGAAACGTCAATGTAATGCCTTTGACACAAAACCATATATCCTTGTGGAAACATGTGGATTGTGGTGAATACGAGAGAGACGGCGAAGAGGAGTTGGAAAATGAAAATGGAGGTTATGAAAACCGAGGCCTAGAAAATTTTCTTGAGAGTTGGGAGCTAGCTGATATGTTCTTTATAGTTGGTAAGGAGGAAAGGGCTGTCCCAGCTCATAAAGTGATCTTGGCCGCATCAGGCAACTTTGGCTTAAATTTGTCAGGTGAAGATGTTATCCAGCTTGAAGAAGTAGACTACCCAGTTCTGCACGCATTTCTTCAATATATCTATACAGGCCATACACAGGTAATTTTTGTTGCCTAAAAACTCCCAAAATCCCACGTACTTTTGCTTTTGTGGTTATTTTGGCCTACACTTTTCTTCTTTAGGTTACTTAAGCCTTGTTTATTGATATCACAAGCTTCTTTAGTGTTAAGTATGTATGGCCATTCTTGCTGTTTTTACTCTTTCGATTGTTTCAAAGCATAAGCTTTGGTGGTTTAAAAGGAACTTCGGAAATGATACTATTGGTTTTTCAAGGATGGCGGACTGTTATTGTAAAACAACCTACAGCTTTTGTAGAAGCCTCCAATCTCCACTATTCTATAGCTTGTGTTCTACTTCCTCTTTCTGGTTCTAAGAAGTGCTTGGCATTCTTAACTGCAAAGTAGAAGTCAGGATTATTTGATGCATAACTGCAGTCATGGCCTTTATGGCACTAGATGCCAAAACACCTTGAGATTACTTTGTTTCTGTATACTTTTGACCCCCTAAGAAGTTTTAGCTTGCGATCTATCTTTTCTTTCAGAATATTAATGATCAATATATACCATGAATTGTATCAATGCTGTAATTTTTCTTTAACGTTCCCTTTTGATGATTGACTCTGGCCACTAAATTCGGCCTACGCAGTATCTGTTACAGCTCAGGCTTGGGTTTGTCATCACCTAATTGAGATAATTTAGATGCTACATGGATGTATTTTAGTGTGTATGATAATACGTACCTCTGTGGTTGATGTAGATCCCAGAGTCGCAACTCTGCTTCCTCAGGGCTTTGAGCTTACAATTTCAAGTGATGCCATTGGTGAAGCAGTGCGAAGAAATCATCGAGCGCTTTAAATTTAATATAAAGTTGTTTGGCTCGGGTAAGAATGTAGAAATATCATATCCAAGCTCTCGGCCCCATTGTGGCACAGCGTTTCCTTCTGCGCTACCTCTAAATACGCAGAAGCTTAGGCAGTTTCACTTCACTGGCGAGTACAGCGACGTGGACATTTACATTGAAGGTCATGATCTTGTTGTGCGGTCACATAAAGTTATACTTGGTCTATGGAGTGTCCCATTTACAAAGGTGAGCACTTCTACCTCATGAAATATTGTGGAATGTGCGATCTAAATCCTATCAGCAATTCGTCTAGTTTCCTGCCTGGTTTTTAGCATTCTTCCCTGCATCTTTTGTGCGTAATGAACTATTATGTTCTAGTCAATTTGTTTGTTCATGCATCTTATCAAATAATTATGCTTGGATGATTGTGATTCTATGAACATTTTACGAGTGGCTTTTGAAGAAACTGGTTAATTGGCAGATGTTCACCAATGGAATGAGCGAGAGCATTTCGTCGGTGGTGTGCTTGAAAGATATCTCTCTTGAAGCATTTAAGGTTATGCTTGAATACATGTACAGCAGTGAACTCTGTAAGGATGATAATATCGATATATGTATCTCGCTGCTTCTAGTGGCGGATAAGTTTGGGGTCACTCTCCTTCATCAGGATTGCTGCAAAACACTTTTAGAATGCCTCTCTGAGGTATTTTGGTACTCCTTATCTTTTCGAAGAATTTCATTTCATCAATTTTTAGAGAAACTTTCCTTTAATTCTTTTTCATGTGGTTTACCATTGTTTCTAAAGTGCTATCTGTGGCTAGAAATAAAGCGGAGAATTGTTGCGGATTTGGACTTGTGGAAACAAAGAAGAGATTCATTTCATGATGATGAATTATGAATTTAATACTTCTTATCTACGTATTATATGCAGGGATGGAGTTCTCCATTGGAAGAAGGTCAAACAACAACTGTTTTTCTATTATGCACAAGTTTAAATGGACGAGGAAGAAGACACTTTTGGCAAAGTAATTTGTGTTGTTTGCGTCTATAGCTAATTGTTAACCTTTGTTGCAGGATTCAGCCTGCCCAATTCTGCAAGTGATTTCGTCAATACCCTCATGTAAACTTATTGAAGAAACATGCGAGAGGAAATTTTCAATGCACTTTGATTACTGTACAACTGCAAGCGTTGATTTCGTCTTGTTAGATGAGGCGACTTTTAGCAACATTCTCCAGGTGGGTTCTTATTTTTGAGGAGTTAGCGATAACAAGATGGTGGTTGATATAAGAATTAAGCTTGCTGCTCAACAGATTTTCTCCTAAAAGACAACTCTTGACAGTCCAATTAGTTGCAATAGCAGTGTGTACTTGCCGAATATGACGCAGAAATTGGTATGAAATAATCTAGAATAATCTAGAAGTATCTTAAACATATGTTTTAGGGGAAAACTGATGAGCAGTAATTTTTTTTCCCTCCCCTTTTTAGTTCTGTATTACCCTACTTCTTGGTGGATTTAGGTTGGTTATCTCTCCAGTTCTAGGCAAACAGAGTAAACTAATCGAATGTTCAAATGTAGATACTAAAGGACCTCATGGCTATAGGATCGGCTGCTCCATCACTCTTCAATTAGATTCTGGTGCATATATTGTGCCTGTCTTAAAATGAAGCATGGGTTTTGCAGCATCCGGATTTGACAGTAACATCAGAAGAAAGGGTTCTCACTGCAATCTTACTATGGTGTTTGCAAGCAGAGGAATTGTGTGCGTGGAAATTGATAGATGAGATGATTTTACATTCGACACCTGAACGTCTTTTTGGGGAGAGGCTTCGGTCTGTGAATGCCTTTTTGCCCCTTGTGCGTTTCCCGCTACTTCCATATCCGCTGCTTAAGAAGGTAAGTTCAGGACACAGAAATATGATTCTTGATCAGCTTTTGAAAGTGGGCCTGCTGGATTTGGCTTGTCATTGTTTAATGTGATATTTCAGTTGGAGAGGAGCAACCTTACCAGGAAGATTTCTACTTTTGATTGTCTGGTGAGCAAAACCCGTTGTATATTACCTACATTACTCGGTAGAAATTGCACTTTATTTATCAATTTTGGGTTGGATTTCTTTCAATGTAATTTCTTTTTGTAATATAACAGGTGAAAGAAGCCACCAACTTCTTAGAACACGGTGTGGCTAATCCAGAAAGAGATTTAAAGTGAGTATCTAGTATAGAAGTTCGAAGGACTAATGTAGTCAATTGTTCACTGTTGTGATGTTTAGCTCCAATCTTTTCAATATGAGAGTCAAATATAGAAATGCGTGGCACTTGTTTGATGTGTATGCTTTACAAATTTGGTAAATTCTGGAGCTCCTTTTATCTTGAAAGTAAGTAGAGACATTGGTCCATAGCAACCCCTTGTCCATGCCCTAGCCCACCCCTTGTTTTTTGGTGGTGCTCGACTTGGGAGGTAAAATGAGACCCTTTTTAAATTCTGCAGCCACATTTTCGAATTTTTTTGAAGAATACATACTCTATGGTGCAAACGTTTTTTTACTGTTTAGTGTTCGACTTCAATTTGGGGGCATCTTAACGAGAGTTGTTTATATAACCTGTTGAGTAAACCAGTAATGGCTGATGTAGTTTACGGTTTTGTACTGGAAGGTTTCAACACAGGCGATCAAGTTTTAAAGAGCTTCAGTACATCTGTGATGGGGATGACAATGGAGTACTGTACTTCGCAGGCACATCCTACGGGGAACACCACTGGGTAAATCCTGTTCTAGCTAAGGTAAGTTCTGCAACTACTATCCTTTCTGTTGATTCCCAGCAGTAGCCTAGACAATCTGCTCAATCCTTAAAAATCATGTCACAGAGGATCAATATATCTGCTAGCAGTCCTGTTTCAAGATACACTGATCCAAAGGTTTTGGTCTCAAGGACTTACCAGGTATTAGTCGTGATGAATCGAAGTTGCTAAACTACTTTCTTCCAGCAGTTTAGATATCAGTCTTTAATATCTCTAGCTTAATGATCAACTTGTGCTTAATGATTTAACAGGGGACCTCTTTTGCTGGGCCTCGGGTTGAAGATGGAAATAATAGTTCATGGTGGATGATTGATATTGGCCAAGATCATCAGGCATAAATCTCCTAAACTCTTAAATGCTCAAAACATTCACTCATATCTATGCTTAGCAAGAGCATATGTAGCAGTTACTGTCAACCTGGGCACTTCTCTTAACTTGAGAAATAAGATGCAGTCCATTCTCATTGAGCTTTAGTAAGTTTTTTAGCTGTCTCCTAGTACATCGAACTGCAAGCCTTTTGGGCTTGAATACACATAAGATGCTCCATGAATATACATGTGGGGTGCTTCTTGAACCCTTCGTAACAAATGTTCTGCACAAAGAAGTCATATTGTAAAAAACTTGAAATATTTAAACTTAATAATCTTTCTTGTTTTGATATATCTTCAAGAGATAATGATTAGTGACATATTAAGCACAGAGTGATTTATTACTGTTGCTGGTTTTATGAAAAGTCAATTGCGTCTTTGGGTAGTCTTAAAGGGAAAACTTGGCTTGGAGATTCTCAAGTCCTCAAAAAAACTCTTGTTAAGGCATTCGGTGCTATTTATACACTTCCAACTTTCACTGAGTGCCATTTAGTCAGTCCTATATAGTTCAGTTTGTATAGTTCTAAATAGCTTGGTTGCCAAGCCTTCTGATTCAAGACATTGGCCGGTGATGCAGCTCATGTGCAACTACTACACCTTGAGACAGGATGGATCGAGGGCTTTCATAAGATGTTGGAATTTTGAGGTAACTTGAATGTTGTTCCTGTGTCTCTTTTGTGTATGAAAATAGAGAAGTGTTGATGAAGTAACATGACTTCATATCAGGGTTCTTCTGATGGGAGGAATTGGACAAGCTTGAGAGTGCACGAGAATGACCCAACAATGTGCAAGCCTGGTCAGTTTGCTTCGTGGCCCATTGTTGGTCCTAATGCTCTCCTTCCTTTCAGATTCTTCAGGGTCATTCTGACGGCTCCCACGACTGCTGATAGTAACCCCTGGACCTTTTGCATTTGCTTCTTCGAACTCTACGGTTACTTTCGCTAACTCGTATGTGTTAGAGATGGTCGGCAAACTGTACAGTTCTTACGTTGTGAGAATAAATCCTTGGGATGAACTTTTAGCCTTGCTTCAGTTGACATATATCTTTTCCACTAACGATACACTATCAACAAACATCTTCTCAAGATTGGTCAAACATCTAATCTCTCTAATGAAATCCATCTCGTATAAGTTTGATTTGCAGTATAGGTCTGAAATGAATCTAGTGTTTGAACAACCGTAACGACTTCTCATACTAGAGCCGGGGGGGGGGGGGGGGGGGCATGGAATTTAAGCTCGAAATCAAATTTCATTCAAGTCAAATCAACTTTTAGGAGTAGATTTTGGAAAGGCTATTCAGGACAACCGACCCCGCCACCATAATGTAAAATCAAATAGTAAATCTTTAAAAGGTGGGAGCTCCACTGAGAGGAATTTTTTTTTTTTGGGGGGAAAAATAAACTTCATTTATACTGCTAGCAATAATACATATTATTGATCCGTAACGCTTCTTTTACTAGGCCACGGGGCTTCCTAAGATGATGTCTTTGTACCGGTTTAATTTTTCAAAAATAGAAACTGCTATCAAGAGTTCTAATATCTACTTGGACCGCCAATCTTTCCTCATCAACCTTCACCACAGTTAGGCAGTCTGTTTGTATTTCTAATTGAGAGTATCCTTGCGAAAGAGCCCGTAGGAGTGCTCTAACAGCTACTGCTTCTGCTTGCTCTGCACTATCCGCATATCTCTGTAGTTTTCTTCCTAATTGTTGAGTTGCTTCCTGGAACACTGCCCCAATTCCGGCCTTCCTTGCTGAGTCTTTCCATGCTGCATCTGTTTGAACATTTAGGGTCTTCATGGTTGACCTTGTTTGTGAGCTAGACCCTTGTTGAACTGCATAAGAGAGAACATCATCCAAAATGTGCGAGTTAGAAAGCTTAGGTTCGGTGCGTAGCTTCTTTTATATGGTATCAATTTTGTGCCCTTCCTGCAAGGAAGTTTCAAGAATATCTACACTTATTACGGCTAGGTTTTCCCTTTTCAAACACTGCTGCATTTCTTGTCTTCCACAAATGCCCAACATATTGCTGCTGTATGTGTGTAAATGTGCTTTCTTTGATCCCAGCTTATGTCCTCCAGCTTTGCCCAGTAGCATAACCAGTCTCCTAGAGATTTTGAGTTTGCTTCTCTTGGCAGAATGGGTAACACTTGCAAACCAGAAGATTTGATAATATAGCTCACCTGGGGAAGAGATAGGAATTATCTTCTTCTTCCAGCCGACAGAATTTGCATTTTAACATACAGAAAAAGGTGAAATTTGGCAAGTGTCTCTAACACACACGGAGTCACACAGATAAGGGCGGATATGCAAGTGACCCAAACAATAGTTTAATCATCCGATCTTTATGAAAGGCAGGCTCCCTAGGTGACCCACCATAGGCAATCTCTATATAGTTCAGGACTACAGATTTCCCACCTTAAAAGGGAAGCAGCAGCAGCATCTGTTACACATCAGCTTGTATATCTCTAAATCAACAGCCTCTGAAAACGAAGGCCTGTAAGGGGGCCAAGCCAAAGAGATGAAACTTGTATCGTAGGCCAGCATTGTTAATAGCAGCTCCAAAAAGACAAGGCTAAAGCACTCAGTTGGAAGGATGATAGATTAGTTCCTCACGGGAGGCACAGCCCTCTTAGCAGGAGCAGCTCCGGGACCAGCAGCCGAGCCTGCACAAGCCGAAATCCAATTTTAAAACATGCTGATAATGAAAAGAGGAAGGAAAAATATGGAACCGTAGAAACCACCGACCAAGAACTCCCAATCGATGATATCCCCTCTTCCTTGATGCTACCATGAAGTTCATAACAAATGCTACTAGAAATTTCACAGGGCCTTCTAAATCTAACTATAGCAACATCTTGTTGGTTGCAGTTACAGTCACAGTGTCACACCAATGATTACTTAGTTGCTTGCTAACATGTAGATTCATGTCTAACATCAAGAATATTTGCAGAAGAAACATAATCTGTAAGCTTTGTCAATTGATGAATATTAAGTAAAACACCCAATTAACAAGGCCCATGCAGTACAACTATATAAAGCCTACCCGAGAGAAGAATCCTAATGCAATAAACCAGCTACACTACTACATATAGTACGCTTGACAAGCCAAATATTTGAAAGGCTTGCTAGAGAATCATCGCAAGCCACGAGCACAATTGGCCAGGAAATATTACACTAGCCATCCAACTCAACCAAACAAGAGGGCAAATTAGCTAGAATTTAGCAGACAACAAGAGTATAGAGGATCCAAGAACAAACAACTGCAACCAAACCATCTGAGAAGGAAATAACAATATTATGACTATCCCAAACTTTGCATTGGCTGCAGATTAGTGCACCGGCACCTGGACTGCCGAGAAGTAATGTTTTTCCCTACCTTATTATCCCCAAAAAACTACATTAGCAGCAATATCAACGCTGGGAACATTAATAACAATATCAACTTTTCAGCGACAAAATAAGAGGTGGGTAAGCTTACGAGAGCGTGAAAATGTAGGATTAATGGAAATAGCAAGAGAAACGCATTGGCTAGAACTAGAAACAGACATACAAAATCATGCAAGAACAACTCGAACCCATAAATAAAACCGGAAACAAGTACCAAAAATTTGATAATAGATTGTCAAGGGTTTAAGGAAAGCAAAAACCTAGAGATATCAAACGGGCCGGGCTTGGGCCGCCCAGCCCGGGCCCATCGGGCTTGAAGCGAAACCGGGTCGGGGCCGGGCCAGGGCCACAGCCATCCGGGCCGGGCCGGGCCGACTGAGGAGAAATGCTAGGCCCGGTCCAGGCCCTGGCCCTAGGCCCAATTTCTAGGGCCGGGCTTGGGCCGGCCCGGGCCCTTTTTTTTAATTTTTTTTTTAAATTTTCTTGTTATTCAATTTTAAATTTCATCTTTAGGCATGTCCAATTTTCAAATTTTGACAAATCTAATTTTTATCATTTTATTTCATTATATGTAATATTCATATATATGTATGTATGTATGTATAGATATATTTGTCTCTCATTTTATTTTTTACTATATGTTAAATCTTTTATTACTCTTCTTGGTGATCTTTATTAATAAAATCTGAACACATAACTAGTCGTTATATTGCTGTTGGGGGGGTAAAAGTGAAATTTTGGGGGAATATATCCGTTGGAGGAAAAGGGGGAGAGAAAGGGGGAAAAACAAAAAAATTCAAACAGGTGGGGCCGGAACCGGGCCCAGAACCGGGCCAGGGCCGGGCCCAGGATTTTCCCCAGAATTTTTCGGCCTGGTCCAAGCCCAGGCCCTAAGCCCAATTCCTCCGGGCCAGCCCTGTTCATGAACGGGCCGGGCCGCGGGCCGCCTGGCCCATTTGACATCTCTACAAAGGCCCGTTTGACATCTCTACAAAAACCTTGGCGCTGCCGGCCTCGTGCAAAAGGCTCACCGGAATCCCGACGCTCCTCTGTAGACTAGTCTTGTGATTGGTCCGAGAGAAATTATTATAATGCAGCGGCCTAAATACACCAACTAGTAACGAAAGGCCCGTTAGAAATGGGTCGGTCTGGGCTTAGCTCTCCAGTCGGAAGGTTCAGCCAAGCCCCGACCCTTAGCCAAATACGGGTTGGACCGTTTATTTTAAGTAATGTACACCAATTTGAACCTTTTTTTTTTCTATTATGAAATGTTTTTATGTTTTGGTAGGCCTTTCTACATGTAGGCTTATAAATGTAATTAGCCATGCAAAAAAGAAAAAAAAACATAAACACATGACATACATTTGTTTTGAATATTGGATATAATTGTTGTTATTTACTAAATATCTAGGTGGACAAATTACCGTGCGATGTTATGAAGGAAAAAAAAAACTTTAAGAAGTGAAAAAGGAAAAGAAAAGCAGTAAGCTATTTAATAGTTTTGGTATGTTTGTGGGAGTAAAAAATAAAAATGTCAAAATGCAAGAATATGGTTGTTGAAGAGAGGGAAGAAATTAATATTTTTTAATTTTGAATGATTTTAAGGGCTAGGTCTGGGTTTGGGCCGAATCAATGATTGCTTTAAGGTGATTTTAGTATGTATACCGCCTTAACAAATTAATTTGATAAAAGTCAATGCTCTTACATTAGTGCTTGACATTTTTTTTGAAATGAGAACTACTATGGTAATAATAGTATGACAAGCACCTAATATGATTGTACCATACGAGACCTTGGACCTCATGCACCATTCCATCGAATGCCACAATATTTTTGGAACAACATTGTCCAAACAAGTAGAAATAACCAATGTTGTAGCATCTCTGTCTTAAGATGATTGTGACATCTTGTCCTTCTTGCACCAACCGTCCAAGAGCTAAATTATCTTATGCACTAATCTTGTCCAATAAACCTAGGTGTTCTACCAAATATTTATGTCTTGAAAGACTGTTAAGTAGAATTTCAGCCTTCGTTGAAATTTATCACTAAAATAAGCAAAAATTATACCTATTATTCAAAAATCTCGCTTTCACCAGAGCAAAATATATGCTGCAATAGTTTAAAGTAGACACTGCTTTTATACGAGGATTAGACAATTATAAATCCTATCTAAAGAAGATGATTATACTAATTAATCAATCATAGAAACTAGAAAGTGGATCAAAAGTGATATGATTGTTGACGGAGAATTAAATGTGGAGAGAAAAATAAAATTATAATAAAAATTATAAAATCTTTTTAAATTTGAAAAGGACTTAAAAAATATGTAATAAATTTTTTAAAAGGGAGCATTAAAGATAACAAATCACTAAAACGTTACACGCTCACACATCACATCACATCAGATCATGGGCTTCCGCACAATTGCACATCATTTCAATGGTGGCTTTCATGGGTTAGGAACTTGGGTCACGTGGCAATGAAGCATATGCTTTGCTTCATGCATTTGTTTGTTGCAATCATCAATCAAACCATCTTTAAGGAAGAAAACTCCTTCAGCGGCAACGTGGGGCCAAGATATTGGCTTTTCACAAGAAAATCGTCTAATTATGGTTGATGTGAGTGCAAAGTGTCGTGACTCGTGCGCTCTCAACGGTTCTAATTCAATTCACTCAAAAGACCATGAAAGACTGAGCTTTAATTTGACTGAAACTAGAAAGCTGTAAATCCGGGGAAAAATGTACGCTTCTTGGGGTCTTCTTCCCAAACCGGCAACTGGGTCTTTGACACCTTTCTCAAGTAAAGAGTCTTCACTGGTAATTCAAGTAGTTTGGCTCAGGTTTGAGCTTTTCATATTTGCTTAGATTCTTGTTTCATTGTCGAGCTTTGTGATGGTTGTATGCTTGTTATATTTATAATGGTTTTCAGTATCTCTTGTAATTGGGATGCTTGTTTGGCTATTTCTTCTGTTTCAAAACGTGTCTGGAACTCGAGCTGACTCCCATATAGGTTTTTCTTCGTAAATTAGTTGATGAAATTCATGGTTTTTTTTTTAAATTGTCACTAACTTACTTCAAAATGAATTGGGTAATCTTTGTTTAATCTTACTTCAAAAATGAATTGGGTTATCTTTGTTTAGTCTTTGTCCATAAGATTGCCGAACAATTGGTAATGTATACACCCCAGTCTATCAGGTCACGGTTTGCAGGCTTGGATGCCAGGCGATTTGCTAGGATTATTTCATTGTCAGGGTATTGGTACTTTAGTACATAAATGTCAGCTTCCTCTTGTGGATGCAGGCAAGTTGTCAATCATATGCATGTTGCGGATTGGTGAAGTTGATACTAATTGGCGACAATATAGAGCAAAAGATTATAGAAAATGCAATCCCTAGTTGGGTATATACCCCAGTCTATCAGACCTTCGCTGACTATCATAGGAATAGCAAAATGAAGGCTGAAGTGGAGCCTCAGAGTTAATCAGAATTCTATAGCAAAATTCAACAATCAACCTGTTAAAGACTATTTGTGGTGGATTTATTTTTTACATTATTCAAAGACCATATATGGCTGTTTGATATGTTCTTCCTTTCTCTCTTTTTTTTAAAGGTTATATGGTAATCACTTTTCGTCATACTTGATGTAAGCTATTATCATTTATCTAATTGTTACCTGTTGCTTTGAGTCTTTTCCAGACCTCCATAAATAACTGGACTGTTGCATCCAAGCAACCAGCTGGAATTGTCTTTGGACATGGAAAGTTCAATGGAACTCCCCATTGTATTCTTTCATCAACAATCCCAACCAGTGAGAAGGTATATTTTGTAATGAAATTAATTGTGACGTGGATGGTTAAAACAACCGAAACAGGGTATATGGGCAATAGTTAATTCTTATCTATCTCTAACCATCTAAGTTCAAATTCTTTTCGAGACCGCAATACAGAGTGCATTGGCCGTTCCTTTATATGGGCCAAAACGTATTTCAATAGAAGTGCCAAAAAAGGCGCTCCCATACACGAATAGCATCTACAATCATCTATGCCATTAAGGCTGGCCTTGGAGTGAGAACGTTGATTGATAGGAAAGCAAAAACAAATACATGAATAAAGAGTTGGAGTTACCCTTCATTAGACAGTTCTTAGTTCCAAGTCTCCATGGTGGATTATCTAAAGAGTTGGTGGAGGCATGACTTATGAATTATTGTTTGTACTTGCGTATTGACACGAAATCTTGTTTAATGCGTGGTTTGTACTTATTTAAAGTCTTGATTTGGCTGTTCTTAAACCATAAATGATGTATAAAGGTCTTAAGTTATACTGAATGCCATGTCCAGGCATCTGGCGCCTGTGCCACAAATATGATAGTACATGGAGGTTCCCTGCCCCTTCCCTTGAATTTTTGGGTGCTTATTTAATATACAGTGGTTATCTGATGCATTCCCCACTAGGTGGAGCGCGGTTCTGCTATCTCCGCTGTTTTAACAGATGACAAGTCGGCAATGATGACTGGTCTGGAAGACTCCGAAAATATTGGTATCTTGGGTGTCGATCCAGGCTTGGAACCATATAAAGACCACTTTAGGTATAGGGTGAGGAGATACTTAGATCAGAAAAAGAGTATCGAAGCAAATGAAGGAAGCCTTGAAGAATTTGCACAAGGTAATGATTGAAAACAGCACCCTGTGCTTATCTCCCTTTTTTATGTTTATACATGAATTGGAATAGGATGTTATTTTTATACACACAATAAATGAAACCTACCGCCTGCTTGAGGCTAGCTTTTGAGTGCCTAAATAAGACCCTTTTCCTGTGTTATCCAAGGCAAATTATTAAATAAGTTCGCCCGTCTGAACTATTGAGACAATCGTTGCAACTAGATTTTCCCGGTCCATCAGTTGAGTTTTCTATCCACCCTTATCTTGGCCTTCGCTCTAACCATTCATGATTCTTATATCTAGGTTATTTGAAATTTGGTTTTACTAAAGAAGAAGGTGGAATTATGTACCGTGAATGGGCCCCTGCTGCTCAGTAAGTCTTCAGCTCACTGCAACACTTTTAAGTCTTCAGCTCACCCCAACACTTTTTGCTTTTCATGGTAGTCGATAAAAGGTAATGAACCCTTTTGTCTTATTTCAACTTTCCACTTAAATACTTAATTATGCAGAGAAGCACAAGTTATTGGGGACTTCAATGGATGGGATGGTTCAAACCACAAAATGGAAAAGAATGAATTCGGTGTATGGAGTATTAAGATTCCTGATTCTGGTGGAAATGCAGCTATTCCTCACAATTCAAGAGTCAAGTTCCGATTCAGGCATGGAGATGGAGTTTGGGTTGATAGAATCCCAGCTTGGATCAAGTATGCCACTGTGGATCCTACAAGATTTGCTGCACCTTATGATGGCGTGTACTGGGACCCACCACCATCAGAAGGGTACAAACTACCCACTATTTACTCTTTCCCTTTTCAATCTCGTTGAATGCCTCATCAAACGCAACAAAAGAATTTGAAATGAAGACCAATGAACTCACTTATGAAGCACAATTGTCTATACTATTTGGTCATATTAATGCGTACGGTACATTACGTGGAATACTGCTAGTTTTATTTTTTGTTCGGTTGCCAAGATAAAGAGTTTTTGTTTCCACTTGATGCAATTTCATCAAATGAAGGGTAGCATGTTTTTGAGGTGTTGTTCGCTTTCGAAACAAACACTTATTGATCGATCATGTCAGGTATCAGTTTAAATTTCCTCGTCCTCCAAAATCTGAGTCACCACGGATATACGAGGCTCATGTTGGGATGAGTAGTTCAGAACCCAGGGTAAATTCATACAGAGAGTTTGCTGATGATGTTTTGCCTCGTATTAGAGCAAACGACTATAACACTGTCCAGCTGATGGCTGTGATGGAACATTCCTACTATGCATCATTTGGATATCATGTCACAAATTTTTTTGCCGTCAGCAGTAGATCTGGAACCCCCGAGGACCTCAAGTATTTGATCGATAAAGCGCATAGCTTAGGTTTGCGGGTCTTGATGGATGTTGTTCACAGCCATGTAAGTAATAATGTCACTGATGGCCTCAATGGATTTGATGTTGGCCAAAGCTCACAAGATTCCTACTTCCATACGGGAGATCGGGGCTACCACAAGTTGTGGGATAGCAGATTGTTCAACTATGCAAATTGGGAGGTGCTCCGTTTCCTTTTGTCCAACTTAAGGTGGTGGCTAGAAGAGTTCAAGTTTGATGGTTTCCGATTTGATGGAGTAACTTCGATGTTGTATCATCACAACGGAATCAACATGGCATTTACAGGGAATTATTATGAGTATTTCAGTGAGGCGACAGATGTTGACGCTGTGGTTTATATGATGCTAGCCAATTATATTGTTCATTCTATCTTGCCAGATGCAACTGTTATTGCGGAAGACGTTTCTGGAATGCCTGGACTTGGCTGGCCTGTCTCTGGGGGTGGAATTGGTTTTGACTACCGTTTAGCAATGGGCATTCCTGACAAGTGGATAGATTACTTGAAGAATAAAAAAGACGAAGAGTGGTCTATGGAGGAAATATCTTGGAGCTTGACGAATAGGAGATACACCGAGAAGTGTATATCTTACGCTGAGAGTCATGACCAGGTATATGATTTTTATAGCGTCGAAACCTCATATTTTCTGCTATATCAGTTAGTTTTATGTTTCCCAATTTACTTGCCAACAATATGAAGGATACAATCATTTCATGGCAATATAAAGTGAGCTTTGGCATAATGGCGAGGTTGCTCCAACATGACTTGGATGTCATGCATTGAAGATGCAAAAGTGTGGGCAAGGCTACGGGCAACTATCCCTGCAAAGACCAAGAGCGGGCACTGGCATTCCCACCCTTTTCCAGCATAACATGTCTTCCTTTCAGCACCGGCGTCATCTTTTAATGCTTTCTTTCCATCTCATAAATTGTGATGTATGTAGTTTACCGTTTTTTCCCTTTTATATCTCTTCCTTCTTTTTGTTCTCTGTATTTTCTGCAGGCTATTGTGGGAGACAAGACTATTGCATTTTTACTGATGGACACAGAAATGTACTCCGGGATGTCTTCATTTGTGGATGCATCTCCAACTGTTAAGCGAGGGATTGCACTTCACAAGGTTTCTTTGTTATCATGGTTTTAGTGACTGCATTTGGCAAATTCTGAGTTAAAATGATTCAGTTGGTCAATGATTTCCACCACAACCTTTAAGTTGTGTTCGCTTGAAACCTGCCTTACGAGTCCGTTTAAGTTCATTTCCTAGTAGTTCTCAAGTTTAGATTTTCCTTTGCAGATGATTCACTTTATAACAATGGCATTAGGAGGAGAGGGCTACCTTAATTTCATGGGAAACGAGGTAAGCTATCAGGAAAAGAACATTGCAAGCAAAAAAAATTTAGAGGGCGGTACTATAAGAGTTACTTGTGGATTATGACTTTGGCCTGGACGCACAAGAAATTTGGATGTCTGAAGAGAGAATATCTGCTCAAAGCATGCTGAGCACTTTGATCAGACAACATTGGAAAGATAATGAGCATTGGATAAATTGAGCAAACTAGATGAAATCGTCCAACATTTTGATGGCGAGTTCATCTTTTGTTTGCAAGTCCATGACATGATGCACAGACACCGTGTACCTATGAAAAGGAATTTTCCTGCTTATTAGTACTTATCTAATTTGTTCTAACCTTTTCTTCACAGTTTGGCCATCCTGAGTGGATCGATTTCCCCAGAGAAGGCAATGATTGGAGTTATGAAAAATGCAGACGCCAGTGGAACCTGGTGGATACAGATCATTTGAGATACCAGGTTCAGAATCTCATTTGTGCAACCTCATCCCTTATATTAGTCTGGGTTTCCTTCGTTGTAGTTTCTGGATAAAGTTCCAACCCACTTATACACTAACACACCTAATGATGTTAAGCTGGCCCACCTATTTTGGTGGTCACAACACAAGATTCCTTCAAGAACTAGTCAATCTGTTTCATAAATAATGAAGGACACCTTAGTAACACAGTTCATCTTGACTATTGCACTGGCAAGGTGGATGCATAACTTATCAGATCCACTCTATGAGTTCCAGTAGATGTATGATATATCTTTTCTGTTGCAGACTTGATCTCCATTTTACTTCCCAGTAAGTGGATTCTAACATAATGTTTACCTCCTTATGCTAAAAAATGTAGTACATGAATGCGTTCGACAGAGCAATGAATTTGCTCGACGAAAAGTTTTCGTTTCTCGCATCCACGAAACAAATAGTGAGCAGCACAAATGAAGATGACCAGGTACAACAACACACCTTTTCTCTCTAGAAATGCTGTTTCAATAGATACAAGTGCATTTTGTGTAAGTACACCACTCTTAGAAAAGGGCTCATTCATTCAAGATATGTAAGTACAGTATGCACATGAAGAGATCAGGAGCCCACTGAATGGCTGCCGAACATACCTCTGCTAAGCCTTCTTCTATATTCTTTTTATCTAGCAACGAACATAGCATTCCAATTGCAAGTTGACTAATAATATTATGTTGAAATGAGTTTCTCTTTAATACCAGTTGAGTGATGGTCATGTTTAAAGCATGGATTTTTCCTTATTTGGCAGGTTATTGTCTTTGAACGTGGAGATCTAGTTTTTGTTTTCAATTTTCATCCAGAAAATACGTATGACGGGTAAATTTGCTATCATTATGTAACTCAATTCTAAATGTTCTTTTTGTCATATGTTCTACTGATAATTTTTACTTCCTTTGGGCCTTCGTAAATGTGTTTTCTGATGTGTTCTAGTGATACTATATATTTACTCTTGGGCCTTTTATGAAGCCTTTTGGTGTATAATCTGACCATACAGGTACAAAGTTGGGTGTGACTTGCCTGGGAAATACAGAGTGGCTCTGGACAGTGACGCTTTTGAATTTGGTGGGGAAGGAAGAGTAAGGAAACCTTTATGAAGAATGCTCTTTGCTTTCTGCATGATCACAGAGAGAGTGCTTGACTGGCAGAACTAGAGACTTTGCTTTGGGAGTTTGTTTTAATAACTGTCCTGAACTATATGGGAGGGTTGAAGGGGATAGTTTCATCCTATTTGTAGTTATCTTTAGTCAGTAATTTTAGGAAATTGCCAAATGCACTGGTTCACGTGCCGCAAGTATTAAGTGGTCGCACCAAATGCAATATTCGAGTGTCCTGTATTTTCACCTAATGAATCCGAAACATAATACGGTGCACACACACACACACACATACACAAATTGTCTTAATGTGGGTTCTCTAGGGGTTGATATGAGTGTAAGAGTGTGAGACATCTCCCTTTATCTGAGACTCAGATTTGCAAGTCAGATGTGCATCATAGATGGTATCTCTGAACTTGCTTGTTTACTAGTTATTGTTTCTTTGCAGTGAGATGATTGTATGTTTTACGACAGGTGGGCCATGATGCAGATCATTTCACGTCCCCAGAAGGAATTCCAGGAGTCCCTGAAACAAATTTCAACAACCGTCCTAACTCCTTCAAAGTACTCTCACCAGCTCGTACATGTGTGGTATGATTTTTCATTGAGCCGTCTCAAGGTTTACATTTTCAGTTAGATGGCATGGTGCTTGGGTTGAGCTACATTCATCTTGCTTATGCATTCACTACTTTGAGCAACTGACATAGCACATCCATCATGTGGAACAACATTAATCTTGTTTGTTGATATCCTTCATTATAGTTTTTGCTAGTATTCTTCTTCATGATTGAGACATGCATCTTGTTGTTGTCATACAAATCATCAAATGAGAATTTTCACGAATCTTTACAATTCGTTTGGCTAGAAGAATCGTAGTCATAAATCATGATTACTTACAAGTTTTCTTTTGTTTTTTCAATTTGGAAATAAGAAATCAAATCTATTCAACGAGCAAAAAAGGAGAGAGAGGGATTTGAACCCTCGATAGTTATTTGTTCAAAACTATACCGGTTTTCAAGACGGGGGCTATCAACCACGTAGCCATCTCTCCGAAATACAATTTTTATTTTATTCCTCTAACCAGAACATGGCCATATGAGTGGGTACCACCATTAACTGTAGAAAGATCTCAGGTGTGAATCTACTGGTCGATCCATCTAGTCGTATATAAAAATAGAGGTATGATCCAGCATGCCCCTTTGTGAAATAAATAAAAAACAAAATTTCGTTCTTCCCTGACTTCATGTACGAATAAAGTAATAAAAAGGGCAGTAATGGGTCATAGAAATCAATGGATTCATGGTTTACTTGTGCTCATACAAGTACAACCAAAAGTTTGACTTTAATGATATAACATGCTCGTCCATGCACCAAGGCTTGTTTACACCTTTGAAATGCTAGAAGCTTTCTCTAGTATCGAGTTAAGTGCAACAAACAATTTTGAATTTGAAGTCCCAAAACCTAACTTCTATAAAATCATTTCTGAACTCCACTTTTGTTCTATCATGTTTGGCGTCTCTGGATATTGTTAGTTTGAATCTTGTGTACGCCACTAGTAGAATCCTATTTTGTATTAATTGTTTGAGTCGTCATGTATATGTAGACTTCCAGCATCCTACATGTAGGTCCAAGGTTTACCTGAATAATGGAATGAATTACAATGTTTTTTTTTTTTTAATTTCCATTTTCATTATTCACCTTTCAAGGTTTATCATAAAGTTGAAGAGAGTTTAGAGGAAATCTACGGTAGCACGCATGCAAGTACCAGTGACATGGAAGACAGTGACGAGAAAGGTGCACAATCAGTTCTGCTTAAAGATAGAGGTGTTATCCCAAGTGAGATGGAAGGTTTAACTGATGAAATTACAGGGGAAGACGCTTCAGATGACTGATTCTGCAAGTAATCCCACGAAGAACGTTTTTGTTGTTGCTCGTGCACAAAACTAGTAGAAGCAATTCAGATCGTCTAACAAGACTTTGTCCCGTGTAGAACTCTGCCGCTGAGAGTTGCTTGGCCCTTGTACCAGCTGTACATATAAAGAGTGCTCTATACAGATTGTATTTCTGAGATGGGATCTGAGAGTTTAAATCAAATGGTGCTCAGAAGAAGAGCTTCTGTAAATTACTTCTCAGACATCAAATGGTGCTAAGAAGAAGCGCTTGTGTAAATTGCTTCTCTGACATGTTCTTGTGTACATGTCGATTACAGAGTCTAAGAGATGCTCTTAAAGATCTCACTGGACCAATCTTTCTGGAAATTTAAATTTAGTTCAATGTTCAACTTTACATGCCTTTGTCTGTCTACTGAATTGTCTGGTGTTCACCGTGGGCTACTGGGGCTTTTGTTGTTTGTATTAGGGCCCTAAATAAACCAAGTTGTTTATGAACTGCTCGTGGTTCATTTCTCAAAGAACTCGTTCATGTTCGTTTGTATAATATACGAACCGAACATGAATAAAATATTAGAGTTCGTTATTAAACGAGCCAATCACGAATATTCCAAAGTGTTGATGAATGTGTTCGCGAACAACTTGTCTCCATAATAACATAATTATAATATGTTGTAAACCCAAAAGTCATATAACTTAATTATAGTATAAATTAGTTTAAACTTGAAAGTCTTAAAATCAGTTAGGCAATTGGATAAAGTAAGGTGTAGTTCTGGTTTGGAAATAATTATTTTGAACGAGAACACGAGTTTTCAAGTTTGAGTTCGGTTCATATAAACAAACGAATGAACTCGAGCCGAACACGCTGTGAAACGAAAAAATTTGAAAATTTGTAAAACGAACACAAACATGAAACTGAAACTAAACAAATGAGTTGAACATACCTCTATTCGGTTCAAACTCGATTCGTATACGGTTCTAATTTGTATTATGTGAGCAATAGACTCCTACCGAATAGAATTATCATCCAATTTTTTTTGTTTTTGTTTTGTTCTATGTATGCTGAACACTGTTCGTGGTATGTATTTTTATTTTGTCCAAAGCACCCAAAAAAAAAAATCAGCACCGGAGATCATGTTGTGAGAAGTCGTGGAGAAATAGGTGAAGTTTGACAATGAGTCACAGTACAAGGGAGGTTTATGCAATTTACCCCTTAAAGTTCCCTAACCCGTTTGACCTGGTGTGGGAACGTTCGGGTCGAGTCCCTAACCCGTTTCTCTTTTCCAGTGAGAGAGAAATTCTGTTGGCTTGCTCCTGGCGATCCAAACAAGTTACCTTTGAAAGCTTTTTCTTAGGGTTTTTGTGTGGAGAAATGGAAGGGGAAGAGAAGAAGAACAAGTACAGCATCATAATACCGACTTACAACGAGCGTCTCAACATCGCCCTCATTGTCTACCTCGTCTTCAAGTATCTCCCGTAAGTATCATGCCTTCGAAGTATCAGATTCCATGTCTTTCATGCCTATTTTGTCGATTTCGAGGCAACAGAGTTTCGTTTGCATGCCGTTGTTGATGATCCGATTGTTGAATCTTTCGTGATTGCCTTATTTCTTGGTGAAAATGTCCAAAATTCTCTTTTCGGAAGTTGATCGTTTCTACTCCGTATGTACATGTATGGCGCTGAATTCAGCCTTTTGGACTAAATTATTACTGCCTTTTCTCCCATTTACTTTTGCAAATTTCTGTGAGTTTAATACCATGTAAACATTGAATTGAACTCATATATCGTTTGGCAAGTCAAGCTTGGGTAAAAATAATGATTGAAGTCAACATTTACATGCCCTACATCTATCCTAGGAAGCCGCAAAAAGATGATAAGGAAAATTCACTGGATTAGTGGAAGTAAGTACGGAATTTATGGCCCATGATTTGCACATGTTCATATGATCAGCTAAGTTGAACTCATTGTGGATTGAATTTTTTGAGTTCCAAAAGTGCAACTGAACATGTGATAATTCTTATTAGGTGGGATGTGGATGGGGCAATGAAAGACTAGTTTATAGATTGAACTGGACTCCTTTTGCTGCAGTTTTACTGTGATATTCAGCGTGGAGATGCTCCTTTGATGTCTGAGCCATATGCTGGCCACATTGTATGTGGTACTGCAAGTTGTATCTAGTTTTACGTGTAACGTATATCGATAAGCGTATTGGAAGCTTGATTTAGTTAAATTGACTCCGGTGAAGTTTTGGTATGAAAGTCATATGGTGGTGCTGAACGACTAATTTAAGTATTCGTTGGTTCCGGGCAATGGCTACTGCTTATAGCGCTAGTTTCTAATTTTTGTGGAATCTCCTATGCTCAGGTGTGCTTCTAGCAGTTATAAAAGCTAGGTTCAGCTGACCTGTCAATATGCTGACTTGAACTAGTACTTTGACTGCAAATGATCATCCATGTACAAGTCTATTGCTTAAGCTCTGAGCCCTTCAAATTACAAGCATGCCATTGTTTGGCAACTAACTTTTATCCCCTTTACATGTACATAATCCATAAAGTACTCTCTCTTTCTCACCTTCTTGGCCCAGCATGGTTGTGACCGGTGATGCTAGATTCCCTGAACAATTTGTGGCGATTTCCTGTGTCAAAACTCAGTGCTAAATACTACTCTGCCCATATTTCTTGTTGGAATTTGGTATTAGTTATACTTTTACTCCGTGTGGAAGTTAGATTAGAACTCTGTCTTCTGTATATACTTTTGTCAGAGTCATGACACAATTGCTGCCTGGTCAGGGATGTTGACTTTGAAATAATAATTGTGGATGATGGAAGCCCTGATGGAACTCAAGATATAGTCAAACAGTTGCAGCAGGTGTATGGTGAAGATCGCATTGTAAGTATGTTGATTGACGATTCCTAATGCATATCAACTTTTACTTCTTCTTTCTTTTTGAGATTGTTATAACCACTCCCACTTTACCTCTTCTTGGAACAGCTATTGAGAGCTAGACCTAAGAAGCTCGGATTAGGTATGCTTTACTCAATTCTGCTTAATATTGAAGTAATTGCAATTGCAAATGCAAATGTATTGGCCTTGATATCACTTTAATTCCAGGGACTGCTTACATCCATGGTTTGAAGCATGCATCAGGCAACTTTGTTGTAATTATGGATGCTGATTTGTCACACCATGTAAGTAGGTTATATCAACTTTGTTAGTTTGCTTAAGAGGAATGCTTTACCTGTAGCCCAACAATAGCATTGTATACCGGTGCAAGAAGGTGGAAGTGGAACCATGATCATTGGCTATGCTGTTTATAACATCTGAATAAGTTTTATAAAGTGGTGATTCTTACGTAAAACTATCCAAAGCTTCCCTGAGATGCAATTAATGTGTATTTTAATCCAGAAACTAAGATGGAATCTTCACTTTAAAAAGATTACTAGGTTTGTGTTTGAAGTAAACTTCGGGGCCACATGTATCTCCTGCGTGTCCTTTGCATCTGGAGATTTTCTTGTGCAGTCCATTATAACAATTACTGTTTGTTTGCCTTTTCATGCAAGCTTCTACTGATTTGGTTTTGCTGGTTCTGTTTACACAGCCAAAATACCTTCCAAGCTTCATCAAGTAAGAAAAAGTTCATCTTCAGTTTTCTTATAGATTATATAAGCTCCTTTCACTTGCTCACAATTTATGAGGACAAAATTGAGTTCAGAAAGCAGATGGAGACAGGGGCTAGTATAGTTACTGGAACTCGTTATGTCAAAGGTGGCGGTGTGCATGGGTGGAATCTTATGCGCAAATTGACAAGCAGGGGGGCGAATGTTCTTGCACATACACTACTCTGGCCAGGTGTATCAGACTTAACAGGATCTTTCCGGTATATTATTACAGGGCATTGAATTTTTTGTTCTGCATACTTTCAGCCATTTGAAACTAATATATTGTGTTTATATTCAAGGCTCTATCAAAAATCTGTGCTTGAAGACGTCATAAGTTCCTGTGTTAGTAAGGGATATGTTTTTCAGATGGAGATGATTGTTAGGGCTTCAAGAAAAGGGTACCTTATAAAAGAGGTACGCTTACATTCTTATTTTGTGAGCTTACATGTAACCAGACATGTACTTTACTTGGGGACTCATTAGTGTTAACCATTGTATGCTTATCTGTTTAGCTGTGCACATAAACATACAACTTTGTGCTGGACTTTTGCACATAAGAAAGACCTTATTTTGGTCCTCCATCTATACATGTGGGCTGCAGAATTTTTTGTAGAACAAGTTTAAAATGCAGTATACTTGGTCAGAGGCTACCTTTTATACCTTGGGCCTGAATCAGTTGACAGGGAACTTTGCTATATGTTTGTCGTGCTTTTTCCATAGACAAACTAGTGAAAGAAGCTACTTCACCTTGATGCTTAAATTTGGTATTTCTTAGCTTAAGGCCCCTTGATTTCTTACTTGGGTCTCATGCCTTTCTGTAGGTTCCGATTACTTTTGTTGACCGAGTGTACGGAAGTTCAAAGCTTGGAGGATCAGAAATAGTGGAGTATTTAAAGGGACTTGTATACCTTCTAGTTACTACTTAATGAAGACTGTACCAAAAGTAATCCTTTAGTTTGTTTGAGGAACCATCATTTTTCTTCTAGCCGTGAGCCTCTAATTATACAAATAGCTCGTGCCCTTGATTGACAAACAAAAGCTTACTAGGTTCCCTGAAAAGTGAAAATGTTGCTTTTTTCAACTGTAGTTACCTGTTGATTTCTTACTCATAACCGATGATATAAGGCCGTGTCAGCTGATATACTTTCTATATATCATTCCTTCCGCATTTTGTAACTTCATATTTCATATTTTGTACTACGTCCACGTTAAAGTTAGGAGAGCGATAGCAAAAGAAAATACGAGCATGAGATGGTCCAGTATACTGCTTACTGACCAAGTGACTACTCAGTTTTCGCTTTTTAGGAATAGATTTTCTTTCACTTTCCCTGTGGGGGAATATATTTTGGGGCTTTAACATTAGAGCAGCGTACGCCACTTGTGCAATTGTTCATCGCTGTATCTGGATTGTGTTAGCCATGGTTTTGCAATTAGCATGATTAGACACCATGGTGGCTGAGGAGAACCTTAGACACCATGGTTATGCAACCTTTAGTGTTTGAAGACTGTAGCACTAGTGGATGAATTTACACGAAGACTGATCTCAGAGGTGCAGAACTAGGGCTCTGGCTTTACGTTGTGCAGTGTTTCCTGAACTGGATGACAGCGCACACCTCGCTCTCATGCAGTGGTGTGATAATGTCCGTATTTCTCTCTCCTCCCTCCCTCTCAGCAATGGGGACAGCACCCCTGCTGTAACCCATGGTTACAGCAGGGGATCTGGATCCACGCAAACCTTGTTCTTGTGCAGACGGTGCAGTGGTGTGATGATGTTCCCAAAACATCTCAGCGCTGGCAAATATGGACTTGGATCATCAGTATCTCAGAAACATATGCCATGGGACAGTGAAATGAAAATGCACTAGGAAAAGTTCCAATTCGGAGGGCAAAGAAACGGAGATAGACAATTAATTAAGGTATCATCACTTGTCTTTCAAATAAAAGACCACATCATAGAGGAACCAAAACCAGGAGCAACATAGTTCTCTGGGCTGAAAACTTCAATCCCCAAATACTATCATACTACTACTACAAAAGCAATTTAAGAAGCATAACATATTTACTTAGGAAAACAAGAGTCAATCCCAGTTCTTCCGAACCCTTCTCGGTCCAACTTTCCGGTTACCGGCAGCCACAGATTTCTCAAAGTTCATCCCCAGCGGCGGCTTCTTGTTCTCCTTGCTGCAACTGCTCCTCAGCGAGTACCTTGAATTCTCTCTCCGCTCGGTCACGGGCGTAGCCGGCAGAGTCTTCCTCACGCTCTCAAACTTCTTGGACTCCCTCTTCTTCGCAGACTCAACCCTAACACCAAGCCCATACACAGTTTTCTTCTCATCCCCTGTCTCCCCCTTCCTTCTCTTCAGCCTCTCATTCCTTCTCGCGGAGTACTCATCATAGAACCTTCCCCTTTCGAACAAAGGACTCCTATTGGGAGCAGATGCATTGCCCAACCCAAAACTAACCGGATCGCCGTTTCCAAATTCACCGCGCAACTTGTTGGCCAATGCGAATAATTCGCTGGAAATCGTGCGGTATTCTGGGCGAAGCTCCGATTGTTGAGCGTCCACTTTGCAATTAGGCAACTGGGTTTTCGCTGAAGTAACTGTCACAAAGGAAGATCAAAGTCAATCACAATAATCATGAAGAAATCTATTGATTTTACAGAATGGTCACATTGCGTACCTGGGGTGGATAGGATGGTGCTTGCCGTGCTCTGAAGGGCGCGGCGAGGTCGGAGGCGTATCGGAGATCTAGCAGCGGCTAGTGGGGGCTTGCGATCCGATCTCATCATCATCTTGGACATTTGACAAGAGGGAAAGAAAGAGGGTGCTTTGCTTTGCTCTGTGTGTGTGTGTAAGGCTCTGTTTCTTGCAACAGTTTATCCTCGGATTCCCTGTTTTGGGGATTTTATTGTGTTGAATGAATGGGAGTTTGAATTCTTTTGAGAGGTGACTGGGAGCGTCTCCAACGGTCATATCTTAAACGAGGGTGTGAATTTATTTGAAAATTAATAGACTTTGGTGTGGTCATAATAGCAAATAAATACCACAAAAAAAAAAGATCAATCTTTACTTTGAAAATCAAACAACTTTAATCTGTTAAAGATCAATAAATTTTTTATAGGGTTAGTTGCGAAATACTGTATCAAGCACATACACGACTCCAACAATCTCGCACAGTGTTCATTTAACAAACAGATAAATAGAAAATTTTCTTATATTTTCTTTACTATTGTTGACAACTATTTGCAAGTTTTAAAGTTGTTTACGTGCAAATTGAAAGCCTAATAGAAAAAAATTGATGTCTTGAGATAACTTAAAAGGCGCTGTAATCTTTACTTATGAATGTAATTATCTTATTATAAAAAAATAAATTTTTACACGCAAATTATAACATAATGTTGAGATCCAATATTCTAAAGAACTTGAACTCAAAGTGAGTGAAAACATTGCATTGAAAAACATAATTAGTGCATTGATAATATACTAAAGTGGATATTATTCAAAGTTTAGTATATTATTCAAGTTCTCTTTCAAAAAAGTTAAAGAAAAGATAAAGATAAGACTGTCCTAACATTCCTGTCATCTCAATCATACATAAAAAGAGTATTAAATACACGTGTAATCACAAATTTTTATGTCATTGAAGCTCCCTCAGTTAAACGAAAAGTTTATAAATTATTCTACTAATGGGATTCAAGAACTTTTAATACTTAACAAAATTAATATAAACAAATATGTGGTCATCATACTTTTGATTTCTTATCGAACCAAACAAAATTAAAATTTGACAACTTTTACAAGTAATTTTCAATGATGGAAGCAATGATAAAAACCTTGTAGATCGTCGGTCGGTGAGGAGAGTAGCGACTCTTTACTCTTATAGGTGTCACTACGAAGCCGATTCTTTGTCGTGACCGAAAATACAATAAAAATGTTTCCTTAACGATCATGAATGTGTACCTTATCGTTTCACATGTTTCAGTCGACAACCAAGAACAACAGTCCGTGATCGCTGTCGTATGTACCACTACTATTCTATATTCATTATTGCCGGCATTTAAAATCAATCATCCCCAAATTCCTTCTCTCGAAATTCTCTGTAGTAGCTGGATACCCATGGATGGAACTGGAACCACTCGCTGCTCTGCAAACTACGTGCCACTGTCCCCAATAAGCTTCTTGAAACGATCGGCAATCGTTTACCGAGACAGAGTCTCTGTTGTTTATGGAGATATTAAGTTCACATGGAGGGAGACCCTTCAAAGGTGCACCAGACTCGCTTCTGCTCTAGCCAATCTGGGTGTTTCTCGTGGAGATGTTGTATGTTGCTAATTTCCCCTGTTTCTAAATGTTCGAAAGTTGTCCACTTACTTTTCATCCTTGTCTCGTAATCATGGCAATTTGTTTCTTCATCTTTCTCTAGAGTTGGCATTTATCAGTTTTACTCGCATGCTTGTGTATGTGTTGACTTGTTTGGTAGATTCTGTGTCTTCAGTTCCATGGTTCTAATTAGGGAATCCTGTTGCAATCCCTTGACTGCATATGGCACCCCGCACATGACCCTTTTTTGCTATATGTGTACGTGTACCATGTGTATCATTGATCGTAAGCGGGAGTTCCAGTAGCATTTGTGGGAGTGCCAAGAGGAGTAGAGGACCTTCCTTCTAATTATCATATTTTTTACTTTTGCCACACAAACACGCTCCACTTAGAGTGTCTATATATTGCCAGTAAGGTTGCTTGTTAGCATTTTATCCAATTGTTTTATGCTTCCAGTCCAATAGAGAACTCTTTGTGTTGGTTATGATTATGTGTGCTGCTATGTTTTGCACCAATTGTCAATCATCACACACTTGACACTAAGGTTTTGTGAAAGTTACCCCCTTTGCCACCAAATTATAGATTCACATAGTCCATTATTCAAAAGATAATTCTTTCTAGTTTTGTCATGCTATTCTGGAGTGATTTGTGTGGCAGAGTGCACAAGACTACTGTTATTGTGCGGTCTGTGGGAAATTAGGGGCACTTACACAGTCTTCTGGAAAGTTTGTCTTCTGTTGCTATGCAGAGTGATAGTAGGTCTGCTCTGGAGTTCATCTATGCGTGGTTATCATACTAATTGAAGATAAAGCATTCAAAAGTTTACGCTTTTTATGCTTTGAAATATCTCACGCACTCCCAAATCTAATAAGTTGATGTGTCAACCCCGTGATTTGGCCTTGTCGGCCTAGTCCATTCCATTCGGCAAAGAGTTCCAGAAAGAGTTCATTGTTCTTACTTTTGGGCCTAAATATCTCAAATTTCCAAATGCTTTATGTTTGCTTTTCCACCAATTATTTGCTGCAATTGGTTGTTGAAGATAATTTGTGGGACTTACGAGCAACTGTTCGATTGTTTCCATTGTATGTAGGGAGATGATTAGTTTGGTAGGTCTTGATTCACCTTCAACTTTCAGCGCTACTGGCATTTGATCTTCTGTGTAACTTTAGCGAAGTTGTTCATAAGTGGGTTATACCTCAAGTCCTTCTCATGGAAATGATAATGGATTCTTTGCATTGATATCTAGGTTCTTGAATTAGTGCTACAGTAATTGGCAGGATAGCCTAGCTGTTTGCTAATTAAATTTATCTAGTTATTACAATCCCCGTATTTGACAATGTAACATCTTCAAAATTCTCCTTGTCATACGACCTGGAAATAATGTGATGTCATTAAGAGAATTGACTATTTCATAGATGAAGTCACCTTTTCAAAGTAAGATTCTTGGTTAGGAAAGTATTTGAGATTCTTTGTCGTTTGTCCTCAGTTAGCATTAGTTTTCTTGCCTAATGCTTAAACAGCCAAATATAACTTGTCAATTTGGTGAAAGGGACATATTGATGGCAATGCTTTCTTTCCTTTTCTTGTTGTAGATCATTTTTACTCCATTAAAGTCCAGGATTCTGTTAGTTTCAATGATGATAAAGACTACTTGAAGTGTAGACCATAAAATTTTCTTCTATGTTCTCTTCATGTGCAGTATCATGTTAAACCAAATGGGTTGGAAAAATATTCTTAGGTCATTGTGTTCTTCTGTTCATAGTTCGCAAAGCTCACTCGTTAACTTTTTGAGCAGGTTGCTGCTTTGGCTCCGAATATTCCAGCAATGTATGAGCTACATTTTGGAGTTCCAATGGCTGGGGCAGTTCTTTGTACACTTAATATACGTCATGATTCAGCAATGGTGTCGCTGTTACTAAGACACTCCGAGGCCAAAATTATATTCGTAGATTACCAATTTCTCGATATTGCCAAGGGAGCATTGGAAATTTTATCAAAGACATACCCTAAGCTACCTACTCTAGTCATAATTTCCGAGTCTGGTAAACCATCTGCTATGACTAGCAATATGATTTCCACTTCAGATTTGGAGTACGAGTCTCTTTTGGCAAGAGGAGACCCGGATTCTGAGATCAGACTGCCAAATGACGAGTGGGATCCTATTTCACTAAATTATACGTCAGGAACAACATCAAACCCTAAAGGTGTTGTTTACAGTCATAGAGGTGCCTATCTCAATTCTCTGGCTGCTGCTCTTCTTAACGATATGGCCTCAATGCCTGTCTATTTGTGGACTGTTCCGATGTTTCACTGCAATGGCTGGTGCCTTACCTGGGCTGTGGCGGCCCAAGGGGGTACAAATGTTTGCCTAAGGACTGTCTCCGCAAAGGGAATATTTGAGTGTATAGCTCGGAACCATGTGACCCACATGGGCGGTGCACCCACTGTTTTAAACATGATAATTAATTCAGCAGCTGGTGACCGAAGACCACTTCCAGCAAAAGTTGCAGTAATGACAGGTGGAGCCCCACCACCTCCTCAGGTACTCTTTAATATGAAGGAGCTGGGATTTGATGTAACCCATTCATATGGTTTGACAGAAACTTATGGTCCTGGGACTGTTTGCACTTGGAAACCCGAGTGGAATTCCCTACCTCCCGATACGCAGGCAAAGATCAAGTCCCGTCAAGGGATCCACCATCTTGGCCTGGAAGAACTTGACATAAAGGACCCTGCTACCATGAAGAGTGTACCAGCAGATGCAAAAACAATGGGTGAGGTCATGTTCAGAGGCAACACTATCATGAGTGGTTACTTGAGAGATCTGAAAGCGACACAGGATGCATTTAAAGGTGGATGGTTTCGAAGTGGCGACTTGGGAGTGAAACACCCTGATGGTTACATTGAACTGAAAGATCGGTTGAAGGACATTATCATTTCTGGGGGAGAGAATATTAGCACAATCGAGGTGGAGTCTGCGCTTTTCAGTCATCCAGCAATTCTCGAGGCAGCTGTTGTGGCAAGACCTGATGATCATTGGGGGGAGACACCTTGTGCGTTTGTGAAGTTGAAAGACGGGTGTAATGCCAGTCCAGATGAGATTATCAGTTTCTGCAGGAGTCGGTTGCCTCGTTACATGGCTCCTCGAAGCGTTGTTTTTGAGGATTTGCCTAAAACTTCGACCTGGAAGACGCAGAAGTTCATTCTCAGGCAGAAAGCCAAGGCTATGGGAAGCCTTTCAAAGAGGAGCACCAGCAAATTGTAGTGCCTTCCATTGGAAGGTAACATTGTTTACCTGGCAGCTAGTTGTTTACCTGTTCCACAGACATGGCTGTCAAAATTTGAGTACTATTTCCACCGTTATAGCGTTTCTTCTTTAGAAGTTTTTTTGCAACTTGCAAAGGTAACCTGTAATTTTGTAACATGAACTATGTCAAGGTTCATGATTGTAAATTTTGCGTTCTGCTCAGTGGGGGAATCAAATGGAACACTTGAGACTGAGGATATATTTGTGTCTCGCTCCTATTGAATATTTCTTCAGGGCATGTATATATGCAGCTCAAATTAAAAATGAATCGACACGAAATTGCACTAGATTTCATACTGAATACTGAGACACTTGTTTTCAAGACATGGCAAAAAGTGAGCAGTTTTGGTGTCTGCATAACACTTTTCTTCTGTCCAGCATGCACCACTTCCCTACAGAATTACCAATGTGGGGGGGGGGGGGGGAATTTTTGGCTGCTACCCCGTTGGAAGAATCTTCCTTTTACTCTTTATATAGCGACAAATCAATCGTCTCTAAATATTTCTAGTGGCTTTTATTTGGGAACGCAAAAAAATGATACTAATAATTGTCGCTGAAAGTTAGAAGAAAAGTCACTAGAAATATTCAGCGATTATTATTTGTCATTAAATCCAAATCCAAATTAGATAAAAAAATTTACAACTCGGGCCAAAGTTTTTGTTCATTAATGTTTGTGTGTTTGCTTTTTTTTACCGGAGGATCCTCACTGTCATCTCTAGACGTTTTCCATGACCAAAAACTGTTGGCCCAGTTGTCCACCTTTGAGAGAAAAGGGTTTGTGTTTTTTTGTCTTAACCCACGAAAGATCAGTATGAATGCCCATTTTTCATGTCTTCGAGGGGCTTGAAATTGACTCTAAAATGAAAATTTTTATTAAATTTTAAATTAAATCAGATTTAAAGTATTTGGACAAAATATGTAATTAGTCTAGAATCTTCATTTTCATGGATTATGATTTGATGGGTTATGTGAATTAGATTTATCCAAAAGAATTATCAAAATATCTTATGGCTATTTTGTCATACTAAACTTACCTTTGTTGTTTCTTATCTAAATATTTTAAATAACTTTTAATTTATTAAAATTTACTATAATAATTAGTTATAATTTAATAAAAATTTATTCTTAAAAATCAATCTCCAAACCCGTATTACAAAGTAAAGACATGGGTAAACTCGTCTTTAGCCATATGTTACAAGTACCAAAGCATGGAAAAAAAATGGTTTTTGTCTTTTTGGAGTACGAAAGAAGGGTGTTCCCATTCAACGTTTGCAGTCGCTACATGTGTTTGCATGGGAAATAATAATCCCCTCGGTGTCAATGGCCTGTTTGAACTCTTTTGTCTCTTTACTAGCTCACAAAACAACTCTTCGATCCGGACCAAAAATGGAGAAACAGGTAGCCATCGTCGGCGCCGGAATCAGCGGCCTGCTCGCACGCAAACACGTACTCGAAAAGGGCTTAACTCCGATAGTCTTCGAGGCCCGCAGCTAGCGGCATAGGTGGTGTTTGGTCCCAAACCATAGAGTCCACCAAGCTCCAGACGCCCAAAGATTACTACCAGTTTTCGGATTTTGCATGGCCAAGTTCGGTGAAGGAGACACTTCCCGATCATAACCAAGTGATGGAGTACCTGCAAGGCTATGCTCGCCACTTCAAGCTCCTGCCTTTTATCAAGTTTAATACTAAGGTTGTTGCCATCGATTACGTGAGCGCCTCGTCTGGGGATGAAGGCCATTTGTTGTCATCTCGGGAACTGTGGGGTGGCACTGGGGAAGCCTTCTCGTCTTGGGGGAAATGGAACGTTGTTGTACAGGAAGATCGTCATTCCTTCGAGGCACCAAAGGTATTGTGCTGTCGATCTGCCCTCTGCTTCCAATTTGGGCACTTCGCAACAAAGTTTGCCGCTTTAATTTTTAACAATAGCGATAAAATTAACACTTCTAGGGACATGTCTAAAGCTGGTGCAGCACCTCTAGTGCACCTAATCCCAAGATACAGTTGTATTAACTATACTAGTCCAGAATTCCGTGTCAAGCACGTGACGGTTTATTAACAATAATTTATTTTAGTAATTTTAAAATGCATAATAAAATATATTGTACAATTTTATAATTTTATGTTTATTTTATCAAAGATTGTTACTTTAATGTTTGGCTTGAACTTTCTTGTAATAAAATAAATTAACCCTTCTGATGAAATATTAATCAGTAATGTCCTTGTGCATATTTGCTAATTCTGATTTGGTAACTATATAGATGAACAAAAATTAAAAGTTTAGTTAGTACACAAAAAAGAAAAAGTAAATTCTATTGATAAAAATATGCGCATAATATATTGAAATCAGTTTGTTATTGCATAAGATATTTTTATTATTTTATAAGTATCTTTTAAAAATAATTTGTAGATTTGGACAATATAGCAGGTATACCAAGTAGATTTTGTGATCCTGTGCAATGGCAAGTTCAGCGATCTGCCAAGCGTACCACATTTTCCAGTAAACAAAGGACCAGAAGCATTTCATGGCGAGGTCATACACTCTATGGATTATGCTGCAATGGACAAAATTCGTACAGATAAGTTGGTCACTGTTGTTGGATCTCAGAAATCAGCACTGGATGTCGCAGCGCAAGTTGCTAAAACAAATGGTAGGCGTATCTACCAACCACTCGGGACACCTACTGAGTAGTTTGATTTTAATGTTTGCAAGGAAAAACTGAGCCAGTGGCAGAATTGATAAAGAAGACACTAATCTCCAAGAAAACACGGGGAGGTGTGGGAGTTGGCTGTTTTGTCACTATAGAGGAGATCCTAATATCAAAGTCTTCCTCGATTCATTTGATTTATCAATCTGCCCTTCCTTAAAAGAGCTATCCAAATTTTGTTTGTGTCAGTATAGTTGAAGAGAGGTCTAGAGGTAGCGTTGATTGCATTCTTAGCTCATTGGTTAAGAGGAAGCATTGAGAGGCAGCAACCCTTCCCCTTTCTGTAATAGAGTCGGCTTCTCTATTTTCATGGCATAGAAATACAAGTATATAGTGCAGGATAAGTGTTCAATACTACGTGATATGTGTCATATGCTCGTACAATTCGAGTAATAATTTTGTACTTTCGGGAGTGAGGCATCCATGACATGTACTCTGCTATTCAAGACAGAACACTGGACAGTTCCTGAGCACTTGAACACACTTACCTTCTGAAATCTAAACCGTTTCTCAGAATTCATGATTCACAAGCCCCATGAAGGATTCTTCCCCTGGCTGTTGGCAATTCTTCTTTCACCTATGGTAAGTTACCCTTCTTCAAAGAGAATGACACGCATTACTTATTCCTTGTTCGCTTTCAATAATGGAACCCATGACACCTAATATTTGAATTCAGCTCTGGATATTTATAAAACTGGTTGAGAGCTATCTCAAATGGATATACCCCCTGAAGAAATATAATATGGTTCCGAACCATAGCTTCTTTCAACAAATTGTACGAGCAACACCTCTTGCGACAGACCTTGCCATCTTTGCAACTGGACATAGAAGTGATGAAATTTTTGCCAACATTTTCACATTAACTTACTTCCAGAAATGCATTACTGGATCGTCAGCTCCCTTCTACAGGTATATAGACTACCCTACTTCAGCCTTAGCTAGGTGAGATTAGCTTTATAATCTGGCCATAGGCATATGTAAAGTCAGAGGTATGTTGCAGTGGTACATGCATGTACACTTGTTTGAATTCCACTTTCCGAACTACAGGGAGTGCATTCATCCGCGGATACCGCAGCTATCAATTTTAGGGTATTCAGAGAGTCCTGCAAACTTGTACACCGTAGAAATGAGGAGCAAATGGCTAGCACATTTCCTTGCCGGAAAATTCAAGTTACCAACAATCTATATCTATATATATATAAAAAGCTGAAGCCTTCGCTTAGAATTGCGACACGTAAGCTTTTTAGAGCTCTCATATTTACGACACATCAGCTTTTTGGAGTCTTCTATTTGTGCCAAATCAGCTGCAACTTTCGTTTTGAGAGTCCCCCAGTTCCCTTGGACTCCTAAGAAATCAAATTAATCTATATATATATAAAAAGCTGAAGCCTTCGCTTAGAATTGCGACACGTAAGCTTTTTAGAGCTCTCATATTTACGACACATCAGCTTTTTGGAGTCTTCTATTTGTGCCAAATCAGCTGCAACTTTCGTCCTGAGAGTCCCCCAGTTCCCTTGGACTCCTAAGAAATCAAATTAATAGGAGAAATAGAACTCTTTTATGTGTAACTCTAATTTAGTCTCCTAATCAATGACAAATACCTCATAAATCAATCTTTATCAACTACAAAAAAACATGGTCTACCCTTTCTTTCTCCTGATCGGATGAGACGTCAAACTTGGCAGACTATCATGCAAGGTGAGACTCGAGTACTGCATTGCTCGAGCTTGCTAAATTGGATTTCAACATGGTACAGGTCACTCACCAAGTGCTTGGAGGGTTGGTGCATATTGGGTTAGGGAACCCGGTGGAGAACATTTGCTGCCAGGTGATTCTTGATTTGCTGGAGCTAGAAGCAGCAGTTTGCCTGTGCACCGCCATAAGTCTCAAACTACTGGACCTCAACATTTTCATCCCACTTGCACTTCAAGTCCTGGTAACTTGTGGGCTGACACCTCTACCTGGTTTTGTCTGTCCTACCCTCTGAGTGATCCAATGCATTTGAAGTACGTACGTAACAGTAATTATGTTTGCTTTCTCAGTAATTATGTTTGCTTTCTGGTGCATGCATGTGGTGTTTGGTTAATTCTAAGTTTGCTTTTGGTTAGTCTTTTTCTTCTTTCTTGGTAGAAGATCTAAAACATATGTCACGGTACTCACAAATTCGATATTATAGGGTTTATAGCTTTGTACAACTTTCGAGAAATTAACACATGTGCGCATCCCGCTGATGGTATCTAATGACAAACCTTTAGTTAGCGAGTAACGATTAATGCTTACAAGACATTCGGTTATTTGTCTGTAGCCTTTGATTGGTTGAGTCTTCTGATCAGTTTGATTGGTAATCTTTGTTGAGAGGGCTTATGCTCAAACCATGAAAAATATCTGGCCCTGCTACTGATTCACTAAACTGACTGTCGTCAAATAGGTTGCTATTCAACATGCTGAAATCTTCTTCCATCTTTTGTAGGTGGTGGAAGAGCAAGCTTTGCTAGGGACATGTTAGTGGAGAACCTTTTTTGGACCGTGGGAGGTAACTTCGTGCCTCAGTTCCAATGTACTAGGAGGATTACCATGAAGAGCTTGAACTGTTTACCAATGCCGTTGAGAGGTTTGTAAAGCGATAAGGGTTGTGGTAAAATGGAAATATAGTTTAAACCCAAAACCGTTTCTTAATCATCTTTTCTGCTTTCAGATGGGAATGTCATATGGGAATTCAGTGCAGTGGATCAACTCTTGGACTACATACAGATTTGTTTCTTGTGTCTTTTAAATTCCATCAATGAGACGGCATACGATGTTCTTAAAGAACAAAGCTCCTGAATTATTTCATACCTCAAAAATGCTGTACACTCTGATTTCTGATTTCTTCCTATCGTCCATTCCTCAATCGTTTTTGCTATGGAATTCCTTTTGAGTTCTGTAATCAGTGTACCATATTTTCAGTGGGCGGAGTTGTGTAAAACCTACTTGTTGGAAGCAAAGTGGTACCACAATGGACGTACACCAACATTTGAGGAACACATGAAGCGCGCATGGATTTCAGTCGGAGGTCCCTTAACGTTACTGCATCATATTTTTTAGTCACGAAAACAACCACGAAGGAGGCATTGGAATGCCTAAAGAAACATCCAGATATTAAATCAATGGTCATCAATGATCATATGACTTTCAAATGATTTGGTGTCATCACAGGTAAGCAAGCCAGTTCTGTACACCTTACACAACACTTTGCTTAGAGCCATGTGTGCTACTGTAGAGAAAGGATTAAGTGAAAATGAATTCTATTGAGTAGTAGTGGAGGGATAGTGTGGAGTTTTTTTACTGTTGCTTAACTGATTGGAGGGAGAACGGACGAGTTGTATTTGAGCTTTAAATGAAATAAAGGATATTTTACCTAAAATAAATAAATAATTAAAGGGAATAGTGATGTTAAGACCACTTGAACACACTCTTTATCTCCTAAGGCTTCAAATAAAGCGTTGTTGGCAGTATGATGAGCGAATTTCAAGTAAGGAAGAGCTCAATCAGCCCGAAGAAATAGCTCAAATGGAATTTGTGAATATGAGAAGGGGTCTTGCGTTGCATCAAGCTGTGCACTAATGACCTTCACGGAAAGGTTCACTTTGAGTTTTGGGAGGGTTAAATCGTGCTTCAAACCATATCAAACAAGTTTGGGAGAAGGGTGTTTGTGCACCTTTTTTTTCTTCAGGTTGGTGATAATAATAAACTTTTACTACGCACTTTTTTTTTTCTTTAGGTTAGTGATTATAAGGTAATTTTGCAGTGGATTCTATTTCCACTCTCTTATATCCTTCTTCATTCGTGTCTCTTGCAATTTATTTTAGCGATATTGCTAGCCTTCTAGCAACGAATAAGGATGCAAAATGGCATATTAGGAACCGAAGCATCCTCCACCATGTTATCATGTGCTACCTGGTTAAATGCTCATGAAGGCCAAGAAGACACCAAAGTTTGAGATAATTTTGGGGATACTTTTCAGAAAATTATTGTCGACTAAAGGAAAAGTTATGTAAGTGTTTGTAAATGATATGCAGAAAGTACTATTTTTCCTTATCAACTTATTTGTAGTAAACCAACAAATGCTTCTTAAAGCGTCTGCAAATAAAATATAGAGTGTCATACCATAAAAGGTGTGAATGTCGTCTTGCCTCACACGGTATCTCATTGTCAACGTGACTTACTAAACTTTGGCGTCTAGATTATAAGAATTATGAGGCTATAATTCACAATATGCACCACTCTAGGTATCTATCACTAAAAGTGTGTATGTTAAGAATTCTGGAGTTGGCAACAAAAAGTGTCCGATCCAAAAGACGTGCTCAACTTTAAACTACCTTTCAGCGACGTGTTTAAGCTTAAACTACCTTTCTACCAGGTATAAGTGATTCAGATCAACAATTATATGAATTTTTATATTTTTTTTGTGTTATTGGCTTCTCGGCCTTTGTTTTTTTATAAGTTTCATATTTTATTTAAGTTCAACATTCAAAAATTGTTAGTTTTAAAACCTTTTACTACGCATTGTAGGTGTAAAGTAATATTAGAATATTCTAGACACAGATGTATGAATAGAAGTGAATATGCATTCAAATGAGATGGTAAATTGAGGGCTTAAGTGATTTTATCAAATGATTGCAACATTTGAGAAGTAAACTTATTGACACAATGATCCAACATTCTACCTTCGGTCCATAATATCAACTATGATCTGACTAATTCTTGGAAGAACATAATGTAAGCTATGTTACTGACATAATCAAGTTTCTCAAATCTCTAGGGACTATCTGTAACACCCCAGATTTTTTTTAATCAGGATACTTGTGTAAGTACGGATTACAATGTATTGTGAGTTTGAATTAAATAGTGGGCCTAAAAATCAATTTAAAGTTTTCTTACTAAAAAGTGAGTTATACTTTTGGGATTAGATGACCCAATTTAAATTTGGGCTTTAGTATGACCCATTTATAAAGTTAGAGAATTTTGGGACATAATGAGTATTTTGCAATTCTTATTGTGTTGGGAATATAATCACAGTCCTTTTAGGCTCATAACTTATGTTCAATATAATTCTTAGGAGCACACAAACTTCAGAAAAGCCTCCAAAGAATCTCTAGGAAGAATACTCTTCAGATTTTGGTCATTACATTGAGGTACGATCTTATTTTGATATTGGGATTGAAGTTTGTGGTAAAAACCTACATAAGCTAATGTGATTGATAGAGTCTAATAGAAATTTTGGGTATTATTATATTATGGTTTTTGATATAATTTGTTTGAGAAGATCAAGACTTGGAGTTGATTTACGCAATTGAGGTAAGGGTTTTCTCACGCATTTACCCCATCTGAATTCTGATTATCGATCCGTTCATCAATTGATTTGTTGTTTAAGGAGATCTATTGATTCTTTAGAACCCTAATTATATTATTGATCGTTACGCTAAATAGTTCTTTGTACTTCCGATTATTGACTTTGATTCTTGATCTTTTTGTTGTAAATCTTTGCGGCAAATTCAAAAGTCCATAACTTTGTTGTTCTTTGGCCAATTTTAGCGTTCTTACACTTTTTGAAAACCTCAAATAGTTTACTACAACTTTGTAGTTTTGGGTTTTCCGAAATTCAAATTGATCGATATTCAAAAACATACTTGAACATTGTTATGCTAATATTTCTGCCAATTCAGGTCAGCCAATTTCGATTTGTTGTATCTTATTTGTTTCTCATTGGTTTTTAATGATCTTGAACGTTATGAAATCCTTGAAGAGTCTTCTTCAACTTTATAGTTTAAGGTTTTCTGATCAAAATTCAGTTTGAAAGTTATTCATCGGTGTAAAAGTTGCTGTTTGACACTGCAAATCAGCTTGATCTCTGAATTGAAAGTTAGTGCATTGGTTTTGGTATTCGCCATGCACCTTGGTATCGTACTTTATCACCTCCAAGTACTACTATCGATATAGCGTGCTTTGTACTCTGTGGGTGGGTGTGTGCGATTATCTTTACTAGGCTTTGTGCTCACCCCCCTTACTTTCAGGTTATCGGGCAGTGTTTGGAACTGTACAAAGGATTCTAAAGCATGGCTAAGTAAGAAGCTTTTTAGGGAAGGATTTTCCTTTACGACTAGATTTGGCTTTAGATTTTATATTGGAGCTCCATTAGGAGTACTTGAGATCAATGTAATAGTTTTAAGCCGGAGTGTCATTTATTGATGCTTCTTGGAGACTTATTCTTAGATGCTCTGATTACTCAATTTGGGAGACTTTTGGATATTTTGAGATTTTCTGCTTTGTTTATTTGAAATTAACGCTTTGAGAAAAAATCGGGGCGTTACACTATCTATCTATTGTACTTGGTGATTCCTTGTATCATTAACTATTAATTTATTGCTATAAATTTTATTACAGTGTTTGTCATATATTTCACTCATCAAGAATAATGGAAGAAGGCTTAAAAACTCCAAGAGACTTAAAAATAGAGTAGCATTTGCTCTATTGGGATTGTTATAAGTAACTTTTGAGAAAATCTCATGTTTTAGTAAGCTTTCGTCTGAGTTTGTGGTCTCATGCACAAACCTTTTAAGCGTTACACTTGATTTAGAACCAATTTTATCTCAAAATAAATTACAAGAGGCAATTGAATTTGATAGGCAAACATGTAATTCCGATTAGAATAAGTTTGGAGAATAAAAAAAACTGTAACGTAAAAGAGATCTAAGACAAATCTTAACCCCATTTAAAAAATTATAACTTTTAATGCTAGCAAAAAAAAAAGAACGAGGTAGATGTGGCATCGGTTCAATTGATGTTGCACATAAGAATGATATTAAATATTGGTAACTGTGGTGATTGTGGTAAGACGTGGTGGTGGTTAACGGTGACAATGTTATATGTACATGCAAGTGGGGATACAGCAGAAGTCGTGGTGGTGATAGTACTGGCGGCTACTTAAAGATGTAGCAGTTGGTTGGTGCCAATTATCAAAAAGTTCTCTTTGGTCAAGAGGTCACTTTTGAGGTTTGAGCAATTTCTTAATGGTATGAACTGATATAAAAAGCACATGCAATTCCTTACTTCTCATGAGATAATATATGTGGTGTTACTATAGGATATATGTGGATTTGCCAATATTTTAAAAAATGAAAGAGAAAAAGTGAAACTAAATCTACACATTTTTTTGATAAGCTTACGCCCTTTCATCACTAAAAGAGGCAATTAGGTCTGTCACAATATAAAAATATGCAAACATTCATTACTAGATTATGGTACACAAAACAATTTACAAAGATAAAAAGACTCAATAATAGCATTAATGTATCATACATCTTTTCCCTTAGTAGTAATTTTAGATGATAAAATGATCAATAATCAAAGTTTAGGCTTAAAGATTCTCTGTTTTGCTATTGTTCGTTTATATTAGCTGTGGACTAATATATTGAAAAAAGTTAGATACTTAAATAATGTTAACTGTTACGCTTAAGATGTATAATGAATTAGCTCATTTGCCTTTGAAATTAATTATCTTTCTTTGCCTTTTGGTATTTTAAATTAAATAGGCTATATTAAAACCAAATTGACACTAAAACTATATTGCATCGCGTCCCGTGCATTTGCACGGGCACATTAACTAGTATATATAAAAAGCTGAAGCCTTCGCTTAAAATTGCGACACGTGGGATTTTAGAACGCTTATATTTGTGACACATAAGATTTTAAGAACTTTCTCCTTGTGACACATCAGCATCAACTTTCGTTCTGAGAGTGCCTAACGCAGTTGGGCTCTTCAATCAGAATGTCTATCTATATATGTAAAAGAGTCCATCATTTTTAATCTACTAAAGTCCCATATATTCAACAAATCCTCTACAATCAAACTCTTTAACGTTGCCATATGTCTCTCCACCTTCATTAGCTTTTTCATGGGATAAGGTATCTATAGTTTAGCAGCCACAGCCATTGGCCGTCATATATGGCGAGATGACAGTAAAGAATGGGTTATGTTCTGGTTGGCTCCTCAAGACCAATGCTACAAGTATGTGTTGTTGCCCATCGGCCACATATAACTCCTACGAGGCCAAGCAGTGCAAATGCTTGCCAGGCTTTGAACTTTAGTTCCCTGAAGATTGGTATAGTAAGTGTGTGGAGAAAAGAAAAGGGCATACGTGTGGGAAGGGTAAAGGGAAGAGATTTGTAAAGTTGATAGACTCACAGACCTGAAGGTTCCTGATGCTAGGAGTAGCAGACATTAGGCAAATTTGAGCTTGCAAGAGTGTGAAAATGAGTGCATGAAGAGCTATACATAATTTGCTACATATAGTCCATGGGAAAAACTCACCTGCTCTTTAAAGATTTCAAACTTCTTTCATGTTTCCAATGTAAAGAAGTCATCTGCACTACACGTAGGAAAAAAGGAAGATATGGTGATCGAATCATAACTTTTTAAATTCACCTTTAGATAGCACTTTTTCAGAATTAATTGATAGTTGCTGCTCATATCCTTTTTATTATTTAATTTGACTGCCTTTTAGGTACCCTTTTCAGTTGTTGTTTATTATCCTTTTTAGTATTTTCATTTAGCTTAACTTTATCTGTCCCTCTATTACCAAAATATTTTTACTGAATTGTTGCTGTTAGGTTTTATTTTGTTGGCAGGAAGAAAGATATACCAAGGTTTTATTTTGTTGGTGGGGAAGAAAGATATACCAAGAACCTCTATATATGCAAGTACCCTTTTCGGTTGTTGTTTATTATCCTTTTTAGTATTTTCATTTAGCTAAACTTCCTTATCTTTCCCTCTGTTACCAAAATATTTTTACTGAATTATTGCTGTTAGGTTTTACTTTGTTGGCAGAAAGAAAGATATACCAAGGTTTTATTTTGTTGGTAGAGAAGAAAGATATTTTTTCAAAGACTTGATTATCGACATACATCAACAAATGTTTGCTGAATTTGTTGATGTATGTCGATAATCAAGTCTTTGAAAAAACTCTACAAATTCCAATACCGAGATGAAAAGCGCATTGGCGGTTGTTAAACCCTGTCCTTTACATGGTATTATTTGTTCCCAAAGGCCATGTGCAGAGTAAAAGAATCCCACGTGTAATAAGCTCCATTGGTAGAACAATTATAAGTATAGAGCAACCTTCTAATGGAGCTGATGTGAAGCATATAACAATTTTGTTGATCCTTTTATGGCATGACAGTGAAAACTTTCCATTGCGATTAATCTATCATACGCTCTTCTTGATTATAGTAGTTTACTTAGAGTCCTTATGATCTTGGTTAGTAGTTTACATAATAACATATGTTTGATGTAGCCAAAAATGATTATATGCTAGGGGTCAGTGATCTTCACTTTATCCCCTTCATTTCTTGATGATTTTTTTGACAAATCTTTTTGCACGTAGGCAGCTTCAGTCACCAAGGTGGAAGACGAAGCGCCTTTTGCCACCCTCAATCATGTGGAGGGCAACTTAGATGGGAAGGTCTTCCGATGAAGAAGACTATGAATCTTCAAGTATACAAGTCAATTTGTCAAGTTAGAAAATGAACTCGAGGTAAAGACACTCTTTGTTATTGTCTGGTGCTAAATCTAGAACTTTTCTATTTAAATGATAATGTAAGGGTGTTAAAAAAGCATCATAAATTCATGTGATATCAACCTTATGTGAGATACTATTAAGTTTTATTTATAAGTGATAAGCTTAGAGTGACTCTCAGTTAGTGATAAAGTCATGGATAACAGATTTTCTGACTGACCACTTTTATTCCATTAATACTTACAACAAAATTTTGTCACTACATTGAAATTCTTGCTGCAAACGCTTTTATCAGAGAATATGCAAGAGTGGTGCACCTTTTTTTTTGCCTAAAACTCATAATTACAATCGTAACCAATTTCAGTATTTAGCAGGTGCATTTTAGTGATGAACCTTCCTTTTATGTTTTAATCGCTGGTTTGTTTATTCACAAAAGCCTTAAACTCACGTGGGTTTGACAAAATGCTGCAATGCATACACCTAGGTGTTAGATGCTCTCATGAGGCTCGAGAACAAGCCAAGGCGTTAGGTACCTACATATGTCCTCTTTGCTTTATCCACCGACGCTATGAAAATCATCTGTCTCAAGTTATCTATTGCTAAATCTAAAATTTTCTTGTTACTTTTTATTATTAAGTACAATTGAGTGGTCTTAAATAGCCTCGCAAATTTATTTTTTTTTGTTGCAAAAGTCATAGTTCATATTATAACAAACATGTTGTACAATTTTGATGAAATTTGTTTTTAGTTTGACCAACCACTTTTTACCCAAACCTTACAAAAATGCTTTTTTTCTTTAAATATGGAATTCTTATTATACACATTTTATATTATCTATCAAATGTCATTCTTTAGTGGGTAAAATTTTGTGCTTTTACCAACATTTTGTCTATTTGTTAAATCTTAAGTCTTTGGTTGACGAGATACTGAAGTTCATCACGTACCATTAGGGTAAAATGGTTATTAGGCTTGAGAGCAAGCCAGAGATTGAGAAACCGGTTTGGGATGACGTTGTTTGTCGTATCTAAACACACTTCAAGTGTTTTTCCACGAGTAAGTATAAATTTCTCTATTAGTGTTTCGTTATGAATAACAATGGAAGGATGTTGCAAAGCCTCACAATTATTCTTTTAGGCCTCACAATTATTCTTTTATCCAAAATCGTTGTTCACGTGAAAACAAGCTTATTTAAGTTACTTTGATGTGTTCATTTTATGTGTTACGCTTGGAGTATCTTTCAATTCATGATAATATCTCTTGATTGCAGAAACTATTAATGATAATTGAAAAAATTGATGAATGTTTTTTCATGACCAACCACTTTTTATCCCATAAGAGATTGTTCATTGGCATTTTTATATGCCTAACTAGCATCTTTAAGACCACAATTTTTTCCCATACACTTAAATGTTGTTAATTGCGTAGTTTGTAGTTTATCTTTTCCATTTGTCACGAGAAGACAACGAAATGGAAGATCGAGGGCTTCAGTTTAATATCAAAATCTTGCAACATTTGGTCCTTGAAACTCAAAACGAATAAATAACATAAATGTACTGGATTCATTTTGATATACTTTTGGTAAGTGATTGTGTCGTTAGCTTTACTAATTCATTCATTGGTATATCTGTATTGCATAAACTTTTATTCATTTTTTGGTGAACTAAGAAAGACTGCTTAGGATTCACAGAAAATTTAAAGCTGAGGAACATTTGCTCATTCGAGATTGCTATTGTAACTTCTGAGGGAATCCTATATTTGCTAATGAAGGAATCTTATATATATTTGCTAAGCTTTATTGTGAGTTTATAAGTATAGCTATTACACTTGGTTCGGGACCTACTCTTTTTGAATTTGGATTACAATCTTTCTTCCAGTTTCGTTTGCCGTGCATGCATGTATAACTTAACTTCAAGATATATTAGATGCACCAAGTATTTCTCACAAGAATAATATAAGTTGACTCTATTGAAATTTATGAACTTTCTTAGAGGGCTGTTGGCCTTGATATGTTATATATAAAAAAGTTGAGTAGGACACAAATCGAAACATCTTTTGCAAAATCACAGTAGGCATTTCACTATGATATGAAAATACTAACATTCTTCATTGGATTTTGGTACAAATGCATGTGTCAAAGTTATGGTACCTTTTTCTTCTTCATAGTAGTTTTCGACAATAGATTGATATTGCTAAATTTGAGTTAAAATGTTCACTTTGTTTAGTGAATTATCATCAATGCGATTCTTAATTATTGTTTGAGCATTCTTAATTTAGGGACTAATTTTGAACTCATTCGGTTTCTTTCTTATGTTTAGTTGATTGGAAAATCAAAACTGCATCCCATCCCGTGCATTGCACGGGTCCCTTAGCTAGTATATATAAAAAGCTGAAACATTCGCTTAGAATCGCTACACGTAGGATTTTTAGAGCTCTATATTTACGCCACGTAGGACTTTTTAAGAACATTCTCTTTTGACACATAAGCTTCAACTTTGCATGTGGTAATCCCCTAACTTAATTATTCTCTTTATTTAGAGTCCAACTCCTTTTGACACATAAGCTTCAACTTTGCATGTGATAATCCCCTAACTTAATTGGTCTCTTTATTTAGAGTCCAACTCATTTGAATTTAATATATATAATCAAGAATCCTATTTATTTTAGTATTCTTTTCTTTTTCTATTCTATTTAACTCTTTCTTATAATTTATTATTAAAAAATTCGTAGGTCTACTTTACCTTATATTTGTAAACTTTATAAAACTAAGAAACTAATTTTACACCTTTTAAAACTCTACCTAATCAATATACTTATATATTAGGCCTTAATTTTGCTTATTAAAAACTCAAAAGTATTTTGAAATAACAATATAAAATCTTAAAAATATAAAGTGCGAAAATCATACCTTATTTACTAATTCTTTTTGTAATTTTACAAAGTTCCATTCTAATCTATCATACGAATGTAGGCATAATCAATTAATCTATATATATATATATATATATATATATATATATATATATATATATATATATATATAGCTGAAACATTCGCTTAGAATCGCGACACGTAGGATTTTTAGAGCTCTATATTTACGCCACGTAGGACTTTTTAAGAACCTCCTCCTTTTGACACATAAGCTTCAACTTTGCATGTGGTAATCCCCTAATTTAATTGGTCTCTTTATTTAGAATCCAACTCATTTGAATTTAATATATATAATCAAGAGTCCTATTTATTTTAGTATTCTTTTCTTTTTCTATTATATTTAACTCTTTCTTATAATTTATTATTAAAAAATTCGTAGGTCTACTTTACCCTATATTTGTAAACTTTATAAAACTAAGAAACTAATTTTACACCTTCTAAAACTCTACCTAATCAATATACTTATATATTAGGTCTTAATTTTGCTTATTAAAAACTCAAAAGTACTTTGAAATAACAATATAAAATCTTAAAAATATAAAGTGCGAAAATCATACCTTATTTACTAATTCTTTTTGTAATTTTACAAAGTTTCATTCTAATCTATCATACAAATGTAGGCATAATCAATTAATTCGTAATTATTTTAACTTCATTTACGTGTAAAACTTTTTATACAAGACTATGTCTTTTTTACAATACATCAGACATCAACTTAAAAATTTGGTATTGCAACTACAACAATATGTACCATTTCTCTTTAAAATAAAGTTTTTACAATCCTACTTCTTAAGTTTTTACAAGGGTTTTTACTAAACATTTTGTGGGTCTATTTGGCCGAAGTTTTGTAAACCTTAACTACAAAACTGGAATTTTAATTTTATGTATTTTAAATCTCTATCTAATCATATATATATATATATATATATATATATATATATATATATATATATATATATATATATCTTATTAGGCCTTAAATTTTGACTAATAACACCTTAAAAGTACTTTAAGATATAAAATTTTCAAAAGTACTTTAAGATATAAAAATAGCAAGCTATTCTACAAATTAATTTTTAACTAAGTAACCTCACATTCTAAAGGTTCATCTCATTAACTAATTAAGTTATTAGAATTTAATTTGATTACTAAAGCTTAAATAAATTTTAAATTCAAAAAATGTTTCCAATAGTATGTGAAATAAAAACATAAACCAATATAGCTCATAAGCCTAAACTTATAATCATTTAAGCATATTATCTAATATAAACTCAATTAACCATTTACAGTCTATTTGACAATAAGCATAATCATCATTCTCTATCTCAATTTTTTACAAACTTTGTATCAACTACTATGACACTTTTATGATAAATTTAGTTAGCTAATAACTATAAAATGTACATATTAGGTCTTAAATTTCACTTTCAACATCTCAAAAAAAATAAAATTAAAACAACAACACAAAATATCACCAAGGTAAATTATGAAAATCATATGTGAAATTTTAATATTAATACTTCACAAGATAAAAGATTTCTTCTTTTTTAATTGTTTGACCTCAATAGTGCAAAGTGTTACATGGGTAAGAATAGTCTTCACTTTATAACTGTTTGACCTCAATCGTATGCTAAATTTTTGTAAAACACTCTAAAAATTTTATAATGAATTAAGATAATCATTAGTACTACTTTGTACGCATATGCTTAAATTGATTGTCTTAGAAAGTCTTAAAAAATACATCAAATCGAATGGTCAAAAAATCATGAAACATGACCTTGAAGAAAACAATTATACACAGATATTGCTAATGCATAATGCTATATAATCTCTTTTTATAGGGTGTTTATTTGAAAGTAAGTGAAATAACTTCACGTGCTTTATTTTCTATTACAAAGTTTCATGGCATGTTATAGTAAGTTATTTAAGTCTACCCAATTATTTACTAAATAATAATTTGTGTCCTTTTTACTTTCGTTTATGAGTTTTAATACCAATAACTCTCAATTGTATTCAATTTAATAATAGTCATCAACTATATCAGAATCATCCATAAAATGTGAATGTTGATCACTGATGTGAACTGTAAAATGAAAAAGAAGAAAATGCCTACATTTACTTAGATAGAATATTGATAAAAAGTTCATTCAACGGTTAATAAGTAAATAAATAAAAATATATATAGATATGTTTGATTTCTTGAATGTGTAAGCTCACTTTTTTTGGTACAAAACTAAAATTTATACTAACATTACTTTAAAATGGAATAAAATTATAATTTGATGTGCAATAATTGACTATTTATTGCATGCTTTACTTTTTGAATGCTTTATTTTGTATGTTTTAATATTAATATTATTAATAATTTTGAGTTTATAAAAAAAATGAACGATTACAAAACTATATGCAAATGTCCCCATTAAATTTTACAAATCTAAATTCTAAGACAGTAAAAATTTTATAAGACACAGTTTTTTTTTCTTATTGGTATATGTGTAAGTACGATAAGCTAGGCCTGAGCTAAAGTTTTTCTCCATTTGACATTTCTTTTACTCAAATCACATTGTAAAATATTATTTCTAACAACACATGTTACGTAATAATTAAAAGAGGATATAAAGAATTAGAAAATTAGAATGTTCGCGAAAACTAAATACATTTTTACTTTTATAGTAGTTTTAGATACCTTGATATAATCTATTAGCATAGTGATGTATCAAAATGAGATACATTTTCAGTATTCTACACAGTTTTATCAATATGATTCTAATCGTATTAAGTAGTGACTTATTTGATTCGTGAAATCTACATTCATGAGTAATCTCGATAATTATGATTTATTATGTATATATGCATCGATGCAGCGAAAGTCATTATATTTGTTATTATTTCAATTTAAAGCTTTACTAACTATATTATAATATACGATTAATGAGAAACAAATCATATTTCAAACCGACTAAATTACGTCTCTACCCATGCATTTGCACGGGTCCATTAGCTAGTAAGTGAAATGGAAGAAGATGTGATGAACTGGGAAAATGCCATGAGGCGTTACGCTTGCAAGAGGTACAAAAGAACTTGTGTTAGCGTCTTGCTTCAAATTTACTGCAATGATCAGCTATGCACGGACATGGGCTGCAACCCAAGGAGGAAGAAATGGTTTCTTTCGGAACTGTTTGCTCCTTATGGTCCTATGGATTACGCGGACCTGACTTGACACACAACGATTTTACAGGTCATCAACTGATAGTGTCTTATGAAGAATCCTATGAAGTGAATCGCGGTTGATTTCTTTGTTTCATATGGAGTTCGAAGTCTCAGTACAAACACTTAGGCATAAAGTAGTCAAAACTCTTGGCCTCTAACTTACATTACAGTGTAGAAAGCAACACTACATGAGCCACTGATAGGAGGCAGAGAATGGCACTTTCTGTGAGTAGAGAATATAGAGTGGGGTATCAGTCCAAGAGCCTTGCTTAGCCGACAGGAATATGGTCACATTATTAGCTTGTTCTTCTCTTTGAAGACAGGAAAAACACCACCATTGCAGAAGAATGGACCTTTAACTAATTTCTCATGATGTGATTGCTTTTATGTGCTCCATGCTATGGACAATGAAGGCGGCAGCAGTACCTTCACAATCCTAAAACAGAAAAAAGATAGTTCTATAACAATTTGCCTTCTTTTGGAGTTCTTGCTTTAAACTTCCCTAATGTTTATGAAATTGTACTAGAGTTTATTTGTCTATAACAATAGCGTTGTTGAGCTAAAGTGTGCAAACAATTAGACTACCTTTTTAATCAACATGAGGTGAAGTACAATGCTCGTTTGATTTCGTAAATGAAGCTTTATTAGAAATTACAGATCAAGTAACTATACTACAATAAGTGAACGTTTACATGTTTAAATTGTATTCTAAGTTCCTCCAAAAGATTGAAGTGGACCAAATTTAATTTGTAAGACGGATAGAGTAAAATTTGGTTTGAGGGTACTAAGAGGCATACGCATGCTAGCCTCATCAAGTAACTAAAACTTTTAACCGGGGTTCCCTTACAGAAAAGTTCAACCACGGATAACATATTCACTGATCAAACCCTATGCATGATGAGCTCCATTGAGAGTGACGGGTAAAATATGCTTAGGGCTAATGCCATATTGGGCGCATGATTGTGGTGCAGCGGCAGCTGCGTCATGGACTTTGGCCACTGCAGCACTGGACTAATGGTGGTGCCAAATGGGCTAATATCTTACCATTATAGTCTCTGTTCATGATAAAGATCGAAGGGTTTGTCAAACCTTTCATGAGCATTTGTTTACTATGAAATGATGCGCAAGAGATATAAATCAAAGCACGGTTCCAATTGAAAGGGAAAGCTTCAGCCCGCGGCTACAACTTGTCCTTCTAATTTACATTATAAATTTGTAATCCAAGTCCAAATGTGAGATTATTACATCTCTACGTACAAGCCATTTGAAAAGCTTTTGACCAGATTGGATGTATGGACCTTAGTATAGTACTTTCCCCCCTTGGAACAAATGTCGACCTCCAGTGTCTGGAAAATGACTTCCTCCCATGCACTAATTTCAAGGGGGACTTGCACCTTTGTTGTCTGGAAGGATTCCATCTCTCAGCAAGGCTGAACAAGACAAGATTGAAGCATCAAATTAGATGCTTCAATCTTGGAAGTGTTGATCTTATCAACTTCAGTATGTGCCTATATATATAAGACTAATTAACGTTGTGATTCACATTAAACTCATTGTGTTCTTTTCTCTTCCGTCAACTTCAAATAAGCAGGCAAAAGAGAAGATGTTGAAGGTTCAAGTCATTTCAAACGAGAACGTGAAACCATCTTCTCCAACCCCACATAACCTAAGAACCTATAAACTCTCCTTCTTGGATCAGCTAATTCCAGCTCCTTATGCTCCCCTTGTCTTGTTTTATCCCAATCTTGATGGTGCTGGCCCTCTCCAAATTCTAGAACGATTAGTGGTGTTAAAGCAATCCCTTTTTTACCCTCTTGCGGGGTCACGGGGATCATCAAAGATGACCTTTCTCTCGAATGTAACGCGAAGGTGCTCATTCTGCCATAGCCGAGATCAATTGCCATCTGGCTGATTTCATAAACCATCCTGATCCGCACTTGATTCATCAGTTCCTTCCTTTTGCACCAAGTTTCAATGAATCTGGTACAGGAAAACCAGCGTGACTAACATTCAGGTACCCTTGTGTCACTGCATTAGGATCTGTAGTATGAATCTTGAAAGCCTATCAAGTAATACTTTTTTCAAACATTCATGCACGTTTGGACTCTCGAACCAAATTCTTTGAGCCTTCGCTGCAGGAAAATGTTTTTGAGTGTGGGGGGGTTGCCATTGGGTTGCGCATTTCGCACAAGATTCTTGATGGAGCTTCACTAAACACATTCCTCAAAGGGTGGGGTACCACGGCTCGTGGATCAGAAGACGTTGGAAATCCTGATTTTACCGCGCCTTCTCTCTTTCCCGCAAATGACTTGTGCTTTAGAGTTTCATCAATGGGAATGTGGGGTTCTTTGCCCAAGAAAGGCGACTGGATCACAAGGTGATTCGCGTTTGATGCCTCAGCAATATCCGACCTCAAGGCCAAGGTTACTGAATCTGGTAAAACATCCTACGCGCATTGAAGTGGTCTCAGCTTTCCTCTGGCAGTGTGCTATGGCTGCGTCTCAGGAGAAATGTGGGTTCACGAGGCCTTCTCTTCTTACCGTTGGAAAGAAAAAGGCAGTACGGAGAAAACTGGACTGATAATTCCTGAGTCGAATGCGTTGCATTCTTTCTATTTGCTCCCTTATAATCTGCTTTGGATAGTAACAATCTACCTTCCAAGATAAAACAGGCGAAACTATGTTGATCACACAGTAAATCGCAATCAACAGACATAAATTTGAGAGAGAGAGAGAGAATTTTCGAAGTACAGAAATGATCTGACCGTCAGCCCTATTATAGACATAAAAAGGTGTCATGAACAGGTGCAAACAGCTGTGGCAGTTGAGTGACTCTGCAGATGTCACTTAACAGTCACAATTTGTAGCACGGTGAAGAGATGCAACATTTGAACTAAAAGGCACCATTAGCAGTTGCCACTTCGAATTTAAACAGATCAAAAATCTGTTTAATTTCCCAACAGACACACTGTTTCAGTTCAAACTGCAGCTCACAGGCTGAATTTGTCGCAAAAAGTTAAGATTGGGCTCGGGGCTAAGGCTCCTAGCGACGATTCTCACGTGCGCTCCTAGCTCTTTTTCCTAGCCTTCTTACCTCTCCTCAGAATAGAACTGTACAAGAGTGGGCTTGCTAATGCCACGGAACGATAAAGTATACTATCTCTTTTTTCGTGTGTTTCGGGGTCATAAAATCGCCTCCAAGCACACGTGCGAAGTGTAAAGTGCGCCAATAGCGCCTTTACCCCGCCCCCGCCGTCCCGCGCACGCGCACGTGCGGTGAGGTGCACCGCACATGTGCGAGTGCATGGCCATGCATATCACGTGTTTCTTAAACAATATAATATGTCACATGATCATTTAAATACCCTTAACTTTTTCATTTTCCAAGTTACGTAGGAACCACTTCATGATTTTTTTCAACCTTATTAAATACCAATGTTTGAGAGTTAATATCTATCAAACCAATCAATCAATTTGATTGATTCATTTTGCAAATTATTCCTTGTAGTACAAACTTTAATATGGTAAAAATCACATTTGGAAAAATTCCCAACACTTACACCGTAAACCTGTGTAGAAGAACAGCACCAAATTTGTCGGAGTATTCCATCGGAAACTTGATATGGATGGCTAGTGCAAAATGCATGGCCAAGTATGATCAGTCACTGGGAGTACTACGTGGCTTGGTGGATCGGGTACGGAAAAGTATATCGAACATCAACGATATTTTTGTGAAGACGCTGCGATCCGATGAAGGGACTGCTGTGATGTGCACATCCGTGGAACGTATGCTCGATTTTGGCTCGAAAGAGGAAGTGGACTACTTTGTGTTTACTAGTTGGTGCAAGTTTGGATTCTATGAGGCTGCTTTTGGATGTGGAAAACCCATCTGGGTGAGCAGTGTTGGTAACTCGGGTGGTTCAGTGTTCGTGAATGTCACCATACTGATGGATACCAGATGTGGTGAGGGAATTGAAGCATTGGTGGCCTTGGATGAACAAGAAATGAATATACTCGAACGGAACGTTGAGCTCCTACCGCTGGCTTCAATAGATCCTAGCCCTCTAGAAATTGGTAACTGAGTCATTACACCAATCAACCCATATCTGCGTAAGGGAGGTGAGGGGGCCCTTTGATATACCGATTACATGTATACAAGTTATGGAGCTAAAAGTATCCGTGGTCGTAGAAAATGTAGACCCTCTTGTGCTTGAAAGTAGGGTAAAAGGCATTTGCATGTTTGGCAGCAAAATACTTTTGCTGTCACTGGCAGCGATCGTCAATGAAAAAAATACATGAATCGGGGTCTTTAGGTGACAATAACATTAGCGTTTAGCCATAGTCATAGTCATGTCTGTTATCACTTTTTTAATAACTCTTGGTGAGGTTTGTGATTACAAAGACGCGCTTTTTAAGTAAAAACTTGATATAAGTGGCACTAAACTCCATTCGGTGTCAAGTTTTGTCCTTCTAAATTACGACCCTTAACCATCACACCTACAAGAACTCGACTTGGTTTGTTTTCGCTCCCTTAGAAGCTTTTTCAAGAACGTCAGGTAAGATAAAAGAACCGAGCTTGAACACTTTTAAAAGCTTGTTAACTGGCGGAGCTTAGCTTGATGATTATTATTATATAAAATTCGCACTTGAATCATTTGAAATAGGCTCATGAAGTCAAACTCAACTCGATAAACATTATTATGAAAAGACTCAACTCATTCCATAGCGATTCGAGAACTTAGACAACTTGAACTAATCACAATTTCAAATTCAGTTACTTTTGTTACCCCTTGGGGTTTTGCAGAACAAAGATATTTTGATTTTTGGGCAAGCAAGTTAACTTCTTTGAACAGAAATTGGGCATTTTGGCTCAAATCGGTTAAAACAAATAAAGAGATGGCATAAAAAATAGACGGCTGAGGGTCGAAAAGGAGAGAGAGGGTCATGAATGGTTGAAAAAATAGAAAGTAGCAAGGCAAGTAAAAGGGAATGAATTGTAAAAAGTAGTTCTTCTATGGATTTGACAAAGCATTTTGCCTCACCAAATCGTTTCTAGAATTTTTCAAGTTCTCTTTCATATTACCAAAATTTGGATTTCATTAAAGGTATTTTCATCACTACAAGAAAACAGGCTTTTAGCGACGGAAAAATCCGTCGCTAAAAGCCCAAAATCCGTCGCTAAAAGAATTAGCGACGGATTCACCGTCGCTAAAAATCCCTCGTATAAACACCCGTCACTAATAGTTTAGCGACGGAATTTTTAAATCCGTCGCTAAATATGTCATTTTTACCGACGGATTTATTTTTCATTAGCGACGGAATCCGTCGCTAAAGGTAATTTCTATATTTTTGCTAATTTTAAATTTCTGAATAAAAAATATTTTAGCGACGGAATTTCCGTCGCTAAAAGTGTTCGCAAAAGTATTTAGCGACATTAATTGCGTCGCTAAAAATCTCTTTAGATCATTTACCAATAGATTTTTAATGACACAATTTCGTTGCTAAAAGTCTGTATCTAAAAATATTTACCATTTTGTAGAAGGACTTTAGCGACGGAATTCCGTCGCTAAAACCCAAAAGGCTGTTTTTTCTATTTTTATTAATTTTCAAAATGCTAAATCTGTTTTAGACAGTTACTTCTTATCAACTAATCCAACAATAATTGAATTATTTAAACTAGCATTCATCTTTACCAAATTCCAAGTAAAACAAATAAGATTTAAGTTAGATGTTCACTGAATATAATGTAGAATATATCACATCAAACAATCTCAAGAAAAATACAAGTTACATTGAAACTAAAAAAATTATAAACCAAGGATTTGCTCCGAAGCCTGCACACACAAAAAAAATATCATTAAGGTTTAACAAGTATTTCAAAACGATTGAGGAAAACTTAGAACATGGTGCAAAAGAAAAACATATATTGGTCGCCACCTTAAAGTCTTCTAGTTACATACTCGCTTAAGTAAGCTAAAGTTAATGCAACACGGAAATAAAACGGTTTTGGCTAAAATCATTAAGGAGATTGCTTTTTCAGTACTGATGTTTCATCAGACATGCCTACCAACTTCCTAATGGACAGAACAGACTTCAATTGATGTTGGATCACTTAAACCACCGTCCTAATGGCTCATTTAAGAAGCAATAAGGCGGGTAAAGCAAAAGAAAATTCAGAGACAATGGAAACTAAGCCCCCGTACGCTTACCATATTCGTTTTCTGTTTTTAGTAATGATGATGAAAAAGATTAACGTACGGGGCCTAACTCTCTCAAATTGTTTTTCTCCTAAACTGGCTGCAGGCTGTAATATCTAAAGATGTCAAGTTGCACACTAGTATGCATCTTCTGGTCAACTCACTAAAAAGCCATACTTAGGCCAACAATAAGCTCCATCCCCATCCCCAATCCCCACCGCCGCCACTTTCTTGAAAGCTAAAAGCATACAGTAGTTTCACATGAACAAGAAGATCCTTTGGTTCACCAGGTGCCCATGCTAAGGTTCAACTCCAACAAACACCCTACGACAGTGACTAGTTGCACTTGCGATTCGAATAGCACATAAATCGCCTTCTACAGTATCTTGAAGGGGAAGCATACTCCTGCTTCTTATTTCGGCAATTATTGCTCCAGGTGCCTAATATACTAGATTCTGTATAACTGTGTCCATTTGAGGCTCGGTGCCATCACATATGCCGCATCCGAGAATGACCCTATCAGAAGATTATTTGATATAAAACTATAATATATCAAGCAGTCACCAAATCGCCTGTTACAAGTCTTGACATATTATCATGTCCTTAATCACAGTTGGGGGCAAGAACTATAGGAACAATATTTTTATTCACTATAGGTCTAGAGCCAAAATTTAACAACGAAAATGCTTCAAATGGCTATTGTCTTCTCATAAAGCATGAGGCAGCTCAAGTCAAATTGTAACAAAACCATTTAAAAGGCTCCAATTCAGAAAATCTAAAATGACTCCTAATCAATCATGGGAAATAATATAGCTCTAACGTTTCAGTTATTGATTTTGTTCCCACGGTTCCTAATGGGATGTTGAAACTAGGTAACATCGGCATCGTGTTGCGGATTTTCACGCGTAGTCTATTTTAAAAGCCAACAAGACCTTGAACGAGCAAACAACAAACAGTTGCTTCATATAACACATGTACTAGAAATTAACTCATTAAATCCGATAATTAACAAATGCGAGATTGAGTGTAAAAGTGAACCAAAGCTTAAGTACCTTCTTTGAAACATACGTTCTAGCCGGGCGTGTCAAAATAGCCACCATGCGGTGGCCGGCGACAGTGGAGATCGGCGGGACAGAGGAGCGTGGGGCTGTACAGCCGGGCGTGCGTGGCTGTTACGCCGGCGGGGCGTGCCTAGTTGCTGACGTCGGCGGAGTTGTGGTGGCAGGGGTGGCAAGGGGGGTGAGGCAAGGGGTGCTGTAGAGAGGAGAGAGAGAGAGAGAGGCAGAGAGAAAATAGGAAGAGAAGGCTGTTGAGCGGCTGGGAGAAAGAAAAGAATGCAACTAGGGTTTGTGTTCATTTAAGTAACTTTTAGCGACGGATTTTAGCCGTCGCTAAAAGTTATTAAAAATTTTTAAGGGTGGACTTTTACCGACGGATTTATTCCGTCGGTAAAAGTCCGTCGCCAAAAGTAATTTAAAAATTATTTTCCAAAAAAAAAGTTTTTCAAAACGGAAGAATTTTTCAAATTCAAATTAGCGACGGATTTACCGTCGGTAAAAATCCGTCGCTGAAGATATTTACCGACAAAAAATTCCGTCAGTAAATATCTTTAGCGACGGACTTTTATCGACGGTAAATTCGTCGCTAAAAGTGCTTTTTAGCGACGGAAATTGGTCCATTGCTAAAAAACCGTCGCTAAATACTGTTTTTCTTGTAGTGCATATCTTCAGCCAAATTGAAATTTTCAGTTAAAATACATCGTCCAAACACATCCTAAAAGTAATGCGTTAATAACAATAGCATTGTTGAGCTCAAACATGCAAAAAAAATTTTTAATAATAATTATCTGTGCCCCCTTTTAATTTACACGAGGTGAAGTACAACTGTCCCGCCGAGAGGTTAGATACGTTAATATCACATATGTTGTTTCATTTCATCAATAAAATTTTATTAGAAATTACAGATCAAGTAACTATTATGTACCAAGTCAACATTTACATGTGAGATCCTATTCTAACTTCCTCCAAAAGATTGAAGTGGACCAAATTTGTAAGACGGATAAAAAGTTCAACTAACGTGCTCACTGACCAAGTTCTATGCATGATGAGCTTCATTGAGAGGGATCGGTAAAATAAGTTTAGGGTCAATGTCATGGTGGTCTCATGCTTGTGGTGCATCGGCAGCTGCGTCGTGGACATTGGCCACTGCAGCAGTGAACTAATGGTGGTGCCAAATCGGCTAATATCTTACCATTATACTCTCTATTCATGATAAAGATAGAAGGGTTTGTCAAACCTCTCATGACCATTTGTTTACTATAAAAATGATGCATAAGAGATATAAATCAAAGCACGGTTCCAATTGAAAGGGAAAGCTTCAGCCGGCGACAACTTTTCCTTCTGATTCACATTGTAATCCAAGTCCAAATGTGAGATTTTCACATCTCTACAAGCCATTTGAAAAGCTTTTGGGCAGATTGGATATGGACCTTAGTGTACTTGCCTGCCTTGGAACAAACGTCACCCTCCAGTGTCTATGGAAAATGACTTCCTCCCATGCGCTAATTTCAAGTGGGACTTGCACCTTTGTTGTCTAGAAGGATTCCATCTTTCAGCAAAGCTAAAATAAGACAAGATTGAAGCATCTAACTTTGGAAGTGTTGATCTTATCAACTTCAGTCTGTGCCTATATAAGACTAACCAACTAGCAGTGTGATTCACAATAAACTCATTGTGTTCTTTTCTCTTCCATCAACTTCAACTAGTCAGGCAAAAGAGAAGATGTTGAAGGTTCAAGTCGTTTCAAATGAGAGTGTGAAACCATCTTCTCCAACCCCACATGACCTGAGAACCTACAAACTCTCCGTCTTGGATCAGCTAATTCCGGCTCCTTATGCTCCCCTGGTCTTGTTTTATCCCAATCTTGATGGTGCTGGCCATCTCGAAATTCTAGAACGGTTAGTGGTGTTAAAGCAATCCCTTTCACAGACCTTAACTCGCTTTTACCCTCTTGCGGGGATCATCAAAGATGACCTTTCTCTCGAATGTAACGACGAAGGAGCTCATTACGCCGTAGCCGAGGTCAATTGCCATCTGGCTGATTTCCTAAACCATCCTGATCTGGACTCGATTCATCAGTTCCTTCCTTGTGCACCAAGTTTTAGTGAATCTGGTACAGGAGACCGTGTGACTAACATTCAGGTAATAACCACTGTTTTGATGCATAAAGATATGTAGTATGGATCTTGAAAGCCTTTCTAGTAATTACCTTTTTCAATCATTCATGCGCGTATGGACTCTCGGGCCTAATTCTTTGAGCCTTCACTGCAGGTAAATGTTTTTGAGTGTGGTGGGATTGCCATTGGGTTGTGCATTTCGCACAAGATTCTTGATGGAGCTGCACTGAATACATTCCTCAAAGGGTGGGCTACCACGGCTCGTGGATCTGAAAAGGTTGTATATCCTGATTTTTCCGCGCCCTCTCTCTTTCCCGCAAATGATTTGTGCTTTAGAGATTCATCAATGGGAATGTGGGGTTCTTTGTTCAAGGAAGGCAACTGGATTACAAGGAGATTCGTGTTTGATGCCTCAGCAATATCCTACCTCAAGGCCAAGGTAAATGAATCTGGTTTACAACATCCTACGCGCGTTGAAGTGGTCTCAGCTTTCCTCTGGCAGTGTGCTATGGCTGCGTCGAAGGAAAATTGTGGGTTCACAAGGCCATCTCTTCTTACTCACACTGTAAACCTGCGTAGAAGAACAGTACCAAATTTGTCGGAATATTCCATCGGAAACTTGATTTGGGTGGCCAGTGCAAAATGCATGGCCAAGTATGATCAGTCACTGGGAGTACTACACGGCTTGGTGGATCGGGTACGCAAAAGTATATCGAAAATCAACGACGACTTTGTGAAGATGCTGCGATCCGATGAAGGGACTGCTGTGATGTGCAAATCCGTGGAACGTGTGCGCGATTTTGGCTCGAAAGAGGAAGTGGACTACTTTGGGTTTACTAGTTGGTGCAAGTTTGGATTCTACGAGGCTGATTTTGGATGGGGAAAGCCTATATGGGTGAGCAGTGTTGGTATCTCGGGTGGTTCAGTGTTCATGAATCTCATCGTACTGATGGATACAAGATGTGGCGAGGGAATCGAAGCATGGGTGACCTTGGATGAACAAGAAATGAATATACTCGAACGTAACGTTGAGCTTATAGCGCTTGCTTCATTAGATCCTACTCCTTTAGAAATAGGTGATTGTGTGATTTTGCAGCAACCCACATCTCCATAAGGGATGTGAGGGGGTCTTTTGAAATACCGATCGCTTGTGCACGAGTTATGGAGCTAATAGTGTCCCTGGGGCTGGTAGTAGAAAATGTAAACCCTCTTGTGCTTGATGTCAAGCTTCAAAGTAGGGTAGGAGGCATATGAATGAATGAATGACTGCAAAACACTTTTGTGCGACAATTGCCACTAAAAAAATTCACATGATTCTGGTACTTTAGGTGACAATAACATTAGCCGTAGTTATGATTATAGCTATTATCACTTTCCCGGTTGCGTTTAAGACAACAACGTAGAGCATTTTAAGTGAAAAATTAGTGCAAATGACGCCAAACCTTATTTGGTGTTAAATTTTATCTTAAATTAGGACCGTAAACAATCACACCTTCTCGAGCTTGACTAAGTTAGTATATGCTCCCTTAGAAGCTTCTTCAACTCATAAATAAGGTAGATAAGGCAAGGTTAAACGCATTTAAAAGCTTGTTAACTAGTTAAGTTGAGCTCGATAATTAGTATTCCGTAGTATAAAAGTCGTACTTTACTCGTTAAAAATTATCGTTATAAAGTTTAAGCTCAACTTGATAAAAATTATTATAAATAAAACTTAATTAGTTTCGAAGCGAGTCGAGAATTTAAAAAATCTCTAACTCATCACAATTTCAAACTCACTTTACTTTTGTTACTCCTTGGGTTTAAGCCAAACAAAGATATTTTGACTTATGGGTGAAATTCTTTGAACAGAAATTGGGCATAAACGGATAAACTCACTCGCCACTACTGTGTGTGTGAAAGCAAACCATGAACATGGTTCTTCTTCCTCCACCTCTCCCCACCCGCTTCCATTCAATCAACTTCGACTCCTCATTCCTCCGCCACCACCACCTCTCACAGCCACCACTCCGCCACCCCGCCGCCGCCGCCCTCCCCCCGGCCACCAACACCACCTTATCCCACACCACCACCGCCGACGAACACGTAAACGAGAACGAGGACGAGGACTCCTCCCTCCACACCCCTCGCTACGACTTCACCCCCCTCCTCCACTTCCTCACCACCTACCAACCCACCGACTCGCCCTCCCCACCCGACTCGCTCCACCCCACCGAGTTCCAACTGGCCGAATCCTACCGCGCCGTCCCCGCCCCGCTCTGGCACTCCCTCCTCAAGTCCCTCTCCACCTCCTCCATCCCCGCCGCCTACTCCCTCGTCACCTGGCTCCAAACCCACAACCTCTGCTTCTCTTACGAACTTCTCTACTCCATCCTTATCCACGCCCTCGGCCGCTCCGAGAAGCTCTACGAAGCCTTCTTGCTCTCCCAGCGCCAGTCCTTAACCCCGTTAACCTACAACGCCCTAATCGGCGCATGCGCCCGCAATGACGACCTCGAGAAAGCCCTAAACCTAATGGCCAAAATGCGCCGGGATGGATTTCAATCCGATTTCGTGAATTACAGCTTGATTATACAGTCATTAACGCGTAGTAACACGATTGACTGCTCCCTGTTGCAAAAGTTATACGAGGAAATTGAAGAGGATAAGATTGAGCTAGATGGTCAGCTGCTGAATGACATTATTGTAGGGTTTGCGAAGGCGGGGGATATTAATAAGGCAATATATTTCCTAGGGCTGATTCAGGGGAACGGGCTAAGCCCCAAAACGGCGACCCTTGTGGCAGTGATAGCAGAGCTTGGGAATTCTGGACGGACAGAGGAGGCGGAGGTCATTTTCGAGGAGTTGAAGGAAGGGAAATTGAAGCCGCGTACACGTGCTTACAATGCACTCTTGAGAGGGTATGTTAAGAGCGGCGCATTGAGGGACGCAGAGTGGATCGTGTCGGAGATGGAGAGGAGTGGGGTTTTGCCCGACGAGCATACCTATAGCTTGTTGATTGACGCGTACGGGAACGCAGGGAGGTGGGAGAGTGCTAGGATTGTGTTGAAGGAGATGGAAGCAAACAATGTGCGGCCGAATTCATTTGTTTTTAGTAGGATATTGGCGAATTATCGCGATAGAGGGGAGTGGCAGAGGTCATTTCAGGTTCTTAAGGAGATGAAGAATAGTGGGGTTTATCCTGATAGGCAGTTTTACAATGTGATGATCGATACATTTGGGAAGTACAATTGTCTTGATCATGCGATGGCCACGTTGGAGCGGATGAGAGAAGAGGGGATTGAGCCTGATACTGTCACTTGGAATACGCTCATAGATTGTCATTGCAAGTCGGGGCATCATAATAAAGCAGAGGAGTTGTTTGAAGCGATGCACGAGAGTGGGTGCTTGCCGTGCACCACTACATATAACATAATGATTAATTCTTTTGGGGAGCAGGAGAGATGGGATGGAGTGAAAGATTTGTTAGGGAAGATGCAAAGCCAGGGACTTCTGCCCAATGTTGTTACGTACACCACGCTCGTTGATATATATGGACAATCTGGGAGATTCAGTGATGCCATCGAGTGCTTGGAGGTCATGAAATCTGCAGGGTTGAAACCATCATCGACCATGTATAATGCCCTGATTAATGCCTATGCACAAAGGGTACGTTGTTAGCTCAATCTCATACTCTGTTCGCTATTACCTAGATGCTTTTGGAGAAGTTACTGTAGAACTGTGGTCAGGTGTCAAGTAGCCTTTTTTCATTATTTTAGAGCACCAATATAGATTAACTCCATTGTTATGTACGCAAAAAGAGGTAGCTTTAGGTACTCTTGATGATGAAGTAGATTGTACACTTCCCTTGGAGGATTTTTTTTCTTCTGGCTGAAACCCTGCTGTAATTCCTATTGGTGGTATGTCAGAGATTAAAATAACTGATGGTACATCTGATCTTCTTATATCTTTTAAGACTAGCTAGTCACTCTGTTAGGCATGACATAGTTAGAGATTGAGGAGATGAATTATGTCCCTTCATGGAAACGTGTCCTTTTTACCTAAAGTTCCTAGAGGAATGCAGGAACCCATAGCTTGTATGTTTCTGCGGGCCAACAAGACCTGCAATGGACAAAGAGGTAAATAGATTGAAGAGCCAGCATCTGCTGCAGACTACATCACTGCCTTTCTGGTCCTCGATACAAAATGAGTTAATAAAATTTAATTTTCACCCGATTGCAATGACGATACTGTCCATTCAAAGATTTAGTCTCCCTTTTATGTTTTTAGTATAGCAAAATCCAGGTGGAACTTGAACACCTAAACATGGACCTTGCTCATCGTTTTTGCGCTTTTTTGGCTTGTGAAAAGATGTCTACTTAATCTCTACTTTGGTACTTAATATGTCACTTCTGTTCTGTCAAGATATCCTTCAGTGCCTAGGAACGAGGAATGGTTTGCTTCCTATACGTGGTGGGCTTATCCTTCTCTTGAGCAATGCTTTGGGGTTGGATCTTGGTCTTATATGCCTTACGTCACTGTCCATCTTTCGTTTCATGATCTTATCTTGAGCATACTTTCTGGTTGATTCTAGTGATAATTCACAAGGCCGAATAACAATTATTTTGATTAAAAAAAAACATGAATGAGACAACCAGGAACCGCTTTATGCATATCACTGTCAGCTTACCAGACTCAACTTTCTGTCAAGACTTGTGATTTTAGTTCTGCTATGACTTGTCTTCCTGTGATATTAATTTGTTTTTGAACTTTAGGCTATAACCTTGTTCTTGCATTCTTCTTAACAGGGACTGTCTGAGCAAGCAGTAAATGCGTTTAGGGTCATGAGAGGAGATGGCCTAAAGCCTAGTAATTTAGCTCTCAATTCATTGATCAATGCTTTTGGTGAGGATAGGAGGGATGCCGACGCATTTGCAGTCTTGCAATACATGAAAGAAAATGTTAGTTATAGTCAATTTATTTATAACGTTGCCATTTGATGCGGACAATTCCTCTGCTGTGGAAATGCTTTTAACATTTTCAGCTTTCAATGCATATCTAGATAATCATCTCGTGTCTTTTGGCACTGTTAACTGCAGGACCTAAAGCCTGATGTAGTCACCTACACCACACTAATGAAAGCTCTAATTCGTGTGGAGAAATTCGACGAGGTATTGTTTGGCTATTTATTGTTGTCAGCAAAAGGACCTCAGCCATGGCAACATCATGCCTTTCCTAAGACGCAATTTACCTAAGAGCACATCTAGCTTGGATATGTGACTCATGAGCTCTGAGTTTTACAACTGCTACCATCTACTTTATGAAGCATGTCAAGACCTTAACATTGCTAATAGAAAAATTGTTCATAGGATGATGTTTTCTGCAAGATTTTCAATGTCTGGTTAACTCTCTTACTAAATAGTATGGTATGCATGAACACTCGGATAAGAGGAGTCAAAGAATTGGTCAGCATGATAATAAGCGCTTGTAAAGGGAGTCTAAAAAGCATGCAAATTTCGTTAACAACGCACACAATCGTGGAACAATCTAAACTTTTGTCATGTACTTATGTTGTACGATTTTCATGTACTTGCTTATCATGCTAGAGATGAGAGCCTGCTAGCACTTCGTATAGCAAACTAAAAAACTGGTTTTCGACTGCTGGAGCTGTTGTCAAATTGGTGGAAGTTTGAAGAACCCAATGGAGCTTAGCTTAGCATAGAGCTTTAGGTTTATAGTGCTGTAACCCCTAGGGTTTGCTCGTTATACAAATTCGACAGTTGAGCTCTTTATGGTGATTGACACCTGAATCAGCATATTCAGGTCATACGTTGAGGCTTCTAGTAGTAGAACTACTAGACTGGTGGTCAAGCTCCCACTATGTTCCTACTCAAGACAGCTGCAAAACTAGGCTTGATCTAGTAATAAACAACAATAACGAGAAGCAAAAAGTAAACTGAGGTCATTTAGGAAAGATAATGATAAACAAACAGGACAGCAGTACATTGCGGTTTTGTTTATATATGCTGATATAGTTTAGAACTGACTCATGAATAACATTATGGACATACTGAAATATTGAGTTTCAGGTTCCTGCTGTTTATGAAGAAATGATCTTGTCTGGGTGCACTCCAGACAGGAAAGCTAGAGCAATGTTACGGTCTGCTCTGCGATACATGAAGCAGACACTGAGAGTCTAGGTGACAACATGAGCTATTCTGCCGCAAGCAACGCATCGTCTAACCTTATTGATTTGAGGAGGAGTCCTATCCCTCAACTTGTCGATCATTCGAGGAAGGTCAGCTCAAGTTCTTTAATCTGACCTCCTTTTCACTTTGGCATGTACCTCTAGAGTAGATTTTCATTGAACTACTTTTCTGAAATGGTTGGTTCATGCTTAGGGATTTCTTCTTGACTTGTCATATATATCCAACGAAAGTGAAATGACGTTACGAGTTTGGAAATGAAGATGGAGACCATAAGCAAAAAGATAGAGGTGTGTCCACGGACTGAAGAATTTCCTGTATCTGTTTTACGGTGCCAACAGAAACCAAGGTGCCACTGTGGTTGTATTATACTGCACATATCGCCATTTTCGTGTAGTGATGCGAAGGGACACAACTAAAAAATCCTGATGACGTAGTTGATATTTTGCTGTATAAAGGATATACCTTGTAATGGGTACATTATGAATAAAAATCAAGGGCATTTGTTTTCAAATCATTATAATGTATAGAGAAAGATCATTGACCAACTGATTCATGTTAACCCACAGTTTATATATGATATGCCTTTGCCATTGGTACATTATATAGAGAGAATGTTGACTTCTGTGAAGGAAAATGTGATATTTGCTTTCGGTCATTCTCTATGTAGAAACCCTTCTATTAGAGCAAAGTAACTTTTTACCTCGGGGTACCAGTCGGCGAGTCAAATGATCAGAACTAGCGTAAGTTTGGGCTTGGAAACCACAGGAATCCAATGGTTGTGACTATTCTTGCACGTGTAAAATTATGCCATTGATTGTCAACTTGTTGATTTTTAAACTTCACCAGGCAGGTGTACTGGTAGGAACCCAGCTTGGGCCTCAGAAATTCAGTGGTTCGACATTAGCTACTTAAAGAAGTTATGAATTATGATCCCCCGCTGTTGTTAAAATAACAGCAAGGTGATATTTACCTCTAACTCATCTTCAGCGACAAAAGAGGTTCTATATTGGTCGTTACAAAAACTTGAGCAACCCTATTTGGACAGCACCACTCCCGTAACAGCATCTGAATGTGGGGTATTTCAGACCTTTTATAACTTCAAATACTTAAAAGTGAGGACAAAAAGATAGGGACAAGTTGTGTCTCCTTACATCAATGCAAAACTAATGTAATGTGGGAAGAATCAATCAATCTATTCTGTTGTTTACAAGAACCTCTTACAAAAATGCTGCGTGACCTGTATATAATCAACTGTACAACGTAAATCTTACTCAGTTTGTATCCCTCCCCACCTTTCCTTTTTTTCTTTCCTATTAAATCTAGTAGGATAAATAAGACCCTAGAGGGGAATATTAGAGAGACAAAGTAGAAACAATTGGCCTGCTACTCTTTGAGATTCTAGAACAAAACATGAACATTAAAAGGACCGACGATAGTAAGAAGAGCCTAAAATAAGTTCTGATCTCCTGCATTCCAAGCTCAAGCATCTCCATCTTCTTCCCGTATCGACTACTCCTCTCCATCAGGTATCCATTCAAATAGTCATCTGTAGATACCAACTTGTCCAACTTGGATAAGGAGGCCTTCGGATGAAGCTCGTCTAACTGGTGTGCACCCATGTTGAACATCGAGATGAATGCAGCAGACCAGGAGTTGAGAACTCTCTGAGAGCCAAAAGAAACAAGAAAACTTTAGTCGACAAGTAAGGAGTTTATCATCTGCCCTTCCAGCTTGGACAGGTTTTTCCCGTGAAATCATTTCCCGTCCTCCCCCAAAAAGGAAAAAGCAAAAAATTCCAAAAGAGATGCTAAGCTGGATTAAATGATCTAAAGAATGAAGCATTATCGTCAACATGATCTAACGTACATTGAAATTGGTTACATCAATGGGGTTGAACATTTTGAAGCAGTCTTTCGAGGAGGCTGTTCCATCTCCATAAATCTGCGAGTAGACACACGTCACAACATTTTTTTGGAAAATGTTTACCAAAAAGAGAATGATTCACAAACCTCAAATGTGAAAGCCATGGGCACCCCGACAATGTCAAACATGTAATCTGTCGCTGTCCCATGTGCCAGATACCTGCAATATAAGAACACTGCCGATGTTATAAATAAGCTTCTCTGCAAGCGTTATATGCCAGCTGTGACCACGAAATTTGCAAAACTCTACATCCTAGTTTGTCAGCTAAGGATCCTAATATATGCTTCTCCACGAGGTTACCCACCCTGGATGCCATAGGTGACTGCCAATAGGGTGTCCTGTCAAGGATGACTAATAAGTCCTAATCAATGTGTATTCTCTCCGCTGCCCATTTCAAGATGTCAAATTGTATTGCTTTATTGAAGTAAGCAATGAAGTGTATTGGATCCAAAAAGGAACCACGGCTCTTTATTGCTGAATGAATTTTGCAACCATTAGCTTAGTTGCAATAACCTCCAAATTTATTCCCTCCCTTTTCCTTTTCCTCTGTTTCGTGCTCTATGCTATTTCTTTCATATTCCTCAACCCTCCCCCACCCCAACCCACACCCAGCCTCTCCTCTCTAGAAATTTTGGAAATTTCTCACATGGTATTGTAAAGCTTTTTTTCCTACTTGAACTCTCAAAGTCATGGCATTATCAATGTCTGGCACACTGTGCATGTCTGTAACATGCGCCAGAAAGCTGATCCGCCACAACAGTTAAATGCAAAAAACAATCATAATATAATAAAGACATCGGAAGATACAAACCCAACAGAGCCTCCACCCGATCCAACCATGCAACGGTCTTCACAATGAAGATGGTTCAGCTCTTCAAGCATCGACCTCATTCTATGGGATAACAATCCATCTGGGGTCGTGTTTTTGTGATCGTATGGCATAAATAGAGCCTAGATGAACAAGCACAGTTGAGAACAATGTAAACAAGCAAGTAATGCAACAGATAACCTTATTATATCCGAAATGAATGTAAAAAGGACCCTTAGAAATATAAAGAACAAGAGCCACATCTTTTGATCATTTACCGCCCCATCATCAGTTAACAAATTTCCTCATAGACACAAATTAGTTGGTTTTTATTTATTAGCCTGTTCATTTGATGACAAGAAGGGAAAATCAAGTTCTCCTCAATGGAACAGAACATACTAAGCTCCTACCTGCGCATCCAAAACCCCAAAAGATAAGTAGGTAAATAGAGAGAAGAAAGAACTGAAAAATGCAAAGAATGAAAAGATGGAACCCTCTAGGTCTGACAAGTGCAAATGTGCTCCAGTGAGAGGCATTGCAAATGACAACGTATTAGGTTATCCTTAAAGCGCTGTTAAATGCTTATGCCTGTTACATGACTTGCATGCAAAAAACAAACAAGGAAAGAAAGGAAATCTGAAGTATGCAATATTGAAAAGGAGGGAAATGGAAGAGTAAGAGCTATGACTTACTTCCATTCCAGAATGCACATTAACCCATATATGTGGTTGGAATGAGAGTGAGAGTTTTCGCATTAATTGAGCCTCAGGTTCACTAAAAGGAGCAGTTCCAGGATTTTCTTCATATGGATCATAGTCCTGAATAAGCCAAGCGAAAAAGGGGGGAAGTTTTAAAAGAAAGTCGTAAACTCTGAACCTACAGCTCAACAACTATAATGTGATTAAAAAGAAAGCAAGCAAAGGGATCATAGCATTGGGGGTAGGTAATAAAGTTGATTCATAAGCAACAACCCCCCAGTTAAATAAAAGAACTAACCTGCTCTTTTTTACCCCAGTCTACACTCCAGTTCCTATTGAGATCAACTCCTCTTCCTGAAAGAAAACACAGACATAAGCATTTGCACACCTTTCCAAGCAGTTATGTGCCTAATTCAAAGTCGCAAAGATGAACTTCAAGACCATTTCTTCTCTCACAAAGGTCTCCTGCTTCAACAAGTTTCCGGCCATTCATGTTTTCAACTGGTACCACCTGGCAGATAACATAAATTAGCCAATTCTAAATCTATATTACCTAAACAGGTAATGCCTCTTCCAAAACGATAGTCGCATAGAAGAACATCCCCCACCCCACCCCCACCCCCCCAGTAGGTTTCTGAACTATGCACTAGTTATAATTATGGTGCACTGATTGAAGTTAAATTAGCATAAAGACATGTAAATGACCCCCTCATGACTCATGTAATGCACCATTACACGAGCACTAGGTAAATCGTTTGTCTCTTGTACCAAGAAACGACTGTAATCTATCTCATCAATGAACATATTGCTTACATGCTAGCTGAAACAAAATAAAACCTCAGTTACAAAAATAAGATGAAACTGGCGAGCTACTCCAATCCGTTTAAAGTTGGATGATGTCCAATAAGTGTATTACATGGGTGTACAGCAGACAGATCAGGTAAAGGATATCATTGATGGCAAATTCAAACAAAAAGACACATACCCTATCCCATACAAAACAAATAAATAATCCAGAATTGCCTTTTTTCAGTACAATAGTACATAATGTCCAGAAATTGGCTAAAGGAGTTACCTTTATAACAAGTTCCTCAAAGGTACTGTTTAACATAGCCTGATCCATTTTGGGTAAAAACTGCTCTTCACTTAAAATGGAGAGGATTCGAAATGCAAGCTCAGTTGTGATAAGCTCCCTCCCATGCTGTCCAAAACTCTGGAATACAAGTAATCATCTGTCAAAAACACCAGGAATTACCAATCTGAGATTTTCTAGCCACCTAAATAGCATGGAGAAATGTCGTCAACGGAGTTCCTGCTATCTTTATCCAAGCTATAAGAGTAACTCAAAAGTATAATTTTTTCCCTCCCTTGCCTTCTTTCTTCAGTATACTTGATTTCCCACCGAGAAAGTTGAAATAAAATGTTCTCTAAAAGTGTAGGGTCCATCTGGTTGCCCCTCAGTTTCGAATCATGTCATCTTCTTATATTTACGTACATTGTACTTCCGCTTTGTATTCCAAATCGCAACTGAGCAATTGTGAATATAGGCAATCATCTCATAGATAAGATTAAATTATTGGAATCTCTCAATCAAGGCAAGCATCAAATGACCCAATATACGCTACAGAAAAGTGGGTGGCTCCCGTGTGTTTTCTCCAATGCTTCGTTCAGCTATTCTAGACAGTGAATTTAAGATCCATTACGGTTTATGAAACGACAAACAGTGAACAAGACAATTAAAGTTGAGGAACAACCAAACAGGCCCAACTGTTTCCAACTGTTTCAAATGCAATGCGATAACGCAGGAGATAAACTTACAAGAAGGATGCGAAACTTTGACCTGTCATCACTCTCTTTCCTTTTCCTGCCATACGTAACTACAGTAATTTCTGCTGTATAACCCTTATTTCTACTTTTTACTGTCTCCATCTGCACAACATGTGGCATAATCAGAGATGAAATCAAACATAACACCTGTGGAAAAGAAGAGATATAAATGAAACGCCATCCCCAACACCCACTGAGAGCTTGTCCGGATGACGGTCAACCAACGCTTCAATTTCTTCCATCAAAGCGCCACTGTATATAATCAAGAAAAGGTATATGATCATATAAAGAAAAAGAAAGAAGGAACAGTTAAGGTGGAAAATGCCTCAAGCAAATTAAATTAAATTTATATGCTTTTTCAACAATTGTTTGCCATATACTACTACTGTGTCACAATATTAGTCCCCTTTGATGTTTCTGCAAAATTCTATGATAGAATTCGAGCATCTAACCGTCAAATTGAACCCTATTATATGGACATACAAAAAAGTCCAAGGGGAAAAAAATGCAACAAAGATGGAGTGTCAAAGAAGCTACAAACAGGGAAACGGGTTTAAAATATCAGTCGAGTGGAAGTTGATTTCCATTTCAGAGATCCCATACCATATTATGGGAAATACCCACTGAAAATTTTAAAGTAAAAAAGCTTATTCTCCTTCCATTATGTATCCCAGCAAAATTAAATGACTAAGCTCATCCATGCAATTAAATCATTCCAGTCAACATGGGCACAAATCTTATACCAAATTAAATGACTTGGACAAATTCACCCACCCTAATATACACATATATGGATATTAACACGTGGGTAAATTTTATTAACTCACATAGAAGATATATACGTCAATCCAGAAGTAGATTCGGTAAAGAAAGTTACCTGGTATGGTAAAGATCGTGATTGATGGGGGCAAAAGAAGGTGGGGTGAGATTAGGGTCCCCGTTTATGACTGAAAAACGAGCAAAGAGTATTAATGGGCATAGCCGCAGAAAGGAGAAGAAACAAGGTCGTCGGGCCATCTGAAACTACGAATGCATATCAGAGATGGCAAACTGCTCTTTCATGGCGATTCGTTTCAGTTTTCTCATTGAAGACTTTGGAGGATGATGTAACAAGAAGGAGGAAATATTCGGTGGGCATCCGGTAACAGGTCACATGCTGTTGTGGTAAGTTGCAGCCAATAGTAGGGTGACAACCAGGCAGACCCCGTAGATGACTTTTCTGGTTCTCCATTCGTCACTAAAAGAAAGTGTATAATTGAAGATGCATTTGAGTTTTGCAGGTGCCGTTGAGTGATACTTGAAATACTTTTAATGGCAAGTGAAGCTCAATGGCTAAAAGTCGAATTCAAGTATTAGTTTTTAAGATAATTTACGAGCGCGTGTAAGGGTTTCATTTAAAATGTAAAAAGTCAGAAGAATAGTTTGATACTCCTATTTTTATTTCTCTAATAAAGAGAGGAATCTTGCACTGCATAAGCATACAAATGGTTCAAGGGTGATGATTGGTGGATATATTATCGTCTCTCGGAAACAAATAGTCAAGCAATTTTTAACTTGTTCACCTCGCGGGTTCTTGACTTTCTCTTTTATTAACATAGGATCTTGAAAAATGGCGGCCTTTACGGTTTTGGTGGGACGTGCTTTTCAAATAAGTGGGATTAGTTTCAGTACTTATAAAGGGAAAGAATGAAGGACATCCAATTTATTTTTTGAAAAACAAAGGGGTGTCTTTGTGCAATTATGAAACATTTCTCACTTTCAAGTGTAACGGTGGAGCATAAACTTGTAGTTACTGTCCCGGTCTCACTCACAGCCATCAATTCACTTCCTTTCTCAAATATTTATAAGCGCTTCTTTGATGGTTCCTAGAGCTCACCTACGATCCCAAGCATATCTTCTTCAAGTATCTATAACAGTTCCTCTGTATGTAAACCTGTGCCAAATCCAAGCCCTTACGAACAATCATTCCATGTATGTGAGGATATGAAAAAAGCGCACAAGACTGTATGCATTTTGTTTTCGATCAACTTTGATCTTTAGAAAGGATACTCGTGATTGATGTGATAAAGCAAGGATGAAGCATGGGCGGGAGGCCAACACTAAGCACGAATCTTCATAAAACAACTAAAGATATAACCTACATAAACATATATACCGTAGAAGTACAGTGACGCTCTTTACACCGAATGAGATACATGTAAAGAGAAGGGCAAACGAATATGAGTGTTTTCGTGCAGCTTGAAGATGTGAACATGTTTTATGTTGGTCAAATCAAACCTCTCCATTATGATATCCGACATTGGGTTTGGGATATTATGAGGTTGTGTATTGTAAGAAATTGCTTACAATCTTGGAAATACAATTTGACTAACCTTTTTGAGAGGTGTAAAGTCATATACGTGAGGCCGTGGACTAAATCATTACAGATAGTATTAGACTCTCAAAAGTTCAGGCTGCATTGTCCATTTGAATTCCTGATAGTTAGGAGAAACAAAAGTAAGCACAAGTATGTCGTGCATCAAAAGGATGGTGAAAGCGAAGACAAGCCTAGATTCACGTTAATAGTACGGTTAGGTCAAAGAAAGACGAGCTAGGTATATCCGACATTGACTAGAGAGGAAGAGTATGATTTACGTGCGATTGATCTTGTGCAAGAATGCTAAGACATAAGGAAAGGAGATTGCGATATTGCACATCTAGAATAATATGAGATTGACCTTATAAAACTTTATTTATGATTTTTAAAATACTTATTGACTAGCCATTTTGAGAGAAACAACGTTATGCGATGGGGTCGTGAACTAGATCGTTACACCGAGTATCCAGGTTAATGGAAATCTAAGGGTTAGTTTTGGTGAAAAGGGACGATGGTTGTCCATTGATTTCAGGGATAATTGCATAAACTAACCCTGTAGTTTAGGGTAGTTGCAAAAAGATTCATGTTGTTACAAAAATTACAAAAAGACACTGGAGATTGCAAAAGTGTTACAGCTGTCAAAAAAATCGTTCAAACTAACGGCATGTGATGTTCAAGCTCCTGAAGAGTGGGTTTGGTAGAGATTAACTTAACGAAATGACAAAAATGCCTTTTATGTCTTCTTCCTTCCCCAAATCCTAAACCCTAACCACCACCCATTTTCAGCCACCGCCGCCGCCTCAGCACAATCGCCGTCGCCGCAGCCATCTGCTTCGCCCAATCGTCGCCGCCTCAGCCCCCTCAAGCCAAAACCCTAGCCGCAACCCTCACCAGACCACATCGACCACCACCAACCCTTCTTTCTGCCACAGCCCATTTCTGCCACCACCATCCAACCCCGCGTACCTCCGAAGCCGCTAGCCCCAACCACCCACAGAGACCCATATGTCGCCGCCGCTAGCTCCTTCATCAACCCAAGCCAAGTGCACCGACCCCACCGATGCCTTCCACCCACTGCGAACTCCACGTCGCCATCCCTTTCATCTCTCAAACCTCTTGCACCGCTGCTAGCTCCGCCATTAACCCATGCCATTTGTGCTGCTGCCAGCCCCGCTACCAATTGTAGCCTATTGCGCCGCCTCTACCAGCCTAATTCATAAATCACAAGCCTATATCTACAATTCAAAAAACAAAACCTAGATCTACAATTAGGGCCAACCTTAACCTTGTCAGGCGCTGCCACCACTTACCCTGTCCACCCTCCATGAACCTACGTCGCCGCCAGCCAGCCCCGCCATCAACCCATCCACATGCGCCGACGCCGCCACCACGAGCTCAACCCAGCTGCCCAATATCAACACCATTCATACCCAAAAAGAAAAAAAAAAAAAGACCTCATATCCTTAATTACTATATGGAGGGCAATTTAGACATTTTCATCATTCTGTTACGGGAGCAACATTTTTACAACCTCCGGTGTCTTTTGCAATTTTTGTAACAACAAGGGCCTTTTGCAATTGCCCCAAACTCTTGATTTTAACCTTTTACTTCTCATTTTTGTCTTTGAAGATGGTCACATGTTGTGCGCATGACCACTTAATGCCATGAAAGAAAGAACAAATACAACGCACGTCGAGATAAACATTTGTATAAACCTTCGAGGGCCAAAAGTGCAATTGACCAGTATTTTTAATCGTCTTGTTAGGGTTTATCAAGTACAGCAATCGACGTTGCTTTGCCTGCAGCTGGCCATGGCGGGCTCTAGAGTTCAAGTGAACAAATCCCACAAAACTCGCTTCGCTTCCAAATCATCCCGTAATCTCCACAAAACTTCCCTGAAAGGTGAGCAAATCATCAGGACTTTCTGGTTCTTTTCTTAAATTTTTGGTGTTATAACTGGTCTCCGAATATAATTTTGACTTGTTTATGCCTTAGATAAGAGTAGGATTGCAAAATCTGACCGGAATGTCGGTAAAGGAGGACGTGCTGCACGAGTTCAGCGTAGCAAGATGGTAATCTCTTACACTTGTCGTACTTACTGGTGAAGGAATTGATTTGAATTTAAACCTAAACGGTGAGATATTGTTCAGATGAGGGAGCAGAAGCGGGCGGCAATTTTGAAGGAGAAAAGGGCTTCCACTGGAGCAACGAGCCCGCCGCGTGTTATTGTGAGTAATTGCGATTTAAAGTTTGAAGTTTGCAAGTTGAATCATTCGATTGCTAACTTGATTTTGTGTAAAATGGTACTTGCATGGAGAAGTTTGGATTTTCGATTCGTATATATGTATATATATAAATACTCATGTGTTTAAGAACATGAACCCCCGTGAGAGGAAAAGATTTGTTTGACTACAAAGCACAAATTCTTTTAAGTGACATGCACAACTTACCTTTGACTGTCTGATAAGTTGGAGTTAAGTTTGAGACATCATTGGCACTTATGGATACTTGTTTACGCATCACAAACCATGCCGTTGCTAGGTTTTGATTCGATTTTTGCATACGGAAGAGTAGTAGAATATCCATCGTATAGAAGGAAAGTGTTATAGATGCTTGTCTTGGCATGTCAATCCCGAGGGTCTATCCAAAAAGATTAACTTAGGATTCCAGCATACCACACTTCATGGTTATTTGGGGATATCAGTCCTGTTCGGAATTGACACGTGCCAAAGAATCAGAAGTATGCATTTTCCACTAGTGCAAGTGACCTGCTGGGTGCAATGCTGCTTCTAAGCTTGATGTAGAGCTAATGTGATATGGTCTTTTATATGGTCCAATGTTATTTACTTTTTCCCATTTTCATCTTTCAAATTATTGCTCGAACAGGTTCTCTTTGGCCTTTCTGCTTCAGTGAATCTCAGTTTACTTGCCGAAGATATATTGGCGTTATTATCCTCCGAGAAAACTGGAGCTCTGTGGCCGACAGTAGCTTCTTCTGATTACAAGTTGAGGACAACGGTAGGCTTCCAATTACCTTTTGGGTTAAAAGTGTATCAGTTATGGCGTATTAGTGATAGCTTGTACTATGGCACAGATTTCATTCGTCACGTTGTTTTCCTTTATAGATTTAAAACTGAGAAATCCACTTGCTTTTCCTGGTGTTTGTTGCATAATTGGTTTAGGGTTTATACAGTCTTTGATTCCATGTTTACGAATGGTAAGCGTAGTTGAAAGACAGTTTGAAGTTCAAGGACAAAGGTAATTGTTATGGTCTTGGTTGTAAAGATAGTGAATGATTATAAGATAGTCATGGCCCAACTAGATTTGACATAACGAATATATGATTACAGCTTTTTACATCTTCATTGGGTTTCGTAAACTCCCAGATTACTATATCTTTCTGTTGCTGTTTCCCTGTCATCTTCAGTTATTGTTACATCTCTATTTTCATAGAGACAATAACAGCTGATCCCAATAAGTACTGGTTCTATATGTCTAGTGTTACATGAGATATATGCAGCTTGTACCAAAAATAACTATCGGTTGGTTCATTCTTTAAGTAAAACGTCTAACAAACGTGGTCTATGCTAGATTCTGACGGCACCTCATGGCGATCTGTTGGCATGTATGGAAATGGCCAAGGTACATATTGTTATGGTTCTTAGTTTACTCTTGCACTACGGACTCTCCTTTTGCTATGTTTGGGGGATGCTTATGTACAGTTTAAACTGTAGGTTGCTGATCTGATTGCTTTCGTAGCATCTGCAAGCTCTGCATGTGAAGAAGATGGCCCTGACGATTATATGGACGCATTTGGTTCTCAGTGCCTCTCTGTGTTTAGATCTCTTGGATTACCAAGCACTGTTGTGCTGATTCGTGTAAGCTTCTCTAGACTTTCTTTGCTTCTATTACTTACTTCTAGGAGAGTTCTTGTTTGGAGGATTTAGTCTTTCATGCTATGCCTTAATTAGGATCTACCTACTGGGCTGAAAAGAAGACATGATATGAAGAAGACATGCAATTCTAGCCTTGCTTCTCAATTCCCTGAGGATTGTAAGTTTTACGCGGCAGATACAAAGGATGAGTTGCATAAGGTAATTATCTTTAGGCTTGTTGTTACAGGATCAGATGCTGTTACCTTTAGGGGTTTCGTGGTACCAAAAATTAACTGAGGGGCACGTTCTGTTCTGGCTTCATTCAAAAGCATTTACGTACTTTGTCACATTGTTCATTGGTTGTAGTTCATGTGGCTGTTTAAGGAGCAAAGGCTCACAGTTCCTCATTGGCGTACCCAGCGGCCTTATCTGGTGGCTCAAAAGGTTGTACTTTCATTTCTACCAGATTGATGCTTCTGGTTCTTTATGGTTCAACTCTGTCTTCTTTAATCTGTTTATGTTTTTCAGAACACTATTTTCCAGATGAACTTTGCTTTATTCCTACTTCTTTATCCGTACTATTGCAATGTGTTCTTTGGCCTTTGGCATGAAATTCTTTGTGTATATGTGTTGTCTGATCTCCCGAGTTGTTAGTTATGGTCTATAGTGTTCTTCCAATAAATTTGTGTTAGGATTGTGTCAAGCATGAAGAACTTTGTTTTCCTGAAAAAGCAAACTGCAAAGTCACGGCATAGGGTAGCCTCTCCCACATTTATTGACACAAAATGATTATTGGCCATCCTTCCCTTGATCAAGTGATACTCCTACTTAACTAATTGAGCAATGCTTATCTGACCTTATAGACGTCTCTCTTTGAACCTCAATAGCTACTGCTACCTGTAATTATGAGTTTCTGTAAGTGTTCTTCTTGTGTTGCCACCTGTCCCTCTGCATCTCCAATAATGCAATGTAATGGGTACTTCAGGCTTTTAATACTGAAAGCAAGCCATGTGCATTTTCAGTAATATTCTCTTTATATTGAAGTCTATACGTGTTTCTCTTTTGTTGAACGGAATTACCTAGATCTTTAGCAGGCATTATATGAGCCCTAGGTATAGGCCATTTACACTAGTTTTGACTCTGAATTTACTAATATATTACAGGTTGATATGGTGGCTGATGACAGTAATTCAGAAAAGTGTACCGTCTCTCTGACAGGATATTTGCGTGCTCGTAGTCTCTCAGTAAATCAGCTGGTAATTTGCTAGACTTAATATTCATTGGTGGCTCTGCATGGTGTTAAATGATCTTTTTTTACTTATAAAAAAAAAAGAAGTGTTGAATGATCTATTTGATTGGATCAGGTTCATGTCTCAGGTGCTGGAGATTTTCAGTTGTGCAAAATTGAACTTCTCCAGGATCCTTGCCCTTTAAATGTGAGGAAAGAAGGGGACTTCATGGATTCAGATGTTCATGATTTACAGGTATTTGTGTTCCTAAACAAACTGAAAGTGAAGTACTGATTGGTTCATTGTACAGACATCCCCTATTGTTTTCCCTTCTGTTTAAATGAACTCTATGGTCAAGTAAAAAATGTAAGCTGCATCTAGAGGAAGATAACTGTATAGGAAACGAGGTGCTAGTTTTCCTTCCGTTAAAGTTGAAGCTCTGGTAGGATCAATATCTTTCATGTGTCGATTTACTTAAAACACTGTATAAACATGAAAAGAAACTCTAAAAAATTAATTAAATGTACACATGGTAGCACATCTTGTTGACATGTAGGATGTAAACAATAAATGTAGGACATCTTCTTGCTTACATTTGCATCTGGCGACTTACTTACCACACTCCTTTTTTTTGTATGGTGGATTCTGGTTGTTTAGATCCTGTGGTCTGGAATTTTCAATGTGCTTATAATACTACGTTTTTTCGCTCCTGAAAGTACTTATTGAAGTGCTGTTAAGCTAGAAGCATAAGTTGTTGAATAAGCTTACTTCCCAAAGAGTGAAACCCTGACATCGATGACAGTCAATTGGCCGTGAGCCTGTAATACCACTTAGTTAGTCTAGTGGTACATTAACAGCCAATCTTGTAATTTTAAATGTATTCATTCCATTTTACCTTAAATATTGCAGGTCATCAGTTCTATAGTTCCTGATCCTATGAAGCAAGAGCCTTTACTAGTTGAAAATATTCCTGATCCACTGGCAGGAGATCAGGTACATTATGAGATATCAGCTCATGGATTTTATAGATGCTTTTTGGCTTTTTTGCTGGGAAATTATATGCACATTTGAAGATATTTTTCTTGAAAGTTAACTTTGTAGTTAATCACTTTCCATTTGCTTTTACTATGTTTTGTGTTCACATTATGTTGCAATTTATTTGATTTGTCAAATAGTCACCAAATGCAATGTCTGATATTGTCACACAGTCCGTTTCTTTCGCATTATTATTGACTAGCTATAGTATTTTCGAAGATGATAAGCAATCTTCTTGAGCATTGTTATTTACAAGATTGTTCTTTATGACCAGACATGGCCGACAGAGGCAGAAATGACCGAAGCTGATAGAATTCACAACGAAAAAAAGCTGAAAAAAAGGGCTCTTCCTCGCGGAACTTCCGATTATCAGGCCTGTGTTTATATATAGTTTGAACTTTCTGTTTTATTTTTTAGTACTTTTATGTAACTTTTTACCTTGATGGCGGGTAGTTTTCTGACTTGAAGGGAACACATGCACACACTTGTTATGCAGGCTGCTTGGATTGTTGACGATTCAGATGTGGACAACTCGGATAGCGATGATGATGATGCAGACAATGGTATGGTGCTGGATGAGAAAGATAGTAGCTTTTCTAACCAGGGAAGCCATGATAGATTCAATTTTGATGATGACCAAGCTTCTCTTAACTTGAGAGAATCAGATGAAGAAACCGATGTTGATTCCATGATGATGGTGAGTTTTTCTAAACATGACGACATTATGATTCTTGTTTCGGAGAGGATGCATTTTGGCAATTTACAATGTTGACAATGTCAATGCTGGAATGTTTTGACAGTTTAGCACTTGAGCAACTAACTAAACTAACGTGCAAGCCTTTTTTCTGTAATAAGCCCTAACTTTTTTTCATCATTTTGTAAAAAAGCATTTGAAAAATGTGTAACCAGGCACAAGCTGTTTCTAACTTTCCTGAGTTTACAAACTATGCTACCATTTAAATGTCTTTTTTTAAAACACATCAGTTTTCACTTCTCAAAATTTAGTTGTTTTTTTCTTTTTTCTTTTCCTGCAGTGGCTTCTTAACTTTATTTCTTTTAAAAGTTTAAATTATTTGAGTAAAGTTACAAGATTAGGTTATACTGCAGCTGTCTTACAAAATTAGAGACTTACCACCAAGTAAATGTGTTTTGTATTAAGCAAAGGGGTGGTATAGTTTTTGCTGAAAATGAAGTTACAAGTACTTAATCTAGACGTGAACTTGCATTCTTATCAGCCAAGCATCTAGATTCGCCATCCATTGTCAAAATTTGACAAAAACAACATATTTCATCTTTAATATCTACAATGGCCTAAATAATGTAGTTTAATAACTGTTTCATCCACTTAGAAATTGTATTAACAAGTCCATGCTCTCATGGTCGCAAAGTGGCCTATGAACTAAGATAGTGAACAGTTAAAGGTCTGCATTTTGTAAATCCGTTTCAGGCTTCTAAACCACACAAGGCCTTGCATATGTACCATGCCAAGTAATTTCCTAAATCTCTTAGACGACCCAATTTGCTGTGCAGGATGATGAGAACTTGACAAAGGAGCAGATAGAGGATGAAATTCAGAAAATTAAAGATGCACATGCTGAAGATGAGGGTATTCCCAGATTTTCAAGCCTTGCTTAGAAGTGAATACACATCATAGCATAGAAACATTTTAAAATAAGCTGGCTCATACACTTCCTTTTCTTTCTACTCGTTACTCTAAAATTTTCCATGGCGTATTTCGGAGCAAGTTTTTTTAAAGATCGTTGTATTGCGTGCTACGTGTCGATAGCATTCTTCTCCTTTTTGATGGCTTCAGCAAAGTTCAAAAACCGCGGAGTATGCAATGCAACGATCTTTACAATGACTTTTGCAGTTTGTTTAAGCCAAGGATAATTTCAGCCAAGCATACAGATCGAACTATGGTGCCCATTTTCTTTGCCCATTGTGAATTTGATAAATGGATCTTTCTATAAATGTCTGAACAAGTTACGGATGGAGCCGGATATGGGTGTTATGTCTACATGTCAGAATCTGATATATGGGTCAGGGTGCCTCCTTAAACAAGGCTTAGTAGTAGGCAGAGTTTGAATGTTGGAGGCCGTCTTTTTCCTCTGGTAATTGTTCTTTCAATTGTTGGCTTGTTGCCTAATGTCTGTTATTACATTTCAGAATTCCCGGATGAAGTGGATACCCCATTGGATATCCCTGCTCGGAAGCGTTTTGCAAAGTATAGAGGCCTTAAGTCTTTCAGGACGTCATCATGGGACCCCAAAGTAGATATTTTACCTTTTTACAGATTGTGTTTTATGAGAGTGCTTTGTGTTTTCCCTTGTTGGCACTAAACCCCATGCATTTGATTTCAGGAATCTCTACCTCCAGAATACTCGAGAATTTTTGAATTTGATAATTTTACGAGAACGCAGAAACACGTCCTTGCTAAAGCTCGTGATATGGAGCAGGGCAGCATCGATGAATGTATACCAGCAGGCTCATATGCAAGACTTCATATCAGTGGAGTGCCAATTGCTGTTGCTTCCAAATTAGGTGTAATTGCAAAGACAGCACCTGCCATAGCATGTGGGCTCTTGCAACATGAGTCGAAGATTTCTGTCCTTCATTTCAGGTGCTTTCCTCTTTTTCTTTGTCAATTCCTATCACATTCGGCTGCTCCGTTTTGTTGGTTTTACAATTCAGATGTATGGTTTTACAGTGTGAAGAAGCATGACACATACAGTGCCCCAATAAAAGCAAAAGAAGAACTGGTATTTCATGTTGGTTTTCGCCAATTTGTCACGAGGTAAATCTTTATGTCGGTGGCGATTTTGTTGTTTCACCATTTTCTGTAATGCGAATCTTTAGGTTTTTATTTGAAACAATAAAATGCAGGCCAATGTTCTCTTCGGACAATATTAACTCCGATAAGCACAAGATGGAGAAGTTTCTTCATGCAGGGCGGTTCTCTATAGCTTCAGTTTACGCTCCAATTTCTTTTCCTCCTCTTCCTCTGATCGTCTTGAAGAATGGAGGAGAAGCTGCCTCACCAGCTGTTGCTGCTGTTGGTTCATTGAAAAGTATTGACGCAGATAAAATTATTCTGAAGAAAATTATTTTAACAGGGTAAGCTCTACTTTCATGTAACACTCCCCACCGCAACCCCTGCAAAAGAAAAAGACCGGGTAGCCACCCAGAAACTGCATGCATATTCAACAAAGAGGTGCAAAGGATAAAGAAAAGATAATAGCTGTAATGACAGTATAACTTACATAAGTCATGCTTGATATTGCGCTTCAGTTAGATACTTACGGAATCATACTTGCAAGAAGGTTATTCTACTGTTGAACAATCATTTTCCTAATCATTTTCCTTTGATGAGTGCTTAAAAATGAGTTTCTTCATTTGAGTAATTCGACGCTTCTGATTCATTTGTACATTGGAATTGCTTTTATAGCATCTTCACCAGAAGTTTTCAGTATGATCTGATGAAATGCATAACCAATGCAGGTACCCTCAACGAGTTTCAAAATCAAAAGCTTCAGTGAGGTACATGTTTCACAATCCGGAGGATGTGAGATGGTTCAAGGTAGGAGCATATCCTAGCGGATATGATTGAATGTTCAGTTTTACGACTTACATTTAATGGACCCCTGTTCTTGGTGTATATGGCAGCCTGTGGAAGTATGGACAAAATGTGGTCGCCGTGGTCGGATTAAGGAGCCAGTGGGAACACATGGTATGTTACCACCTTGAAAGATAAAGAAGATTTTCTTGGCAATAACTGATTGTCTGGTTGATGTACTGCAAAATGTCCAAGCGTCATCATACCCCCTTGTTGTGTTTGTGCTATGCTTGTGGATAAAAGTCTAGTGTAGTGTCTGCATACATCTACCAAGTATATGTCTTGTAAATCCTTTGCGCTTGGATTGCAAATTAAAAATAGTTGAAAATGGCAAGATAACATCACAGTTACGTCAAACTAGGGTGAACTTGCCGCATCACAAGGATGCTCATTGTTACCTTACGGCACCTGTTTGAGCTGCAGAACTGCCTCACCAGGAAGTTGGGGCTAAGGTTGCTTACACCTGATCCTCCCCGGAGCCCTTGGTGGCGGGACCTTTGATGGCTCTTCCCTAGTTGTCTATCTTCTTTATGCTTTATGATGTTTTAAATGCTGCAGATTATGCGCATTACCTACATTTTGTATTTACCTGGCAGATATAATGGAAGAGAAGGGATGAGTAGTAAGTGATTGAGTTGAACTACGTTTTGAGTATGCGGATTGGTTTTTGAACATGGTGGAGTTAATTGCTAGTATTGGAAGAAAAATAAATGTCTTTGCTACCCTGTTTTGGCTATTAAGGCTGCCAGTAGTGGTTCCCAATTTTTTTCTGGTCTATGCTCTTTCATCTTATTTTTTTCATCCCACAGTCAGAGCCCCTACATAAGCATCAAATTTTTTTTATGGGCGAACTTACGTTTCAACAGTTGCTATATGTGTTCACCGGTGATATATGGACATTTCTGTCTCTTGGCAAAGGTTTTAGACTGTTTTGAATTGGTAGAGAATGGATTCAGTGCTCAGATTCTCCTTTGAATATCGCAGGGGCAATGAAGTGCATCTTAAATGGTGTCCTCCAACAGAATGATACTGTGTGCATGAGTTTATTCAAGCGCACATACCCCAAGTGGCCAAAACATTGGTTCCCTATTTTTGGTGCTTGATCAGATTTCAGCTTAGCACAAAAATGGGGGTGGGGTGAAAGTTTACAATGGGATGAAGCTTTGGTTCAGATTTGGCTATTCAGGTTGTGTTTAGCTGGCTACTCGAGTTTATTGAGATGGGATGCAATTTTTATTTTTATTTTTATTTTTTGGTCTGACGGAGGCTTAGAATTTTTCGTTCTCTGGCATTCGTATTTGAGTACTTGGGTTAGTAGTTCTGAGGAAGTCATACGTCCAATGAAAATGTTTTGAGCACACCCATGTCCGTCTAGAGATGTACTGAACAAGGGTCCTATGATATCCCGAGTGTATATTATCAGTTTTGCGGTTTACTTTGTGTGTTTATGTCATAGTCCCATTCATTCATGTATTCTGCTGAATCTGAATAGGCGGTTGGTTAAAGCTTGAAGAAGTGATTTGTCGGGCGGGTGTCGCATGCTTGTACTAAGTTGTCATAGAATCACACGACTGTTTTTTTTTTTTTCCAATTAAATAGCAAAAACATTGTATTGCCGGTTAGAGAGATTTGATTACAAGAGGACGAACATAACATATTTTGTATGAAAGAATTTAAATTACTTTTCAGGACTCCCTTCAGAAAATTTAGTAAAAGTAATGTTTGGTTATAACCCACGCAGTGCTAAACAGGACACTAACACTACGGGTATACCATGGATTCAAAAAATGTTCTTCGAATGTATACATGAAAACACTTTTTTTTTTTAATGTAAATTTTTTAAGATGACCTGAGACCACGCTCGATTGCAAGTGCATAGATTATGGGACCGTTTGACGGAGTTTTTTTTTGCTCTTTTTTTTTTCAGTTTTAAAAATTGGGAAAAAATGGGGTGTTTGGTAACTCTTTTTTTTCCAATTTAAAAACTCACTTTTTAAATTGTAGAGTAAATAAAAAAAGAGGAGAAAGCTTTTTTTTTTTTCACTTAATTTTTTTTTTTTGAGACCTCCACCACAACGCACCCACCGCCGGCAGCCACCACCGCTGGCCGGAGGCCACCTCCGGCCACCACCGCCGCCAGATAGCAACCACCGACAGCCACCTCCGGCCGGCGGCAACCACCACTGGGCGGCCACCTTCGGCAGCCACCACCACAGCCACCTTTGACCGCCGGCAGCCACCACCGGGCAGCAGTGGGAGGTGGCCACCACCGTTGGCCGGAGGCCACTCCGGCCACCACCGCCGGCAGCAACCTCCGGCAGCCACCGCCCATCGCAGCCAGACAGCAACCACCGACAGCCACCTCAGGCCGCCGGCAACCACCACCGAGCGGCCACCTCCGGCCACCACCGCCGCCGGCAACCACCTCCAGCCACCACCGCCGGCAGCGACTGCCGCGACAACCGCTGGCCACCACCACCGTCGACCACCGTTACGCCCCACCACTGCCACCGCAAACCACCACAAAAAAAAAGTCAAAATAAAAAAGGTTACCAAACACCAAAAAAAAAAAACTCAAAAAAAAAAGAATTATCAAACATCCACTTCTTTTTGTAAAAAAAAATAAAATTAAGCTGCTCTTTAAAAACTGACCACTGAAAAAAAAAAAACTGTGTCAAACAGACCCTATAACTACTCAAGTTCTTTTTTAGTTTTTCCTTTCCTTCACCGACAGGTTTTGTTAGGAATCACAAGGTCCATTCACCACAGAGGATGCAGCCTGAAAAGCTGTATCAAATGGTCAAGTTAAAAAAAGGAACATTACCGAGTAAAAATATTTAAAAAAACACATGCCGAGTATAGCACTCGACCATGATTGCCCCTCAGAAATCCAGTGGGCGCCTTAAAAAAAAAGGTTAGGCACACGCTGAAGGAGGCAACGTATTTCTTAGTGGTCTTAAAGCCAAAGCACGTGATTTTTTATTTATTTATTTATTTATTTTATTTTATCGAAACAGTGTATTCAAAAAACAAGCTTTGCTTCAACAGAAGGCATACCTGCTTTGACAAAACGGCTACCCTTCTTCTTTGTCCATTCAAGCTAAGCATACGTAGGCTCGAGCAGTGGCAGCAACATCATTCACACTGGTAACTTGAGCTTTCAAATTGATAGCAAGTCTTCAATTCTCTTCGCAAAAGTCTTCGATTGTCTTCGTTTCAGAAAACAGCACATCCTTTTTCTCTTTGCTTTGTCCGTTCTCACATGTAAATGTAACAATAATTGAACAGCTCTCGAAGGGCACATGAAATTATATCATTCAATGAAGCCTTGAACACTATATTACAGTCCCATTAAGGTCCTTTTAAGGGAAATGTATCGTTTGGCTCCATACACTTGTAGAACATTCCAAAATCTGCATTTGATAATTTGTCCCAACTGTTAGGCGTCCTTGGTTAGAGTACCAAAATTCTGCACGATTCTTCTAGGCTTATACACAATGGTCACCTTGATGCCTTAAGGTGTAATAAAAATCCTTTGCACCAAAGACCCCAGAATGATATGTATATTTGCTCCAACTTGTGATTCATCTCAAAATTCAAAGCTGGGGATTGTGCTTAGATATCCTCGCCAGGAGGTAGCTCTGCAAGTTTTGGTGGAGCACCGAGTACTCGTTCCATATCAAAGCAAACTTCAATGTTGCGAATGCTGTACCCAACAACCATCAGCCAATAAAGCAGTTTGGCAAGTTCTGATGCACTTGTCTCTGTCACACTAGTCTGCAAATTGAACGCAAGAATGGTAAGGAAAGATCAATGCAGCTATTGGAGGAAGTACCAATTGTAACAACCTGGTCAAGAAGACCAGTTTGTTCGTAGCATACAGGCTGCAAAAACTTGAAACCCCATACGCTTCATGATGATGCTCAGCTAAAAGGTTAAGTCACAAATATTTGTGCATGTACGGCATCGACTAATTGATGTAAGAACACAGATGTCAATGCATGGCAAGCGAATGATAATATAAGTTTATCATTGAAAGATATATTTGTTTTAATGTATCAAGCAGTTCACTGTCACGTTTTGTGAGTCAAAAAAAAATTAAAAAAAATGGGGAAATAGTTTTGTGTTCTTCTGAAGCAAAGAATAGCTCCATGGCTGTAATGATAATCTTTGCAGTGAAAACTAACAAAGCTGAACATATTTTATCTCAAAGAACTCCAAGTGCCGCAATATTCTATCGTTACTATGGTCAACAATCTGAGAATATGCCACAGAAAGTACTGGAAGAGCAAGAAAATGCAATATAATCTTCAACCTTCATTTGTCCAGGATCTGCAACAGAAAGGAGACGCTTTATGAATGTGTTCATTGCAAGCACAACATCCTCGCCAGCACTACTTGTCAACTCCTGCAACATAGTGGGCGATAAAATAAAGGCATTATACGCGCACACTTTTTTCTACGCTAAATACCAGATCCAGACGCAAGAACTGATTTACTAGGCAAACAATCCTAGAATCTTTAGGGATCAGCCAAAAAAAATGCGCCTGACCTGCAAATTTTGGGGCTCAAGAGACTTGAGATATTCCAACAATTCATTCTGTCCATCAACAGATTTCCGCCCTACTTGACGATTGAGTTCCTCAATTTCAGCTTCAAGCAATTCAATGTATTTGACTGCATCTATTTTCTCAATACCAGAAACATTATTCCACCTGATAACTTCCCCTGTCACCTTTTTCTGTGTACCTGGTGCATAATCCGGTACATCCTATAAAGGCAACAGATCTAGTTTAAAACTAATTATAGCACACCAAACTTTGAGCAGAAAAGATGCCGAAGGGGAAAAAATTATGATAATATAATAATATTCCATCAAACCCCTTACTATGGTTTAGTTTTTTGTAAATCCAAATGAATGCAAAAACAACTATATTGGGAACATGAAGATGCAGATAGAACAGATATAGTTATATACTGATCTAGATTGTGGTACATTAATTTCAAGCAGTAGGTAACATACGCTGAACTAGAAACATGTCCGGGCAGTCAAAATTGAACAAAGGTAAGGTTTCTTTACATCAGGTCCAATGCAAATATCTTAAGAGACGAAATAATTACCCTGGGCAAATAGCTGGAGGCAAAAGAGTCGAAATAAATTACTTATAACACAGTGAATGGTTATATTAAACATTGTAGCTTAGCAAATCATAGAACTATTTTAGATTTATAGTAACCCAGAAAAGAAAATACGTGGTAGAAGACCAAACCTCTCAAACCGACTCAGAAGGCTAGAGAATTGATTGGATCACAATTTTGCTAGCAAAGAATATGTTTGAATCCTTAAAACTTTTTATGATTTTAGATTAATAGGTATAAGGAAGCACGTATGTAAGTCTATACGTGCCATATAGTTAAGAACATAATAAGGGCGAAGGATATCAACAATGGACTGGTGCCTGCGGAAAGGGTTGAAGAGGCAAATAAGCGGAATCAACGTTTCCACTGGCATTCGATTATAAAATAAACGGCAAAGGCCATTACATAAGAATATGTGATTCGAAGTGCAAATACATCTTCTTTCACCACTCAAAGATGAAAAATATTGAAAATCAAGATGGAGGCAGGAAAAACCTGGGATCGGTGACCCCACCCCCTATCAAAACACGTTTCTCTCCCCTTAAAACATCGTGTTCCTCTAAGAAAGCCCCTGAATCAGTAAACAATCCTCCCTCCCCCTCTCAAATCAGATGATACCTCTAATCCAATCACGGAGCCACCCCCCACCCTGGCATGAAAAACAACCATATTGCCAATATGTTTCCCTCTCTTTCTTTTACCAATCTGGATTCCCCTCCCGCACCCATTTTCACCAAATAGATAACCAATTCAGGCACATATAAAAACACATATTACCATATGCAGCCACTCCGAGACAATTTCCAATCCACTTCACTCCGTAGCCTCCATTTGGTTTGCTGGTATGGGTTTCACGGCGTCCAACCAAATGCAAGTACCAAATGGTCATTCCATCCCCAGCAACTTCATAAACAATTTGATGCTGCAGCACACATGGTTTTGATGCTGCAGCACACATGGTTTTGATGCTGCAGCACACATGGTTTTGATGCTGCAGCACATATAAAAACACATATTACCATATGCAGCCACTCCGAGACAACTTCCAATCCACTTCACTCCGTAGCCTTCATTTGGTTTGCTGGTATGGGTTTCACGGCGTCCAACCAAATGCAAGTACCAAATGGTCATTCCATCCCCAGCAACTTCATAAACAATTTGATGCTGCAGCACACATGGTTTTGATTCTATCTAAAATGGGGGACTCCATCAGGCACAAAGAAAGAGACATGTAAGTGCAAACTAATTTCAGTTTAGCCATCCAATCCGAGTGCTTTATCGTAAATACCCTAAGACTACTCAAAAGAGCCTTGATCTGAGGTTCCCAATTATTACGGACTGATACAACTTAGGAAGCATGTCCTTCAGCAGAGTTTCAACCATAATTCCTTATTGGCTCCCTCGTCCCTACATATTCAAGAGAACAAGACATAACACAAGGATCTAAAAGTGCGAAGTACTTAAGGACTAGAAACATTCCTCCGTTCATGGAAAGTAAATGAGGCCAACTTTAAATGCTGGTGGAGCTATATGTCATGGCACAGTCACCACAGATTTTTGAACATTTATGAGAGCAATCTAGGCAGACTTCAATATAGGATATCCATACTATACTTATCAGACCATGTGAGTTGAAGTGAGTGGTAGAAGTAACTATTGAGGTTCCACAGTGGAGAGCTTTCAGTCTGACTACTTGTGCAGGTTGCTTTCATACCTCTCAAAGATCCATCCTCCAGTGATGGACAAAAACTGGGCAGCAAGTTCAATGGCTTTTGGCATTCTTTCAGAATGATAAATAAATCAGAGACTTCAGGGACATATAGAGAAACATTACCTTTTTGTTTTGTGTATCAGGAAGAGCAACTTGTTCCACACTCTGCTGTAGTTCCAATCTGTATTGCGCATTCCTAAACATATATCCAGTCATCAGTACGCTGTACATGAGCTGTGCAAGATTTTCAGCAACCTGAGCAAATGCAAGAAGATTCCAGATTAACATACATCCTAAAAAGTTTAATCCACCAGATTAGATACAATAGTAGCACATGCTGAAGGATTACATATACTTACAGTCGTTACTGTTACTGCAAAAAACTGCGGGGGTAGTGTTCCAATCATATTTGTTACGGTTTGGCGCATAGCTTCAACTACCTAATGGAGACGGTTGAAAAGGTGTCATTTTCTTTACTAGTGTCCGCCAGACATTTATCAAGTAATACAAAAGTGCAGCTGTATACAAGAGATACATATAAGAGAAGGAAGGATATCATACCTGCTGGGGAGCTCTTTTAACAAATATCTCCATGAATTCTGGTTTAACATTCTTAACATATTCTTGCAGAATTTCCCTCCTGCTCTTGTGCTGTATGTAAGATGATGGAAAAAGTAAATACTAATTCAGAAGTAACTCTAGCAGGGTAAGTCTCGAGTTTTGGCGATAGTTTCCCATGTATAAGAAACAAAGAAACCAAAAGAAATTATATTTGCATATAACTCTCCATGGTAATAAAAAGTTCAGCCATAAAGGTGATGCAAACGAGGTCCAGCGTAGGGATGCCAAAGCTCAAACACAGCTGTTGTATACCAAACTTGGGCCTCATTTTGTAGAGAAAGAGTTGATGCCTTGGTGAAGCGTAATATACCCATACATGGCTAAAGGCGTTTGACTGATTAGCTCTCATAATGGACTAGTCTCTTAACACATATCAAAGGTAATAGAATCATTGAGGATTTATCCATTTTGTTATAAAACCTTTCCACGAGAATCTAGGTATCTTCCAGCCCTGGAAATAATACTTCCCACCTGACGTATAGTACTTATTCTGGATTTGCTTCGGTTCGTGTTATTAAGAAATGTGTGGATAATGTACAAATAGGTCTGAATTGTACTCAAAATGCACGGCTTCTTTGATGCTACATACAATGTGGGTGATGAACGACTACGGCATCCAACAGTCTTGGACATAGAGATCTAATATTGGACCCTTTGAACATCCTCGTCCAGTGGTTGCGAGAAAATCAACAGTGTATTCCTGAAGTCAAAGAATGTAGAAGATTGAAGAGAAGTTGGTGGTGTAAGAAATTAGTCCTCCAGAAAGTAAGCTCTTCCTATTTCGGAAGGAAGGGAAGCACAGAAGCATCAGGCACACAGGGCCAAGCCATTGCCCTGCTTTGATTTCAAGCCATAAATGCAACACCCCTACCCCGGCTACTGCACTATTGATTTTCATATGAATAAAAAGAGCACCAACAACAATGAGAAAATTGGGTAAAGCACAATTTTCTACAATTTGGCATGTTTCAGTGCCCCAAATAATGTATATATGAATGATGCAATACAACTATTCCCCCTAAAGGCTCCATTATAAAACCAAAGATATAAACAACGTAGTTGCTACTAATATGGCGATCATACCATTCACAATTAGAAGGCCATCAGAAATTGTTCGATCGAAATTGATTCCAGCATCAATAAATCCTTTATTTCGGGCTCTCAAAAATGACAATTTGATCACAATCCAGCAATTAACTCTGTTGTGATGATTCCAAGTCTCATATGTCTCATGCAGAGAACACTCATCGTACTGGTCTAATATCAAATGCATCTTTAAACTCAATATGCTCATTACAAACGCAACATAACGCAATCTTACGACAAAATACAACTCGACCTGGGTATTTCTCGTTCACTTCATTATCCACAAACTGTCACACCCACAAAGATAACATACTCAACCTTTAATGAAAATGAGCAAAGTTACTAATTTGAATGCTTGCGTAACCTGTACTCCCGCTGTCTCATTAGTTTTGTCATCTTTCTATGTTTAAACATTTAATCGACTCACATACTCTCTCCGTTCCATAGGATTTTCCCTTCTGAATTTTTACGAAATTCTAGGATAGTGTTTTAGTACGTGTAAACCTGAAATTGAACACAAATAAACAATGAGTAAAGTCAATATTCACATGCACTACATCTAAGTAGGAATTCATTGAAAGTCAAAAAGGTGTAGCAACAACAAATACGACGGGTGTTAACGAGCAAAGTCAGGGTTTTTCAAATTCTATTCCAGGAATTCGCCAAAAATAAAAAATGGAACCAAAAATATAATGAAACGGAGGGAATTGTGGTGTGTGTTGATTGGCGATAGAGGAGGGGGTACCAAAGTGCCGTTGGGTGGTTTTGAATCGTTGGCGTTAGAGTTTGTTTTGTCGTTGTTGTTGCTGCTATCTTGAGATTGAGCCCTTACAGCCAATTTTCGTCTGCGAAGAGGCTTCCTTGGGAAGCAGATCACAGTGCAACGATAAAGATGATTACTTCGAGTGGGTGAGGTAACAGAGGATGAAGAATGTAGTAATGAGAGAGATGATTTCACTGTCAACAACGACATTGGAAATCAACTCCTCTGCGAATATTGAGGTGGAATTCTACTCTCTAAAACCCTATTACCTCCATTAACGATAACGAAAAGCTTGGAGATAGAAGGAGAAGGGTGAATATTGGGCTTTCTTGTGGCACTGACTCGGGCTTTGTGATGGGCTGAAGCTTTTGGGCCCTTTTATTATGTTACTTGTTTAAAAATTAACATAAACACAGATTTTTTTAGAGAAGGCAAAATGGAAAAAAGAAATAACAAACAAATAACAATCAAGAAAAAAAAAAAAAGTGCGTGCGACTATAAAATTCAAAATAACTTCAGTGTCAACTCGTATTTTAGACTAATGAGTCCAACTGAAGTATGATGTGATATGACAAACTACAACTCTTGCCATTCTCTTTGCCTCGACACCACCATCAAGGGTAGTGTTGTCAAACGGGCCGGGCGGCCCGCGGGCTGGCCCGACCCGGCCCGGTTCTGGCCCGGGCTGGCCCGGCCCCGACGGTGAACAGTAACGGCCCCAGCACAGCGGGCCTGGGGCCTGGGCCTGGACCAGGCCGTCCATTGCTGTGAAAAAGCCCGGCCCGGCCCGGCCCGAAAACGGGTTTGGCCCGGCCCGGGTCTGGCCCGGGTCTGGCCCGGTCTGCGGCCCGGTCTTCGGCCCGGATCTGGCCCGGGGCTGGCCCGGTCTGCGGCCCGGATCTGGCCCGGGGCTGGCCCGGTATGCGGCCCGGGTTTGGCCCGGTTTTGGCCCCACTTGTTTGAATTTTTTTGTTTTTCCCCCCTTTCTTCCACCCCTTTTCCAAAATTCCACTTTTACCCCCCCAACAGCAATATAACGGCTAGTTTGGGGGGTATTTTAGTCTAACCTCTATTTTTCAACTCCTTTACACTCTTACCCTCCCCAACAACTATAAACGGATAGTTTGTAGGGGTATTTTGGTCTTTTGTGAAGTTTCTAAAATCTATAAATTCACACCATTTCTCTCTAATTTTTCACACCAATCTTCTTACTCTCTCTTACCTAAACATTCTATATTTCTACAAGCTTTGCTACTATTTTCCTCTCCAATTACTACTCTTGCTAATTACTACTAGTATTTACTAATTAGTACTCTTGTTTATTAATTACTAGTCTTGCTAAATTCTTTTTAATTACTACTCTTGCTAATTACTACTAGTATTTACTAATTAGTACTCTCGTTTATTAATTACTAGTCTTGCTAAATTCTTTTTAATTACTAACTCTCTAATATTTGTTACTCGTTCATTCTTTTAATTGTTATTTCTTATTACTACTCTTATACTTGTGTATTTAGTCACTCTTACAAAGTTTAGCTCGAAATATGGCTGGATTATTGAAGAAAATGAGGCGTGCATCGTCATCACGAAAAACATCATCATCATCGCAAGCACCACCACCAGCACAAGCGCCAGCGCCACGGCCATCACAAACACCAATCCAAGCACCAACACAACCATTCGTTCCTGGACGAATGAGTACAGGCTGTATGATAGATACCCAAGCCAATTGGGAGTTCAATCAAAACATTCCAGATTTTGAATACACGCCTGATGAAGACCCCCCGCATTATAGTCAAGGACGCAGCTCGGTTGGCGAAGCTACTACTCCGTGGCATAATCTCAACCCTATGCCTGGTCATGATGAAGAAGGGCCGAGCAATGCCTCCGGTAATGAGCCAGAAGTCCAAAAGGGGAAAAAAAAGAAAGCCGAGTGTTGGAATCATTTCGATGTAGTTACGGTGGACGGCATCCGAAAAGCTCGATGTAAGTACTGCGCTAAATTATTTTCGTCTGGTAGTGGTAATGGACATCTTAACAGGCATTACCCTCTGTGTGCACCTCGACAAGGCCACGTCGAACCTACCCAAACGCAGTTATCTTTTGACGGTAAGTTATTTGTTTATAATCAGCGAGAGCAAAGAGACGGTCTCGCTGAATTTGTTATTCATGATGAACAAGCCTTTTCTTTTGCCGATAATCCTAAGCACTCTAGATATATGAACACATACGTTCAACCTTTGTACAAAAAGGTTCATAGAAACACAACTAGATCCGATGCACTCCGACAGTACAATGCTGCTAAAGCACGCCTTATCGATTATTTCGATAAATTTGAAGGTAAAGTTAGTCTTACTTCTGATATTTGGCAATCTCCTTATACTTTTGTTAGTTATTCTTGTGTGACCGCTCATTGGATTGATGTAGATTGGGTTATGCACAAGAGAATCATCGCTTTCGAGCACTTCCCTTATCCGCATGATGGAATGAACATTGCTATTCTTATATTAAAAGCATGCACCACATTTAAAATTAAGGATAAGATTATGAGTGTTAGTTTTGATAATGCTTCTAATAATAAAGTTGCTGTTGCAGCTTTAAAGGAGACGCTTCAACCTGTACTTAACGGTGAATTATTTCATGTTCGCTGTGTTTGTCACATTATTAATTTAATTGTTCAAGATGGTTTAGCTGCTGCAGGAGATATTCTTCTCAAAATGAGGGGTATGACAGCGTATGTTAATAGCTCGAGTCCGAGAACACAACAATTTAAAACGTTGTGTGTTCAATATAATATGCCTCGCAGGAGAGCAGTTACAGATGTGGTCCACAGGTGGAACTCTACATACCACATGCTTTTACACATTCTGGCATACCGAGAAGTCTATACGCATTTTCTACTAACCCAGTTCCCAGCCGGCTTGCCAACTCAAGAGGAATGGCAGATGGCCACATACCTAGCTGAATTTTTGGAGGTATTCTACACGTCTACCAATTTATTGTCTGGTACGTACTATCCCACCTCTCCTCTCGCTGTAATAGAAATTCTGAAGATGGCTACAATGTTAACAAAATGGAGATATATAGGACCCTTTAAGGAAATAGTAAAAGTGATGGATCAAAAATTTAATAAATATTGGAGTAAGCTGCCTGCTATTTTTACTGTGGCTACTTGTTTAGATCCTAGGTTAAAGTTGCATGGCGTGAACGCCTCGATACAAGAGATATCGAAATTAATGTGCTACACAGCAGAGGAGACAACCGCATTCACAGCAAAAGTGAGCAAGAGGTTTGAGGACTTGTTCAACGTCTATCGTAATTCTGCTGACGTGCGCGGGCGAGCTACATCATCATCCACTGTTGAGAGGTATTATGCGCCATACCTTCAGGGCTTTGAACATCTAGTAGCAAGACAACTACCAGGTGAAGGTACTTCTAATTCGGCAGGTTCGTATACTTTTTCCTCTTTTAATGAGATTGGTGTATATGCAAATACTGATCATTATTCTGATTTATCAAGGCAAGAACAGGTTAATTTTAATTTGTTAAATTTTTGGAAACAAAATCAAAACATGTATAAAACTTTATCCCAAATTGCACGGGATGTACTGCCAGTGCAAGCCTCCACGGTTGCTTCAGAGTCGGCATTTTCAGCTAGCGGGAGGGTTTTGGATGACAGGAGGAGTCGTCTTAACCCCGAGTCGCTCGAGCTATGTGTATGTTGGAAGGATTATCTTGATGCGAAATACCGCGAGCAAGATAAACCGATTGATGATAGGAAGAGCAGTGACTCGGATATTGAAGTACTTCTGGATGATTAGGTAATTTGTTTTTATTTTCCTCTTTTGATCCTTTTGGTTGACGTTGCAGATTTCTTGATCTTTGATTGCTGATATTTTGGATAGACATTCATTATTATTTTGATTGTTAGAATTTTAAGAATAAATTTTTTCACAAAATATACTTTTTTTTTCATATATATAAAATAAATTTTTACAAGCAAGATATATATTTTTTCGTATATATAAAAAAATAGGTAACTTCGCCTGTTTGTTTACAAGCAGCCGGTCCCAAGCCCGGATAAAAGGAGGAGGGCCTATGAATACATTTATTATTTTTCTATATAAATTGTTATGTGTTAAGATTTTATTAATAAAGCTCATCAAGAAGAGTATGAAAATGTTTAACATATAATAAAAAATATAATGGCTAACAAATAAATATGTATATACATACATACATATATATGTATATTACTTATAATGAAATAAAAGGATAAAGATTAGGTTCGTTAAATTGTGAATATTGCCTAGAGATGAAATTTAAAATTGAATAACAAGAAGAAAAAAAAAAAAAAAGGGCCCGGGCCCGGCCCAAGCCCGGCCCTAGCTATTGGGCCTAGGGCCTGGGCCTGGACTGGGCCGGGGTTTGCCTTCGGCAGGCCCGGCCCGGCCCGGCCCGGTTGGCAGCCCCCATTGGCCCGGCCCCGGCCCGGCCCCACAGCAGGCCCGACGGGCTTGGGCTGGGCCGGCCCAAGCCCGGCCCTTTGACATCTCTAATCAAGGGGGAGTACGTCCAGCCTAAACCACCTGGAGGAAGATGCTTGGCAGCAAAATCAAACAAGCTTGAAGATGCTCTATGATGTATGTTTATAGCAAGGTAAACTTTAATCGTACACTTTAAGAGAACATACAACATTATTGCACGCATGAGAAAATTTGATTGCACATTTGCACCGCTTTAAGAGAACAGACGACATTATTGCACGCACGAGAAAATTTGATTGCACATTTGCACCACTCAACCAACTCGTAATTGGCAGGGAAGGAAGAGATGCAGTTCAAACCACCTCTAGAAAGAGGAGAACCCCAAACTTGGACGTTACTATTCTGCCAAACAAGAAAAGTCGAACTTGAGCCAAATAACATATGCTCATTTCTAAATAAACATATTTTAGAGTGTAAGATGAAAAATTTTGTGAAGCATATTCGAACACAACTCTTAATATTGAAAGTTAATTTTTATATTAGTGTGATTTACCGCAGTTCACTTGTTTAAAAATAGTTTGTTATTCCAAATACTAAATTTACGGTATTTGTCATCAATCTACAACCGAGCCTTCGTTCCCGAACACAAAATTTGATCCAATCTCTCTTTACCAACATTTAACTTGACGCGTATTCTAAGGGGCTGTACGTTTACGTTTTTCAGTTTTCATTTTTGTAATGATGATGAAAAAGATACTTTTTTTCGTGTATGTTTACGTTTTTTCGGTTCCGTTTTGGATAAAATTTCCAAATAGTGTCAAAAAAGCTGAAAACACCCTTCGGGTGTTTTCAGCTTTTTCTCGAACTGTATTCTCCTAATCAGAACACCACCTCTTCTCCCTCATATCTACCACCCTGTTTCAACAAACACTCACCAAACTAGACCACTCATTTCATTGGGTCTTCCTAAAAATGGAAATAGTGGGTCCATTAATGAATTGATTTAGAAAAAAGTTGGTAAAAATAAAAATGAAAATGATAAATGTAGAGAAAAAATTGAAAAAGTAGATACGGAAAAAAGTAAAAGTACATAATAGAATACTAAATTTTAGAAACCAAAAATAGAATATAGAAAAAAAATTTCGTAAGCGTACGGCCCTAAATGTTTCTTACAATATTTGGACACAATTGATGTGCAAAAATTCCCCCCCCCCCCCCCCGGCCGGACCATAAGAAAAGTAAAACTGATACACAAATGGAATCTGTTGTCGTTATCGCAGAAGCTTCGAAGGTAAAAATGGAAATGTCAAGCTCACAGATCGATCGTGTTCCCTCCCTTTTCTCTCCCTCTCCCAGCTAATCACAGAAAGCTAAAACTACGCACCACCAGCTCATCTCTGCTCATCATGGCTCCCCGCCGGCGGCGCCACCACAATCACAGCCGCTTCCGCTGCCCTACCCTCTACATCGGCGCCGCAATCGCCGCCTTCCTCGTCGTCTTCGCTCTCGCTTATTACATTCTCGCCCCTTCCCCAGTCGAAAATCACCATCTCACCCGCCGAAACCACGCGGTACTACTTCTCCGTCCCTGTGCATAATCGCATATGCACTCTGTGTGCTATAGCCTAATGATTTACTTACTTGATTCAGCTTAGCAATGGCGGTGCTGATAGTGCGATTGGAGTGCCGATGTTTCATGTTCCGGTGAGGTTTCGTTTAGGCTGAAATGCACTCCCTTCGTTCCATATGGCTGGCTTTCGCGAAATCATAAGATCGATTTAGTACCCTGTAAGCATCGAATCGAAATGAACATAAATTGTAATCACTGATTAATAACTATAGTTTGACAGAGTCAAGTCAGGGTAGAAAATAACGAGTGAAGTCAATATTTACATGTACTAAATGGATTCGCAAAGTGTGAAATGGATAAAAACTAATGGAGCGGAGGGAGTTGTAATTTATCATCATTTATGAGTTTCGATTTGAGGTTTGATTGGATCTCAGGTTAGTGAAATGTGATTATTGGCTATTTTTTGAGATATAGACCGGTGGAGGGAGATCTGATCGAGATATTTGGACATCGAGGATGTCCAAATTCTACTATGGCTGCAGTAATGCCAGCAGCAAGTTTGCGAGTGAGTGAAAGCCTACGGATGCAATGATGATGCTTAGGCCTTGTAGACAATATAACTTGTTCATAATGCTTAAGATTGTGTTTTGTTTGTAAAATTTACAGAAGCTGAGGCGATCACGCATCCCAATCGGTACTTATGGATTGCAACCAGTGGAGGTTTAAACCAACAGAGAACCGGGGTAAATTGCTGGACACGTCTGTGATATTGTGGTCTTAGAAGTTGGTTTCAAGCTCCCGAAGTACTCCACCAATTTTTTCTACTCTAATTTATATATAAAATGCGTAAAGGATCATTGGGAACAGTTAGAGATACATGGTGTTGTTTCGTTTTTTATGCACATATATTTCTTACTTCCACGACAGTCGCTGTTCAGCGCCACATATCTGATGAGTGGTAGATTCCTTTAGAAATAGAGAGATCTCCTAAGTCATTAGATCAATCAATGGGATAAAATCAGCTTCCCGACTGTTCTTATCGTTGCACTTTGCATTTCTTGTACGTTCATTCATGTCCCAACTCACATAGCTGTCTTAATGGATAGTGCATACGCATCATGTCTTTGAGTTGTACATTCATGTCATAATTCACATAACTGGGGTAATAGGTATCGTTTACGCAACATGTCCTCGAGTTTGTACATGTATGTAGACAAATCAGAAGGCCTGCTGTGTTCTTAAGACGTAAACACTGTACAAATACTCTTGTCTGATGAATCTGTCGCAGAGCTGCCGAAATCTTGTCTTAGGGTCACAAATCACTCTGATTCTTGATAATCCGGTTGTTACTTAGGAGATCTTTTGAAACTCCCTCTAAGGTAAGTAGTCTCTTCAAAATACAACAAGAAGAGAAGCACAAGTACTAGACTTCGCTAGCCGCGGACTTGTCTCTAAACCGAGCTTGTCACATACTTTCACGTAAGGCATACATAAGGAAGTTATATATAAGCATGAATATTTATTTCAACTGCAACATTCTAATAAATCGAAGACTGAGAACATGAGCTGTCTGCTCATGAAAAAGTAAGAAAGCTCTTATACAAAGATAGAATTCGATACGTAGGATATATCTAGAATATCTTTGTGAAGCCGCTCCCAACATTTGACTCTTCTAGATGCCAACTATCCATCCCTTCCAAATTGAGTGAAGTTCTATGTTGAACACACCTTCTTTCATACCGCGTAAAGGAAGAACCTATGTACACTATATGTGAAAATGACCTGTGTGATCGGTGGGACAAAGGATGCCTTCTCTGATTATAGCCATTGGTTAGACCTGCAATGAGTTCTCTTTGAATTGAGTGTCAATTTGAACACACTTTTACTCTATGCTTTTGTTTTTTCAAATGTAAGTTATGATTATTCTTTACCTAGCTTAACTACTAATTGCTATGCTATTCGATTATCTAATACTCAGCGGTATGATAATGGTTGATGTTGGATGTATAAATAAAATTGTGAAGGTCTACACCTGAGAACGAGGATTACATCCTTTATCTAGCAAAGAGCAAAACCATAATATAAGCTAAAGTAGCAAGTACCCTCACTTAAGACAATTGGAAAAGTGCTAATTACTAAAGCATCCCTGTTATATAAGATTACAAGCATTACAACTTGTCTGCTTTCAGCTTTTCCACCAGGCTTAATCCTTCCATTTGCTTGAAGTCTCAACTTATGTATGTCTGTCCTGAGACTGTTGCCACTTATCATACTACTACATATTACTTTGTAAAGACCATAAGATAACAAATTATCAAGGCAAAAAAATAGCATGAAGTGCAAAACACCCATGTCACCCCGATAGTTATACTTGTAAGAAGATTATATTATGACTGTTCAAGCCTGGTTCAAACAGGATCAGACACCATCTCTGTTGAACTGCCCGAGAGATTGGAATCTTATCTACGCTGCTCTGTATATAAAACACATGCCGTTACTTCAACAATTAGCCACTGCATTGTCACCTTTTCCTTGGTTATAAATTGATTTCATGTACTGGAGCTAGTTGTTGGTGCCAAAGACATTAATTTTCCTCTCTGGCAGATTACTGATGCTGTTGTTGCTGCTCGTATTCTGAATGCTACTCTTGTTGTCCCAAAGCTGGATCAGAAGTCCTTCTGGAAGGACGCAAGGTTAGAGTCAGTGTTCCTTCCTTTTAGTGTAACCTTCCATATTAAATGTAGCTGTTTGTTCATGAATAAAAGTTTGTAATTTGTATCATATGGTGGCAATGTTAAGTAACAGATATATTTCTTTGCCCTGTGCAGTAACTTCGCAGAGATATTTGACGTTGATCGGTTCATATCACATTTAGCAAATGATGTTAAAATCATAAAAGAACTCCCACGAAGGGGAGGGAAGACATGGACTCCATACACCATGCGTGTTCCACGAAAGTGCAATGAAAGGTGCTATCAAATACGCGTATTACCAGTGCTTCTAAAAAAGCATGTAAGTTATCATACCCTTTTTAAGTTTCCTCTTGTTAGATATACACACACTCACTCACATTTATATGTGACATATGTACATGTATGTTCTTACTATGTTAATATTGGTTGTGCATATGAGAAATTTGACGCAAGTCTTATATGGCACTCTCTCTTTTGAATCAAGATGTTTTCTTTTCATTATATATCATGTATCATTTTTTTTTTTTTGAGCTAATTCGTATTTATTGCTATTCTTGTGACAGGCTGTTCAGCTTACCAAGTTTGATTACAGACTTGCTAATAAGCTGGAAACAGATTTACAAAAGCTTAGATGTCGAGTGAATTACCATGCTTTAAGGTTCACGGATCCTATTACAAAAATGGGCGAGACTTTGGCGCACAGGATGAGGATGATGAGCAAGCACTACATTGCCCTTCACTTGAGGTAGTACAGTTGAGTTTTGGTCTATATATATATATATATGTGTGTGTGTGTTTATTTAGCGTAGACAAAAACAGTACGATATTTCACAATTTCCTCATTGAGCCTATTTTACTGCATATGTTGTCTGTAAGTTATTAGGCTGTTTCATAACCGATTAAATACAACAATGTAAACATCATAGTGCATGACCGTATCAATTAGTAGGATAAACTATTGGATGACATGTACCCAAAATAAAGGAACGCCACATATCGCATAACTCGATCACTGGGCGACTACGTACAGTTGTATTAGGGTGGGCGTATCACCTAATTGTTATACTTTTTTGTCCCCACCAGCCCACCACTTGCTTTTTTCTCCTGCAGATTCTTCGATGGAAGTTTCTGATACTTTAAGGTCACTGCACCTCAAAATTGATTTGATACTGAAGGATGTAAAATTTCCTTATGCACCAATTTCTTTCTTATTACAGGTTTGAACCTGATATGCTTGCATTCTCAGGATGCTATTACGGTGGAGGAGACAAGGAGATAAAAGAACTGGGTAAAATTCGAAAGAGATGGAAAACTTTACATGTAAGGGTCCAGATCTCGCCCTTGATTGATATGTATATCTAAGTCCTTATCAGAAATGACTGATTATCATTAGTTGTTGAGTACTTGGGTTTATATCAGAGGCATTGTGACCCTTCACCTCTCTCTCTCTCTCTCTCCCTCCCTCCTTCCCTCCCTCCCCATCATATGTGCACATATATGTGTGTTTATCTGTTTCAGACTGTTCCTTCACCATTAAATTGAATTTTGTGCATTACATGTCTAGTGGAATGTTTTTATTAGCTAACGATATGATACATGATGTATGTTTTTCTCCCTCTTTAATTTGGCAAAAAAATAAGGAATTTTGTGATTAGATAACGACCATAGGGGTGATCATTGATGTCTATATGTATGGAAATTAAACCTGACTCTGGGTTACAATACCATATTATGTATCACACAGGGTCTTACTATGATGCATGGGCTGAGTTCTGTTAAATTGATATGCAGACGAGCAATCCAGACAAGGTGAGGAGGCAAGGAAGATGTCCACTTACCCCGGAAGAAATAGGTCTGATGCTGAGAGCACTTGGATATGGCAAGGACGTTCATATTTATGTGGCTTCTGGTGAGGTATATGGCGGGGAAGACACATTGGCTCCCCTGAAGGCACTCTTCCCTAATACTCATTCTAAAGACACTATTACCAGCAAGGAAGAGTTGGAGCCATTTTCTGCATTTTCTTCTCGCATGGCTGCACTAGATTTCTTGGTGTGTGATGAAAGTGATGTATTTGTTACAAACAACAACGGCAATATGGCAAAAATATTAGCAGGACGAAGGTATTCTTCTTTATGCTGTTAATCATTTTCTCAAGCAGTGTCTTAATCAATTTGCTGAGTATATCCTGTGTTTCCGTGTTACAGGAGATATTTTGGACATAAGCCTACTATTCGTCCGAATGCTAAGAAACTGTATAGATTGTTCTTGAACCGAGATAACATGACCTGGGAAGAATTTGCGTCCAGAGGGCGTAGGTACCAGAAAGGTTTTATGGGAGAACCGAAGGAGACAAGGCCAGGCAGGGGTGAGTTTCATGAAAACCCGTCTTCTTGCATATGTGAAGATTCTGATGCCAAATTAAAGATGGAAACAGGTCCTCGTAAACTTGGTAGGGGTAAAGAGGGTACGAAGAACGATGTGGGTGAAGCAGTTGATGATCAAAATACTGACAACGAGCTGGAATTGTCTGATCCAGAAGACGAAGAGGATCTAAGCGACCCTCAAGGCAAAGGTCTGGTAGATGGTACAAGTGAGGATTATGACCCTAACACATCAGAGGAGCCTGAGTTGGAAGTTTTACTTTCTGATTGAATATGGGTGCCTTGGCCTTATCGAGAGTTGTTTGTTATAGACGACCCCTTCACTGCTGATTTCCTTCTTATGTCCAGTTATACTGCAACAGTATGATCCCGTTGCTGGACTGTTGTACAGCATGAAGTTTGTGCGGAATCCAGGACAGAATGAGGACATCTTGTTACATCCGCAGCATACTTTGGTCCCTGCATTGACGATACAGCACATGGGCCACCCTTCAGACATTTTTGTACAAAGTTTAGTGGTTGAAACTATGAAAAACAACCGGTTTTGAGGACAGGAGTTGAACTGCATTAGCATTTCTTTGGCTGCTTAAACTGCCAAAGCAACCGGTTTTGATGTTTTCTTTCCTTTTAATTTTGGAGGGGAAGCATAGTTATTTAATAGATCTGCACTGCTGACCACTGTAATGTACTGAATTTTGGTGGTAGCTTTCACAGTAGAAGATGATATGGAGTTGACGAAGTCAAATTTGTTACTTGAGTTTCTATATCTTTTATTTATTTATTTATTTATTTATTTAAAAAAGGTCAAGAACTTTGCCATTGAGTTTCTATATCTCTTTGAATTGCTTCTTGACAGCTTAGAGCTAGGAGATATCCTGAACACCTGATCGTTTCTTGAGGAGGCACACAATTTTCTGTGACAAAATGGCGGCTCAAAGCTTTGATGTACAGACATTGTTTGGTGGAATGGAATCGATTACAATTGCTTGTATTACGGATTACATCAATTTGAAAATGAACTGCCATAATTGCTGGTATTATTATTGATTTTTGTCATGAAACAAAGTTATCTAAAACGAAAACAAATTGAATGTAACTGATAGATATATAACACGATGATAACGGTGGACAAGACGAAGGAATGATAAAATATTGACCTCTCGTGTTTCTTTACACCACGTTATTTTTATTTCTGATAAGACAAAGTTGTAAAAAAATTTCTCGTTTGGACGAACTTTATTCATTAATATTGATTTTTAGTCGTTGTTACTAATTTGTTATATATAATACAATCACTCACCTGCATTTCGTAAGTAATCATTTAAAATTTTTGAACGTAATCGTCATAAATATAACGTAACATGATAAGAAGGTAATAAAAATATTGACTGCTTCTTGTTTTAAAGCTTTTCTGTCTCCTCAAACTCATCTGGTATATTGTGTTGCATGAATTTTGGTAGCAAAAGTAAAGAAAGAAATAGCCAAAACAATTTAACAGGTCAAACCCAAAATATTTAACAAATATCTGCTTCGCTCTCCGTCTCCCCTTTCCTGTATCTTAATTCGTCAATGGCGTAAAACGGTGCTTCTCGGATCAAACGGTACTCACAACTCAAGGTGCAACAATGCAGGGAGGATCAACGGGCATTGGCTATGGCCTCAAGTATCAGGTCAAGCCCAGAAAAACCTCCACTAGACCTTACATGATTTTGCAAATTCGTAACCCTAATTCTGTTTCCATTTCTTACTTCCAGGCAAGGTGCATTGCAGACGTGAAAGCGGACACGGATCACACCAGTTTCATCACTGGCACTCTCAGCCTCAAAGAAGAGAACGAGGTCCTAATTTTGATCTTTCACTCATACAACTCGTAATCAATTAACCTAATCGTTTACTTGATTTGATTTGAATATGATTTAGCCTTTCGTTTTCTCAGGTACATTTGATCAGGCTCTCGTCTGGTGGTACTGAACTTGTATGTGAGGGTTTGTTTTCGCATCCGAACGAGATTTGGGACCTGGCTTCTTGCCCTTTCGATCAGCGCATCTTCTCCACCGTCTTCTTTTCTGGTAATCAGTTAATTCTATGCTGTAATCTCTTTGTTTTGGCTGTCTAAGTTCGACATTGCTAAAGCGCAGATTTGGCATCCGATGAATGTTTAGTATTCGATGTATACTAAAAAGAATTGCTGAGTTTGAAATTTTGTATGGCATTGATACTCCTTCAGTTTCGCAATTCTTGTTGCTGAGTTTATAGGATAGAATTCATATATCTGAACATTGAATTAAGGTCGAGTAGTGATCGTGGACCAAATAGCTATTGTTTGACAAGTCAAACTAGCAAAAGCAACTAGTGAAGTCAATGTTTAGATGTTTGAATCCTGTTCGGGTGATGCAATAAGCCAAAGGAGGCAAAAATTGTGAAAAAATTGAAACTTGGGGAGTAGTTCACTAATACAGCATTTTGACAGCTCTTGACCTAAGTGGTAGTTTCACGACATAGGCAATTTTAACACAAGCAAAAACATTTTGATTTCCTGTGATTTTCGACCTCCAAGAAATCAGGATTTTGTTTGGTGGTATTTTTTTTGCATTCTTATGTTCCTTCACATTCTTAGAAATTAGTGGTGTAAAGGCTGCTTTGGTATTGCTTCATGTTTTGAAGGGGACTCGTATGGAGCAGCAGTGTGGCAGATGCCTGAACTATATGGCCAGTTAAATTCTCCTCAGTTGGAACGAGTTGCTTCTCTAGATGCGCATAGTTCAAAGATTAAAAGGTAAGTCTTCTGGGTTTGCAATGTAGATGACATTCTTGTTTGTTCCCCTTCCCCAACACACACACCCCCCCCCCAAAAAAAAAAAAAAAAATCTTGTGAAATCGACATTGTACAAAGGTAGAAGTAGGTTTTAGATTCTTTCTGTGGCTATATTTTTGGGCATCTGAAGGTTTTAATTGGTTCTTTACTTTTGGGGGAAAATCTGACTGCTCCTATGCCTTTGCATTTGGACTTCGATTCTATCTGATATTGAAGTTGTTTGTATGCAGACTTCATGACTTAGCTCTTAGCATGGTTATAGAAGAACAAAGATACACTATAATCATTTCTTCTATCTATTTGAAGGTTGAGTGCCATTTGCGTTATAGTTAAGCTAAACCAATTCACTTGATCATGGTGTGCTATGAAATTAATGGCTACTTCAATTGTTTAGCATGTAGGGAACTCTACAAGCACTTCTTCACCCGGTTTGTCTCTAGTTTTGACAGAATGCTGATAATAGTTTGTAACCAGTAGGTTTGTCTGGCTTGGAATGAGTCTCCACTAACTCATCGATCCTGATGCTGTAAACTTCAGTTATGGGTCAAAATGCCATAGACATAGTCTTTTGTGGTTTGAATGTTTTGAATTTTGCAAACGGTTCAGCTTTCTCGTGATGGTTATATTACTGTGAAACTGCTACATTGTAGAACACAGCATTCTGGTGAAAATTCTAGGTTTCACGTTCAGGGAATACTTATATGTCCATTTCTTGAAAACATTGTCTTTTGTTTGTTGTGTGAAGTTGAAGAACTTGTTGTTCATGCATCTTTTTGGGCAGCATAACGTACTATATAAACTTGGCAGCATACTTTGGTGGCCATCTGGAAAGCATGACAAGTTGATCAGTATCGATGAGCAAAATCTCTTTCTTTGGTGCTTAGATTCTTCTAGGAAGACCACACAGGTAGGACAATAATTTTGGATAACGATATATAAATGATCGTGTTGCATCAATAAGTTGAAGCTTGTTGTTTCTATTTTTGCTATCTGGTAGTAAGTGCTCTGTATAGTTGTTTTCTTGAGGGTCGATGGGAGTTTGCTTCCTTTCATTAGTCTATTGCAATCTTTTGCAATTCCTTTTTAAATAATGAAGTTGTTTTATAGCAATGAGAGAAACAGAACATTAAACAAGAAGAAAACTGTAGGAAGGAATTGTGGTTAGTGTTCCTACGTGTAATTGGAAAGCTGATTCTTTGTCAAATGGACCTAATAAGGGCAATGATCACCATAACTGGCTGTTTTTAGATAATTTGAGATGGCGTCTTAAGAAGGATTTGGCTTGGCATACAAGTTTTAGTGGTTAGTAAAATCTATCTGAAAGAACTGTTTGATCTAATTACCTGCAAAGACTTATCCTGCATTCCAATCCAACGTGCAAATAACTAGGTTAACTCACGCTTGCCAAACTATACATGATCACTTATCTAATACACTTCAAAAAACTGTTTGATTTCTTAAAGTGGCTCCATCAGAGCCATAAGAAGACCCTCAACAAAAAAACAACTACGGACGATTAAATGATCAAAACGATGCCACTTCCCCATTTAAAACAGCTAGCTGTCTTTTCTTTGTATAGGAATGTGTGCTCAAAAGTCCTGGTAATACATTCCATAAAATCCTTTTGCTCGCCCTCCCCCCCCCCTTCCACCCTCTCATGTCAGAGAAGACCCAACTGTGCAACAGCTGAACTACTGCCCTTGCAAGATTGATGAATGCTAAAAAGGCTAAATAACAAGCTAACTCCCACCTGCTTTTCCACCCTGCGAATCCGCTGATTCCCATCCTTCTTGTATGCAAAGCACCAAATATACGTATTTCTCAAACTTTCCTTAGTGAAATCCGCCTTCATAGCCACGTCCCTAGGGAAAGTGACCACCTTAGTGGTATGGCCCTCCGAAACAAGCTCCAAGAGAATACAAGTCCCTCCATGCTACTGCTAAAGCAGACTGAGACAGAGCCAAATTTTCTCCTCTTCCTATCCCTTCGTCCTCCACCTCAAGGAGTGACCCAATCTCCCAATTTTGCACACTTCTTATGTATATTGGCTTCCAGTTATAATATCCACTGTTAAGGAATCAAGCCTCCCCTTGAAAAATGTAAATGCATTCACACACGCAGACACAGACACGCACACACACCCACTACACAGACACACACATGCACACTCACACTCACAGGTATATACGTATACATGCATACCAAAAACTATGAGCGCCATTCTTGGCGTGATTCTCTATTCTTTTAGCATCTTTAAGTTTTCCTCACACGTTAAAATCGCATATTATCTAACTTTGTTGTTAATATGAATTTTGTAGGATACACCCATCGTAAATGTTTAATTTGAGATACATATTGTAGATGTTGCTAGACACCCTAGGATGCATTTGATGCATGCAAAGATCAGATTTTGATGCACGATACTATCTCAGTGTAACAACTATAATATGAAATTTGTAGGCTCGTCCAACCCCCAACAAGGGATTGGCTAAAGTAGTAAGCTTGTTACTGCTGAATGCTTGAGTTTGAGCTAATTCTTATTCAGGTTATGCTGCATAATCTAGGTAAAATCACAAGAGTCGGCTGGAATGCTGCATTATTTGTCTGGGGGAGCTTGGGACCCGCATGACGTGAACAGTGTTGCTTCAACGTGTGAATCATCAATCCAATTTTGGGATCTGCGAACAATGATGTACGTTTTTGCGTGCTATACCCTTGCAAAATTTTAAATGTATGTTCTGAACATGAAAGTGGTGCAAAAAGGTGCTAGATAAGTGCTACTGCTGGGGTCACTCTTTGGAGCTTTGAAATCAAATTTATCCTGGGTGGGAACAGGGCTTGTAGGGGCTGATTATGATTCATCTTGTTTATAAGCATAATTGTGTGAAGATAGATGGGTTTAAAGGTTTACTAGAGGCAGGAAAAGTGAGAAAAGTTCAATGCTTGAATTAGGACAAGTAATTGGTGTTTTATTGCATTGAGAAGAGTTTCAACCTTCCTTTTTATCATCTTCTTTTGTCACAGTTTTGGGTTTTATCATCTTCTTTTGTCACAGCTAGATCCCATAGACATCTTCCTCAGGGTTAATAATTGCATCACAAGACCCAAAGAAAGCATAGTTTCTGCTCACTTTTGGTTCCTTAAATTTATCGAAAGTCCATGAACTCTTAAATAAGATGAAAATGTTCTAAAGAACTGCAGAGTCAATAATATGTATACCTTTCACCCATTTTTCTCTCCATTTCACTAACAACATTTGTAAATGCTTTCGGCCAATGCTAATTACATTAAAACTTTCTGGTTTGCAGGAAAACAAATTCGATTGAGCATGCCCATGTCCGCAATCTAGACTTTGACAGCAAGAAGAAGTATATGCTCGTAAGTATGTCGTTTTGAGTGCAGTAAAGCCCCTACCTCTGTGCCACATTAAATTTTTTACCTTAATGATGAGCTTGTATATGATTATAACTTCAGTGGATGTGTTTATTTGTGGAACACCTACCTCCTGTTTTCACTTTTTGTGATAACCTCAATCTTTGTGACTTATTTACTGTAAACGTCATGCTTCAAATGAAACTGTAATTTGCTATAGTTGAAGTACTGCATTCCATGTTGATCGAGTCTCTGTGCTGGTATTTGGATGGGTTTCAGCGCTTTTATACAAACTGCAAATCCTGCTTTTTATTCGTTGTAAATTTTGTTGATTAGCCTGGCCTCTGAGTTGTTATGTTGTTGCTCTTTTGGTGCTGCTTTTGATGTCTCTGTTCAGTTTTCTGTTGTATCCTCCTAATGTGCATGCGTTGTCTCCCTTGGGCCGTTGTTAATAGAAGGCGTAAATATTCAAAAAAATTACTTGGTCATGGACAAAGTCTTTATCTGTATACAAATATATACTTCTCTTTTAGTTTGCTTCGGATGATAAGATATTGGTGCTGAAAGTACAGGTAACTGCTGAGGATGAGTTCGGGATACACATATGGGATCTTAGAATGCCTAAGGCTCCTGTCCTCGAGCTCCCTGGGCATGCACATTGGTATGTTGCTACATTATGCTGGAGGCATGCTAACATCGATGTTTTCACTTGTTTCTTGTCTGATGTTTCTGTTTATCAGTTCTTACTGAGACTCTTGGTAATATTGGTGCAGGACATGGGCTGTTAGATGTAATCCGGAATATGAGGGCTTGATTTTGGTTCTCTCTCTCTCTCTCTCTCTCTGTGTGTGTGTGTGTGTGTATATTATAATACATATTTACACACACACACATATATATATATGTATATATTTTGGGTTAGGCATGCCAGGGCCAGAAAGACGCTTGATGATTTGTTTAAACCATCTAGTCTGGTCTTGCCATGGTCTATATGACTCCAACATTTGGACCTTTAGGGAGGAGTAAATTTTTTGAATCTGGTCCATCCTCTCGTTGTTGGCTATTAATTTCTTGATCTGGTTACTTTCATAGTAATGCTGATGGAATGATAGCTTATGCAGAGTGCAGGTACAGACTCAGCTGTCAGCTTGTGGCTGGCTTCTCTTCCTAGCAGTGATGATTTAACTTCTGAAAGGTGTTCTCTTGTTTTGTTAGTTTTGGACACTGAACATTTCTCATTGTTTGGTTTGTTCTGATGTTTCATCCGTAATGCCTACTGTTTTTGCAGCTTGGTCGAGTCACCTACTAGGCGGGTTGATCCATTGCTCAATTCATACAGTGACTATGAAGACAGTGTTTATGGTACTTGACAACGTGTTTTTTCATTTTTTTTAAGGGCTGAAGTTAGCCTTACTACTTGGAACTGAAATTGCAGGCCTCGCTTGGAGTTCTAGAGAGCCTTGGATCTTTGCATCATTGTCATATGATGGGAGGGTAAGACCGTTAATGGTTTTGATAGTAGAGGTCATTATGTTCACATTAGACAGATATTATTAGGTTATCCTAGTGGTTTTGTAATTCCTTCAAAAACCCATTCAAGCTGTGTAGTATACATCACGCAAAGAAACTATCTGCACCACAACCACATTTCCATACACTTCATCATTTTAACTCACCAATTATGTCTTTTGGCTTGGTGATCTAGCTCACACAGGGCTTATCCTGAACTTGAGCCTCATCCATCCAAGTAAATACGGCAATTCTGAGATAGACCAATAGGTCACATCTGTACCCTTTGTATCTTCTCTTTATCTGTAGGACTTATTGCCACCGCCTCTCGTCAATTGGTTTGACAATCAATACCAAGTAGCGGCAGATTACGCTAAGAACACTTCTTCACAGTTTTTAGCGCCAGGTGAAGAGGCGATTAACGATCCTGAAACCCCAGATCTTGCCTTTGGAAATGTCTTTTGAAACCTGTCTTTTGAAACCTTTTCATAATTTACTTATGGTACTTATTTTTCTCTTTTCATGCAAAGCAGGTGGTTGTAGAATCGATAAGGCCTCATCTCCCCAGAAAGTGAATCCAACCATGCAAAGCAATTGTCTATTACTCGCATCTATCGTTGATTTGAAGCAAAACTAGAAAGCTGAGGTGCTGCTATGAAATTCCCGCTAAGCTGACATGGATTTGTTGGTTCGAGGTTTGTCTTGCAAGTTCTTGTGGAATTGGATTTCCGGGCCCCTATTTTAGCCCATATTTTTCTTTGCCCATGCGGCATATAGGCTAGTCAAGTTACTGCATGAACTCGCAATACCCATGGACAAGTAAGTTTCACATTCTGTCATCACGAGGGTATGTACCATCCCCCAACTCTCCTGTTAGGCAAGGGTTTAGTGTCCTGAAAAGTCTTCAGGCATGTTATCATGTGCGTCCGACTAAACATCGCCACAAACAACTATGGGTGCATTGACAATTATTTTTGGTGCAACAACCTAGTAAGTTAAGATCCTATGTTTTGCTTACATATCAAGTGATATCATTGTGATTATCTTATCCACTTCCCCCAATTTGTTGGCCTCTTGTTAATTGCTTTTCCGCTGTAAGTTAGTGCCTTGAACAACCTTCTGCTGACTTTTAGATGATGCATGATATCCCTGAGGTTTAAGTTGTGGCCTGTATAATTCTTATGTTATACATGGTGAGTAGCTTTCAGTGGCCATTGAGCAGTGCTAGTATTGTAGGGCTGAGCCGTGTCCACTTAAAAACACCATCCACCGCCCGGCGGTTGGGGCCCATCTGACCGTGCCGGTGGGAAGAGGGTTTTGGTTCAATGCAACGTCACATCATCGGAATCTTGTTTGCCCCACCATTTATACGAACTCGGGACAGGTGAAGTGACGTTAAGCTTATCCAGATGCAAAGGGAAACACAGTCATTTGAAATTGATTCTGTTTCCTCGTTCAACGGATTTTCGAGACTTGGCTGTCGTGGCACCCCCTTCCTACCAAGAGTGCTGAGTCACTTGTCATCTGACACGTAGGACTATCCGCAAAGTACCGATATCAACGTCAGCCCAGTATCTCTGCCATGTCACCGTTATCGCCTAGTGGTGACACGATGTGTTTGGCCCAAGTGGTGCTGAAAGGAGAGCAGGAGGTGGCACGTGGCAGCTAGAATCAGTTGGATAAGGAGTTGCTTTCCAAGATGTCTGTGAGGAGGAACCCTTCTCGTGTCGGTGGCCCTCCGCGGCTCCCTCCTCCTCCTCACAGCAAAGCTTTATGAGACGAGCACCGGAAAGTTTTGTGGCCATTTTATGTTGGGGGAAATTAGGATCCGGATTACCAAAGTGATTACCAAGCTTCTCAACTCTCTATATACTCGTGATCAAAACTGAGCTATTCTTTCACTACATGATGAAAGAATTAACTAACTATAATAGCATTTCTTTAGTAAATACTATCATAGCATTTCTTTCAAACCTAAATAAGTTCACATAGAATTTCTTACACAAGTGTTTGTTTCATGTCATATTATCTATTCTAACCTCGAGAGATTTATATTTTTTACAGTACTTTACTTTTTGAAAAGCTTTTAGTTGTTATTCTGGTCGTGGAGAAATAGTTATGAGGCCGTAAAGTGACAATTAACTAACTATAATTAGAGGCACTTTTATTTGGATCCCATTTTGAATTAATTTTAAAAAATAAATCTTAGCTTAAATTTTAATCAGTTTTTGAAATCGGATTTAATTTATTTTTAATAAAATTATTTTGATGTTTGACAAAAGTAATTATAATCTAACTTGAAGTTATAAAAAGTGTTTAAATCAAATTCGCTATGAAAAAATGTACATAAAGGAACCCATGACTTTCATTTTTAAATAACTATAAGGTATAAATAAATTATCAAAAAGTTACTTTCACCCACCTACAAAAGTTGCTTATTTCTTATTTAGATAAAAGCACCCATAATTCATATTAGTACTTCTAGTACAATACTTTTCCTAATTATCCTCTTGCGCTTTCAATAATAATTTTTAACAGTATTCTTATAACTTCACTAAGTAAATCAAGGTTGTAATTGTTTTCTTATAATCCCATAGTACCTAAAACTTTATTAAAAAAAATGTTCTACAAGTCAATTTTACAATAATTTGGCAGATGAAATAGACAGTCCGCTAATCACACGTGGCAAGTCCACAGTGGCCAAACCGATCCAGAGAACAAACAGGTAGACCCCACTCTTGCTCACGTGTGTCGTTAGCTTAGCAGCCATGCTTCTCAATTCATCACGCTCTTGATTATAAAGACCAATAAACCTCACCAAAACACCGATCACCAAATCACACACACACACACACATCGCATCTCACTCTCTCTCTCTCTTCTCCATCCGTCGCCTCACCGTCAAAGCCGAAGCCACACAAAGATTCCCCCCTCCCCAATCTCTCCTCCAATGCCGGTTTAATCTACTAATTAAACTTCCATTTCCACTTGAAGTTCCTGCGCTCTGTAAGGTTACTTGGAGAGAAAGAGGAAAGCTCGGATTAAACGCAACTTATCTCGGAGGATGGCGTTCTGGTGAATAATGTCCGCGGCTTCGAGAGGCATGTCATCGACGCCGTTCAATCTGAGGATTCGGACGCTGGGTGCTGCGTCTCCTCTGCACCACCGCGTTGGAGGAGTGCTGGAGCTGCGGAGGAAGCAGCGGCGGCGGTGGCTGATCAGGTGCTGCTGCCCCGACTCGGCGGTCCCGATTGGGAGAACGGCGGAGAGGGCGGAGGAGTGGCCCTCGTTCGAGGCTAAGAAGAGCCCTCGCCGAGCTCGAATCCATGCCACGCCTGCATTGCCGTTTGCGTCCTCTCAGTACGTACACTTCACTTCGTTATACTGTAGATGTGCAGATTATTTTATCTGACTTCTTATTGGTCTGAGTTGAGCTCGAATGGATTGACATGGAAATGTACCGATAACATTCTTGTTGTCTCTCTTGATTTCAAATTCTTGTATTCGTCCCATTTCCACTCCAACTGTCAATTTGAATTTGAAGTCTAATTCGCTGTCGCGATCTGACAATCTTTTGGGTTTAAGGTACAGCGTGTGGATTTGTTCTGGAAACTTTTGATTTTTGAAATGTGGAAGAAATAAAAAAAAAACAGTAGTGTTATCTACTTAGCCAGTTGCTTATTCATGTTTTTCATCGTTTGGCCAGATACATGAGGAATGTAGTATATTGTGCTATACTAAACATCTTAGAAGGTTGACATCAGTAGGAAGAGCTTGGAGGGCAAAATTGGTTGTTGCTTTGCAATTTAATTTGGTTTTTCTTTGAACATACCCGGGTATACTACAATGTTTCAATCAAGGAAGAGACCATGATTTGTACTGCATATATTTCCCTTTAGATTTCAACAAACTCAGAAGAAATAGTTATTTTTTATTTAGCTGGTTACCATGATTTCTGGTGTGCGGGAAAGTGAAAAAATTAAATGAGTATCATATAGATCCTTGAGACATTTCCTTGAGAACTTTGGCAATAAAACATACCAGAAAATGGGATTGATATTTAGAAAGAGCCCCCCAAAATGAAAGGCTCGTGGTTTCTTTTTGAATGGATCTATGCGAAGGCTTCTATGTCATCTATTTCCATGTTAAACACATGCTGGAAGCTGATGTGCGGTTTAAGGGAAAAAAAAGGATCCTTAGTTAAGGTATATAGAATTTTGGATGGTCAAAATCAATTTAAGAAGACGGGACTAGAAGTTATTGATGGCCTCCCTCCTTTGAGCTTATCAATACAATGTTGCACACCAGTTTTTTCATCTACTACAAGTAACGTTATTTCAGTAGAAAACTGGGCTGCATGGAAATGTAGCCATTCAGATTGACAACTACTTTGGTTGCTTCAGTTTAATTAGGCCACATCTGTGTCAGTCAATAAGTGTTTGAAAGTTTGGGTCATGGCCAAGATTCTGTTCTCCGAGTGCCCCCTGATGCAAGTATTATGAGACTAGTAAAATTTGGCTGCGGTAATTTTCCTCAATTATCAGATATTCATAATATTGATATTGTACACCGAAGTTTTGCTGCTAAAGAAAACAAGAAGTTAAGTGTATGAGTCGCTAATCACATGTACAACTTTTAACTCTAGAACAACTGTCTAGTCCCTATTCAAGCAAAGGAATCGCAGAACCATTTTATCAGTTTAATTGTTGCTTTCAACTCTCCGAAGATAATCTTCAGTTTGTAGGGTCATATTTATACGATCAAAACCTGAATTTTGTGTTCCTCTGTTTGTGTACATGGCGATGACAAGAAAGTTCTAACTTTTGCTGGCATTTCAATTGCTCCAGATCTCGTTTCGCCTCCAAACAAGAGAAATTCTTCCCACGCTGTACCCCGAGAAGTTCTGGTCCTCAGTCCCGTGACACTCCACCTAAAAGAGGTAATCTATAATAGCCTGCCATATTGACCTTTCAATACGTCTTTTTTTACCCATAGATCCTAAACTTTTCACATACTCAAATTGAGATTCTAAGATGTGGCATTTAGTTGGTCTGAAGTATTGTGATGCTATATATTGTCTAATGATTATGTTCACTGCTTCCTTCGTTGTAGACACTGGAATTGCAAATGAGAAAGACTGGGGCATCAGTCTGGCAAATGAAAATGTAGTAGAGTCTGGCACAAATGAAGATGGGAGTACGTGGTATCGAGAAAGTGGAGAGGACCTTGGAGATAAAGGATACAGATGTAGATGGACGAGGATGGGTGGCCAAAGCCATGATGGATCCTCTGAGTGGAAAGAAACGGTATAAACTGTTTATGATATCGGATTTCGACTTCTCTTCGCATAGTTGTGCAAGATGATTTCAACAAATTCTATGTAAACTAGGAAAACTGCTGTCATGACATTATTCAATTACAGACTACAATGATCAATTAGTCCACACCACTTAAGAGAATGAGCAATTAGTTTGCAGCACTTGGATCTCTGGTTTTATGCGTGTACTCGGTTTATCTTGATATTATGGGTGTGCAAGGGGAATCTTAAAAATCGTATGCTCATCCATGTGATGGACAATAGTACTGCGTGATGCTTTGATTAGAGTATTAGGAACATGCACAATATTTACCTCTAGCAGAAAATGATTGAGATTAGACAAATATTCCACGATGTCTTCGGACTGCAAGCCTTACACCAGTTGTTCCTGACCTTCATGCCACTAGATGAGAAAGTGAATATAGAAAGGTCTGTTGCGTGTACTCCAACCTGCAACATGAATCAAATATATGCGATTCTCCATCTCGGGCGTTTCGTTGTATTTGACATGAATCAAATATATGCGATTCTCCATCTTGATAAGGGCGTTTCGTTGTATTTGTATTCTAAATGGCCTTGAAATTTTGCCTAACAGGAACTTTCCAAGTTAATGACTGAAATCTGGTAGGTGCAGCAAAATAAGGAATGTAATGTTAAGCTTCTTAAACCACTAGATTTTTGCTGCTTGGGACTGCTTATTATACATGAAGATGTACTCAACACCCATATTGTTTTCATAACCTTATTTAGTATCATCCCAGGTGATGCATTTAATTGGATTTGTTGGTCTCCTTGACAGTGGTGGGAGAAAAGTGACTGGACTGGATACAAAGAGCTAGGTGTGTCAAATGTTGCCTTCTTTTTTCATTAATTGAATACGTCAGTTCCAGAGCTTTGATTGCTTTACGTACATCATTCCATTGTTCTCTAAATTCTTGCAATTGCTATTTAGCACGTAGTTCAATTTTAGTATAAAAACTTTTTGAAGACCGGCTTCATCTGTGATAATAAATAATCATTTTGCGTCTTTCTCACTCAATGCAGCTTAGATCTTATATATTATTATGGAGGGGGAGACCAAATTTTTCCTGTTCTGCTAATTTAAGTACTTCAGTTGGCCATTGAAGATTGCACTCTCGTCTTTTCTCCTCGTTTAAAATTGCAGATGTCAAGGTTGTTGTTCTCCATGTTATGACCATCTGGTCATTGTTGCATTTCATTTAAAAATTGGAGGAACTATTAACTGGAAAGATTTCGTATGTATTTGTTGTTCAAAACAATGTTCAAGAAGATGAGCTGTTGTTTTTTATTTTCTGTTGCCGATTATTATGCGTGAGCATTCCGGTCTTTTAGTTAAAGTGCTTACTTCCTGTAATGTTGGAAAATACTAGGAGTGGAGAAATCTGGAAGAAATGCTGGTGGGGATTCATGGTGGGAAACATGGCGTGAAGTTCTTTACCAAGATGAATGGAGGTCTTTATTTTATAGTTCTATTTTCTAAAGTAAACAGCTTAACCTCTGACTTTGCTTGACAAGCTACTATCACTTTATCCTGGATCTGCAGTAACCTAGCTAGGATAGAGAGAAGTGCACAGAAACAAGCAAAATCAGGCACAGAAAATGCGGGGTGGTATGAGAATTGGTATGCGCAATTTTCATTGCACGACAATTCTGCTTATTTGCATCAAGTGCACTGGTTAGGACACACGTCTGAGGATCAGGTAACCCGGTCAACATTGATGATGCACATTTATTGTGATGTAGGTGGGAGAAATATGATGCTAAAGGCTGGACTGAGAAAGGGGCACAAAAGTACGGTAGACTGAATGAGCAGTCATGGTGGGAGAAGTGGGGAGAGCAATATGATGGAAGAGGTTCCGTTTTGAAATGGTACTCTCTCAATACCTTGAATTTACCTTACTGCGTGTTCTCTAAAGTTCTACCCCTTGGTGTCCAGTATAGTTTAATTCGAATGTATTATTCTTCCATTTGCTAGTGAACTTAGTTTTTCGTCTCCACATTGTAGGTAATGCGTATCTACCTCAGTTATCCAAATAGACGTTATCTTGTGTGTTGACAGATAAGCCTAATGTTGGTCACGACCCATAGAAGATGTCAAAAAACTTTTTTGTGCACTTAGAGTCCATTGCGATGGTGGTATGCCAAGTAGCATGTATGGAAACTAAATACGTAAAATTGATGAACTGGAAAGTGGAATCGGTACCTACATGTGATGCTGTTTTTCTATTTTCCTGTAGTTGAATGTTTTCCATTTTGGGGTCCATTCAGTTGACAAAGTTATGTTTCTCATTTTTATCAGGACAGACAAATGGGCCGAGACTGAACTGGGGACTAAATGGGGAGATAAGTGGGAAGAGAAATTTTTTGCTGGCATTGGTTCGCGCCAAGGGGAGACATGGCATGTATCTCCTAGCAGTGAACGTACATCTCATCCTTTCCTTAAACGATCACGTTCACTTTTGGAGTTTGTCAATGTCAACATATTGAGATATGCATAATTTTGCTTTGTACGTTACTGTAAGTAGTAACTTATTTCATCTGCATCTATAGGTTGGTCAAGGACATGGGGAGAAGAGCACTTCGGAAATGGGTATGTGTTTGGATTTCTTAATCTATTGCGCTACCTCCCTTCTAGATTTTAAATGTCTTGACCCCTACTTAGATTCTAGATTAAAGCTCCATTTTATTTCTAAACTTTCGTTTGTAATTTTGATTTCTGAAGTCTCTCATGCCTGCACATAAGAAGTGGGTTACACTTTGAAGTAAAATTTCAGATGTTATGAATGGTGCTTTCAAACATCAGATAAAAGTCGTTTGGCACTCTATATTGTGGTAAATCCTATGCCGTCTCTCCATGTTTCAGCAAGGTGCACAAATACGGGAAGAGCACCACTGGAGAAAGCTGGGACATCGTTGTGGATGAAGAAACTTATTACGAGTGAGACATCATAGATCTTTTTTAACTGTCGGACTTGTCTTATATACGCCTTTACGATTATGAACATTCCAAGAGTTCAATCATTATTTAGTACACAAATGAATGGTTTCACTTCCATTGTGATCTGTTTAATTCTAATTGACAAGTTTAACTTCTGATTGAAGGGCTGATCCTCATTACGGATGGGCAGATGTTGTTGGTGATTCGAGCCAGTTGCTATCCATCAATCCTCGGGATAGACCACCTGGTGTCTACCCCAATCTCGATTTTGGGTCATCCGCACCCCCTCCAGACAATAACCCACCGATAGAGCCCCCCCTCGATCCACAATGACAGTAGGAAGTTTACACGATATTTTGTAATAGGTAGCTTAAAACATCATTGAACTTCATTGTGACTGGTAAATCTCTCCATGTAACAAAACTTACAGACTAGTACATTATATTCATTTATATTTGTTCTCACAGTTTGTGTGTAGGTGCAGATCGCATATCCTTGTCAAAGGATAGGTTACCCCACGCTAACATAGCTCTAATGACTTACCACGGGTTCTCCTCCGTTGGGCAATCTGGAATGAATCGTAAGTCTTTACAGTCAACTTGTCCACTTCTTTTTTCTGTTCATTTCTTTAAGGCTGAAGGAAGCAGATGAGATGGTCAACCCTTCCAGGATCATGAGAAAATTCTAGTCTGATTTGGTTGGCTCCGTTAGTCAGACGGGATATGCGTGCATGCATATCACAATTTAGAAAGTTCATCGGCTTGCTTCTATTTTTTTCAATTCCTTCGGAAGTCTCTACGTGGAGATATAAAATGGAAGCGAGGTATCCTTTTGTTTTGCTTCTTAATGAATTATACTAGTTACTTAGTACGAAATTATGTTGAGATTTGTGTTTTTAGAATGGTTCTCAATTCTGTTGAATGGCTTGCACCTTGAAATTGGCATCGGCGCGAGGGATTGCCCTTCATAAAAATCGAAAATGTTGGTTAGCGTAGATTAAAGGTCCTTTGTTGCAAACCATGTCTATTGTAATAGTTGTAGTGATTTAAAAGATTATCAGAAAAAATATATATATATATCGTTGCTGATTTGAATTTTACAGTGACGATTAGCTGTTCTTAGCTTAGAATTAACGTCATTCTTCTATCATAGTAGGGGTGTTATACCGTAGAGGATTCTAGTCCAAACCGAAGATCGGTATAGTTAGCTCACTGCAATTGAAAATCTCGTCCAAAGTATTCTAAAATACTTAAATGTTATGCTAAATAGTGAAAATCTCTAGGATCTTCTTATGGTATTATTGTCATTAAAGCATTTAAAAATGTACGTAAAAGCTCTTTATAAGTAGTGCTAAGAATAATATCGAGGTGAATAGTCCAAGGTAGAGTATTACTGTCGTTTTGAAGGAAAATGAAAGATTAATGCAATCTTATGCGTGGCTTCTCAATTTATCAATTTTTTTTTCTGTATAAACTTTTATGTATTTATTATTGCAACCCAGCAAATAGAAAATAGAGCACATGACCAAAGAAATTTATTAAACTGAGTTGACTAAAATGTCAGTGTAGAAGGATAAATTGACACATGTCATTTATTTGTCATTGGATTAAATGGTTAGTGACAAATAGGAAGTTGACGCGTATATCATTACGTGGTCAAATAAAAATTTATCACCTGTTAAATGGTATTTATCTCTTTACATAATTAAGAGTTAATCATCAAAAGAAGTACAGTCCACTTGTATATACACGGGATGACTCAAGGTGTGCACAAGCAAGAAAAAGAGGGACCAAAAGTCTTCCAAGTCAGCTAAACAAAAGTCTTCCAAATCGTCCACTGCGCAAGACATCAAGTCGTCCGTCGCGCCATAGCGCCAGACATTCAAGCCGTGTCAAACATACAAGCCCTTTGTTGCGGAATCCATCAAGTTTTTGAACGAACTCAATCAAATTCGTTGTTTGATCCGGAAACGAGCTATCAAGCTTTCTGTCAAACATTGGTCAAGAGAAGAATCAGATGACTTTTTCTTCAGAGAATTGTACTCGCTTTTCAAATCAAGATAAATTTTATTTGTCAGTAATTTTCCTGTCGAAATTTGTGGGTACAGTCAGTTTGGCCAAGATGAAGAGCGCATACCTTTCACTCTTTGCTTAGGTAATTTTTTAATCTCTACTGCATTATTTAAGGAATGGGCAGTCATTTTTAATTTGAATGAATCGTCTATTTTTATATCTTGTGGTATATTATTATAATCTCTCATTCTGTTATTGAGAAAAACCTAAATGACGAAATATTAAGCTTTTAATGATTAACAGGAATATATAAATAAATTTAAAATGGTGTTAAAAATATACAGTAAATTCGTGAAGTTAATGACATCTCATCTTGACCAATCTAATTTAAGTCTAAGTAATTTACAGCACTAGCACGGTCCTCGCCATGTTGCACATGCCGTCTTGCACGACTTTGCCATGTCTGTTCATTTATTAAATTAAATGCTCGAAAGGACAGAAGGGCCTCGTGCGTGCTCTTAACTTACCCCCTTTTATTAACCCTTACCGAATAAACTTTAATACTAGAATACCACACTATTTAATTGATGTTATTATTAGCTCATTTTACAACCTCCGATCTTGACGTTTTAACTTTTAAATTCCGCTTGTGACTCTTACTCTTAAAGTGCAGATTCATTAAATAAATTTACTGCCACCGTTAATGTCACGGTCACCTCAAATCATACAATTCGAGTAAAAATTTTTGTTAGAATTTTAATTAGCATCCGTAATAAAAGCACATCCCCCTCTGATTATGTTACGCCACTTCGCGCGGCCTATAGCTCAAAAGGAGGGGTTGAAGAAAGTCCGCTTCTATTTCAAATAATAATCCTACTACACTATTAAAAAAAAGCGCGAATAAAATTAAAAGTCAAACCTTTTATTTTTATAAAAAATATTGTATGGCCACATTATATTAATCTCAATTATGTAGAACTGAGATATATTATGATATACATTTACTTTTATCACATCAGCTCAGCTCTTTGATCTAACGGTGATATGTTGTTGAAAACGGTGAGCAGTGTATTAAAAAACTCAAACCAACGCTATAACAATAGTTTTTGCGGCCATTTGTAGCTGTATATATTTTTGGGCGACAATTTTGCCCCCAGAAGCTTAATAAGATTAAGAATCGGGATTTATGTCAGTAATACCACACCCGATAACCCATAACGCCGTACTGCCAGAACCCAACAAAGTTGATCGAAAATTCAAACCCCGAAACCTCATTTCGCAGAGTCCGTAATCCAAGTCTCTCCCCTGTAATCTCACCCACCATCGTTTCACTATAAACTATCTTGGATTTGCATGGCAGCAGCATCAAAAGCCCAGATCGAAATCCCACCATTGTCGAAGCGAACAATGAGATGGCAACGACCATGAGAAGCCCACAGAAAGTAGTTATGCAGGTGTCCAGGTGGGTCTCCGATCTGGACTGGCGGCTCCTCCTCCTGATCCTCCCTCCCCTCTCCCTCCTCGTCTTCCTCTTCGCCTCCTCCGCCACCACCGCCACCGCCCTCAACCCCCTCCACTACTTCGCCCCGTTGAAATCCCTTATTTACACCACCACCTCCTCAACGGGCACCGTCTCACCCCCTGGTTCGACTCACCGGGTCAACGAAACGTATAGGAAGAGGTGGACGGACGAGTTGGATCGGTCCAGAATCGCGGTGTGCCTGGTCGGCGGTGCCAGGCGGTTCGAGCTCACTGGGCCGTCGATTGTCCAGAAAATATTGAAAATTTACCCGAACTCGGACCTCTTCTTGCACAGCCCGTTGGACTCGAACTCGTACAAGTTCTCGTTACTCAGGGCCGCTCCCAGGATCGCCTCCGTCCGCATATTTCGGCCCCAGCCCATTCCGGAGACCGAGTCGCAAGTCCGGGTTTTGACCGCTCGGAATTCGCCCAATGGTGTACAGGTAATTTGACCTTCTTACTCTTTTTTAACTTTTTTATTTCGTCCATTTGTTGTTGCTAGTATTGACGAGCCAAAATTGGAATTTGGCTATATTGCTTTGGTTGTTTAGGTAGAGAACAGACTGATACTTTGTTTGGTCGAATTGGTTACATCCGTCTCCATCTTAGGTGGTCTGCTTTTTTTTAACGAATCTCACTTATTTCGACTTTAGCTGCTGGAACTCGTCGTGACTACTTGATGTGACCAATTGGTTACATCCGTCTCTCACCCCCTGCTTTTTTTATTTGTTCTAATTTCTACCGTGACTGCTTGATTTTACTGTTTAACGGCGTGGGTTGAACAAGTGGCCTACGATGGTTGGAGTAAATATTCTGTTGAGTTAAATTATTGGTAATAATGTCTACCTTGATTAGATGATTTGACTATTTAACAGCCATAAGAACGTGGATACTGACTGTGGGATTGTTAGATGGGAGCAGATGTGCGGCACCTGTAATGACAATGAATATGTTCTCATTTATGATTCGCCTTTTCTTTATGCAAGAGTAGCGTAATGTCCAGGCAAGAAGTTTCACTTGATTGCAGTTGGTTCATGTCATGTTATGTGGCCAGTTTTTTTACCCTTCATGCACTTTTCATTGTCGGTTGGTTTTACCACCTCAGATTTTAATTTGTTTCTTTATTTTTTGATGAATAAATTACATAACATATCCTATTTAAAAAGTAGTGTAAACGTTATCATTTTGAATCTTCACGGGTATCAATAAAAAATAATTGTTATTAAATTACCTGTCAAAATTTAGATTATGGGACCAAGGGCTAAAGTCAATACTATGCAACCGTTGTTATTACTGGAAAGTTGAATTTCGAATGTCTTGCTAAGCCTGTAATGCATAGTGAAGGTCTTTGTCATACTAACCATGTGAGGAGTGGAGGTAACTTCCTATAAGAAATGTGAATGAGCCACTTATATTATACAAGGATTGAGGAAAATTTCAGTTTCTCGTAAAGTAATGCTACCGTAAGTCTACAATAGGTATACTAGTTAATTTCAAGTGATTGGAATTTTTCCAGAGAAGGGCGTCTGTTTGAATTTTGGTAGCTGAACTAGTCAAACCATGCCTGGACATGTTCTATATTTGACTACCGAATGAATTCCATAATCTTTTTGTCAAGTATTTTGTTATGTCTAGACAGATTCTGCATTTGGCTACCAAATGAATTGCGTCATCTTTTTGTCATACACAATGATGAAGTTACCAACAGCTCTGCAAGTGTGTTAGTTTACAAGCTGAGATAATCAATATTAATTTTTTTGGTACTTCTGGAATCTTTAGATATACATGTTGGTCTTTGTTTCTTATTTAGACAAAATAGAATAATCAGTAGACACATGCTAAACTTTGCCCCTCTAAAACTGTTTAGTAATCACAAGATTAATTCAAATAGTGTTTCTGGAGAGGTGCTGGGTCTTGGAAATCACAAGATGACTTCGAAGTTCGATATGTGTATTTCATATGGATCTGCTGATCTTACACCAGTCTTTCTGCCAACACCTCGTGACTCTCAAATTATTTGCCATTGTATGTTTTGACTTGTTATCCCCGCCCTGCTATTAAGTCTCAATTTTGTTTCTCTTCTTGTTGTGCAGGGCCTGCTGCAATATTTCAACCTTGTAGAGGGATGCCTTACTATGATTAAAGCGTATGAACAACAAAACAACTTCACATACGACTGGATAGTGCGGACCCGTGTGGACAGTTACTGGTCAGCCCCACTAGTTCCAGAAAACTTCATTCCAGGTCACTACGTGGTCCCGTCCGGTTCGTCTTACGGCGGCCTCAATGACCGGCTCGGTGTCGGCGACATGAACACCTCCATCGTGGCCCTTTCCCGCCTCTCCCTCGTCCCCCAGCTCGACTTTTCCGGGTTCCGTGAACTCAACTCCGAAACAGCATTCAAGGCCCAACTCACTACTCACGGCGTGCCCTACGTCACCACCCGCCTTCCCTTCTGCATAGTGACGGACCGCAAATATGGCTTCCCTCCAGGGCGGAACGGCGTGCCCATGGCAGCCCTTTCCAGCCCTGGCCCATTGAGTGGGGCCAAATGCAGGCCCTGCACTCCAGTGTGCTCCGGGCCTTGCGTGGAAAAAGTGATGTCTGGGCTGGACCGAGGCTGGAGTTGGACTGATTGGGCCAAGGGGTCACTTCAACTCTGCGACGCCCATGCCAACTGGGAGAATGGTTGGGAGAAGATATTCGACAGAGCCGCTGGGAAAAAACTCACTGCCGTGAGGAAACGAGTGCAGGGGTTGAAGTTGGAGCAATGTGTGTCTGCTTTCGAAGATATAAGGCGGCTGACAGGCGTTTGGGATGCCCCGCCAGCGTCGGAGATTTGCAGGCTGGGCTTGGGATCTGAGTAGATAGTGGAGTATGTATAGAAACCTAGAATCCGGGCTCTGTAAAGGAAGTTACAGGTTTTTTTCTTTTACAGCGATAAATGAAATATAGATTCAGTTTATTCATGGAATTTATGACTCATTTTATGTCAGTATATAGTAGCAGTTGCTTCATCTTGTTTGCTTTTCTTGGACTGGATTAGTCAATTTTTATATGATCAGGCCATGTAAGGAGACTTGTACTTCCATGTACTGGTTACTCTTTGTTCTACTTGACAAGAATTCATGGAGTGCTGGATTAAGTGGGTTCCAACCAATGAGAAGTATTTGAGTTTAGTTTAAGCCCAACAATGCTCCAAGATTGATTGGGTTGCCAAATGTGATAGGATCTACCAAAAAAAGGGTGAGGGGTGATTCTTGTGGAAACTAGAACTGCACAGGCCTTTTAGCAATATAATAATAAACTGCAGCATCTTAGTAGCAAAATACCCGCAATAAAGGCTCAACCTGATGCATAAACACCGGTATCTACTTCTGCCCTGCAAAGCAAGTTAGTCGTCGGAACTCGGCCGGTAGTTGCCCGTCTGCTTTACGATTGGAATATCATTGTGTATCTTCTTATCAGCATCACTGAAGTGATTATTTTGTTGTACATTGGGAGATAAACTCTTTAAGGTACTATCTCACTCCCTAGAACAGTTTTGATGCTAAATATTTTCTTACCGAGTCTTTTCACCCAACCACGAAATATAGAGTTTGCTTTTTGGAATGTATGACTCAATTTTTTGTCGGATAGTATACGTGGATTAGTCAAATTTTCATATGATCAGACCTTGCAAGGAGACTTTTACTTCCATATGCTGGTCACTCATTCTGCTTGACAAGAATTCATAGAGTGCTGGATGAATTGGGATCCATCAATGGGAAGAACTTGAGTTAAGTTTCAACCTAAAAAAGCTCCAAGATGTGTAGGATCTACCAAAAATGGTGAGGGGTGATTCTTGTGGAAATAAATGTTCTTGGTGGGGACATATATATGTTCTTGTTGGTGGGGAATGAAAGACGGACACCTTATTCGGAGAACGCAAAATTCCCCGCCACAAAGGCTCAAACCATCTGGTTCTGCCCTACGAAGCAAGTTAATCATCGAGACTCAGGCAGTAGTCGTTCGTTTGCTCTACGACTAGAACATCATTGTGTATCTTCTCATCAACAATATAAGTCAAGAAGTCGCGGGAATCAACTAAAGTCAGTATTTTCTTGTAGATTGGGAGATTAATATCTTAATCGTCTGTTTTCTCTACGCTAATAGGCTCTGTTCAACGTCTTAATTTGTTTGTGTTTGACACCAAATGTATTTTACTGATAACTATTACCCATCCAGCGCGACAACGAAGGAATGAAATATAGCAAATTAAGAGGTTGAACAGGGCCTATTAGCGTGATGAACAGAGCCACCAGATTTAATTAATGGGCCGATGGCCCAAAAAGGGTTAACCACCCGATCATGGACATAATCTTCTATGAAAATTCCTCACCACTAAAGTTGTTATTATTTTTAAAGCGCTTGCATATTTGTCTACATGTAACTATTTGCCTGTATTTTTTTTCTTATTATATTTTATCTTGTATTGTTTACCGTTGATAAAAAGAAATTCTCTAAAACCAAATCATTATATTACCTGCCAACCCAATATAATGTTTAAAAAAAAAAAGGCTATTGTCCTATTTAAATTCTCATCAAAAAATTCGTATTCCATCGCCTAAGTGCCTAACCATGACACAAATCTGGTAGAATTACAAAAACGACATTCGCCAACTCGAATAACCATTTTTTGCCAAAAAAAAAACTAACAATTGGCACCGTGATATACATGCTAAGTTATATAAAAAAAAAAGAATGTTCTCTCAGCTAATTTGGGTTCAGTTTACAATTATGTTTTTCGACTTTAATTTACATATAATTAACTAATACACCACTTGTTTGTTGCTATGGGCGATCAGATATGTTTTTATCTTTTGGTCAGTATTGAAATTTGGTACAGTCGAGCTCTCGTGGCAAGCTTGAACTCTCTCCGTGTAGTGTGTCACTTATTAGCATTTTTATGATCAAAGTTCGTATCAAATAACCAAATGATTTGTTAAAGTCGCTCCAAAACATGTACTACATCATAGCAACAAACATCTCTCAAAAATCACTGGAAGTTGCAACGGAATAGAAAATTAATGATGCAGTATCGAGTGAAATACATAATTGTCACTGGTTAATTGATTGATCGTCTGATACTCATATTGATAGTAATAGCGATTGCTCGGTGAATCCTGTACGGGGGTGGGAGACCAAGACCGTCCTTCATATATATGCCGCTAATAGTTGCTTATGTTACAACTTACCATTTGGTAAAACTTAAAACCTTAAAAGTAAAATACCTCAAATCATTTTACAAAAATTAGTACTTTCTACGCAGCCTATTAAAGTGGGTACTGAAAATACTTAATTTTGCTGCACTAAATATGATCATATTGCATCAATTTTTATTGCACTAGAAACTAAAGTTCTTACATTAGAGTGAGCATGACATGCAGGATCCGCGCCTGTGTTTGAGAGGAAAACTAGCCGGAGTGCCTTCACCTTGACCTGCATAATTAATATTATAAAAAGTGAATTTTGAAATTACTTGAAATTTATTATAATATTATTTGTTGCACCAAATGTAGTCATACGTTGTCTATTTTACTACGCTAAAAATTTAACTTTTTACTCTACGCTAAACATCACATGCACATGCACATGCACATGCACATGCACATGCACGCCTCTTTGAAAGTAAAATTGGTCCGTGTGCGTCAACCTACACCACAAAGTTTCCCAAAGAGAACAATAAACGAGGAAGAAACACCAGAGTAGTATTAATTCACATTTATTTTGATACTAACAAAAAAAAGTTCAACAAATGATCATGACTAGCTACTGAATGTAAGATTGTCCCGTGATATCGAAGTCACGGTCACCGGACGAGGGAGGAGGCTTATGCTTGGGCTCAGGATCGGGCCCATCAGCGCTCTGAGTGTCGCTGGCCGGCTGCTTTGCTGGCTTCTCCGGCTGCCCCTTCTTGGTTCCGTACGTTCCACCACCGTAGGCACCTTGTGTGACCGGTTTCATCGGGGAAACGTGGTGCCCTTGGCCAGCTTCATCTCCCACTTGCTTGTCACCTTCTTTTTCCATGTCTGACTAAAATTTGTTTAGACTTTCAGACATATTTGGGCTAGTCAGTCTTCAGGGTAGATACCAAGTTTTCTTCTGTCTTTAATGGTAGCAAATTGACACGTGTCCACCTTCTCAGGAACGTGGCATTTCAGTCCATGGCTGCCGCTGCCTTTCATTCTTGCACGTAATGCAACGTGGCGAGTTAAGAAGTAGGCATCCAAAAAAATATTAAGTGATTGTATAACATTCCGTTATTGACTTACGTGGTATAAGATTGTCACTAATTTTATAATAACTACATGATAATGTTATTTAGTAAAGTTACTATACAAAAGATTGTGATAGTAAACTATGGTTTGTATTGAACCTTGAAAATTAAATTCAATTTTTTTGTAAAAGTTTTGAAGTTCGCGCCCACTTGTGTGTTATGGTTAATATAGGATGTATTTTTTCTCTCCTTTTTTTTTTTAAATGCTTATCACCCCTCTGGTTCTCTCTCTATACCAGCCCTTGAACGCCATGGCTATCAACTCCAAAAAGCCACCCAGAATAGAAGGAAGGCTGTAACTCTTCTGTTTTTGCCATTCTTTCTATGGCCACATTTTACATTTTTCATTAACTATCACACCAACCATATCCGGCACGAAGCCCCCCGAGGCAACCATCTCAAGCGACAAAAGCTGGTGCCAATTCCGGCGACATATCTCCTTTGAAGCAACACCTCACATTTACGTTGACAAACCAACTCCGACAAAATCATAATTTTCTAGACATGGACTTCGCCTACTTAAGAAAATTTATAATGGAAGATGAAAATTACTCTTCCCAGACTGAAAAATTGTTTCACTTGCTTGTGTTTTGCCATTTTTTTTATTTTTTATTTTTTGTGGTTTACTTGGATGTATCTTCCCTTCTTGTCTTCATATTTCAACCGACTGAATGCAACGTGTTTAATAAAATGTCTGAAAGAAGTGTATTTCATATCGAGTTTTGTGACAATTTTTCCGCAAATCCAAGTTCTTCCATAGAATAAAAGCTGCAAATGATTTTCTCATCGCAGTACTAGAGAGTTGATGTCACTGATGTTGGTTATTAGATTACGACATCCTCAAGCTGCTTTCCAGCTAATTAGGCTCTTTCGTGCTGTGTTTTCCCTTACTTTCAATCTAGATTTTTCACTTGATATTTTGAAAGTACAATTTGATACTTGTTGAAGGCTCTGATGCCTTCATCTATATCAGGAACTGATGCAAAACTCTATCGGGACAGACAACAAAACAATGGTTCATATCAAGCCTGTAAAGTTCAATTTCAAGAAAATTATATATAGAGGAAAAGGTAAAAAGAATGTTCCACAAACAACAATTTGTAGAGAACTCGTTTGAGCAACTAAAGTAGCATATGCTTTGACCTGGCTGGAGATGAAGATAATGAATAGTTTATCACCTCCTCAACCTGCACAGGTTTTACATCTCCTCAACCTGCACAGTTTAATTTCAGTTGAAATCCTTTAGCAAGAATGAAACAGATGGGTAAGCGGTTTAATTCCTGGACTAACAGTTTTAGTAAAATCAGCAGCTCCTTCTTGACGAAATCCTATAACAAGAAGACGATCTAGTACTACAAATTAAAGCTAAAAACAAACGATATTTGTTACTGTGATGTATTTGGTTCCAAAAGAATGAAGTAATCTTCAGGAATGCTAACTTTGAACCAATCACTAGCATCACAAAAATCAAAATAGTGGGTCACCAATATCCTAAAGTATAGTCTCCAAAAAGTCCCACAAAAAACCCAAGCTCCGATCCAAACAGCATGAGCAGTGGACTTCAAAGGCCGTATTATTCACCGGTGGTGGAGCTAGTTGCAACGCGGGAGGTTCCGGCTATGATGGATCTGCATTCCTTGGGGTAGCAGGTATGGAGAAGATGAGAGGTCAGAGACGACGTAGAGAAAGTGCCGTCATTATGTAATTTCTTTCTCATCATAGTTTACCGATTTAGGAGAGTTGACTTACTAGTGGGCAGGCTCTTCAAATTTTTCTCCAAAAAATTAAATTTGAACTTTTTAAGCTTCAATACTAATCATGGTTTACCATCACAATGTTGTTGTCTAGTAGCCCTCACCAGGTTATCGTCTAGTTATTGCAAAATTAGTGATAGTCTAATACCACGTAAGTCAATGACGTGACATTAAACAATTACTGAATATTTTCTCCTAATTTACATTACTCCTGCTGTATTTTTTGATACACACCCTAATTGTGCAAGAATAAAGTTAATAATATATATGATATTTTTATAACATTAAACTTGAATTTTAAAATTTATTTGAGTTATATTTTTTTAATAATTTTAAATTAAGAAAAATCAAGCATATCTTTATAGGTAATTATTTATCATTTAAGATTTTTATTTTATGTCATGTTATTTTTGTGTTCTTTTGTGATTTGGTGTTGTCCATAATTAAAATCTCGTAAGCCCAAAGGTGCTGCATCCTTAATTTTGAGGTTTATTTCCTCTCTATTTGCTGCTAGATTATGCTAGACGTTATGAGGTCAGGGATATCAACGTTGGCCTCACGATTTATGGTCTATGATATATATATATTTTTTACTAACTATTCTACCAAAAAAGTTATTAGGGCAAGTAGGGTTGGTGAACACTTGCTTCTCGTTATCTGTCGACTATATGGCATGAGACCACGCACTCGTATTGATAGCTCTTAGAAGAACATGTGATTTTTTAAGACCATGATTCATGTTTAGAGTTTTGATTGTAGATAGACTTCGCGGGAGAGAGAATGTTGAAGTACATATTATTTCTACATCTGGTAGATGCAAATAAAAAGTTAAAGTTAAACATGCACATGAACATTACTAAAGAACACGTTGACATTTTGTTAATCTTCATCATAAAACTTGACTAAAATTATGATAAATTAATGACGTGGTACAATGTCGAGATAAAAAGTCCAAATACCTAAAGTTTCGGGTCTCAAAATGACCACTTATCTGGACCCCGGCTTTGGCTAGTCCGTTATGAGTTCCTTTTAAGGTTTCAAATTCCAAAGATCAATAACTCGCTTCATCTACCGTACCGTAAGGGAAGTTATATTAAGATGTTATAAATTCTTTATTAGCAATGACAACCGTGACATAAGAAGATCAATCTTTGCATATATATATATATATATATATATATATATATATATATATATATATATCTTCGAAAACATATATTAGCGATACAAATCTTATATAGATTATAACCCTATGTCATATATATAGACCATTACTTGCCGATATAAGAGAGAAACGGAGGATCGCAATCATATTTCAACCATTAGCCTCTTAGTTAATTAACTAGCTTTAGTGCAAATTGCATAAACGTAGACCTTGTGCCCGAGAAGCTGTTAGCGGCTGGCGGATTACGCATCCAGATTCCTGAGCCAATTGCAAGTTGTTGCGGAATGATCAAGCTAAGCCATATATAAGAAAGGTCATGTAACCTTAACAGCTATGCGGGCATTAAACTTAATTTGTTTATGATCAACGTGGTTAGCTCAATTATCTGTGACCTAACAAAGTTCATTCATGCTCATCTCCTGTGAACTCTTTCTTAATGACATTCACATGTTTGTGCAGTGTGTCTCTGCTCCTTGAGTACATGTCATGAATATTGTGGGATACATTATTGGGCCAACAGCTTTCCAACTTTCTTGCATGGACTTGATAATGGTGTGCTTGAATCTATAAAACAAATATATATAGTAATGGTGGTGCTAGTTAGGCAGGACTTGTTTGTATTCCATTTGGAATTTGATAAAAAAAAAAACACGCAAACAACTATTTTCACATTTTTGTATATAAAAAGTATCAAGTATTGCCAATAATTTGATTTCCACATCACATATTCACGAGTCGCTCGACAGAATCTTCAACTCGTCGCCCGATTAGTCGAGAATACTTCGAGTTAATCTGCCACAAAATACAATATTCACAAGTGTTCGGACAATTTCCTTCAACTGTTTCGAAGTCGCTCGAGCATCTCCTTACAATTAGCTCAAGACTAATCTCAATTAGTTAATTTGCACGAGTGAACATGAGTTTGAAACAAGTTTTTTCAGTTCAATAAAAAGTTTCCTGCTCAAAGGTTCCTCAAGGAAGGGTTGTGTTCAGTAATCAAAATACACCTAACCTGTTCTCTGAATGGTACCTCGTCGAAGTGTACGAACTCAAGAAAAATTGAACATAATTAAAATTGAACTAAAAATATGTGGTAAATAAGCAAGAAAACATAAGCACGAAAAGTCATTAAGCAATCAAATCAGATCGATATGCATTCAAATTTTCAAGTTCATTGTAAACTTATGGATTCAATTACAATTGTCAGGGCTGTACAGCATAATTAGCTTCTGCTTTGGGCTATTGTGTGAGAACATTGAGTAATGAAACCCTCGTGTTCATTAGACTCCTGAACACTTTCTCACTACCACACTCAATCTCGCCAATACAACCCTCCATTTCAGTCATTCTCTGCAACACCATCTTCACCTCCTCATCTCCCTTCTTCCTCAACTCCCACGATCTCCCCAGAGCTCTAACCAGTTGAAATTCTTTAACACCTTTCTCATGATCTGAACTCACTTTCCTCGACAATCTCATCCCCATCCACGACGACTTTTGCGGCATAAACGACGAAGTGATTCCACCCAAAAGTGTAGCCGACACCATAGCTGTCACCTCATTAACATCTCTGGTTATTTCAGCAAGTTCAGCATCCCCGTCGCACCCGGGCTCAAAGCCCCCCGGAGCCGAACACTTACCGAGGGCAGACACGAGCTTATCCATCTCATCAGCAAATTTTCTTAAAGCTTTTGCGTAAGCAGCTGCCTTCGAATCGTCTCTTCTTCTCACACCTACTTGCGCCGCCAAGTGGTCCTGTCTCAACGTCAAGACCAGGGATTGGAAGATCCCGTAAACGTCCACGAAGCCTAGAATGTCGTCCAGAAGCTTCTCGATCCATCCGGAGTGGGGGCGGAGCGACTCGCGGACCTGAGGGAGCTGAAGGAGGTCGTCGAGCGACTCGTGAATGGCCTTGAGCCTGTTCAAGCCGTCGCACAGCCAACCGGAAGACGCTGCTTGGTTGCCAGTGCCACTCCAGGTGGTTTTGAGGTCATTGATCTGGTCCTTGAGCTGGGAAATCAGCGGGTGCCATCTGCTGCATGGAAGACTGGTTGATCTAACGTGTATAGCCCTCTTGGTAGGCTTCGATGCTGGTGGGTTTGGGAAGGAAAGGGATCGACGATAACCGGAAACCATTGTTGGTATGCTTGAAGATTCTTGTTTATGGTGTGAAGAAGACATGAAGATGGAGGCGGAGTTTATATAGCAGAGAGGGGGGGTGCACGTGAGGTGTGGGGGGCAGGGAACTGGATCCGCGAATATATACAGGCTGTTGGCACCAGCAGGGCTCATATGACGATGATCTGGCTTCTCTTACCAATTGGAGCTCATGGCAGAGGCTGGTTTCCCATTTTCCGGTGGAACTTGAAGGCATCACGTGCATGTCAAGGCACTGATCTTGTTATATTCATGGAAGAAATCACCTCTTAACTGTATATTAAATGTTGCATCACATCGAAAATGAGGTGTTTGAGCACGAAAACACTCATCGTCTATGTGATAATGTATCGTATCGTTTCATTGAATAAAAGAAAGGAAAATTTTTGCTACTACTCAGGTTGTAGGAATTTTCTTTTTAGCCTCATATAGCAACAATTAATAGTCACTAAATATTTTTAGTGACTTTTATTTAGTGACTGAAAAAGAATAATCGCCAAAAATATTAGCAAAAAAGTCACTAGAAATATTAGTTACTATTAATTGTCACCATGTATGTGGTTGAAGGAAGATTCTTACAATTCGAGATAAAAATGAAAATTTGTTCAAAAGAAATAGAGTAACTGTGCGTAACATTCTCGTGGGTTGTCGTATTTAGAATCACCTAGTAAACCATGTTGATCATACCATTGATTCGATGTTTGTAACCATTGATGGAAGCTAGCTAGAAGTTTGTTCTTTTCTTTGTAAGCTGTTACAGTTTTGGTTAGTTAACTCAGAACTTAATTTCTTAAACCCCAAGATTCCCAACCGTGTTGACTGCAGGTAAGCTCTGACCTGCAAGGCTGCAACTATTATGAGTTTGTGACCGGACTTTCCATATTTCTAATTGTAGCTAAATGTTATTAATAATATTTTTTCAGCCAACAATAATTATTAATTCTATATGTCTAGTAATCATCATTTGTCGCTATAAAAAATAGTTGAGGGGAGAGTTTGTAGGCATGCTCTTCCTACGGGCCAGATTGCAGCCATTGTTTTTCTAATTTTCATTTATCCTCGTGGTGTGTCGTTTGTAAATGAACTCTGTAATTAGTGTAGCACTATTATTTTCAATTAAGAAATGCAAATTGGCTTACCAAGTGGGAAACATGACAGATTAGCTTGAACAGAACTTGTCTCTGAAAGCCCCATAAAGATTGAGAGTCATGAATAGCACGTAGACTGCATATACTTGAAGATGCCACGGTGTCCTTGAGTCATCACACGGGGACATTATTTGTTAGGTGTATCTACCAGTTGAAAGATGTGGTCAACTTTGGTCCAACGTAACAAGGCTCTTGGGGTTGGTCTACTTTTTGTCTTATAATAATGGACCTACCTCTTTCTGTTTTAGTACAAAATCTGTTTACTGTGCTACTATAAGCCCACCTCTCAGTCACACATTCATCTTTTGAATTTTTTTTTTTTGTGCAGTTTATATGAGAGTGAAGCGGAAAGGTTTCTTATCGTTATTGTCTTCGTGTATTAACAAAATCTGCGAAACTATATTTCATGCGAGACATTGTTTAGTGTCTCAACCAATTATATAGCTAGGATGACTAGAGATTGTTTCTTATGTATAGTTGACTTATCCTCCTTGTGAACGTGTTTGTATCGAATGTTGTGCTTTCGCATGATATCAGAGTTAGGTCCTGCTCGTATCCCAAGGTCTTCAGATCGGGCCTTGCTACACTCAGCTTCACTCGGATGACAGGTCGAGATCATCTAATATTCCACGCTTTATGTGAAGTTGGGTGTTAGTGTCATACGGCAACTATAATTGAGATCGGCTCATATACTTGGTTGACTTATTCTTCTCATGAGCAAACTTTTAGGTTTGGATGTCAAGCTTTACACAATGAATAGAGTTTGTTTATCTTTTTGAGTGGAATAATGATGGTTTTTCCTTTTTAAATTCGTTAACAAAACTGTCAATTGATGACAACATTTGTCGAGCTATTTCTTGTTGGCATAAGAAGAATAAATTTTGATTTTGAGAGTCTGAAATGGTGATTTAAAACATTTAGTGAGGTCAAAATCCAAAAGAATAATTGTACTGCCAAGGCGTTATAAATCGATACAAAAATGAAAATAAAAATTAATATGTGGTGGGCATAGATAAGTTTTCTTGGGATCCTGATGCAGGATTTTTGTGGCTTTTACATCACATAAATCTACCCTCATGAAATTCCAAAACAACTATTACCAAAATCTCCACATCCCTGCGTAAAGTTCGTGCAGTTCAGAAAATTAAACCCTAGTTAAATTAACATATTAATTATAAAAGACAACAAACTTCTTTTGGGAAGCAATCATGCAATATATTCTTCTTAATTTTCTTATGGAAAAATAAGAACACGGTTTGGTTCAAGGATCATGACAAAGTTAGGCTGACATAACGATGATAGTGGAAGACTAAGCAGTTTGTTGGTTGTACAAAGTCAAAACCATTGGCTTTGGTATTTACAGGTAATCCTAATCCTAGTCTTAATCTGTCAATTTTAAGTCTCAATTCTCAGCCAAATCAAACCAAAAGCAAGTCGGCAACTCCTTCTAAGTAATCTGGGTGGCCCCAAAACACAAAAGTAAACTACAACAATATTTGTCAACAAAAGTTTAATCAGATATATTGATGTGTGGGGTGCGTCCTTAAGATTATCTGAAGAGGAAACTTAATTTTGTTGATGCTACGGCTGACTTGAGGGAGGATGTCCTTACTATCCTTTTAAAAGATAAGGAAAAAGTTTAACGCCGCAGTTTAAAATTTTCAAAAACTCTTTGTGGGAGGACCTTTAAGTTTTTATTTTCAGCACATAGCGTAAGATATTTCAAAAGTTTAACTTCCTTGGGGGCCAAGCAAAGCACTCACTTGGAATTTTTTTTTAATTTTGAATGTACCAGATCGATGCGTGATGTGCGTTTTTAAGATCGTTTGGAAAGGGATCTTAGTTCTATTGATGGTAAAGCTGACCTAAATATATCTTATCATCCACAACAAAAGAAAACAGAGTTTAACACTATTAAAAGTATTTTAACAAAAATTCACTTTTCTTTTCAAGAATGGTTTTGAGAAAAAATTAGAGTTTTGAGTAAACCATAAGTGGTTTAGTCTCACATTACTTGAAAATGGTAAGTAAATGTTTTTCTTACATACTTAAACTTTTGGAAAGTAGTTGTCTCACATTAGCCATTGTAAAGAATTTTAAGGAGTATATATGATGATACTGTTTAACCTTTTAGTAAGATGTGCTTGAATCGAAGACTTGCACGTGCAAGGGAAAGAAGGACAAGTGATGGAAATACAAGAAAATATTCTTCATTATTCCCGTCACATTTTCTTTTATTATACCACAATCATATTTTTTATTGTAGTATTTTATTCTGAAATGAATTTCAGATTTATTTTTCGTAACATATTTTCAATAGCTCTTTTTCTTCACTCATAAAAGGAGACATCTTCCTTACTTTTCAACACACAACAAAAAACTTTTGGGGTGTTTGGCTGGGTTTGCCTTTTCAAAAAGGGCCCAGGCCTTTTTAAAGAGAGGCCATTTTTAAAAAGAGCAAAAAGCTCTTTCCTCTTGCTCTTTTTTTCAGGTTTTGCGCGGGTCTGAGGAACCCATTTAATGAGGTCGAGGGTTCAAGCCGAGGCAGCAACAGCAAATGCATAAATTATTTGTTGGTATAAAACCCAAAAAAACTAGGGTTTCTTTCTTTCCAACTCTTTCACCTTGCTCGACCGGCCGCACCGTTCACTATGACTCCGCAGCCCAATGCCTCCATCACCTCCACCGGCCACCGGTCAACGCCACGATCTCGTAGCGCATCCATCTCGCAGCGCCGCCGCCGCCGCCATCTCCTTTATTTGCGCCGGGTATTAGCTAAAATAGGACAACGGTGGTACTCTAGATGGCAGACAGATTTGTATGTTGCGTAGGTTGTTGTGCGGTGGTGGGTGTGGCGAGTTTGCCGGCGGTGTTGCTGATGGGTGATGCTGACGGGTATTGCCGACAGGGAGTAATTGCCGTGAGTTTGCCGTGCGTTTGTATCGTCGCCGATTGTGATGTTCACTGACGGCGGACAACGGTGGTCGAATCTGGGTGACGGCGGTGTGGCGATGAGACCGGTGGTGATGGGGCAAATCTGTGGGTGTGTGCAGCTTTGGTGGTAGTGTGGCAGTGGTGGTCCGCCGATGGTCTTGGGGCCGGTGGTCAATCTACACTTGTTTAGGATTAAAATTAGCTAATGTTGGTTTAATTATGTTTAATAATGTTGGTTGTTAATCATTGTAATGTTGGAAAATTATGTTTAAGAAATTGTAAGACATTATAATATAGTTACTTAATTACCTTTAATAATGTTTAATTATGTAAAAATGTATATTAAAAAAAATAAACCCAAAGAGTTGTCCTGTCAAACACTTGCTCTTTTCTGTTTTTTGAAAAAATAAACTATGTCAAACAACTACCAGTTTTTTTAACTGGTAAAAAAGAAAACCAGAACTCTTCTCTTTTTTTTTAGAAAAAAAATTGAAAACTGACAGCCATACCAAACAGACTCTTTATCTTTAACTCTCTTTTCAGATTTCTAAACACTTAGGCTTGTGGGCATATTGGTAAGGTATCGAGTGAAGTATCTGTTTCATTCGTTTGTGCAGCATTACGAGTGAAGTAACAATGAAAGTTGGGCTGTTGTATCCCAGAGGCGACGCGTCGATAACCTTGCTGCACTGGTGGCAATTCTCTAAAGGGGCGTGAATTGTCTTAAAAGGCGACCTAATTAGCGTCTCAGCCAACTATTTTATATTATTTTTTAGAGTTGTTCTTGCATGTTTCTTGCAACAATTCCAACAAAATACTGTATTTTAAAAATTCAAATGTTCTTATTGAAAGGATCAGCATTGGGTTTTCTATTCAGCGCCATAGTGCTGGATGTTTCAAATTTTGACATATTTTCTAGCAGAGACTTTTGAAAAAAAAAAAGTATCCCAAATATACTCTCTAGCTGTTACATGCAAATCTATAATATCTTTTTGTGCCCAATAATATAGCTCCTCGAGTTTTTATTCTTTGGCACTCGGTACCCTATTTAAAGGAAAAATAATTCAAATGTGGAGCACTATATTTACCTAGACACAAATGTGCTAATCATGAAAATTAAAAATATCAGAAGGTTGGACACTAAGGTAGCGTTTGGTAACACTTTCAGTTTTGATTTTCTGTTTTAAAAAAAATCAAATCTGTTTAATTTAAAAAAAAAAAACAAATGAGTGTTTGATTACCCAATTTTTACTTTGAGTTTTTTCTTTGGGTGTTTGATTACCCAGTTTTTATTTTGAGTTTTTTCCTTGACGGTGGTTTGTGGTGGCTGTGGTGGGGCGTGGTCGAAAGTGGTGTTGGCCAGCTACCGGCGGTGGCCGGCGGTGGCTGTCGGCTTTCGACGGTGGTCGTAGGCGATGGCTGCCGGTCACTGGCAGTGGGCAGTGGCGTTGGGCGGTGGGAGGGTGGTGGTCTCAAAATAAAATCCAAAACTAAAAATCGAAAACTCATTTTTTGAGTTTTAAAAAACAGCCATGTTTTAAAAACTGATTTTTTAAACTGAAGGAAAAAAAAACGAAAACCATGTGCCAAACAAGTTTATTTTCTCCAATTTAAAAAACTGAAAAAATAAACTCTACCAAACGGAGCCTAAATTTGTAAAAACCTAGATAGTGAATTCCCATTTCTAGGTTTTAGTGTCATTTTGGAATATACCTAAAACACCCTAGTTCACTACAAATTGAACAGCTAAAGGACAAATGCTACTCCATTTGCCGGTAATATAGAGGCTAGAGGATACTAAGCCATCAATTAAGCCCAATAAAATTTATACTTTTGCCTCATTAAGTTACTTTTTTTTAAATATATTCAAAGTACCATAAATAAGTTTTAATATTTGAACTTTGATCTAGCTTCAACCTCACGACTTTGGTTAATTCCAAATTTATGACAAAAGGCACATTTTTTATAATCTTTTAGATTAACGGTGCACACTCGTAGAAGTTAGAAGCAAATTTATATTTTATGCGTCTGTGCAGATGATCTGACCGCTACTTTCTACAGATAGATAATCGTATTAGGAATTTGGCAATGTTCAATTTCACGGAGTAAAGTTTCGACAGCAAACTGTGCAAAAGGCTAATACTGTTTTTGTTGTTAGGATGTCAAAACAAAAAAGACCTAATAATTTCATGAAGCAATTAGAACCAACATAAAGATGGCTAAAACGGTCAAATCTTCCTCTCGATCTTTCATACTCGAACAAATTTTGGCCTCAATTCGAGTTATAAGAAAATGTTACAATTCTGTCACACAATGACAATCAATGGTAGCTAGATATAGTGATGACATTACATGCAGACATATTCGTTGACAATTTTAAATAATATCTTTTAATATCACAAATAAAAATTAAAAAATATATATAACGACTATTAATTAATACAGAAGAAATATGACATTATATATAGACTCCTCTTACGCGGTTATTTTCCCTTCCTGAAGAACAAAGCTGGGAGCCGTCGGCCATGTCCACGTCAACAAGTCAAGGACGGCGTGGTGTATGTGCTGGGGCTTGCGTAAATCAACGGGACAACCTTGAAAGCACAAGTGCGAAAGAAGAATGCTACCTCACAAGTCCATGGCGTTTCTCTGCAGGTAACCTTCAAGGTTTCAACTGTCCAACCTCCAATGGCGATTTCTTTATCTGTTCACATTGGCTAAAAAAATATTAAAGTCAGTATTATAAATCTTTGACGCGTATCAAAATATTTGCTACAATTTTTATTTGTACTTATTTTACTCCGTGTTTCACACGCTGGTGTAACCCCCAAAAGTGCAACATCATCGGATATTAATCTATATAATCTTGAAGGACGGTGTTAGGGCTTCCGGCTCAATATCGGTCAACGAGTTGCACCCGCGACGTAGGCTCTCCTGTCCAAGCATATGTGAGGAAGGCCCATTCTACACCGTGTCTCACTATTATTGCGCAAGAACAACCATTTCTTTTATATGAAGGTGGAGTTCGCGTAAACTTTACTTAGTGTTGGTAGAGTTGTCAAATGGGCCGGGCGGCCCGCAGACTGGCCCGACCCGGCCCATTTCATGAACAATGCTGGCCCGGCCTTTTAGGGCCTGGGGCCAGGCCTGCATTTCCTAGAAAAAAGCCCGATTTTGGCCCGGCCCGGGTTTGGCCTGGCACGGGTCTAACCTGGTTCAGGCCCCCTCTTTACTTTTGAAATTTCACTTTCCCCCCTTTCCCTCCAACGAATTTATTCCCTTTTCCCCCCTAAACAGTACTGAAGATTTAAGTAATGTAAAGAATAATAACACATTTTAAAATCTTTGATTTTTTTTCTTTATAAATATAGTGGTCATGGGATCGAGTAGATTTTTAACATCTTTATGTATTGAAATTGCTGACCCCAATGCATCGTGTACCCTACATTTGTTGTATTTTGTCAATTTATGTTATAATTTGAGTGAGTTGAAACTTGAAATCTGCTCTATTTCAGCACATATATTGTTCTGTGCCTAACCATGGGTTTCAGATAATCGGACCTAATTTCAATTCTAGTGTTCGAATTGTCCAAAATTTGGTTTAAAAGAGAGATTGCATAGAGAAGATTCAAAAGGTATTTCCTTTTAAGTTTAAGTTTTACCAAGAAGAGTAACTTTATTCTCGACTTTTAAGCTCCATCAATGGATGTGCATTGCATAGCCTCACACAATGAACCTGAAGCCAGTGGCGAAGGGGAGGGGTAGCACTGTCCCGTGCCCACCCCCATCTTTTGGCATGAAGTTTTTCTTGACAATTTGACTTTTATATTTATGATGATGATATTTGTTACTTCATGTCCTTTTGAGAATTTATCATTATTGACAACTTTTTTGAAGCCAAACTTGTTGATTTAGTATATTGAATTAGTCTTAACATATACTATAAAACATATTCTTACACATCAATCTTTTTAACTCTTGTCGGTATAGATTTGTAACAAAGCGTTGATTGCTGTTAGGGACACTTTAATAAAGCGTTCCTAATAGCAAATTATTATAATTAACAAAAATTCTTACCTTGAATAACAAGAAAATGTAAAAAAAAATTAAAAAACAAAAAAAAAAGAAAATTGGGTTTGGGCTCGGCCCTAAATGTTAGGCCTAAGGCCTAGGCTTGAACCGGCCCAGATATCCCCATAATCAGGCCCGGCCCCACCCGTTTGGCAACCCCTTGACCCGGCCCCGACCCGATTTGCTGGAGGCCTGATGGGCTTGGGCCGGCCCAAGCCCGGCCCTTTGACGCCTCAAAGTGTTGGTCAGGTGTAAACGGTCGTGAATTTGAGTGAAAATAAGGATGCGAGAGCGACAAAGCTATACGTAACTGATGATTGAGCGTGAAAGCATAGCACGAGTCTAAGGACAAAATTACCCTTGATGTTTAAGGAGATGGACAGGGAAAGGGAAACCGTACATGGCAGACACGCAGAAGTTGCAGAAAGGTGAGTGAGAGAAGACGCAAATGAGAAGAAAAAAGAAAGCTGCTGAGCATTACCCTATCAATATCATCCTCCTCTCTTTTCTCAGAAATATCTCCATCAATCCACACCAGACTGCGTGTACAGGACACGCACACATCAATGTGTAAATACCTGTAATTCCTCTCTAGATTTCTCACACTCACGCATGTTACGTGTACCTTGTACGTGATGCTTCGTCACTAAGCACGGCTGTGCGTGTTGCCTGGACTGAGTTGACTCGGCCGAGTCATGGGCTGCTGCGCGTCTTCGTACCTCAGGGAGCCCCCGTCGGAGAAGGATCACGGCAAGCGCCACCCGCATCCGGCCAACGGGACCGCCGCGCACGGCGGAGCTGGCGGAGATGCGGCCGGCGGCGTCCCGGTTTTCTCGGAGTACTCTCTCTCCGACCTGAAAGCCGCCACGAACAACTTCAGCTCCGAGTTTATCGTCTCCGAGAGCGGCGAGAAAGCCCCAAATGTCGTTTACAAGGGGCGCCTACAAAATCGGAGGTGGATCGCCGTTAAGAAGTTCACCAAAATGGCCTGGCCCGATCCCAAACAGTTTGTGGTAATCTTTGGTGGTTATATCTTGGTGTGATTCGTTCGTGTTGCTAGGGTTAGGGTTTGGAATTACATCTTAATGCTGTTTGATTTAACTGTTTGAAGGATGAAGCTCGGGGCGTTGGGAAGCTGAGGTATCAGAGGCTGGCAAATTTGATTGGGTACTGCTGCGATGGCGATGAGAGGCTGCTCGTTGCCGAGTACATGACTAATGATACCCTCGCCAAACATCTATTTCACTGTACGTATGGAATTTATTATGGTGTGTGAGTTTGTAGTCTAAATTATGAGATACCTGCTTCTTAAACGTTTGACGACTTGTTTTTATGTGATGATGGGTACAGTAGTTGGCAAAGTTCTAATAGTTGTGCTTTCTGAACTTTAACTGGTAAGGAGTGATGAAAATTTTAGGCTGCAACTTCTAGAAATTACTGCACTTTATATGTAGACATCTGAATATTCAGGATCCTTCGAAATCTTATTTAATAGTCATAATAAAAGGTGGTAGATTTTCATTTCTGATTGTTCACAACAAAATTAGCAATTTGGTTAGACAATGTAGGATGGCTCTTTAGAAAGAAGGGAGGATTCATAGTCGAGCACCAAACACTTTTTATTAAAGAGGGCAATTACATAGATCAAAATCGCACTATAACCTTTTAATTTTATACGAGTGACCTGGAGCATTTGTAAATATGTATGTTATCAACTAAATCACTACTGAAGTGAGTTGAATGTTGCCCATGGGTGATCTTGTTTTAGTTCAAGTAACACGGCAAGATTAGGTTTAAGCATCTAACTATTTATGCTTTCAAGTTAGTAGGACAAAGAAACAAGGGAATGTTAAAGATCATTGGGGTGTCTTGTGGCCACTGTATCTATGCGACATCACACAAGTGAATTACCAGCTAACTTTGCATTATGATAGAGAAAATTGTGGGTTGTCTTTGGTTCTTTCCATGACCTTTATTATGCTCGTGGTAGTGTTTTATCCTTTTAATTGCCAACGTCCATATTGTGCAAAAGTCTGCTTTGTTTGGTTGGAGGGAAGGGTACGATGAAGAGAAATAGGATAGATTGATGGAGCTTTTGTTGTTTGGTAGGAAGGAGATGAGGACAGAAGACAAGAGAGAAGGGAAGTACTTACCTTTTGTATTCTTTCTGCATATAGGATGGGGTAAAGGAAAAAAAACCTTGATCTTTTTTGCACTTACGCTACCAAAAGTAGCCCTTAGCTATTACAAGCAAGCATCATATGTAATTATAGAAATTCAAAGGCCTTTTTCTCTTGTCCTTTTCTCTCTGCTCAACCAAACAAAAATGCCTGAGCTACAGCTTCCTTTCCTTGGGAGTGCGTTTTCCTCCACCGTTCGTTTTATTTCAGTTTCTTACCCCTTAGGCTCGTCCACTTTCTCATGCACTACCCGTTCTAGCACGTACGGGTAACTTCACTTGTTGAAGTACTACTGACAAAGATATCATCTTCTTTAAGTCCAACTGAAGTGTATGATTAGAACTTCTTTAAGATGTTCCTTCTTCTGTTGCATTATATATCTTTTGAGAGTTCATATCTAATTTATTACTTCCTTGATAGGGGAGAATCAAACTATCGAGTGGGCCATGCGGTTAAGAGTTGCTTTATATATTGCTGAAGCATTGGACTTTTGTAGAAATGAAGGCCATCCGTTGTACCATGACTTGAATGCGTATAGGGTTCTCTTCAATGAGGTATTGTGATGAATCTCATTTCTTAGATGTTCAAATTAGGTTTTGTATTTTAATATCATCTGGCTGATAGTTTGTGGGAAATTTTTAACAGACTGGTGATCCGCGGCTTTCATGTTTTGGCTTGATGAAAAATAGCAGGGATGGCAAAAGTTACAGCACAAATCTTGCTTATACACCTCCAGAGTATTTAAGAAACGGTAACTATTGCTCTTTAGCTATGCTTGCGTGCTGGGTCTGTGTTATTGATCTATTGGTAGTTGTTTCCGACTTCATTCACACAGCGAACTAAGAGCAAAGTTGTGGCACACACTTTTATGTTTAAGCTGAGAGCCTATGCCCTTGGTTGAGCTTGTAAACTGAATCCACACATAATGGCTCCCTCTCGCCCTTGGCTTCTAATTTTTTCTTTAGATGGTGCACAGAGAGAAAAGAAGCTAGCCTGTCTGTACTAAGCGTTTACAAGGAAGCCTAAGCTACATAACCTTAGGCACATAGAGTTTCAGCATATTTCCTGGGTAGTAGTAGAGTTCCTTCGATTAAAACAGGTGTCGGTTGCCAAAATTTTGTAGGTTTAGGAGTTGCGACCTGAGCTAAGAACTACTCTGACTATATTGGTGTCTATAACTTAGTATGTTATCTGGTGTCATGCAGTCTAATTGACATGGCATAGTTCTTTAACATATCAAAATACTTAAGTTTTAATCATATGAACTGCAATGTGGTTTTTGGTATATCCAGAAAGGTTGATTGAGGAAAATGAGGTTGAACAATTCAAAACCGCTATAAGTTGTCATAGTATACTTCTATCATGTGTTATGATGCATATAGTAGTGTATGTTTATTTGTATTTTCTTAGAATAGTGCATTTAGTCAGATACTGAGCTGCTCAGTTGGCTTACATTTCATTGAAGCTGCTGTGAATCCACATGATGAATCATCTTTCAGCTAAACACTCTCACAACACTATTTTGCATCTGTTTCAGGGAGGGTCACTCCAGAGAGTGTTATGTTCAGCTTTGGAACTGTTCTTTTGGATCTTCTCAGCGGAAAGCATATCCCCCCTAGTCATGTAAGTTTACGTAATTATATATGTTTCATCTTAGTTAGCTTGATGCTTTCAGAGATGGACTGTGGACCAACCTGCAGAAATGACTGGTTCAGGAGGTCCCTGTATGACTGCTGGTAGTGGATTGAGTTATGCTATCAGCTTAATTTCTCACAAATTTTCCAAGTAAAATATCCACTAATCCTAAGGAAACATTTGCTTTAAGACACGTCATAGTTCGATGTTGGTTTCTTTCCTCAGCTGCTGCTCATTCAATCTACCTTTAGTGCGGTAGTCCTGCGCGCGCATTATTGTTTTATGGGCATGCAAATCGGGGGAGCGTCGATATATCCTCTTACATTAAGTTTGAGACCTAGTTTTTAGTGTCTCTGGTAATTGTGGGTGATGCCTGGTTTGTTGGTTGATGTATTGTGAAGTTAAAAACTTGACCAGTGAGAGAGAAGGAAAAGGAAACTTGATGTTGTTTTGTGAGCTCCGTTAGCCCTCTGTTGGTCTTACTTAATAGCATACCTGATTTGCCATATCGGAGGCTAACCAGCTAATTATTAAAAGAACAAAGCAACTCTAGCCTCCTTCCCAAGACTTCCTTTGTGCCTTTGAGGGAGAGGAATCGTAGAGCTTTGAAGACAAGCAAATGTTAATGGTCAAGCTCGAGGCTTTAGTTTTCAAAACTCTACATTTTTGGCATGAATGTGGGATGGCTCCATGGATGCCTTTTTGGCTATTTCGCATAGTTGGTAATGTAAATGGATGATTGTGTACGTTGTTTTCGAAAAATAATCTTGAGTAGTGAAAGTTAAAAGAGAAGAATGACTTTAGGTTTGGCTTGATATTCAGATTGAATAAGTATGAGTATCGTACTATCAAATTGACATGGTTTGACGAGGAAATAATTTTAGGGTCTAGGTTGAACGCCCTATCTGATGTTTATCTAAGTGGTAAAATGGCTTGGTAACTAATTTGGTGTGCTTTGACGAGCTCCCAAATGAGCAACTCAGAATTAGAGGGCTACGAACTGCCTATAGGTATATCTACAGAGGAGAGGCCATCTTTCCAACTTGCCAAAGGGGAATCTTCTTCCCAATCCTCTTCCGTCTCTTGTAAAGAGACCAACAATACAGCAAGCCAATAAAAGCCTTATGCATCACCCAATAAAGACGTAGGATACTGAAAACCAGCTTCCAAAGAACTCAAGCCATGGGAAAATACAACAATAAACGAACTACCGACACACCATCATCTTTGCAATATACGTAAAGAGAGGGCATTTGGACAGAAATTCGACCTATAGCTTCAAGTTGAATATATACCCTAAGATGCTTAATAGCCTTTACTGGACAACATGAAAATTGGTGCTCTAGTGCTCGACTTACAGCACCGTAGTCATTGGTAATGTTTCTTGCATTTAGACATTCCTTGCTAACTTAGGGAAAAATAGGGAAACGTGGCAGATATCTAACTACAGCCATCTGCGTCTGAACAAAGATCTTAATGACCTCAAAACCACGGCCCACTCGACTGCAGGACAATGCCTCCCTCAAAAGGGTTAGCCAAGAAGGTACTCTTGAGTTCCATGCAGGGTCTTCTAAGGTCAATCTCTACATCTGACGTGGGATATCACAATAAGGCCCAAACTTAAAATTGTGATAAACAAAGCTCAGAATTTTCTTATCTAGCCATTATGGGATATGCTGGACTCATCCTTCGTTTGCCCCAACCATCCTCTTGATGTAGGATATACCTAAGCTTGCCTCCATTTTCCCCAACCACCTACAACCCAACTGCAAACCCCAACCCGCAATTTTGAGTCTCAGTTTTATACCATCTGTAACGACCCAGTCCACGGCCCCAACACAGGCAATGCCTCCCTCAGAAGGGTTTCCCAAGTAGGTACTCTTGAGTTCCTTGGCAGGTTCTTTTTAAGGCCAATCTCATATTATCCTACATCGGATGTGGGATATCGCTAAGATGGTTGCAACCGAAATCTACTTGCAGTTTTTGCTCCAGTCAGGTAAGTAAATGGGAGCCAAATGCATGAATTTTTGTTCTTGTTTGTTGTGTTTAAGCTAGCTTTAGGGAACATGTTAAAGATAACTTATCTGCAAAAAGATATAAGATACAATTATCAATGAACTGTGTATACTTACACATATATGTATGTGTATATATAGATATTCACATCTTTTGTTGAAGTTCTTTCCACTTATGAGTGTAGGGGTGTGTCGATGACTAATTTATCTTCTCACGAGTGCTGGTGTTTTACTTGATTCCACATTTCTATTTGATATAATTTTTGGTTTTCTTGTTTCTTGGAATGGAGTGACAAATATATGTCACATCCATAAGTGCGTGACTGCTTTGCTGGCTTCACGAGCATAATAGGGTGCAGATTATGGCTGCCACTGCCTTCAGTGATTGTGGAAGCCTGACTGTATTCAAAATGTTGTCTTACTTTTCCTGTTCATGCAGGCCCTTGATATGATTCGAGGAAAAAACATTCTTTTATTGATGGATTCACATTTGGAGGGAAACTTTTCAACAGAAGAGGCAACTGTAGTTTTTGATCTTGCATCACGATGCTTGCAATATGAACCCAGGGAGCGGCCCAATACCAAAGATCTTGTAGAAACACTTGGCCCAGTGCAGAGTAAACCTGATGTGAGTCCTCATCTTCGCTTTCTGTTAAGTACATGCTAAGTTCTTAGTCAATTTGTGGTGCCAATGTTGCATCCAACTTGTTGGGAGCTTCCACCAGCTGGAGAATGTTGAAAAATTCTTCTGTTGTGCTCCTAAGTTTTTGTTTATTTCCTTGGTTCCTTTTTCCATTGCTGCTTGCACGTAGGAAATGCATTTAGTGCTTAAATCGCATTCTCAGTTGTGTGGAACTAGTTTTGTACAATTGATGTTGCTTTTGCTTGATTGTTGAACTTGAAACAAAAGTTACTTGCAGGTTCCGTCCTATATTCTGTTGGGAATTCCCAAGCACGAGGAAGCACCACCGACTCCACAACACCCTCTTTCCGCAATGGGTGATGCCTGTGCCAGAATGGATCTCACAGCCATACATCAGATTTTGGTGATGACACACTACAAGGATGACGAAGGAACGAATGAAGTAAGTGTTCTTGAAGTATAAAGGGTCGCAACTCTTCTCTTTGAACTTCTGCTGATGTATACTATGTACAACAACATGGCTGTAGTTGTCGTTCCAAGAGTGGACCCAACAAATGAGGGATATGCTGGAGGCAAGGAAGCGTGGAGATTTGGCATTCCGAGACAGAGATTTCAAAAATGCCATAGATTGTTACTCTCAGGTATGCTTTTGCATCATAGGTAGATACTGGTACTGAAAGTTGAGGACAATTTTCTGATGCTGTTTCTGTCCACAGTTTATAGATGTTGGAACCATGGTTTCACCAACTGTTTATGCTCGGCGAAGTCTCTGCCATCTCCTTTGTGACCAACCTGATGCAGCCCTTCGTGATGCAATGCAAGCACAATGTGTCTACCCGGACTGGTCGACCGCATTTTACATGCAGGCAGTTGCACTGGCCAAACTTGACATGCACAAGGACGCAGCTGACATGTTGAATGAGGCGGCAACATTAGAAGAAAAACGGCAACGAGGTGGTAGATGATTTTGAGGGTGCTCATGGAAGATTGTTTTAGAGTTGTAATCAATTGTTGTTGTTGTTGTTCAATATGCACTCTGCTTCTGTAGAATTGAATTTGGCAGTTTGGTTGGCTTCCATAGAAGTAGAATAGGGAAAATATGCACTTGTTTTGCAGTAAACGTAAAGATTTTTTTGATTTTACATTGGAAGTAATCAATTGCTTTTTGATGTATAAATATGTATACCAGAAATTATAATACAACACCACTTTTAGGAGTTATAAAAAAATTATGCAACATATAGCTCCGCCTTGCCATCAATGAAGAGGCTCATGAACTCTTCACCATCAACAGTTTCTTTCTCCATGAGGAGCTGAGCAAGCTTGTGTAGTATGTCAATGTGGGTGTTGATTATCTGTGTCGCCCTCGCGTATGCTTTCTCTACCAATTCTCTCACCTCTGCGTCCACAATGTCAGCAGTTGCCATGGAATAATCCTTCTGGGATGACATCTGCAATTAAAACGCGGAAAATTAATATAGTTAAAAGTAATCTAGCAAATCAAAAGACAATAGCAGCCAAAAAGTTTTCAGGAACCACATTCCTACCTGTTGACCTAGGAAGGGATTTCCACCTCCTCCGCCGACTGCAATTTGCCCAATCTTTTTGCTGAACCCAAATCTCTCAACCATCTGCCTGGCTACCCGCGAGACTTGCATAAAGTCATTAGATGCTCCGGTTGTTACCTTCTCTTGACCGAATATAACCTCTTCAGCAACCCTGGTTAAGCAAATTTGCAGAATGTATATCAAGGGAGTTGCAGACTATTAAGTGATCAAAATTCTGCTACCTCTCATTGCCTACAATCTCCTAGTACAATAAAATTTTGCAGCGCAGGCAAGTTTCCCTATCCAATTGTTTTGAAGGAAAAGCTATTTTCACCCACTATTTGTCTATAAAAATGCATTTCAGTGATAAGCATTCGACTTTTACAACCAACAAGGGACTGGGTTAGCAAATTGGGACTGGATTACCAAATTAGGGATTGGAATAACCTATCCCTTCAGTTAATACCAGACCCCCCAATATTGTCAGATGAGGAAGTAGCAATTCCTGGGTATCAAACGAAGGAGGAGCTTTGTGTAACTAACCTTCCACCGAGTGCAACAGCCATCTGATTCTCCAGATAGCTTCTACTGTACAGCCCAGACTCCAGCCTCTCTTCACTTGGAGCAAAGAAAGTAAGACCACCAGCTTGTCCACGCGGAATGATGGAAATCTTGGCTACTGGATCATATTCAGGCATAAGTGCACCAACTAAAGCATGCCCAGCCTCTGCGAATCGAAATGCACATTCATAATTCAACAACGGCATAAAATATAACAAGTACGCAAGAGAAGTCTTTATAGTATGTCTCAGCTACCATGATATGCAACCAGTCTCTTTTTCTCTTCTGAGACAACGGCATTTTTCTTCTCTGGTCCAGCAATTATTCTCTCTAGAGCATCAGCTATCTCGTCCTTGCTAATTTCCTTGAGCTCACGCCTGGCTGCAAGAATGGCTGCTTCATTCATCAGGTTTTGCAAATCTGCTCCCGTGAAGCCTGGTGTTCTCCTTGCTATCTTCTCAAAATCCACATCCTTTCCTAGTGCCTTTCCTCTGGAGTGCACCTGCAACGAATAAAGCCATTTGCTAAGTTGAAGTTACGCTTAGTATGAACTAGAATTCTAACTGTATAAATACCCACGGCTAATATCTACGTAGGAACACCACTTACTGGCAATCTTACAAGAATACAGCGAATAACACAAAAATAGATACACAGCATACTACTATCTGAGAGAGCGATGCACAACCATATCCATAACATGTTCCACAGTATTAGTGAATACATGATACACGTGTAAAGGCTCACTACCCGTGTTCTGTAATTAGAATGTCTTTAGTAGTAAAATATTTGATGGACGACTCTCAAACTGTCAAAAGTTAACCTTGACAAAATTTTAAGGCAAAGACTGATGATCATATCATATCCAACTTTGTTGTTTACCTTTGCAATAGATTTGGCACACCATGTGACATTTATATTAACTTCAAGAGGTGGCTTCAAACTCGAAACATCTCAAAAAGGACATACTGAAGTGGAGCTAAATAATAAAACGTCTGCGCCAAAGTGATTTGAAAGAAGATGAGAATGCCCTGTTTGCAGCAAAAAGTTTCCTACACCAAAACACATACCTACGCTTCGTTGAACTTACTTAACTTAGGGCCAACCAACCTAAACTACTTCCAGGAAGTCATATACTATCAAGCCCATATTTCATATTATATATTATCCATAGATGCATGCATATGCTGGTATCATAATCGAAAGAACCGTTCTACCCAAAGGGAGAAAAGAGAATCCACTGGCCAGCAATTCTCAGTCCATGAATCCTCAAATTTTGAAAGTCAGAAGTGGATTTATGTTCTCGAACCAGGAAAAACTCGACTAGATTGCAATATAGATTGATAACTAATTGACAATAATGTAGTCAAGGCGAACTAATTGACGGACAATTGTGGACAAAATCAGGTTCTGATTTCTATCTACCATAATCAGTATCGTTATGCAAATTCTTGCAACGAGGCTACGCTCCCACTCTAGAGTGTGCTCTAGCTTCTGTTTTCCTCTTCTTACGCACTTGCTACTAAAACACATAAAGAAGTTCCAACGCCGATGCTCTCATACTTTGTCCCCCTTAGTGGATTGTGCACATTTGGTCATTAGTCCTCAGTATAAACTATAAACTACCTCTTATAATGAAATTAGTACTAATGACAATATGTACAAGAAGGAAGTGATAAGAGCGTTATTGCAGAAGCTAAGCTAATACCTGAAGGATCTTGACTCTACCAGCAACATCAGGCCTATCAACAGTAACCTGCCTGTCAAACCTTCCCGGCCTCAACAATGCAGAATCAAGGACATCTGGCCTGTTAGTGGCCGCCAACACAATCACACCCGAATTCCCTGAAAACCCATCCATCTCAGTCAAGAGCTGATTAATGGTCTGCTCCCTCTCATCATTCCCACCTCCAAGCCCGGCGCCTCTCTGCCTCCCTACAGCATCGATCTCGTCAATAAACACAATGCAAGGCGCTTTAGATTTCGCCTTCTCAAACAAATCCCTCACCCTCGACGCACCCACACCAACAAACAGCTCCACAAACTCAGATGCCGCGCACGAAAAGAACGGCACGCCCGCCTCACCGGCCACCGCCCTGGCCAATAGGGTCTTCCCTGTCCCGGGTGGCCCCACCAAAAGACACCCTTTTGGAATCTTTGCTCCTAATGCAGTGTACTTATCTGGGTTCTTCAAAAAATCAACAACTTCTTGCAACTCCAATTTTGCCTGATCAGCACCTGCCACATCGGCGAACGTGACTCCAGTTTCCGGCACCTCCTGGAACTTGGACTTGGACCGGCCGAAATCCATCGGCCCACCTAGCCCACCAGGCCCACCAGGACCACCCTGGGCCCTTCGGAACAGAAAGAAAAGCCCAGCAAAAGCAAGGACCGGAAACAGCAAGTTGCCAATGAAGGAAAACAGCCCATTTCCGGTGTCCCCTTCAGAAACCGATATATCAACTCCGTTCATGGCCAAAATGTCGATAAGGTCCGGGTCGTTTGGGACAATCACGTTGGCTCTGCGGCCATCTATGGCAGTGAGCTGGAGGGCACTTCCGTCCTTGACAAACCGCACCCTTTCCACCTTCCCCTTCTTGACGGCATTCAAGAACTCGCTGTACCGCCATTGACTGCCGTCTGGGAGGTCAGTGGTGGGTTGGGCTTGGGGCTTTGGGGCGGTCAAAAGGAGGTTTTGGGAGAAAGATGGGCTGGATTTGGTGGCGTCGGCCTGGACAACAGGTGGAGGGGTGGGTGGTGGGCTGGGGGTGTCTATGGCTAGGGCATGGGGGGTGATTGAAGAGAAGAGGAGGGCAGCTAGTGTGGCTTGTGATGGTATGCTGCTGAGGGTTCTTGAATTGGGGTTTTTGCTGTTGTTGTCGAGGATTGATTGTGCTATTAGGAATTTCCTGAAAGGTAGGGATTTGGTGGTTTTAGGGGTTGGTGATGAGTGCAGGATTTGGGTGCCAAAGAAGTTTGAAGAGAGCAGGGGGTTGGAGGTTGAAGCCATGGCTTTTGAGTAACCCAATTCTTTGGATGTTGGACACTGAAGACCGGAGATGGGAAAAATAATAGGAAGGTAAATGCTTTCTTTATTTGATTTGCGAAGGAAGTGTGTGTGTGTGTGTATATATATATATATATATATATATATATATATATATATATATATATATGTGTGAGTGTGTGGTACTTTGTAGAGTTGAAAGATGTGACATTGTTTTCATGCTTCAACCAAAGCCATTAACTTGAGGTGCTACTTAGATTGCTCTACGTGTTTCAAATTTCGTCCAGTTATTTTCTACACGTTTCGAGAGTTTGGTCTTCTTATTCCATTCCCATTTTTTTTAAGAAGATAAACATGAAAAAGGCCACTTTGAATCCATTGCTCACTCATGGCCCAAAGGAAAGTTGGCTACGGGTGGGCTCCCAAAATGACGGCCCAACAGTCCCATTCAGGCTTTGCAGGAAGCAAAGTTGACATGACGAGTATTAAAAATATTCAAAACAATTTAAGTAAGTAGCGCATCTTGTTATATGTAAATTATTTAATGTCAAGCACCTGATTCATTCCGGCTATTATGTCCCGGACACAACTAATTAGGACTCACCATGTCCCCTCACAAAGGCTAGTCATTGCGAGAGGAACATCGGGGCCTTAACGTGACTTACTCTTATTAACCATGTAAATTTCTCGTACACAAACCGGCCGTTTGTTATTCTTCCGCACTTAAACTCCTCCCTAGTCCCTACCTACATTTTATTCTCTATGCTTCAACCACTTGCTAAACTGTATCTAGCAAGTAGCTACCGGATTTGCGGGGGATAACACGAACTTAGCCTTATAAAAGCAAATATTTTGTTGCCATGAATGGTAAGCTGAGAAGCAGCTAAAATTAAGATGGAAATTGTTTTAACCAAGCAAGCACGAGGATGTCAACTATTTAAATCACATTAACTACAAGGACACTAATTATCTACTTGCTTCAGATTTAACAACCTGCATCATTTCATTGAGGGCTGCGTGATCCTCATTCTCAGCTTCCAATGTTCGAATCTTGTCGGCTTTTGGTCTCACATTCGGGGTGGCATATCACACGTGAATTATTTCAAGTTCCAGCTATGACGAGGCAATGGAGGTGGATGAGATTCCTTATACTCCCTTCATGTGTTACTGTATGTACATGCTCACAAAGGCATTGTTTCAATACCTTCTGCAAGATCTCAAGTCTTCCTCCTTTGTTTCTAAGACTCTCTTTAGCCTACAAGAAGATGGCTTATTCTCTTGCAATTCCTAAACCAACTTGCCATGCTAGATCAAACAGTTCACTGCCAGCTAGATCTCATCCTCTCATTGTCAGTGTTGAGGATCATTTGCACAGGTTGAAGGCCTCAGAAGTCACATCCTCGTCTTCAGCATCTTCCCTCTGCAACAAGTTAGACGGCCTCAAAGATTTACACGAGAGCCTTCACGGTTTAATTCAGCTTCCATCAGTCCTGAGCATGAAGTGTAAATGATCGATGGAGCATTGTATGCCTTTCAGAGGTCCTCCGAAGGCGTCGACATTGAGGCAGTGAAAAATGTGCAGAAGCAATTGCAGTCATTTGAATTTGCAGTCCAGGAGCTTGAAGAGGGATTAGAATCTATCTTTAGGTGTTCAGTCAAAACTAGAGTTTTACTTCTCAATGTACTCACTCATTAGCCTGCCATGATCATCCTAAATCTGATCACGGCCAACATCACCCAAAACAATTTTGTCCCATACACATTTGTAAATGCTGGAATTGTACATACAGATACGATTGATATTTATACAGTTAAAGTTTCACATGTTTAACCCCCCACCCCCCCTCTCTCATTTTCTTTGATTATCCAGTTTAACATCGAAAGACAATTTAGGTGTGTATTCAGGCCTTTTACCAGAACGATTTAATTAATTTAGGTGTGTATTCAGGCCTTTTACCAGAACGATTTAATTTAGTGGTAATGTTTAACCGGCCTATGCAGTCTACCAGATTGTTCACCCAAATAAGCATTCAACTAAACTCTTCCAAACAAAGACATGCAAGCCGATAAATGTACCTTCTCCCTATTTCTTTTATCTGCAAAGTTACAATTACCAAAAAAAAAATAATAATAATGATAAAATGAAGACATCTAAGCTTTTTTAACCCCCCCTTTTCCACTTCGTCCCTTGTGAATACTGGAAAGTAGTACACATTTTTTTGATATAACTATTCTCTCTGATAGTCTAGGTTGATCATGTGGAAGCTAAGGCGCTTCTGCTTCGTGGAGCATGCCTAACCCCTGGATTAGTAAGGAGAATCATACCTCAACCTCTACACAAGTTGGAGTTCAATTTTAAGAAACGACTAATGCACATCAACCATAATCAGAAGGCCTCACAAGAGGCAGATTAACAATTTTTTGAACTTATTAACTGAGTTCAAAGATGAGATCAGCAAGACAATAACCTAATGGCATTTTGCAGGTCCTTCTTATGCGTGTAAGGCTGTCTAGATTCCTTTTTTCCAAGCACGAGGATATCAACTATTTTAAATGAAATAAACTACATAGACATCAAATTTTCACTTGTTTCAGATTTGAAAGTTTGCATCATATCTCTGAGGCCTGTCTGATCAGCATTATCAGCCTCAATGTTTAAGTCGGTCTCCTTTCTGTCTCATACTCTTGGTGGCATGCCACGTTTGAAGTTATTTCAAGTTGCAGCTATGCCAAGACATCTGAGGTGGATGAGATTCCTCATGTTCCCCTTCATTTCTTTCTACATATACTTGGTCACGATGGCATTGTTTCAACACCTTCCAGAAAATCAAAGCTTTTCCATCTTGTGTTTAAGACTTTCTTTAGCCAAACAGTAGATGGCCGACTCTCTTACAATTCGTAAAACAACCTGCCATAGTAGATCAAACAGTTTGCCAGCTAGATCTCATCCTCTTACTGCCAGTGTTGAGGATAGTTTGGACCAGCTAAAGGCATCTGAAGCCACATCATCCTCATCCGCATCTGCATTATTCAGCCAACTCGATAACCTCAAACATTTGCACGAACACCTTCATGATCTGATCCAGCTGCCATCCATCCAGCGAGCACTCAGCCATGATACTTATAGGACAGATGAGGTTCTTGACGGGTCACTCAGGCTGTTGGATGTTTGTGGTACTGCTAGAGATGTTTTGTTGCAGACAAAGCAATCCATCCAAGAACTTGAATCGTCTTTTCGAAGAGGAAGAGGCAAAGAAACTGGTCTGTCACATGAAGTTGGTGCTTATCTGACATCGAGAAAGAAGATAAATAAAATGGTCTCCAAGAAATTTGAAGAATTCAGAGAAGCATTGGACTGTGAAAATCTTCAGATGAAGATGGAGACCTTGTCGCTATTATAAATATGCTAAGAGAAGTGAAAACAATTATAGTTTATCAGTTTTGGAATCTGTTTTGTGTTTTGTGTCCGGGTCAAAGAAAATATCAGAGCAAAGCAGTTGGTCACTGGTTTCCAAGCTCATGCAACCAAAAAGAGTATCCTCCCATGGGAATATTAGTGAGTATGAAGTCAAGAAGATTGATGGAGCATTGTATGCCTTCAAGAGTTCCTATAAAAGCATCAACATTGAGGCTGTGCAAAATGTGCAGAAGCAATTGCAGACATATGAATTTGTAATCCAGGAGCTTGAAGAGGGATTAGAACCCATCTTTAGGTGTTTAGTCAAAATCAGAGTTTCACTTCTCAATGTACTCACCCATTAGCCTTCTGTGATCCAGCTCAATCTGATCTCCCAAAACAATTTTATCCCCATTACATTTGTAAATGGCTGGAAATACACACTGATACTTTACTAGTTCAATAATTTTTGTAGTGTGGAAACTTCACATGTTGAACTCAACTCACGGGCCCTTGCCCCCCCCCCCCCCCCCCGGATTTAATTTTTCGTGACGCTTTACTGGCTTAATAACTTTAGCAGCCCATACTAGCTAATTCCTATTGAGTAGATTTTTGCAAGAAACCAACAGAAATTACTCCACTCAACTCTTCCAATCAAAACATGATTACTTTTTTCTACCTATCTTTTCTCCCATTTTTCCTGAAAATCAAAAAAGCTAGTAAGTATAGTGAATCATTAAATTCCTATTTAACTTTGCCAATGTGAGTCCCGAGCTGATCTGATTACCAAAACACACAAGAGGGCCTTCATTCTAGTTTTCCTGTCAGTGTTAATTTCCTTGTCTTTATCTTTATGATTTTCTGAAATCGTCATGCTAAGGGAAGGTGCAACGGCTTCGTGGAGCTTTCCTAACCCTTAAACAAACACAATGGCAACTCAACCTGCGTTAGTTGACAATTCAGGACACTATTTATTTTGGATTAACCACAATCAGAAGGTTATAGAAGAGGCAATTCAACCATTTATGAGTTTAATCTTATAATTCAGTTCAAAGATGAGATTTTCAAGACAATAACCTAATGATAATCTGACCGTGCTAATACATGGACAATGCTTTCTTTATGTATTGTGTAAGGCTTTCTAGATTCTTTTTCTCAAATAGCAAAAGAATGATAACTTTTGAGAAGTGAGTTCTTTAGTTTTGGTCTGACCTGGAACACACGGTGACACAGTACTCGTGCATTAAAATTCCATTGAAAGAAGAAATCTACGACCCCAATATGATTGAGATCGTTAAGGCTGTTGAGATTCCAGTTGTTCTCATGTAGAAGACTATAGCATGGAGCATGGAGATTTGAGCAACTTAATAAAACTTTAGTTAGGAAGTGACTTCCATTTTGTGTGCGTTCGTGTAATGTAACTATTGTCTTAGGATCAGAAACATGACAGCTAGACTAAATTAGGAGAATACTTACTTGATGCCTTCTTTGGCCCTCAGCATATAATTGAGGGAGGAAGAATCGCAGGAAACATCTTCCTCCAAGATGGCAAGTTCGATAATTTGGCTTGCTCGCAATGATGAGACACCAGAGGTGGACGGGATTCCTTATGTAACAAATCTGTTCTCTCTCAGTAGTCTATAGCACTTGTCCTAAGCATTGTTTAGTACACCACATGACTTGCACAAATATTTGTAAATAGAACTCGGTCTACATGGCTCGTACTAAGCAACCCTACATGACTCATACTAAGGTGCTCTAAATTACTCGCACAAAGAAATCGAGATTCCATTTGCTTCGGCATCAAATGTGGCATCATATCATTGAGGTCCATGTGATCCACAGTATTAGCTTCAAACGTTGGCTCATATGAAATGTACATGTCTGCTTTCCTCTCTCTTTCGTATTCACAGTGCCATGCTACTCTATGCTGAGACATTCGAGGTGGATGAGATTCCTTATGTTCCCTTCATTTCTCGTATATAGCTGCTGACAAAGGGATGGTTTCAACAGCTTCCAAAATATTAACTTCTCATCCAATCTCTTACGACCTTCTTCTACCAAAAGAATATGGCTTCTTCTCTTTCAATTCCTAAATCAGTTTGCCATGCTCGATCAAATAGTTTTCCAGCTAGATCTCATCCTCTTACATCAAGTGTAGAGGATCATTTATTCAGGTTAAAGGCCTCTGAAGCCACATCCTCATCACCATCTTCAATATTTCACCAATTAAATAGCCTCAAAGATTTGCATGAATGCGTTTGTGATTGGATCCATCTGCCATCAGTCCAGCAAACGCTTTCCAATGAAAAACATAGGGCGGATAAGTTCCTTGACGGATCTCTCAGGTTGTTGGATATTTGCGGTAGTGCTAGAGATGTTTTGTTGCAGACAAACGAATCCATCCAAGAGTTTGAATCATCTCTTCGGAGGAAAAGAGGAGAAGCTGCCCTGCCATGTGAAATTGGTGCTTATTTGACTTCAAGGAAGAAGCTAAATAAAATTTCCTCCAAGTGCATCAAAAATTTTAAAACTTATGAGAAGTGTCCGGCAGTACTCTTAGACAACGATAGAGATCTTGTGGCTATTGTAAATGTGGTAAGAGAGGTGGAAACAATCAGTTTTTTGGTCTTAAAATCTGTATTATCCTATGTATCCGGGACAAAGACAATATCAAAGCAAAGGGGCTGGTCACTGGTTTCCAAGTTCATGCAACCAAAACGTGAAGGCATCGATTCTGAGGCAGTGCAAAATCTGCTGAAGGAATTGCAGACATTTGGATATCTGATTCAGAAGCTTGAAGACGGATTAGAATCCACTTTTAGGTGTTTAGTCAAAACCAGAGTTTCTCTTCTCAATGCACTCACAAATTAGCCTGCCGTGATCCTGATCGCCACCATTCTCACATTGAACAATTTTGTCCCCTACAAATGTAAATGATATGCACCGATCATATTTTATACTGAATGATACTATTGCAGTCAGAATTCACATACCTAACTCACATCTCTCTCTCTCTCTCTCTCAGGATTTCTATTGGCTTATAAAGAAAAGTATTCAGTTAAAAGGCTTAGTGTCACTTCTAACAAGGTGTTTTCAATAGCTAGGCCCTTTATCATAGTCAGAGGCCAGAGCAGCTTAATTTCTTTAACAGTTCGTTTCTCTGTTAGACTACCTAATGGAATTACCCAACAATGTACTGTTCATATCCTACATATGACCCAGTTACAATTTTACGATATAAAGCAAAAGAAAGCGGTCTTCTCAACTTTTTCCAATCAAAACATAGCAATTTCTGCTTCCTAATTTCTTTAACCTTTGTTCATTTCTTAATATTGCGAATTACTCATTCTTGATGACCTGGATACAAGCTGGAAGTCCCTGATCTGATTGCAGGAAAATACAATTAAGAAGCAAACCAAAAATATTTGAAATTGAATATGTATTTCTCTACGGCATCAATAAGACAAAAAAATAATGATGATCTGATATTGCTAATACCACCAATAAAATCAACAAGACTACAACATAATGTCAATTTGAGCATGCTTCCAAGATTCTTTTTTCTCAAATAGCAGCTGTCATAGAGATTCAAGCAATTTATTAGCTCATCAACAAAACTTAACTTTTGAGAAGTCAGTTTTTTTTTTTTTGGTCTGAGAGACATGTGAGCTAGTACTCATGCATTCAAAAAAAAAATAATAATAAACCCACAATTATTTAGAATGGTTAGGGCTGTAGAGATTCCAATTGTTCTCTAGCAGACTATGGCATGGAGACTTGAGTCATATAATTAAACCTTGAATCAATAAGTGCCTCACATTGCTCTGCAAGTTATTGTTGCATCCTTGTGGGCATGTGAAAATTTCATTACTTGCGAGAGGATCAGAAACATGACAGATCAAGAGAGTTCTAACATCCACATAGTTTATAACTGAATTGAGAAATAGCAGAACACGTCAAGACAGATTATTTTTCAAAAGCACGAGTGTCGATTCATGACCATGATCAAGTAATAATAATGGATAAAAATGTCAAAACTGAACTGAAGTCAAGGATAATAAGGTTTTATTTATTTCAGATTTGAATGTGGCATCATATCATAGAGGCCTGAATTCTGAGTGATCCACATTATCAGCTTCAAATGTTTTGCTCTTAAGAAATGTATATTTAGATCTGGTTGCCTTTCTGTCCCATATTCGAATTGCCATGCTACCCTATGCTGGGACATTCTAGGTGGATGAGATTCCTTATGTTCCTTTCATTTTGCTTTATATAGCAGCTGACATAGGGGAAGTTTTCAACAGCTTTCATAACATTTTCATTCACTGTTTCAAGACTAAGTTCTGCCAAAAGAAGATGGCTGTTTCTGTTTCAGTTCCAAAAGCTGCTTGCCATGCTCGATCAAACAGTTTGCCAGCAAGATCTCACCCTATCACTTCAAGTTTTGAGTGTCTTTTGTGTAGATTAAGGACCTCTGAAGCCTCATCCTCCTCATCAGCATCCTCATTATTAGACCAATTGGGTTGCCTTAAAGGTTTGCGTGAACAGCTTCAGGATTTGATCCAGCTGCCATCAACCCAGCGAACACTCTCTTATGAAAAAAGTGGGGCAGATGAGGTTCTCAACGGATCTCTCAGGTTGTTAGATGTTTGTGGTACCGTTAGAGATGTTTTCTTGCAGACAAAGGAATCCATCCAAGAGCTTGAATCATCTCTTCGGAGGAAAAGAGGAGAAACTAGCCTCTCACGTGATGTTGGTGCTTATTTGAAATCAAGAAAGACTGTGATTAAGAAAGTCTCGAAGTGCATTAAAAACTTGAAGAGTTCTGAGAAGCACTGTCCCTTGGTACTCATAGATGAAGACAGCGACCTTGTGGCAATTTTAAAAATGCTAAGAGAAGTGGAAATAGTCAGTTTCTCAGTCTTGAAATCTGCATTATCTTACATGTCCGGGACAAAGTCAATATCAAAGCAAAGCAGTTGGTCGTTTGCCACCAAGTTCATGCAACCAAAGCAGATTTCCTCTGATGCAGAAGGGAAGACTAATGAGCATGAAGTCAAGAAGATTGACGGAGCATTATATGCCTTAACCATCCAGAAGTCCTGCGAAGGCACCTATACTGAGGCATTGCAAGATCTGCAGAAGCAATTGCAGACATTTGAACATGTGATCCAGGGGCTTGAAGAGGGATTAGAACCCATCTTTAGGTGTTTACTCAAAACCAGAGTATCTCTTCTAAATGTACTGAGCCAATAGACCCTGATGAACATACCAGATCTCTGATCACCACACAATTTTGTCCCCTATACAACAGTAATGGATGTATATATACTATACCTTTGCTATGGGAACATTTATACAGTCAGAATTCTCCCGCTTAACTTGCATATCTTTGTTTCTTCTTCCTCTCTATCTCATGGATTTCTTTGGCATACCTAAAGAAGCATATCTGTTCTGTTTAACATCAACAGAAGTATTCATTCCAAGTATGTGTTTTTGGTTGATCTAAGTCTGAGTTTAAGTCTTTGATCAGAATCAAGATTTGTACATCTACTCGCTTTGATTCTTTAGCAGCTTCAGTTGTATCCAATTTATCAGATCCCATGCAAATTATAATTCAGAAAGAAGTTTAACTTTGTGGGTCAAGATATGTTTGGTTCATCATATATATTTTTTTCTTTTTCCCTGATCAGTGCACTCTAAACACGATCCGTAAAAAGGTTGCAATCTCTGTGACTAAAATGACAGTCTCGAAGGTAATGAAGCTGCATTGGATGGAGCTTGCCCGGCCCTTACCAAAACAAGCAGAACAAAGCCAGCAGCTACTAGGTTTATTCAATTTCAAACCCAACTGCGGGAAATCAGTATGTTGGTTTTGGTTTAAAACTTCATCCAAAATATGTTATCAATAATCTAAAGGCAACTTGAACGGGCTGCTGGCTATTTTTTGGCCAGGCTGTCAAGATCCCACTCGATCTCAAATAACAACCTTTGGCATCGAAATTTGAGAAATTTTAGTGAGCTCACAGAAGTATTATTTCATTAAAATAGCCTTTTGGAGAGGGGTACACAGTGGGGTGTTGAAGACATGGTGGCATCGTGTACTCGTGCATTACTCCTCGTGTGCGTTGGCAGTTGGTTACATAGGAGAGTCATAAGTCCACAATAATTGAGCGTGGTAGCTAATAAGTTTACAAGGTTCCACTTCTTGTCCAATTACAGACAGGTCATGCGGATTTGATAGTAATTCATTTTGGTCAGCAAGTCACTATGGCATCAAGCTCGTGTGCATTCATGTCATACTATAATAATTACAAGAGGATCAGTAACATGACAACCAGAAATATATTAGGAGGATGGATGGATATCTTGAGAAATTCTTCGTTCCTGTGTGTATAATTGGTCTTAAAAGGTTCCCTTGATCGTCTTTCTTACCTAACATATCCAAACTGGCAGGTTCAATGATTTCTTGCTGGTGATGGTGAGACACTGGAGTTGAATGAGATTCCTTATGTCTCCTAATTGCTTCTGTCTTTACATATAGCTGGTGGCGGAGGGTAAGCGTTCACCTCGCTCCCAAGTTTTGAAGTGTACATTTGGGGCTAAGTTTTCTTTGACAAAGGATTATGACTTATATTCTTCAATCCTGAAGCAACTTGACGTGCTCAACCGAACAACTTTCCACCTACATCTCATGCCTTATTGTCACTGTTGAAGACCGTCTGCTCAGGTTTAAGGCCTCTTAAGCTGCATCATCCTTGATAAGAAGACAGCAAGACTCAATAACTTGTGTAGCATGAAACTTTTGTATGAATGCCTTAATTTTTTGTTGCAGGCTTCCGGCTGCCATGAAAACAAGCTGTATCACATGAAAAAAGTAGCAAATGGGAAGGTGAAATTCTCAACGGATCTGAGAAGTTGATGGCTACCGTTGCAGAAGAATTGTTAGGTGCAAATGGTATTATCAGTTTGAAGAATTTGGAACTGCTCCTGAGCGCTATTAAGAGAAGGACGCTAAGGGAAGTTGAGCCATCAGCTTCGGTCTTAATTTATAGGACCGGACCATAGGCAATATCATAGCAAAGAGGGTCGTCATTTGTTAGCCAAAAGATGTCTCCTACGCTACACAACTGGACACTAATGGCTACAAAGTCGAGCACTCAAGAAGAGCGATAACTGATGATATATGTAAAAGGAAAGGATAAAGTCAGCCCCATAATTTCAGAGAATCAATCTCAAGTCAGCCCCATAATTTCAGAGAATCAATCTCAAGATTTGGAGGAAGATCGCGGACAAACTTTGCATGAATCATCCGCATGAAGTCAGCCCCATAATTGCCGAAATCAAGTTCCCAATCAACGTAATGTGCTGGAAATGTTGTATGTAAATGCTGTATATAAGCCATGCACTAGAGGCTGAAAATGTATCGAGAAACATAGATTTCTTTCAATATATATGCCTTAAGCATTTGCGAATGAAACTGTATTCTTTAATTGGTTGGCTATAAATTCTGCGCTGAAGCCTTTAGCTGTGCAGTATGTGATGAACAAGCTGTAGGCACATGAAGTGGCAATCCAGGGGCTTGAAGAAAAAGGACTAGAACCAAAATGTAGGTATTTAGTCAAGACTGTTGTGAGTCATTAGTATCCATGATCACCTTCATTGCCACCTCAGTGCAATTTCTACCCCTATAAATCTGCACTAAAGTGAAAGATATATAGGCTGATACTTTCATTACTTGATTGACAAATACACATCCACAACATCTCTCTCAATATCTCTTTCTGTGTGTCGCGTGACGCATGCGTGTACTACTTCGATTCTTGCCGGCATGCCCGCGGTAGGCTTCTGTTTAACATAATCTAGATGTACCCGTTATATTCTTATGTTGAATGGGTGATGCTCAACCGGCTCCCATGCCTTGAGCAGCTTTTTTCTTCAAACTGTCACGGCTTATGCATTCTATTGCCATAGCAGGTAAGCTTGAGAAACTTGACTTATTTGGTCTTGGAGACGATGATTGTCAGTAACCAGGAACCATATCTCCGTCCTTAATACAATATATGTTTTCAAGATTCCATTTTTTTGCCAATTAGCAGCCCTCATGTGGACTCTACCAAAATACAACTAAAACAAGTAATTTGAATTAAATTGTTGCGACGTTCAAAACAAATTCCGTTGTAGTCTAGTTGGTCAGGATACTCGGCTCTCACCCGAGAGACCCGGGTTCAAGTCCCGGCAACGGAATCCTCCTTTTTGTTGTTCTCGGCTTCAGGCGCAAGTTAATGAAATTTTAATCTTCACGAGAAGTTGCTTCCTCCTGTTTTATACGTCCAAGTTTCTATGATTTTACGGCTGTCGGATCAACAAATATGTTACATATCATCATTTTCGTGCAAAGACGTATCATTTTTTTTTCTTCTCTTTGACGTATTTTGTAACATTGAAATGGGCCTAGCCAACTTAATGAGTATATAATACTCATCTTCTTGTAGCTAACAGAGTTGACCAACATTAACTCAAGAGTTGTCAAGGTACCAATTGTTCCCCATCTACACTCATTGAGATCTGCACACACATGAAGTAATGCATGGATCCTTTTGTTGAGCTTAATCAAAATTTTAAGCTAACTGGATGCACGAGCAACCAATCTGTCCTGGGAGAGGGTAGCAAACCACTTAGTTCCAACACTTACTATTTAGCTTGTAGTTTGATTTATGAACATGAGAAGTGATAATGGACATGCTTCTCAACTCAATCACATGGTTAGTCTTTGATTAGTCATCACGTTAGTGCCAGTACTCCCTGTGCCGGGATGGCAGGGCACCACTGTACTCATGCATCCATTTTCAATTTCATTTGTCGTCGAATATTACTCTCAGGATCCTATAATGAAGCAGTGGTGAGACATTGTAGTTAAACCTCACATGAAGCCAGATGAAATTAGGAGGGCTAGATTCCTACTGTCTGCTCTTCCTCCATATATATTGGGGGCCAACTGGGACTTTCTTCAACATCTTTCTCTAGCACGGCCTTATAAGTTTTTCTCTCTTCTGCTGCTGAGAATGGCTGCACCTATTCCAACTCCGAAAACTGCTTCCCACACACGCTCAATTAGTTTACACACCATATCTCATCCTCTAAGGACCACAGGAACCGCTTCAAAATCATCCTGGTCAACATCAGCATGCCAATCATTGACTCGTCTTAAGGATTTGTATCAATGCGTTGATGATATGCTTCATGCACAATTAGCCCACCAGTCCCTTTCCAGTGAGCAGCATGGCAAATGCATGGAGGATGTGCCGGACAGATCAATTAGGTATATGGATGTTTGCAGCGCCACAAGAGATATCTTGTCCTTGATGAGGGGATCAGTACAAAATCTTGAATCTTCCCTTAGGAGAAGAAGAGGAGAAGATTGTGGCTATGCAAATGAAATTTCAGAATACATGGTCTGTAGAAAGAAGGTGAACAAAATGGCTGGAAAATGTATTGGAAATTTAAAAAAGTTAGTGAACTATCATGGCTCAGTGCCCCTAGATGGTGAACGCAGCCTCAGTGCCATGACTGGTGTTCTTACAGAAGTAGAAGAAGTTACTTTCCAAGTGCTAGAGTCCTTCTTATATTTTATTTCCAAGCCAAAGGCCGTACTAACACAAAGCAATTGGTTCAGTCTCTAAACTTATGCAATCAAAAAGTGTGGCTTGCGAGGGAGAACAACAGAACTGTGACGAAGTTGACAAAGTTGAAGCTGCTTTGGATGCGTTGAAGTGCCACAGTAATGTCACGCAAATGCAGAATGTGCTGAAGCCATAGCAGGCTTTGGAGTTGAGCTTCCAGGAGATTGAGGAGGAACTAGACAGTGTCCTTAGGTGCTTAATCAGGATCAGAGTCTCCCTTCTCAATTTACTCAGCCACTAGCTCACTGGTGCTGCTCAATTTTGGCTTCTCCATTGGCATACCACATTTTTAGGAATTGTCCATGGATCTTTTCCGATTTTGTATATGAGCAAAGAGTTTCGCATACGATGTATCTGTCATGAATATGTATAGGAATTTTCCAAATCTTGTTGACCATATATTGAGCTTCCTATTGACTGAACTGCTTCGGTTTTTCTATTTTACTTTGTTTTTCAACTTTTTGTGTGTGTTTGATTACTCTGTTTGAATATGAAATGTGAAGTTTTGAACTACTTGGCAGATTATGACTTAAACTCTTCCCGCTTTTGCTGCAGACACATCAAGAAACTTCATCTTTTGCCTTTTTGCTTTTCCCTTTTTGGTTTTTCTCTTCTTTTTTTCTTGACTGTGACAAGATATCCGTTGATCTTTCCAAAACTAAGCATTGAAAGAATTTTTTAGCAGCTAATTATGTGTAACCTAACTAAATTTACATTAATGCTGTTATGCTCGTCTAAATTTATTTTAGCATGATTTAGGCTTTCCTCCACGATGTCAAGATACCAATTGTTTCCCATCTACGCTTACTGAGATCTGCATAACATGAAAAAGTCATGGATGGCTTCTCTTCTGTTATAATGCTTCCTCCCCATAGATATTTGCTAAAATTTGGACCACATTTTAAATCATGATTAAAGTACAGAGGATGCAAGAGCCATCGATCTGTCAAGAAGATGGTAGCATAGCACTCCTCAGTTTGGAAGATGAAAGGAACATGGGCATGTTCCTGAACTTCAGGCATACAGCTAGGTTCAATCAGTCCACTTGAACAATCTTACAAACAATGGTTTGCGTTGAAATCTGTGAATTAACATCTGTAATTGGGCAGCACCACACTCGTGTGCATATATCCTATTTTATTTTCTCAGTGTGCACGTGTTCGCGCTATCTCATATTTGTTGGCATGCCAAGACATCGGTTTAGCTTAATATCAGAACATATTGAGTACTTCAACGCCTGAAGTACATTAATGTCTAATCAGCTTAATCTCTTCCAAGGGTTCATTCAGATTATCACCATGCAGTTATCTAGATCTCTGCACCCTAATGTCTGATGCAAATAGAAACTTACAGATAACTCGAAGAAGTTGAGTAAGGCCACTCACTGTTGAAGATTTCTTTGTTTTCCTCAACCAAACACCAACAGTAGTTCAATCCTATGGGTGTCCAAAATGCGCAGCAACAGGGCCAAGCTCAGGCTTAGATCAGCAAGCTGCATGAGTGAATTACCAAGCAGTACCTGTATAAGATGATTTGTAACTTGTTCAGATGTATAGCAGTATCCAGAGGAAGCACATTTGATCATATTCATAGTATTTATTTAGGCAAGGTTAGTGAGTATTTTAGAATTTGACAACGTATTCTCCATGCACATCTTTTCCATATTACTGCGTATTACTGAAAATTAGCTCACTAACTGATCACTAATTGAAGTCCAAAAAACCGGATCAACATAATGGTACAAACACGATCGAGCTTAATGTGAAATAAAAATTATCTTTAGTGCAAACCAGTCTATATTTTTCAGATATTTATTAAATGAAAATGTTATTTTGACCTCCTTATATGCCTTTTCACCCCTTTTTTTGTTGCTAAAAATCTTCTTTAGTGACAAGTGTTGACACTGTTAGCGACAAACGGGAGGGGAGAGTGAGGATTTTTTCACCCCGTTATATACTATCAAAGATTCTATGATTTCTCGGTTGTCGAATCCATAAATATGTTATGTATCATCGTTTTTGCACTAAGATGTCTCATGTCGCTGTTCTGGAACTTTCTTTGTTGTAACGTACTTTGCAACATTGGAACTGGCCTAACCAACTTAACGAGTTTATATAACTCGTCTTCTTGTAGCTAACAGAGTCGACAATATTACTTCAGCGTTGTCAAGCTACCGATTGTTCCCCATCTAAACTCATTGAGATCTCTATAAACATAAACTAATTCATGGATCCACTTGCATCAATTTTTTAAGTTAAATAGATGTACAAACCACCAATCTGTCCTGGGAAAGGGTAGCAAACCACTTGATTCCAACATATAGTATTCAGCTTGCAGTTTGTTATATGAACATGAGAAGTGATAATGGGCATGCTTCTCAACTCCATCATATGATCAGTCTTTGATTAGTCATCACGTTGATCCCGGTACTCCACGTGCTGGGATGGCAGGGCACCACTGTACTCGTGCATCCAATTTTAATTTCATTTGTCGTCGAATACTGATCTCAGGATATCCTAAATGAAGCAGTGGTGAGACACTGGCAAAAGTTTTTAGTTAAACCTCACATGAAGCCAGAAGAAATTAGGAGGGGTTGATTCCCTTTGTCTGCTCTTCCTCCATATATATTGGGCACCAACTGGGACTTTCTTCAACATCTTTCTCTAGCATTGCCTTGTAAGTTTTTCTCTCTTCTGCTGGTGAGAATGGCTGCTCCTGTTCCAACTCCGAAAACTGCTTCGCACACACGCTCAATTAGTTTGCCCACCAGATCTCATCCTCTCACATTGTGTGTTGAGCAACAGCTGCACAGGATAAGGACCACCGGAGTGGCTTCAAAACCATCCTCATCAACATCAGCATGCCAGTCATTGACTGGTCTTAAGGATTTGTATCAATGTGTAGATGATATGCTCCATACACAACTAGCCCAGCAGTCTCTTTCTAGTGAACAGCATGGAAAATGCTTTGAGGATGTGTTGGACAGATCAATTAGCTATATGGATGTGTGCAGCGCCACAAGAGATGTGTTGTCGTTGATGAGGGGATCAGTACAAAATCTTGAATCTTCCCTTAGGAGAAGAAGAGGAGAAGATTGTGGCTATGCAAATGATATTTTAGAATACATGGTCTGTAAAAAGAAGGTGAATAAAATGGCAGGAAAATGTATTGGAAATTTAAAAAAGTTGGTGAAGCATCATGGCTCAGTGCACCTAGATGGTGAACGCAGCCTCAGTGTCATGATCGGTGTTCTTAGAGAAGTTGAAGAAATTAGTTTTCAAGTGCTGGAGTCCTTCTTATCTTTTATTTCCAAGCCAAAGGCCGTACTAACACAAAGCAATTGGTTCAGAGTCTCTAAACTTATGCAATCAAAACGTGTGGCTGGCGAAGGAGAACAACAGAACTGTGACGAAGTTGACAAGGTTGATGCTGCTTTGGATGCGTTGAAGTGCCACAGTAATGTCAAGCAAATGCAGAATGTGCTGAAGCCATTGGAGGCTTTAGAGTTGAGCTTCCAGGAAATTGAGGAGGAATTAGACAGTGTCCTTGGGTGCTTAATCAGGATCAGAGTCTCCCTTCTCAATGTACTCAGCCACTAGCTCATTCGTGCTGCTCAATTTTGGCTTCTCCATTGGCATACCGCATTTTTAGGAATTGTCCATGGATTTTTTCCAATTTTGTATATGAACAAAGAAATTTGCATACGATGTATCTGTCCTCATGAATATGTATAGAATCATTCCAGATCTTATTGACCTCATATTGAGCTTCCTATTGACTGAGCTACTTGGGTTTTTTGCATGTTTTTTTGTTTTTCAACTTCTTGTGTGCGTTTGAATACTCTGCGTGAATATGAATTGTAAAGTTTTAAACTACTTACTGCGGATTATGAGTTAAACTCTTGCCGAGTTTACTGCAGACACGTTAAGAACGTTCAGCTTCTGCCTTTTGTTTTTCTTTTCTTGATAGTGGAACGAATGAGTTAGGACTTGTGACAAGATATCTGTTAATATTTACTAAAATTAAGCATTGAAAGAAATTTTTATAGGCTAATTATTTGTAACCTAATAAAAAACTTTACATTTATACAGTTTTGCTGGTCTAAATGTATTTTAGCATCACTCAGGCTTTCCTCCGCGGTGTCAAGATACCAATTGTTTCCCATCTACTCTTACTGAGATCTGCAAAACATATACTAATACATGGATGGCCTCTTTTCTGGTATTGTGCTTCCTTGCCATTGATATTTGCTAAAATTTGGACCACATTTGGAATCATGATTAAAGTACAGAAGATGCACGAGCCATCGATCTGTCCAGAAGATTGCATAGCACCCTTCAGTTTGGAAGATGAAAGGAACATGGGCATGTTCCTGGACTCCAGACATACTGCTAGGTTCAACCAGTCCATTTGAACAATCTTACAAACAAAAGTTTAACTAAAATCTGTAAATTAACGTCAGTACTCGTGTGCATCACCTTCCTTGTGTGCATCTGTCGTATTTTATTTGTTCAATGTGTACGTGTGTGTGCTATCTCATATTTGTTGGCATGCCAAGACAGCGATTCAGCTTAATGTCAGAACATATCGAGTACTTAAAGTCTGAAGTACACTAAATTTTAATCAGCTTAGTCTCTTTCAAGGCTTTATTCAGAGTATCACCCATTCAATTATCTAGATCTCTGCACCCTATTGTCTGATGCATATAGGAACTTATACAATAACTGGAAGTAAGTTCACTCACTTTTGAAGATTTCTTTGTTTTCCTCAACAAACAAACCAACAGTATTTGAATCCTATGTGTCTAAAATGCACATCAACATGGCCAAGCTGAGGCTTAGATCAGCAAGCTGCATGATTGAATAACTAAGCAGCACCTGTATGAGATGGTCTGCAACTTGTTCAAATGCATAACAGTATCCAGAGGAAGCACACTTGATCATATTCATAGTATTTATTTAGGTAAGGTGAGTGAGAATTTTAGAACTTGACAACATCTTTTCCGCATTCTGAAATTTAGTTCACTCCTTCAGGCCCTTCACTGACTGATCACTAATATGTCCAAAAAATCAGATCAACTTTACGGTGAGAACATGATCGAGCTAAATGTGAAATAAATTTATGTTAGATGCAATACTGTCTAAATTTTTCAGGTATTTATCAAACAAAAATGTTATTTTCACCCCCTTATAGGTTTTTTCACCCCTTTTTTGCTGCTAGAAATGTTCTTGAGTGATAGGTGTTGACCCTGTTAGCTACAAATGGGGGCTCTAAAGTTGAAAATATCATTAAAAAGAAAAAATTATCCCTTAATGTGGGGGGAGTGAATTAGCATTTTAGGATGGTGAAAATAGCCTCTCCCGTTATCAAAACAGCAAGTTATGTCCTTAAGATTTGGTTCAAGTCATTACATTCGGGTAATATTAGTTTTTGTGAAGTTCCAAGCAACAAGATCCGTTGTAGTCTAGTTGGTCAGGATACTCGGCTCTCACCCGAGAGACCCGGGTTCAAGTCCCGGCAACGGAAACTTTTGCTACCATCTTTTTTGTTCTAGCCACCCAAAGTTGGTTACTAAAGTTGTCCATTTCATGACCATTCTTTCTTGAATTTTCTTTGTTTTCCTTCCTTATGGTTCTTGTACAGAACATATTTCCACCGAGATGATGATACTTTGCATTTCGTCAAACATTGGGGACTTGCCAAACACACACTGGAGTCGCGATAGGCACTAGACAGGATGGTCTTACAGTGCGATGCCAAGAAAATGTACCAAACACCCACCATATGGTTGCTGCTAAACTAATAGGCGCATTGAGTTTCAAAGCTAATGCAGAATCTCGCCAAGCTGTGGCCGGATATGGAATATGTGCAGTCAGAGCCAAATATGCTAACTACATCATCATAGTCAACTAGGCCAATTATTTGTGAACTTATGAAATTGACGATTTTATCACCTGTTGTTTGAATGTAGCTGACTGTGTTAGCAATCGTAGAGGTCTAGCTTTATTTTAGCATGACTTGGGCTGAAAAGAGCGTTGTCAAGATACCAATTGTTCCCCGTCTGCACTCGTTGATAACTGAACACATTCTGCATCCATGGCATATGCTTCCTTCCCATTGAGCTCCATTGGTAGCACATGAAATATAAGACATATTATTCTGCATATTAGTTGGAACATGAATAGGAGCACCGGAAGAGGTAATGTGCATGTTCCTGAGCTCCAGACATATTATCAGGCTTTGCTCAGTACAGTCGAACAATCTGAACATCAGAAGCTGTATTAAAACCAATAAATTGGTGCCTGCTGGGGTGAGAAGGTAGCAGCATACTCGTGTGCATCCATATTCTATTCTATTTTTCGATAGTAATTGACTATTTGTTTCTGTTAAATATATCAGAAGAAGCAGTGGTGAGACATCGCTGGATTTTTGGTGAGTTACCTCACATGGAGCCAGATGAAGTTATAACGTGGAGATTCCTTTTGTCTAGCCATCTCCCATATATATTGGTGGCCGTAAGGGACTCTTGAACATACTTCCTCCAGCACTGCCTTGTAGATCTGTGACTTGTCACCTCTCTTCTGCGGATGAAAATGGCTGCACCAATTCTAACCCAAAAATCTACTTCCCACACTCGCTCAATAAGCTTGCCCTCCAGAACTCATCCTCTGAACTCAACTGTTGAGCAGCAACTGTGCGCATTAAAGGCCAGAGCAGCCGCTTCTACACCGTCATCACTATCATCAGCGTGCCACATGTTGAGTGATCTTAAGGATTTGTATCAATGTGTTGATGGCATGCTGCATACTAAAGTTGCCCAGTCTCTTTCCAGTGATCAGCGTGACGAATGCATAGAGGATGTGCTTGATAGATCAATAAGGTTGTTGGATGTGTGCAGCACCACAAGGGATATATTGTCCCAGGTGAGGGGATCTGTACAGACTCTAGAATCTTCCCTCAGGAGGAGAAGAGGGGTAGAATGCTGCCCTGCAAATGAAATATCAGATTACATGGTATCTAGAAAGAAGGTGAAGAAAATGGCAGGCAAATGTATTGGGAACTTAAGAAAGCTGGTGAGGAATTATGGCTCCGCGCACCTAGTTGCAGTCGGCAACCATGGTGCTATACTTGGGGTTCTTAGAGAAGTTGAAGAAATTAGTTTCCCCGTGCTCGGGTCTCTCTTGACTTTTGTTTCCAAAACAAAGGCACCCAGCAGTTGGCTATTGGTTTCTAAACTTATTCAACCCAAGCATAGAGCTAGAGAAGGAGAACAACAAAATTGTAACGAGGTAGATAAGATTGATGCTGCTTTAGGTGCCTTAAAGTGCCAAAGTAACCCTAAGCAAGTGCAGAATCTGCTGAAGCCATTGGAGGCATTAGAGTTGAGCATACAGGACATCGATGAGGAATTAGATAGCGTGCTCAGGTGCTTAATCAAGATCAGAGTCTCCCTGCTTAATATTCTCAATCACTAGTCCATCGGCCACTCCTCATACTTTTGCTCCATTGGCAAACCATATTTTTTCAGGAATTGCCTATGGATATTTACCTTTTTTGTAAATGAACATAGTAGAAGACTGTATATGAGAAACATACCTATATACCTATGCATTGAACCCAAATCACATTGACCTCATACTGAGTTTACTATTCGGTACTGGTTGAGCAGCTTTTCGTTATCCTATATTTATCTTACTGCATAACAAATTTATCGATGGATCATGGACATCATCTATAGAACAGCTTGTTTGCTTCCCCTAAATGAGCTTAAGAGGAATCTTAATCTGTTTCTGCATCACAGAAACTGATAACTATATGTGATAAGGTGTTGTGACCACGCAAATGAAGTTCATAATGATACTTATTGTCAATTAAAATCAAAGATAAATCCTTCTTTCAACTGATAGTAAACATATTGATCTGGTCTTGGGTGATACCTGGCTATTTCTTGAATTTGGTGAATATTTACTTGAATTTTTCTTTTATGATTTTAGCACTACAATTTTCAATTTCATTCATAGTGTTGAACATTTAAAGGCGAGAAGATGGCATGCTGATCGCTGATGCAGCAATAATTCTTGGAGCGATAGGCCCTAGCTTCATCAAAAAGAAAAAAAGAGAATGCCTGATTAACTTACAGAGCCTTGAAGACATCAGCGAAGCAAGATAACTAGTTAGCTAATTTTAAGAAGGTCAACTATGCTAGTGATTGTGGCCTAATCTTTTCATTCAATATTATCTGAAAGGCTTTAGCTAACTACATTGCAATTATGTTCGCCATAATTTAGTGGTAATACGCTAGACACGTGATTTCCAGATACCAATTGTTCCCCATCTGCACTCAGGTCAGATCTGCAAAACATAAAATACTAGATCGATGGTATCAATCCCAATATCATGCTTCTTTCCGTCGATTTCATCAAATTTGGACCATGTTTACACTAAATAGATGAGCGAGTAACATTACTATCTCGAATGCAATTTGATTAGAAATATCAAAGAGGTAATGGGCATGTTCCTGACACATAATTAGGCTTTGATATCCCCTGTAAACAATCTGACAACAAGAGCTTTACTAAATTCAAATAAGAAACTTGTTGCCACTAAACTGCCTGCAACATTGACAGGGTAGCACCATACTCGTGCGCATCCATATTCTGTTTTCGTTGTTGAGTATTAGTTACTGTACAAATCTTATGTCTGTAAGTGGTGACACAAGGCCAGAAGTATTGCATAGTTATCTCACATGGAACTCGTATATATATATATAAATCCTCACATGGAACCAGATGAAATTAGCATGCCTATATTCCTTCAGTCTCTGCCCCATACAGAGTGCCTAAAGGGACTTTCTTGGATATTTCTCCAGCAATGCCTTGTAAATTTTGTGCCTTCACCTCTATTCTGCTAGTGAAATTGGCATCACCTAGTCTAAACCAAAAAATTGCTTCGCCCGCAGGCTCAGTCAAATTGCTCTCCACATCTCATCCACCGACTTTGAGTATTGAGCAGCAGCTGCACAGGTTAAAGTCCACAGCAGCTGCTTCAACATCATCCTCATTATTGTTGGATTATGTGGCTATAAGCCATATGAATTAAAGCCATGGTTTAAAGGATAAATTAGCCTCAAACCATAGGATAAAATAATTCTCATGTGCTAATTATAATTTGGTTATGTCTAGTTAATTTTGGGTAATTTAACTAGAATAATGTAATGAGAACGTACAGACTTAGTCAACCAGTTGGTTGATTATGAATAAAACTTCCAGAAATATTTTAACCTTTGTTGACTGTAGGGAGTTGAGGTAGAAGTGATAGTGAGATAATGAACTCTAAAAATCTCGAGACATATTTCATGACTTCAACGGTTATTTTTTAGAGATAAGATTCCTCTCTCTATAAAAAGAGTCATTATCTTCACATCGATGATGTACTTCTGAATATCCAAAAAATTCAGTTCCTGGAGAAAACCCACCTCAACTACAGTCCTATTTTCTTGTTCGTAATTATACACGTCTTGCGTTCCGAGTTTTGCAGATTTTGTTTTCATTCAATCAAGATGCAAGGAGTATTCATCAGCAATTTAATCCTTCAGTGGTATCAGAGCCCAAATTGATTATGGGCCTTTTTTTTCTTTACTGCCGATTTCTGTTCTTAGTGGGCGTATATATGTATACATCATAAAAGTAGTTGATCATCACTTTGCCATCAAGAGTGTACTTTGGTGTCATCATTATCTTCTGGGTGTTGGGAGTTCTCTTTTGAATCAGAAAGCAATTCAAGAAGAATTGTGCTTTGGCAGAATATCTCTGTGAGCCAAAAGAGAAGTCCACATGATGCTGTGTAGCTCTTGATTCCGCCAACTGAGAAGCCCACGTGTTGCAGCCCCTTATACCACCCAGGTGTCTTCGTCTGCAACCTTCTCATCAAACGTCAAACCGCATAATATCACGCACAATTTCTGGGCCGTACAGCATGCTTTTGGGATTTATAATTTCCTGCTATTTTGGGATTGAGAATTACATTGAAGCTATTGGTCAGAAATCACGCAATTGGTAAAATTTTAAGAGCAAATTTCTGGTCAGTGTTATTTACGTACTCTAATTTTTAGTCTTGTCTTATTTGATTAAATTGCATATGTCTTTTAAGGTTGCTAGTGTTGAACTTAGTAAAATTAAAAAGCTTAATGGAAATAATTTCTCAACCTGGAAGCGTATGATTAGGCGTATCTTATTTCAAGATAAAGTTGAATATGTGCTAGATGTGCCTTACCCAAAAGAGCCACCTCTTAGAGCCGGGGAGGCTGCTAGAGAGGCTTTTGATCCTTTTGTCGAAAATGATAAATTAGCTAGATCGACCTTGTTGACTTTTATGGAACCAGACTTAGAAGTAATTTATGAGGAATATAAAACTGCTAAAGAAATGTTCGATGCGGTGACTGAAGCTTATAGCACTGCTTCCAATACTTACATCCAACTCCTAATTGAAAAGTACAATGGTACTGTTATGAAATAAGGTGAAAATGTTGTGGATCATGTCAATAAGTTATTGGTGATAGCAAAAGAATTAGCAGCTTTAGGTAACTCTATTCCTGATAAAATGCAAGTTTCTACAGTTTTGTCTAGCCTGCCAGATTCATGGGATCCTGTTGTTATATCCATAAATGTTTCTAGCCAAGATTTGTCAATGAAAAGTTTGCCTATGTTGCTAGGATTAGAAGCTGAACGGAGAGTTAAAAAGAAAAAGAATGAGTCTCATTTTGTAGCTCCTGCTTCTACTTTTAATATTGGTTCCACGTCTTTTAATGCTCCTGATGTTCTTAAACCAAACTCTTTTTTTAATACCCCTAATGCTCTTAAACCAAGTCAGAATTTCAAAATTAGGGGTAGAAAATTCCAAAAAGGAAATGATCGTTTTAATAAGCAACAATCAGGTAATTGTTATAGTTGTGGAAAACCTTGTCACCATAGGAATAATTGCCCTCAAAATAAAGATAGAAACAATAAGCAATTCAAAAAGGGACCAAGAGACATAGTTTGCGTGGTTTCTGAATCACTTCTAGCTGATTGTGATTCTCGGTCTTGGTGGGTGGATTCTGCTTCTTCTCGTCATGTGGCAAATACTAGAGAGAATTTTGTAGAGATGAAAGATGTTAAATTCGGCGACCACAAGGTCTAAATGGGAAATAACACGTACTGTGAAGTGCTTGGTGTTGGTACTATGAAAATTCCGCTGCCTGGACAGAATAATCTCATCTTGACAGATGTTCTCTACGCACCTAATATGAGGCGCAATCTGCTCTCTGTGCCACGCATGGATGAAAAGGGTTTTGAGCTACGTTTTAGGTCTTCCAAAGTTTCTATTGGGAAGCATGGGTGCATTCTTGTATGGGGGGTTAAAGTTGATGGCCTTTATCGTTTGAACACTCTTGATGATAATGAAAATGTTGCTAGTTGTTCTGCTTACATTGATACTTGTTACAATGTGGATGTTAATTCTGTTTTATGACATATGAGATTGAATCACTTAAATTACAACAAAATGAAAAGGATGGCTCAAATAGGGTTAATACCTTGCTTGAAGTTAGATTTAAAACCATGTGAATCTTGTTTAAGTGGTAAGATGGTTAGAAAGCCTTTTGGAAAAATGGATAGGGCCAAAGAACTGTTAGAACTAGTACACTCTGATATTTATGACCCCATAAATGCTAAAACTTATAACAAAATGGAGTATTTTATTACGTTTACTGATGATTTCTCTAGATATGGGTATGTTTATTTGTTTAAGCATAAATCTGATGCTTTAGAAATATTTAACGAATACAAGAAGGAGGTTGAAAATCAGTTAGGTATAAAAATCAAGGCACTAAAGACTGATTGAGGTGGAGAATATATGGTTGATTTATTTGATGATTTTTGCAAAGATAATGGTATAATACACCTTTTTACTACATCCTATATACCACAGCAAAATGGCGTGGCTGAGAGACGTAATAGGACACTTTTAGATATGGTTCGTTCGATGCCAAGTCAAGCAAAGCTTAACAACACTTTTTGGGCCGAAGCCTTAGCTACAACCATCTATACATTAAATAAGGTACCAACCAAAATAATAGGCTTAACACCACATGAAGTTTGGTGGGGAAGGAAACCTAGCCTGTCGCACATGAAAATTTGGGGTAACTCTGCTCATGTAAAGAGATTAGGACCCAACGTAAGAAAATTAGAATCCAAAACCATAAAATGTACATTTATTGGTTATTGTGAGCATTCGTTTAGTTACAAGTTTGCTATTTTTCATCCAAATGGTTCCCTAGGAATAATTGAAAGTAGGGATGCATTCTTCTTAGAAGATGATATTGGAAGGGAGAAACCAGAGAAAATGGTTGAACTTTTTGAAATAGAAAAGGAGAAGGATATAGTGCAAGAAATGGAAAAGGTTATTCAAAAAGAACAACCTTATGATACTATGTTTAGAATACAAAGAGAAAGAAGGCCTCCTAGTTATTTGAAAGATTATTTTGCACTATTAAATGAAGATATTCCTGATGATCCAGTAGATTTTGATGAAGCGATGAAATCAAAGGATTATTCTTCTTGGATGGCTGCAATAAATGAAGAATTAGAATCCATAGAGAAGAATAATGTGTGGCAACTAGTTGATTTACCTAAGAACAAAAAAACTATCGGTTGTAAGTGGATTCTTAAAAAGAAGCTCAAGTCTGATAGAACAATTGATAAATATAAAGATCGACTTGTAACTAAAGGGTTCACTCAACAACAAGGAATAGATTATGCCGAGACATATTCTCCGGTTGCAAAATTTACTTCTATTAGAATATTGATATCTATTGTTGCCAACTTGGATCTTAGATTACACCAAATGGACATAAAGACAACTTTCCTTAATGATGAGTTACGCAAAGAGATCTATATGATTCAACCCAAAGGTTATGAAATGAAGGGAAAAGAGGACAAAGTCTATAAATTGAATAGATCGTTGTACAGTCTAAAACAGTCCTCTCGTCAATGGTATTATACTTTCATAATGCTATACTATAATATGGCTTTTCTGCCAATAATTTTGACCATTGCATAAATACTTAGGTTAGTGGGAGCTCTTTTGTCATTATTTCCCTTTATGTTGATGAAATTCTGTTGGCCGGCAATAATTTAGATAAAATAATTGAAGTCAAAGGTTGGCTGAAGTCTCAATTTGAGATGAAATACATGGCTGAGGCTTCTTATGTTTTGGGTATTAAAATAACACGAGATAGAAAATTAAAGAAGCTAAGTCTTTCTCAAAAACCATACTTGATAAATGTTCTCAAAAGATTTAAGATGTATTATTGTAACTCCCTTGATTCACCTATCTGTAAGGGTACAAAATTAACTAGGCAAATGGCTCCTAAAATTGAAAAGGATAAGGAAGCAATGAAATCCAAGCCATATCGCAAGTAGGAGGTAGCCTGATGCATGCAATGTTGTGCACGAGACCCGATCTAAGTTTTGTTGTTGGTTTAATTAGCAGATTTCAAAGTAATCCAAGTATCTCGCATTGGATTGCCCTAAAACTGGTACTTAGATATGTTCAATGGACACTTGATCTTGCTTTTACCTATCAATCTAATAACTTGCAAGCTATAGGATTTTGTGATGTAGATTTTGCAGGAGATCCTGATGATAGAAAGTCGACCACTGGTTACGTGTGTTTTATTTGGTGGTGCGGCTATATCATGGCTAAGTAAGAAGCAAGGTTGTGTTGCGAAATATACTATGGAATCTGAATTTGCCGCTTGTAGTACAGCAGTGGCCGAAGCGGTATGGATTAAAAGATTTCTCAAAGACTTAAATCTTAGTTGTATAGCTACGAAGCTATACTCATTTTCAATGATAACGAGGCCGCAGTAAAAACCATTAAGAATGGGAAAATCGGCTCAAAAGGTAAACACATTGAATTACAATACCATTATATAAATGATATAGTTCAAAAAAATGTAGTGTTTGAAAGTATCTCTACTAATGAGATGATTGCAGATCCATTGACAAAACCCATTGCGACGGAGAATTTTAAACGTCACGTTGCCTCGATGGGTTTATGTCTTGAAAATTGAATATGAATATGTTAGCTTATAGCCAAGTGGGAGATGCTGGATTATGTGGCTATAAGCCATATGAATTAAAGCCATGGTTTGAAGGATAAATTAGCTTCAAACCATAGGATAAAATAATTCCCACGTGCGAATTATAATTTTGGTAATGTCTAGTTAATTTTGGACAATTTAACTAGAATAATGTAATGAGAAAGTAAAGACTTAGTCAACCAGTTGGTTGATTATGGATAAAACTTTCAGAGATATTTTAGCCTTTGTTGACCGTAGGGAATTGAGGTAGAAGTGATAGTGAGATAATTGACTCTAAAAATCTGGAGACGTGTTCCATGACTTCAATGATTATTTTTTAAAGATAAGATTTCTCTCTCTATAAAAAGAAACACTGTCTCCACATCGATGATGTACTTCTGAATACTCAGAAAATTCAGTTCCCGAAGAAAATCTACCTCAACTACAGTCATATTTTCTTATTCGTAATTATACACATCTTATGTTATGAGTTTTGCAGATTTTGTTATTATCCAATCAAGATGCAAGGAGTCTTCATCAGCAATTTAATCCTTCAATTATCACCAGCACGCCACACATTGAGTGGCCTAAAGAAATTAATATCAATGTGTTCATGATTCTCTTCATACAAAATTTGACCAGTCTCTTTCCAGTGAGCAGCATGAGAAATGCATGGAGCTAGGATGTGCTTGACAGATCTTTAAGGTCGTCTGATGTGTACGGCACCACAAATTTTATCTTGTTCCGCATGATAGGACATGCACAGAGTCTTGAATCTTCCCCGAGGGGGAGAAGAAGGGGAGAAAATGGCCGTAAAAGTGAAATTTCAGACTACATGATCCCTAAAAAAATTGATAGCAAATGTGTTGAAAGATTGAAGAAAATGGTAAGGCATCATGGCTCAGTGGACCTAGGGGGGACTGCTGATCCAAGGGGCAATGATTGGCTTCTCAGAGAAGTTGAAGTAATTAGCTTTTCCGGTCCCAGAGTCCCTCTTGCCTATTGTTTCCAAACCAAGGGCCTACCACAAGGAAATTGGTTTAACAGGTCTATAAGATATGCAATCCAAACACACTGCTTGCAAAGAAGAACACAACAAAATTGCAATGAAGTAGAGGATATTGCTGCTGCTTTGGATGTCTTGAAGTGCCACAGTAATATCAAGCAGCAAGTGCACGATGTGCTGAAGCCATTGGAGACTTTGGTGCAGGAAATGGAGGACCTTAGGTGCCCAGTAAAAATCAGGGTCTCCTTTCTCAATAAACTCAACCACTTGCCCATGGACCAGTGCTCAATCTCGTCATATCCATTGGCATCCCACATTTTGTTAAGGAACTGCTCCTCTGGATTATACCAGGAATTTTGTACTTGACCATATATCTGTTTTCATAATATTTGGTCCAAATGTTGTTGATCTCATGTTGAGTGTTCCTGTCCCTGAAAAAATGTCAGACTCCAATACAGTTGTTGTCTTTACCCCACTTCGCCGAAGACGGATGGTGCAACTATTTACACCCAAAAGTGGTCTTCCTTTTGCATAATCTCATCAAACCTAGTACGTTCTTTAATTTTGCAAAAGGAATGAAATTTTACGCGTTGACAAATTCTTTCTTTCGACAATAAAAAATAAGAAAAATGTGGACTGATATAACATCCGGCGTAAAAGTGATCGGTCATTGTCCTCAAACTAAAAGAAATGGCGTACCGCCCTCCCACCTAAATTTGAACCTTACGAGAATCAATCCCACGTCTCTTGGTACGTCACATCCCGAGTCCGGCTCCAACAGTCGTGGCTGTCCTGCACCCTTGCCATGCCTATCGTCCTGAGTAAGTAATGGAATATTTCAGGGCCTGGGTTTCCCACCTAGAGGCCTACTTCCGAAGCAGGCCATGCCACTACACATATTGGCCTAGTGCTTATCGATAAAGTTATTGACAGCAAAACATCACCAACCAAACAGTACTCGTGCATGGCCCATTATGCGGTCCTCATCATTGAACTAAATTTTGTTCTTTTAAGTAAGACGGGGTTGGCGTTGGGGGTGGCTGGGTGGGAGGTGATGGGGGTGGGGGAGAGATGGAGATGTGAAACTTAAAACTAGTGACTTGTAGGGACGAAGACACGTGCTCCCCTTCTTGGTAGTTTTTGAGCTTATTATTGTACCTAAGAATGTGCTCAATGAACCGGATGTGACTCTTTAACTTTAGCTAAACAAGTTAGCCGTGTCTCGAAGACTGCAAAATAATTGCATCTTGCATTACAGCATAACGATCGTCAGTACGTGATAATGCACAGGCTTTATAGCGACATATGGGTGTCCAGTTCCATGCTTCCTTTAAATTTGAGAAAAAAGTTGACTCCAGGCCAACAAATCAGCGACAGCTTGGCGAGGCCCCATGCACCCAGAGAACACTTTGACGCGGTTTCTCCAGGATCTGGCTTTACTCCATCTTGAGGCAAAGACCAGCATTGATAATGAAGCAACCAACAGCCAGCCTATGGTTTGTATTAAAGAAAAAAGAAATGATATTGAATATTTTTGCTAAACTGATAAAGGCCGTCCCGAGACAGGGGTTTCGTGAAGAAGTCAGAGACTTGCTACTGTGGGACCAAGGTGACGCATTGTTAAGTATGATAACATTGTTACACTATATTAGAGCTCAAAACCTTCGAGTCAATTAACCATCACTTCCTTGTGCCTTGACCCACCCCATTTCTCAATAAGTTTGTACTTTGAGCACGGATCTGGGGTGGGTGGGGGGTGGGAATAGGACAATCCGGGAGAGAGAAAAGGGGTGAGGAAGTGAGAAAAGATTTAAGAATTAATTTTATTCTTTATTTAAATTACCAAAGTATCCTTAACAAGAGTAAAAGATGGGATCATTTTTGCCGTTTTGTGGTGTCTAATGTTAATGTAGATGCCACGTTGGATATTATACAGTAAGTGATTATTTTGCCCCTTAAAAACTATCAAACGTTTTGTCAAAAACGAGTTTAACTGTTATCTGGTGGTACTGAAAACAACAATAGAACAAGTTGTGCCGGCAAGTTGAAAACTTAAGGATACTAGGTGCAATGGGGCCTTATGTTGGAGGCACTAGTTGCAATTAGTCTAACTTTTTTCCTATCAAAATTTTGACTCAAAATACAACTTTAGGGCTTGATAATGTAAGAGTATGGCGTGTCAGGTGCTAGTCAAGATTGGTCGTTCGATTTGTAATCTTGGAACGTTGATGAGTTTGCTTCTAGATCAAACTAATGTTTTTCGTGAAGTTTTGGACCTGTAGCACAACTCTTAAAAAACTGATGCCGTAATATTAAACTGTAACAAGTGCTATACATTTTTTGTCATCAAATTAGACGAAAATTTTCCCTACCAAATTTTAAAGGAATATTTACATCAATATTTCTGAGGTTAGGATAAAATTACAGTTAAAGATACTAAGTTTTAAAATGTAACAAACCTATGACCAACAATTTAAAAACTCGTCAGTCGTGTCCATCCGTCATTAATCCGTAAGAAAAAAAATGTGACATTTTGCTTATATCATCAACACATTTTTAAATTAACAATACTACCTTTATACGACATACAAATGGTATATTTTGTGAAGATTTAAAACCTCATTTTTTAAATTCAAATGTGCAATCATAATCTCTACAAATTTAAAAACTCATTTTGCAAAATACGATTTAAAATCCTAATCTTTTCTATGTCTCTCCAAATCTTTTAATTACAAAATATTTCAAAAAAAAAACCTAACTTTCGTTCTTCCCTAAAAACCCTAATTTTCATTCTCCCCTAACCCATAATTCACGCCGCCGTCGCCCCCTCTCCTTAACCCATGCCGCCGTTGCACCCTTCCTTAGGCCCACCCTGCCACCGCCACAACCAGATGGTGGAACCCTCGCGATCACCGATTGCACCTTTATCATCACACAACTACCGATTGCACCTTTTTGTGTAACAGATTTGATCATCGTGATGCGTTAATACATTGTTCTTCTTGATGATTCTCGATTTCTCAGGTTTTTGTAGGTCGAAGATGGTAGATCTGGAGTTATATTGATTGGTCATCGCGGTGAACGGTTCTTTTTCTGGCTGTTTTACTTGTGATCTGCTGCTGTCTCGGCTCTCCGATTTTTGACAATATTTCTTCTCTTAGCCCTCCCCCATCCCCCTACCCCGGTCCCCTCTGTCCCCCCCGGGCTCTGGTCCCCCTAATCTGTCCCTTTTTTTTCTTCATTTTCCAGTATCGCCTTCGTGTTTCCGACAGCTCTTTCGTCCGGCTATTCCTTCATCTCCAGCTTTGACGGTTCTCAGGCTACCCCCTTATGCCATCTCCCCTCAGTGGTGCGATTGAGGGTGAGGGGGGGTGTGTAAGGTTGAAGAGGAAGACCATGGGCAAATAAGGAATTTCAAATTCGTTATGTATTTCCGTATTCCGCCGTTTGGTCAACAAACATAAGTGTAAGTTTTCCAAACTAAAGACGCGCTTGCGATTTCACCCTAACTTCAGGAACATTACTGTAATTATTCCAATTTTAAACCTAAAATGCAACTCCAAGGACCCTAGAGATAAGGGATTAAAACATTCGATTATGCTTAACCTATAGATTACACTGCTTACTCTTCCGTGATTAAGAAGGTATTTGAGATTGATTTTGAGATGATAAACCTGATTAAATCTGGTTTGTGGTGTTTGGCAAAATAGATTAAGAGATATAATCTGCCTCAAGAAGCTTAAAACTGATTAAATTCATAATCCTGAAAAGTGAGGATTATAAAATAATTATTTTTTTTATAATCAGGTTTGACCTTCTAATTTACCATACTATCCTCCTATTTTTCACAAAAGAATATCTCATACCCTCTAATTAATTTGTGAAAATTATCGTACTTTAACAACTAATGTGAGATCGTGAATGCTTTTAATTTGAAGTAGAGAATAAATAAGTTTTGTAGGTGGACAAAAATAACTTTTGATAATTTATTCATGTAGTATAGTTATTTACAAATGAAAGTTATCTCAACATCGTCTTTTTAAAATAAATATTTGCAATTTATTTATAAAGTGTCATCTATGATCATTTTATCATAGTGAAACTAATTTAAACACTTTTTATTCACATACTTTTATATCTTTAAGTTAGTTTGTAACTATTTTTATCAAACAGTAAAGTGATTTTTCTTAAAATAGATTAAATTTGATTTTAAAAACTAATTAAAATTCTACTTTTTAAAATTAATCTCCAACGTGCTGAAATTCACGTGGGAACGTACTTACAGATTACGGTACCTACTTTTTGCAGATTAATACGCGTAGTAACATACCTATAGATACACAGTACCTACTCTTTGTGTGGGAACGTACTTCTGAAGCAAACTAATCAACTCAATGGCGAAAGAGTACATTTAGGCAGAGCAGCAGGTGGGTGGAGGACCCTCTGATGCCAAACAAGACAAAGTATGGACAACTTTTCCCAATTTTTTCGTACCCTTCTTGACCTTTTTTTTTTTTTTTACTCAAAAGGCTAGACCGTGAAGTTTTAATCCAACCGACAGGGAGTATTGCATCTCAAAAATTTACAAGACCGCCACATACATCTGAGCTCCAAATTTTCGCACCTATGTTGGGGCCGAAGCGCACAAGGGCCCATGTGTGTAGCACATGCAGAACGAGAACGTAAGTTTGTCACCAACAAGTGCGGCGGACAAGATTCGAACCCAGGTGAGAAACCTGGATTGGGATCCAACCCTTGTTGGTTGTATCCTTCTTGACCAGTATATACAGATTGCAAAGGGAAAGGGAGAAGCTAATTACATTTCTTTCCCACGGGAATTAAGATCAATTCCTTTTTTTTCGACGCAAAAAGGCGGGGGGGGGGGGGGGGGGGGAGGGGGAGTCTTTGTCATGTTGGTCTTTTAACGACCAATAATGTTTGTCCTCAAAGATGCGTTGAGCTCCATTTGTTCTGCCTCCCACCGGGCCTTGGCTACGACTCCACTGTGCACGGGCATGTAATCCTGACCAAACACAAACGCACAGCCCTTCATTCATCAAAACAAACAAAAACATATGGCCCCAAACCCAAAAACAAGTGACTGACTACATGAGATAATTTAATTGTATATATATGTACAGTTCAGTACGGTTTCGAACTGTTTTAAAAAAATCATACCGAACAAACATAATCATACTGTCAAGTCCTATATTGACGATACATGGGGTTTATGATTGATTCTTATATCTGGTGGGTTTCTCTTACCTTTAAGCATACTTTTGGGTTGGACACCAGGTTCAATATGGTATCAGAGTTAGGCCCCTGCTGTCTCATTCGATCCAACGGGACCACCTCTTATTCAAGAGGAATACCTCTTATTCCCACGTTTCACATGAAGGCGGGTGTCAAATCCCACATCGACAATACATGGGGTCTGGGATTGATTCTTATATATGATGGGTTTCTTCTACTCTTAAACATGCTTTTGAGTTCGACACCAGGTTCAACACATACATTTAGGTCGGGAAACAAATAGATTCATTTCTAAATTGGTTCGTGATAGGCCAGATTGGTCAGTTCAGTTTGACCGGTTTAATTGGTTCAAACGGTTTAAATGCTCAAGCTAACTCTAACTCCTTCAATCGAGTTTAAGTGACGAAATAAACATCACTAATATCTTTCAGCTGCTTTTCTTGTAACTCTTTTAGTGGCAACGACAACCATGAATCGCAGCAGCAGTAAGAGTATCACCAATCGGCAAATTGTGCCACTGAAACAGGAACTTGAAGGAATTGAAGTCTATCCCGCAATCGGTTTTGAGAACAAATCTAGTCTGTTCTTTGATCTTAACCAACCTAGTTCTTCAATCTCAACCAACCTACTCGATCGCTACATCTGGTGGCACTCAACTAAGGCAGCTAATTAAGCTTCTTGGCACCATGCCAAGAAACCTGGCTAGACGCCTACGTGTAGTAGAGAACTCAGGCTCAAATGACCGCGTTGGACCCGAAAAAAGAGCCTCATTTGACTTTACAACTAAAATTGGGCTAAGTATTTGAAAAACCACGCTTCTTCAACTCAAATTTCAATTTTTCTAGAAACTTCCCAAATACCGCAAAGAACTTTTTCAAATTTTGCACTAATTGTAAAAGTTCAATTAAAATTGTAAACTATATGACTCTTTTAGGGAATGAAATATTCACTGGTTTGTATTGGACAATCGGACCGGAGGCTTGGGAAGGCAGAGGGTTATAAGTATTATAACTTACAATTCAAGTTATTGCAGTTGAGACTGTCCATGATGGCACAGCTCGCCGAGACTACTCAAGACTACTGATCTCCTCGACACCGTGGCATGATTTTATTTGCTTTTGCGCTATGATATCATACTCTCACTTCTTTTGTGTAGATAAAGTAGCACTTGACCAACTGAAGGAAGCTCACCTTCTAGTTACTTTTTCTTATAAGGCTCGGACACGGTTTTTATCAGGAGTGGATACATGATGTTGTTTTAACAAACTCATAAATGCCATTATACCATCTTACATGCCTGTTTTGTATGTTTGTATGTAGGCAATGAGTCATGAACTTGTCATCACCTTCTTATTCTTATGTAACTAGTGTTGTAATCTAAATTAAGAAGCAACTGTGACTACTTGTTTTTAATGTACACTCTTATAGAAATAAAAAAATAAAGAAAGTTACGGCGGTGAAACAGTCCGAGACCATTAAACTACCCAGCTGGGCGTAGAATTTACCTCGAGCTTTTGAACGAGTTCTCGAGCGGTTGGTGCGGAGACAAGGATGTGACGCTGGGAAGGCATAATGAACCCATCATCCACTGCTTTGTCTATGAAGGTTAGAAGGGAGTTGTAGTAGCCTTCCACGTTCAGCAATCCCACCTATGAATGTCAGCATATTTTAACAAGATTAGCCTATGTGCTTTCCAAATTTAGCCAAACAATACACGAATTAGTGGAGACATGAAGGTGTTATTATTTACAGGCTTGTCGTGAATCCCAAGTTGCGCCCATGTGATGACCTCCAGTAACTCTTCCAGAGTTCCGTATCCACCTAATATGTCATGCAGGAATAATTGTTTAACCAAGTTAATTCGGTAATCTGCAAGTGTGGAGAGACGAAGGCATGATGATGTTTAACAGACCTGGTAAGGCGATAAAACAGTCAGAATGGCGGGACATTTCAGCTTTCCTTTGATGCATGTCGGAAACAGGTCGTACCTCCCCCACAGTCTCGCCAGTGATCTGCTCTCAACAACACGTATACTTGTTACATGAAAATCGGAAAAACAAGTGAAACCTAGCTAGCTGATGAGAATTGTTCAGAAGAGTACCTCTTTGCACATGAGAGTCTTGGGGATGATTCTGTGAGAAAAACCAGCAGAGCAAATCAAATTCATAATCAGAAAACGACTCCCTTTGGAATAAAGTTGAGTTACGTACCCTAAAACATGACCTCCACCGCGGTGGACTTCCTTAGAAACCAAACCCATGAGCCCAACGCTGCCTCCGCCATAAACAAGATCCACCCTCCTCTTCACCTAGACAAATCAAATAGTTTCAGTAAGAGAGACCCCCCCCAGTTACATACAACGTACTGCACAAAGAGAATTGAAGGTTTACCAACCAGTTCTTGGCCTAACTCAAGGGCAGCATCTTTGTAGCAGATTTTCTTGCCACTGCTGCTTCCACAGAACACGCACACACTTTTGAACCTCGACAACTTCACTGTCCCCATGTCCTCCATCCGTGTGTGTGTGTGTGTGAGCGAGAGATACTTGTTCTCTTCTTCGTTTGGCTTTGAATCAATTGAGGAGTTTTCTGGAGTTTGAATCCCTTCTTTCTACCCCTATCCCCTCTGCATAAAAAAATAAAGAGTGGAACAATGACTATATATATATACAGCCTAAAGAAAAAGGGGATGATGGATCAGATGAGGCTTGGAATCCTGTTCTTCCACGTGGACCTTTGAGCAATCAAAAAATAGAGTTTTTAATCCATTTCTGGAACAGTATATACCTTTGTTTTTTCCATATTTCTAGCAATATTAATGACATATGGGACCTACTAAAAGAGGGCACATGGGATTCAGCTTGTGAATACGAGTCTCCAACTCATTGGGAGAAATGCATTCCTTGGCCAACTTAATTAATTGGATGGAGAGAGGGGGGAGATTCCTGAACAGATAGAGAGTCCATGTAGCTGGAGGAAAGGGAAAACTGACATTTTTAGTCTCAAAATCAGGATCAGGATTATTGGTAATGCCAAAAACTGAGGGGTCTGAGGATACATAGATTGATTGATGTTAGAAGACTACTCTTGTTAACTAGAAACTAGTTTCCTATTCTTCCAAAACAACAAGAAATGGTGTGCTGATCGAGAATCTGATGTTCAGTTTGCGGTCGAGGTTTTTGTAACGCGAAAATATCATCTATGTTGTAATGAGAATAAGGATTCTTGGATATGATCTTTTGCAGTCAAACTACTAAAATAGAATGGACTATAAGGCGTACATATTGAAGAATTATTGATCATTATTCGATATGAGATTATTTATGATATTTCTCAACCCGTCCCCTCACCTGTTTGTAGCTAGACCGATTTGTGGAGAAAAAGAGTAGCTCGTCTCCTCACTTGTAGCTCGAGTTGTTGTGGAGAAATAGAGTGGGTGACCGTGAAAAACTGTGAGGAACTAGTTTTTAACTAATTTTTAAGTTATCTGTTGGACCTGATTCGACCCGCTCTTATACGATGTTAAAACAGTCAATTCAAAATTAATTGACAATAAAGAGGTGCGTCTGCAAATCTCATATATTTAAGTATTGTTAATTATTTATCCGAAGTAAAATTTATATAATTCAACAGCTCTTCTCGAGTCTTTACACTCTCAACCAAGACCCAAAGCACCGACACATGTTACGATCCCATCTCCATTTTGAAAAATACGCCAGAATGAACAAGAAAGATATAGAGGTAACTTAGAACAAAGATAAATTTGTCTATTTTATCTCTCAAATTGTCTCACAACACAGAATGAAACTTACTCAGATCTAGGGCTGTATACGAACCGAGTTCGAGCCGAACATGAGTGTGTTCGAACTCGGTTCGTTTAATTTTTGGTATGTTCGAGCTCGGCTCGTGTTCGTTAAGAGCAAAAAATTCAATGTTCGAACTCGGCTCGAGTTTGTGACTGAAGAACTCGGGCTCGACTCGCTTGACTCGTTTAACAATACGAGTCGAACTCGAGTTCCGAAACTCGGCTCTTGTTCGAGTTCAACATCCAACAAATCCCTAAATCCCTAAATCTGCAAAAAGGAAATCCTCAAATCTTTCAATCTAATCAAGCTAAAATGAATTAAAAGCGAAATTATAGAATATATAAGAGGGATGCAGAATAAAACACTACAAATTAAATAAATTCTTGGAGATCTTGATCTATTGGAGATGAAAACAAAGAAATGGCGCCGTTGATGCATGTGCCGGCGACGGGAGATGATGACTTCGAAGACATACGCGGGCGACGGTTAGATGAAAACTTCGAAGACATGCGTCGAAGACATGCGACGACGAGATGATGACTTCGAACTTTGAAGAGATGCGGAGACGGCATCGTAGACAGGCGGAGACGGCGTCTTAGATGGCGTCGTTGACGGCGTCGAAGCCATGATGTGCATGCGTGGAGAGAGAGAGGGTATGTGCGATCTGTGAGGGGTGTGTGTCTGTGTGTGTTTGTGTGTGTGTGTGACGGGAAAGGGGTGTAGAGTAGATGGCCGCAGCAGTGGCCTGTGTGTGCTTTGTATGTGTTTAGGTTAGGTTTTAGTTTATATACTTAGGGTATCTTATATGTTGGGCTGTGTATTGGGCTAATCCCACGGGCTTGGGGTTTTGGGCTAACTAACTTTAGGGCCTCAGTTTAAAGTATTAAGTTGTATGATTATGAAAATGTTAATTTTTTAAATATATTATAATTGATTTATTATTTAGACGAGTTGTTCGCGAACACGTTTGTGAACATTTTGGAGTGTTCATGTTCGGCTCGTTTAATAAACGAGCTCTATAAACTTGTTCGTGTTCGGTTCGTATATTATAAGAACGAACACGAAGGAGTTTTAAGGAGAACGAACCACGAGCCGTTCGTGAACGGCTCGGTTCATTTACAGCCCTACTCAGATCCAAGTGTTTAATTTAAAATTGACCAAGCTGACGCCTTAAATGCCCTTATCAGAGTTTGCTCACCGCAAGTATCAGTAACCACAACGTGGTGTGGCAGCGAAATCAGGCTCATTATTGCTAACGCCACTGTTCAGAAACTCAGAAGTACGGGCAGGAGAAGCAATAATTGGGATTTTACGTAGTAAATATTTCCCTTTACATAGTTAATTAATATTTCCTTTCTCTTCCATGTAACCAATTTCCCCTGCAGTCAAAGGAAGCAATCAATTGACAAGCTGTACTGCCTGTTTTTTGTTTAATATCATCACTGCTAATTTAACAAATTAAATTCATTTCAGTGGAAGAGCAGGTCTTGTCTTGCACTTCATGAATCTGAATCCATGGTCAGAAATTTCTTTTTTTTTTTTTTCGCCGCTAATAGTTTCAAATAACGCAATTGATCATGATCCTCCATCTTGGAATTTCTATCATGAAGTTGATCTTCAACATTTTTTCTAGTGAAAGATGAGTCGCATCTTGACCATCTTGAGAGGACGAGTGCATAAGAGAGATCTAGTGTCGCTTCCATTGAAAAGTTAGCATTTCAATCTTTTCATTATATAGCACGTAATAGAACCGTCATCGCCCGATTTTAGCAATCAGAAGATGCATTAAACCTTTTGAATGGACAAGTTAAGAAATTTTAGGCTAATTTGAGGTAAAATAGTTGCTAATAAAAAAACGATGTAACATACGCACTCACAATAGAGGACTAATAATATTTCATAAAGCAAATCTATGAAGTCGTAGGCTCGTCACTTCCCCACCTCAACGCCGCAACTCTCCCTAGTATTTCAAATTCTTTGCAACACGTTATTTATTATCGATGGATACTTATTAGTCTTCGTAGCCTCAAATAATTTCCACCCTAACCACCAACACACATTATCAAGGTGAGAAAAAGGTAATCTCCAAAAAAGGGAAATCATCCACGTTCCAGGAAGTCTCCCCAGCTTTTAGCGCCTGTACTTTGACTTGTTGAACAATGAAGCTTACACTACTCCAAAACTCGAAGAAAGGAGAAAACGAAAAGGACACTTAAGAGTTCGATCTGTAAGACATTTAGAAAATTAATAAATAACCACACTTCACTAATTAACACTTCTAGTCAAGTTTCGACTATAAAATGTTTCTAACCCTTAATATGTATTTCTTCAAAGAAAAATGTTATCTCCACTAGAGTTGTCAATGGGCCGGGCTTGGGCCGGCCCGGCCCAGGCCCAGCGGGCCTCCAATGAAATCGGGCTAGGGCCGGGCTTCACAAATGAAAAACGGGCCGGGCCGGGCCTAAAATCTGGAATATATGGGCCCAGTCCAAGCGCAGGCCCTAGGCCCAATATTTAGGGCTGGGCTTGGGCCGGGCCCGGGCCCAATCCAAAATTTTTTTTTCCTTTCTTCCCAACTTTTTATTATAAAGACTTCTTCTTCAACTAAGAGCAAAGTTTTTGTAAACGGACCACTGAGTATACAATCACTTTTTCACGAATTAACCCCCTTTCGAAAAGGCAAATTGATGTTGATTGACTATTAACCACGGATTAAGTACAAAAACTAGTTGTTCTAGCCCATACATACTGATTTTAAGTGCAAAATTCAATCTCTTTCGTAATATGGTGTAAAACCTGTAAATGTCAAAGAAAAATAGAGTAGATCAAACAAAAACAATAACGAGATCGATGAAAATAAAATAACATATTTTCTGGTTACATTCAAATTCTTTGGTCATTTAAAGAAACATGAGATTATTCTTCAAGGCTCTTTAACACGTCACCCACTTCATGAAATTAAATTTAGAATTCAATTCACCTCTTTTGGTTTGAAACAAAAAGAATACATAATTTTTATTTATGTTTAGAATACATGATAATTGTTTTTATAATTATACCCTTAACTTGTGATGTAGAACATAAAGCAAATTCTGTAAAATACATTAAATGAAAGCTCACTCAAAAATCATCAAAAACACGTCACAGTCACCACACACCCATACTTCTCTGCGTATGTTAAAGAAAATACTGATCATATGAATTTAATAACACCTCAAAAACTATTAATTTAACTAAAAAGATCCAAAATATCAAAAAAAAATAATGTAATAAAATAGACTTCAAAAAAAATAAAAAAGAAAAAAAATTAGGGGGGGGGCTAACGGGGCCGGGCCAAACCCGGGCCATTTTAGGGCCGGGCCGGGCCCGTTTCTCAAAGAATTTGGCCTGGCCCTGGCTCTGGCCCAAGCCCTAAGGGTTAGGGCCAGCCCGGGCCCAAAAACGGCCCGGGCCGGGCCAGCCCGCGGGCCAATCGGCCCATTTGACATCTCTTCTCCACCTCCTACCATTTTGTTTATCAATTAAAAAAAATTCACCCTTGTCACAAAAATGTATTTTTGGGAACAAAAGAAGGTGGATCTGAAAATAAATAGGACCTAACACGAATTATAAAACTTGTGACTGTTCACATAAAATAATTTCTCGTTTCTTGTGGTATGAAAATGCGTACAAGAGAGTCCTCTCACGGCAGTGAAAAAGAACATGAAAAGGATGGCCAATTTGTTGTTGCTGGCAAAGTGACATTTTTGTGTACAAGTAGCCATTTACCTCGGAGAGACAATGACCTCCATTTATAGCCTTTTTGATTCTCAACGACAACCTAGAAAGTAGATTCCTAGTCGGCTTGGTGGGACGCTGTGATGTTACTCTGACAGTAAGTGACAGTAATTGTAGTGGTAGTGACCGGTGTTCATAGAGAGAAAAGAGTCGGTAAGAACTTTTTGACTATTAAAACGACTATTCAAGATCATAGTTAAACGTCAACAACAAACAATTGGGCACATGGTTGACAATCGGCAATCTTAGTTAGGCAAATTCCTTTGGGAGCCGCCTTGATGAAACCATTCCCTCAAATTTTCAAACTTTAAGTGCCATGGTCTTTGACGCCTAAAGAAAGTATCACTTTAGAAAGTTTGGAATGCGACCCCCAACTTGGAGGCTTTTTCGGCTTTCTTCCTGACTAGGAAACATTCCCAATTTCCCACTCCTACCTTCCTTCCTCCTGACTCAACTGCAATAACCTGTAGAGGTAAAAGGATTTGAAATAACAAACAACCGCAAGTCTGCAACAATGGATGTATTTCTTCCATGTAATGGCCGTATCCATGTTACCATGCTGCAAGAGGTAGTACAGTAATTAACTTGTAATGATAATAGAAGTATTTCAAGTCTGTGGGACAAAAGGTTATACCCAACATTGCCTAAAGCTCATCTTTCCATCGTAAATGCCAAGAATTTGTTTCTAACTTCGATGATGCATCTGATGTTTGATTAACAATATAGTACGGGTTATTTGCTTCTTCTTGCAAGTAGATACCAAAGATATGGCTAAGCACAACCAACTCTTTCCAAGATAACAAGAAAAAGAAAACCTCAACAGTCTGGTATACCATGCACCAGCACAGGAGAAAGAAATCCAAGACCAGGATTTGTGTCAAAAGGGAGGAGACTCGACACAATCGATACTTCCTAGTTGTACCCAAAGTCATCACCAATTTGCAAACAAACAAAAGACCCAAAGTCATCACCAAATTAAACAAAAGAAACATAATATCAGATGTAAATCTTTTTCCTCTTTTGGGTGACACATATGAAACCCAACCTTGAACAACAAATCGAACTCTAGCCGCATACCTAGACTAATGGTATAAAGAGTACAGGAAGGAATTGTCCGGTTGATGTTGAATGAATTTCTCCGAAGTTCCATAAAAATGCTGGCATGTCAATCCAATATTTAGGGTATAGTAGTGGTATACGTACTATATTCAGAAAACAAAGCCATGCGTGCACAGTTGGCTACCCTGTCTTGTCTTTAACAACAGATTATCAGCAATGCATAATCAACACAGGCTGGCACTCTCCCCCTCGTGCATGTATGTGCTACTATGTTGGTCTCTATCACCACCAGCACTCTATATTTAATCTTAATGCCTAAGCCTCTCTCTATGCTCGGAAAGTTCCTGTGGACATTTTTGGTCCCTTATGCTGTTGCCAATTAATTGTAAGCAGTCCGTACAATAAAGGATACTTCATGTACTTCTTCCTTGAGATCTGAGATCTAATGATGCCAGTACGAGATAACTTATGAAGTCGTGTTAACTATATATATGAAGCTAGGGTGATTTAAGACTGTATACCTTCAAAACCTACCAAGCCCAGACTCTCCTAAAAGTTAATATACCAAATCTATATCTCAGCCATGTCGCGCCCAAATTTTGATGCTCTCAGAGACCTACATAACTCGGCCAATGACATGCTTCACTCTCCGGTTATCAAACGGGTTCTTGTCCACCATCAACACGAGAAATGGGTGACTGAGGTATCAGAAGCATCTCTAAGAATGTTGGACATTTGTGGCACCACCAGAGATGTTCTTTTGCTTGTGAAAGACCATCTTCAAGAACTTCAATCTGCATTCCGCAGAGTAAATGTTGACGAGACCGCTGCTGAAGATAGGTTTGCATCTCACCGTGTCCATAGGAAGGTGTTGAGGAAAGAGATGTTGAAGCGCTTGCGCTTGCTGAAAGGAATGAAGAGCCAACTTATCACCCTCTTACCTGATGACCATAACCTTACTGTGGTGGTCAATGTGCTTAGAGAAGTGAGAATGACCACCATGTCCATTGTGGAGTCGCTAACGTCGCTAATGGCCATGCCAAGGCCTATGCAGAAAACGGATAAAGGGTCGTTCGCCTCAAAATTCACACGCGTTAATAGCCTAAGCTTTTGGGAAAAATGTGATGCAACAGCACTCCACAGTGCTCATAAACGACTGGAGGCAGTTGAGATGGGCATCGAAGACCTTGAAATGGAGTTAGATTGTATCTTTAGGCGCTTGATCCGAACAAGAGTTTCGCTTCTCAATCTACTCACCAACTAGGAGATATGGCAGCCCGTTGTTTAAGAGGTTGCCGGCCTAGGTTCTGTCACTTACAGCTCTCGATAAGCATATTGTAATTTAGTGCTTTGACTTAATTTCCTTGCTGTAATGTATTCTTTGATTCATTCTTAATAAACTCGGTTAACCCATTTTGCTATCTACTTCGAATGCCTGCTTGTGCAGTATCGCATAATTTCATGCCATGCTTGATTTGAGGTCTCTTGCATGCGCCCTGCGCAGCCTGGTGTATAATTCTGGAGCTCTATAAATGATAGAATTGACGTATATTATGAAAGAAAATTATTTGATTTGGAATTTTAGACCAATTATCGTGTATAAGCAGGACCCTCTCTTGTAATTGATAACTAAACAGAAAAGGTTTTGTGAAAATTTCCGTGTTTATTTCCCTTCACGATACATGCAAGGAATTCAATGAAGCATCAGGAATCAGGAATTCATTAATGCGTCTCTCTCTTCTCCGTATATATCACCAGTATACCCACTGTATTGGGCACTCCGGGGCTGCTAGTTTAGCTCGTAATCTGCATGGTAATGGGTATTTAGTTTCATGCCCAACTTGGGTATGGCTACTGCAAGAGAAGCCGAATTATGGGGCTATATTAATGAGTTTGAGAATTGTCTGGACCAAAGGTTTGCGTCAACGTTTTACTAGAAATTGGACGCACTTGAACCACTCCAAGCTTCAAAATCTTTAGATACAGACCCGGATGGTAATCTCCCATTGCTCATTCATACCATGTTTCCTCTCTTATTTGTCTAAGGGACTTAACTTTGTAGTCAAACCAAAACATATATTATGCAAAAGTTCGTAACATAGTATGAACCTGTGAAACATCATGTGGCAAACGGCATACATTGTTAAATAATACGTTAGTAAAGTTCAGCTCCAGAGTCCAAGCAGCAGTCTGTTTCTTTCCCTTTTACTCAGAAGCATATGCTGTAGAGATGAAGCATCCCTGGAGGAGAAAATTCACCACAGAGGGAACTTCATGCAAGATCTTGCATGAATAAGTTGTATAAGAGAATTCACCACAGAGGGAACTTCATCTGAGCAAATGTAGATTACTTCTTGTTCATCTACCTTCAATTACGTAAAATATACTTCTCAATCAGTTAAAAAAGGGAAGAGCATGCGCGCGCATGAGTTACATGTGCTAGCACAAAAAAAACATATTGGATAGAGGTAAGTGACGTCAAATCACATACATGTTCGTCTTTTTTCCAATTTTGACAATTTATTGGAACAGAATAAACAAAGATGTCCAGACAGCATTTCACCAACACCCCCCGGGCTTGCAAAGGCATCATTGCTTTGTCTCAGCTTTGTAATGGAATACCTGAAAGCAACACAATATAATCTGTATTCATCCACTATGGAAAACAAACACGTTCCCTAGAAGACAAATGAATAAAAGCACCTACAACGGTGAAAAGTTAAATACCTAGACTTGTAGTCCATTTGCATTGCAAGCTAACTATGCTTAGATGTAGGATTGCCATGAATTAAGCAGCTTGGCAGTAGTTCAGTTTGCTAGATCGACCTAAGTCCCAAGTCCCAAACCATTCTAAAGCTTATACACCAAAAAAGGACTAGGCTAAAACAGAGAGTCTCAGAGATGTCCGTAGACGAGGTCCAGAGGCACAGGCAAACACTGTCCTAACACTTTCTGTGACTATAGTTTATCAAACAATTATTGGCACTAAGCTAGCTATGAAGGTACAACTCAGCTACAGGGAACAGTCGAATTATTTCCAAAAATCTCTACTCAGTGCTTTTAAAAACAATATACTCGTTTTGGTCGCCCTCAACCAATAAAGTTTTGACCATTCCACGGAAAATTTAATTCTTGCAGAGACTCCCTTTTGTCAGAAATAGGCAAAGCCTCGTGCTTCCCATGATCAGCCAATCTCGGCTAGCCAAACCACATATGGACAACAAGCTGACTTAAAAAAAAATCCTTTTTAGCCAAGTCCAGTCCGAAATCACCGCTCTGGTTGGCTTTTTTATGCAATACCACACCGGGTGAATGGGCATGACATTGACATTGACATTTACCATTAAACAAAACAGAATGTTTAACTTTCCTTCCTAACAACAATTAAGATAGAGAATTTGATCTAGAAGGCAACAGAGCGAGATTATTTCATTCCGAGTCCATCTACCTCCAGATCTGGCTACACGAACACTTGCCGTCCATCTACAGGCACTAGATGCTTTCGGTGAGTGTCTTACTCAGAGTGCCTGATTTACTCTCCTTACCATGATTGATACTGATTCCAGGCAACACTTGCATAGACCTTCACATACCAGCGAGCATATCAGGACATGCATAGTTAATCACCATCATTGACTGCTTACAAGAAAAACCATGAAACTTTTGTGATTGCAGAAAATACTTACACCTTGGTCCCAAAGTAGTTGAAGCACCTACATAAAGTAATTAATCGAGTGATATATTTCAAGCAAGCATCCCTATCCACGTCATCTTTTCATGTACCACATCTCTTCTATTCTTCATCAACTTGGCAAAAATAAGGAGTCAAGACATCCCAAGGCCTACACAGAAAGTATCTCAAACTTCCCATCTTTCTTTTCCTCCATTACCCCTCAGATCTCAATAACCCTTCCTTATCTGGCTGCCCATCGACCCAACTACTTGTAATTCTAGCAATTAAGACCAATTTCCAGCACGATTCATCTTATTTACTATCTACCCATCTATTCTTTCCCCGTCAACTTCACTCGAGTCACTTTCCTTCACTAGAGCATCCCAGGCCTATGATAATATGTCGAGATCAGTCGAGTGATTCTTCCTCGCCTTTCCAGTAAGTTGTGGCACCTTTAGCTTCCTTTGGGTACCTTCGTTTCTGAGCTCTTTCCTCCCCGAATGCCCATCCACCTGTCATTCGCATTTAACCGATTTCAGATAACACTCATTTTATGTGGTGCTTCTTGATGGGCCAAATGAACCGTACTGTATAGGTGTATCACAACCATCTTACAATACGTTGCAAATTTAACCAGAGAAAAATCTTTCGCTAAATAACACCCTTGAAGCAGTTCTCCACTTCATCGAACTGCTCCTACTCCACTGATAACATATTCATCAATCTCTCGCTCTTTATGCAATATCAGTCGTATATACCAAAAACTGTCCTCCTTAATTACCTCTGGGCTCTGACCAATCTAAATTTACGTCCGCAATAATCATCCTCATGCTTACTGAATTTGCAAACGTATGCTTCGTCTTTGTCGTACTCTACTTCCCCATAACTCGGTGTTGATCCCTCTAGCCTCATAAAGCCACACAAATCCATCCAACCAAGTAAAATAGACCATGGCACCTCATCCAGCATCAGCTCAGTAAGTTAATCAATAACTAAAGCAAATAATTGTGGACCAACAGCTGACCTTGTTGGAGTCCTATTAGAAATAGACCTTCCTAAAATAGGTGCAAATTTTTGACACCTAAAGAAGCACAAGTTTAACTAGGGATATATATGGAAGCTGCTCTAGCATTCATATAAATATCGGCAAAAGTGGGTAAGGTGGACTTCAATACTACGTAATTTTGATTAATTGTTTCAAAACTTCCCCTTCCCTTTTTTTAAAACTTCTGTTTGGAAGAATTCACTTACCACTCTACCGCCATATGTACCACCACCCCATCACCACCTCCACCTAGAGAAAATCTGTATCATCCCCTCACCTCCCATGTCCTCGGCCCTTATTTTTCGTCCTGATCGAACCTTTCTCTCTCCTAGTTCCATAGATGACTAACCCACACCATACGCAAAGGAACCACAATAGATAACAGCTTTAAAAAGCATACTGCTACCTGCCATATTCAGATCTGTGAATTCATTATTAGAGAAAGCTAATTTCTTATTGTAATAAAGCTTCAAAAAACCATTGGCTTAGCCGTTGAGTACCACTGCGCATGTCCTAGAATCCCCAGATGAAGGTGAGAAGACTGGGATGAATTCTCGTCGAATCTGCTGTAATGCATGCCACGAGGTTTTGCCAAAGTCAGGATTTTCACCGTCAGTAGGTTGAGGACCTGAGTTTATGGAGCTTGAAACAGAGAGTTCCACTGAAATCAGACAGAGGAGAAGAATGGGTGAAGATGAGAGGACTGGGGTTAATACTTTTTCCCACGCTGTAATTCATCTGGCAAAATCTTGTCTGTTGGAATTTTCGGAGTTGCCGGGTAGAAAAGTGAGAAAACGTGTGGAACTGAAAAGCTGAACTTGTAGAGCTCGAAATATCGAGTTTTGATTTATGAAGAAGATAAATTATTGTGATTGAAAAAGCAAGAAATTATCAAATCATGTAGTATTGAGGGTCAGCTTAGGTATATTGCCTAAGGTGTCACCTTACTCACTTTTCCCGCTGTGTGCGCACTCACAGCACGTGAAAGGGGAACAACGTCTATGTTGCTATGCCGTAGATAAGTTGTCCAAGGTATGCCTATGAAATGACCTGGTTTGAATTAGATCATTAGTAGTATTTCTGTCATTCAATAAGTTCTTGATGGCATTGTTGTCAATTCATTTTCAAGTCGTGTTGGAAGCACACCTGGACAACTTAGCTAAGGCATAGCAACATACTAGTAGGTACAGATGAAGAGCATCAGTCTGGCTTTATTAACAAATGAAAGCAAAACAAGATTCTTGCTATTCATTCTCTATTCAGTCAGCCTCAGTCAACAACCCATGAAGTGAAGAGCGCAACACATTACCTAATGCTCATGCCCATGGCTGTGGGAATGGTCATCATGGCCTTCCCAAGGATGTCGCCAGCCCTGAAAGATACATCAACCACGTCAGAATACATCTAGGAGGTACTTAGAAGATAAATAAAAGGTGGAGCACACTAAAATTAACAAGGAACAAGTGCTATGCTTACCAATACTACCGGACCATCTTGCTTGGCCCTGTACAGAATCCAAAACCTGAAATATCAGACCAACATAGGAGTAAGTTATTGGCACTGCGATGTGGGTATACTGCGAACACCGGGAGTGGGCATACTGCAAACACCTGAAAGGTGCATATGTTTTGACTGTTTCGTTCCAAGAATCTGATAAATTTAAAGAGCGTCCAATCGTAAACATTATATTGGCAAAGTTGTACATTGTATCTTCTATTCCAGGTCAAGGACACAGCGAACACTTACTAATTTTAACATATCATAGAAAAGTCACGAACTTGCTTCTCATACCTTGACTGTAAGGTTGACAAACCTTAAACAACTCTCACCAAAAAAATATATACCAAAAGGTACTTCTCCTTTCCTCTTTTGATGATTCCTATCACCAATTGTGACGACCACTTCTCTTGCGACTTATTTACTGAATAAACAGCCACGAATATACTTGAACAGACTACTCAAGGTTTCGGATGCATTTCACCATGATTTTATCAAACTGGAAATGACAATGGTAATCTTATAATAAGATCTTTTTTTATTTTTGGTATTTACATCGCCAGATTTTCTTTGTATTTGATCCGTTCCTAAAACAAGTGCTGTACCAAATTTAAACCCAAATTCGAACAGAATCAGCTGAAGATGACTGGAAATTGGCTTTTCAGATCATTGTGTTACCAGTATTTAAAAACCTACGACAAAATAGACGTCTAACTGACAGATACTCCCTCTGTTACATTCGGTTTTCCCATTTGACATTTTGCAAACTCCTAACATGGATTTGTATCATCTAAACATCGAATTGAATTCCAACTTTCATCATAGGAAAAATAAGTAGCAAGTCAAGCTAGAGTAAAAAATGAAGCAAAAATCTCCATGTACGAAATCTATCATAAGATTCGCGAATGTTCAAATAGGAAACGTCCAATGGAACGGAAGGAGCAATAACATTCAAAGCTCCTATTAAAACAGGACTCAGATCGGAGATAAAAACGAGAATGAACTGGCAATCAAAATCAGATAGGGTTACTGAAGGAATGGTGATTAGAACGAAGAGGGGGTGGTTACCACATCATGGCGCACATGCCCTTCCCGGTGATGGAATGCCAGCGCTTTGGCTGATGCAGGGTCACGCCCTTGTATGTGGTGCTATGTCCATGGCCTCCTCCACCTCCCATCTTTCTCTGTTTTTCTCGTGGACTTCCCAATTGAGCCCTAAGCTCTTCCCAATTTTAACAATGTTAAATATCAGAAAAACCGGCTGTTTCGGAACCGGACGAGTAATCGAACCGGATAAGGGACTGGTCCGGTTCGTTTTGTTTTCCATTTTTCTTTGGAGAAACTGCACTTTGGCCCCCATACTTGTACTGGTGTGCCGTTTGGCCCACTATTGTTTAGAAAGTTGCACTAAATCTACTACCTTTATTCCCTGAAATTGTGCACATTAGAAAGGTCGTAACAGATACCGTTGTAATGTCCTAAATATCCCTTCTTATACACAAAATGTTTACACCAAATTCACTTTCTGACCTTTTTCATCCCCCTACCCCCCTTTCACACCCACATACAGAAACAACCCACCACCCACACCACAACCCCAATCATTGTGTCTGCACACACATAAATATACAACACCCACCCACATTCAGCCACCATCAGCCTTCCCATTCACTTACCACTACCCTGGCCCCTGTCTTCCATCACCCCGCGACCGCACACCATAAACAACATTGTGCACCCTTCATTCCTCATCACCCAGCACATACACAAGAACACACACCCACACAAGGTGATATGCCCCCTCTCTCTCGGCATCGCGTGCCATCACCAACCACCATTATGAATGCGATTGAATCGGCGATTATTTTTGTGCTCTTTTTTCCTTTCTTGACATACCAATTTGAGAGTGGGTATGTGTTTAATGTACGAGTGCAATGTGTGCGTGCGCGCGCGCGTGTGCAATGCATGCCTTTGTGAGTGTTTGTACGTGCAATATGTAAGGGTGTGTATCTGCATGTGTGTGCAGTGTCTACTTAGGTCTGTGTTGGTGTGTGTTTGTGTGTATATGCATGTAGAGTGTTGGGGGGAGGGGGATGGGTGATAGGGATGGAGAGGGGAGGCGAGGGGAAAGGAAGGGAAGGGGAGAACCTTTGTGTGTGTGTGTGTGTGTGTGTGTGTGGTGTCATGCTTGGTACATGTGTTTGTGGGCAATATGAGACTAGTGGGGGTTAGAACCGTCGCTGGTATGTTTGTGTGTTAGTGTAGATGTGTGCCCTTTAAAGACCAAAAAAGTATTTAAAGAGCACCAAGCATTTCCCGCCCAAAAAGTAGGTTAAATGTTTAGGAAACTATTCAATATGCACAATTTTTGGAAGTAGGGATATTTTTAGTACAACTTTTTAAACAACAGGCGAGAACCGTATGTTGCTGGCCAAAGTGCAATTTTTCCTTTTTCTTCTCATTCGATTTTTAGAAAGAATTCTAAAAGGAGATAGTACAATCTGGTCTTATCACTTCAGAGTATCTGGTCATAAAATTGAACGAATAAAGCAATTAGTCTCTCTGTCTTCAAAAGTTTGAAAAGGGAATGATTGTAAATCATAAGAGCAATTTCTTTGACCGAATTATACTTGTAGTTATAGTGTCAAAAGTTAATAAGCAGTGTGTTTGTTATTCCATTTAATCTTTATGTCTTGGCATGAACATATCACGAGGAGTGTACAAGTCCTTAGGCGTTGAAGATCCCAAATATCATTACCCAAGGCAGATGATCTAGCAACAATCCTAAAAATGATAATCACTTATTTGTGCATGCTCTTATGCACAGAACATATGGAAGGAAGCTTTTAAGAAGCTAAACATGAGCATACCTCTGCTAACATGGCAGCAACTCATGCAACATTCAATGCTTCAATTTAGGGGGGAAAGTCTCAAAGCAAGAATGTGTAAACTCTTAATAGCTGTGGTCATCTATGGGATTTGGCAAGAGAGGAATGCTAGAATATTCAACCAGCAAGAAGCTACAGAGGAGGGGTGTACGCAAATGATTAAGCAATGGGTTTATTACAGAACACTGAGCTGGAAGAAAAGTCATGCAGCAGCTCAAAATATGAGATATGTCAAGCATAGGATTTAGATACACAAAGAGTACTCTCAGTATAATGTACATACTGTAAAGTAGAGATTAGAAATTTGCATATAGATTGGAAACGTTTTTGTATATGTTTGAGCTTAATGAATACAAAGGACCTTTGACCAAAAAATATAGCAACAATCGAGTCGGGGAGTAAAGCTCATATTTGATTGGTCTTGCAAAGCACAGTTTGATGCGGCCGTGCGTAAACAAAGATCCATTCAAGTTGCAATCATTTGGGATCATAGATGTACTAACATTACTGCACAAACTCAATGCAATCAGGCATTGATTGGAACCGAAAGAAGCAGAGGCACAAGCTGCACTCTTGGCAATTGAACTGGCAAAGAAGAACAAGTACGCACATGTGATTTTTGAAGGTGTTGCCAAGAGAATATAAGATGGATGAACAACCATGAAATCATCACAAACTGGAGAAGCCATATGATTATAGAAGAAGCAAAGACCAACCTGAAGAGTGGAAGTTCATGAAAGTGAGCAAGACTATAGATAGATCAGCACATAATCTTGCAAAATGGATAGATGAATGTAATTTTTTTGGCTTGGTCCCAACTTATCCATGCACTATTTTTTGTCTATGTTAATAAATTGGGTCAGTGGACCCATTATCCGCCCACTAACAGATAATGTGTATTTGTTAATTTGGATAAATACAGTTATTTAGAGAATATTTATCTCTTAAGTGTTTGAGATAAATACAATCTTTATCTCCTAAGAGTTGGAGGTAAAGCCAGTCTCTAATTGTATCTCTATATAAAGGCTAGAGATATCCCAATAAAATAAAAAAAGGAAGTCATAGAAATAATCCCTCTCTCTATAGCACTCTCTCTAGAGCAATCACCAAGCTCTAGGATTTGGTTCGTGGACTAAGAACTCGACTCTAGTAGCCGTTTTCGTACCTGCGAAAAAGATCAAGCGTGTTGGAGGCTCGTAACAACAAGGATCCTACGTCGGAATTTTCGGAGACTTCGTACGGTATGTTTTCGAACCCATTACGTGTTACGTGGTAGCACAATAATTGTTGTAATCGTTTCAACATTGGTATCAGAGCATGATTACTTGTTGATTCGCCTTTAACATGCTAGATTAAATTATGTGCATGTTACGATTTTTTCCGGATACATGAACGAGACCCATTACAAAAATTCGAAATTTATTGAGCATGTTTTCTGAAAAAATAATTATATAGTTTTGTTCTCCTATGGTTGAGGATGAACTCCATAAAATTTCGTGATTTTTGGATGCATGGTTTATGAGAAATCACGATTTTATTTTTCAAGAAAACTGTGGTTTTTTTGAGTTTTGGGACTCAAATTCGGAGCATGATATTCTGTTTTTATCATGATCGGTTGGTACATAATTAATCTATGTCGTATAAGCTTTCCAACGATATATCGTACGCATTATTTGGCTTAAAAACGAGAAAGATATGGCCTTAAACAGTTGGCATCGCGACATGGCGGCGCTGAAAAAAATTAGGGTTTAATGAAGAAGATGAACAGTAATCCACGCGCTTCACGCGCTAAAGCGCGCCAAGCCGCGCCGCCACGCTCTCCCACGCGCCACCCGTGGCTGATGCCACGCGCGACACGCGCCGCACGCGTCGCACGCGCCAGGCCAAGTTGATTCCACGCGCGCCCACGCGCGCGCGTGTAACTCACGCGCCTGTTAAAAAAAACTCCAAACGCAGACCCACGCGCAAGGTGGCGCGTGGAGGCGCGTGAGGTATTTTCTGGCGGTGTTTTTGACCCACCACCGGCGCGTGGAGCTCCTTTGTGGCTTCTGAAATTTTTATATGGTATTAAATTTACCTTAATACCCTCTGTATGTGTTCTGTTTAATTTTTAAATAATTTTTTCTATAAAAATTAGCTTTAAAAATTTGTTTTGATGCACTCAGAATTTCTCTTTAATTCCAGAGGGCATATTAAGGATAAATTTACTGTTTGCCAATTTTTTAGGATTTATCTCTCTGTTTTTGGTCATTTGTGAGTATTTTTGTGGTACTTTTGTGGTTCCCAAAAATACGAATAATGCGTAAATATTATTGTTTGCACTTCGTGAGTAGCAATAAATATTTTTGGAGAGTTATATGACATAGATAAATTATGTCTAATTTGTTACATGCTTGCCTTGATTTGTGTTATGGTTTAAATATACTTCTGAGGTATATTTGTTAGGCTTTTAATAAGCCCCATTTCTTTTTAAACCTAATTTCAAGGCCTTCTCACCCGTTTTCTTTGGAAGGAGAATGTGGCATATTCATCCATTTTATTACCCTTTAACTTGTTATTTGAGCATGCTAGTTTTAGGTTAAATGGATGGATACTAGATTGGCATTCTAAAGAAACTTATGTTTATGTGTTTACTCTTGTTTTAAGAAAATTCTTTTGAGAATAATGTGCTGTGCGGCATCTCCATTTGTTTTATTGGAGTAGTTTGTAGTAGGATTCTCAAAGATGTTGTATTCTACTATTTCCCTGTATATTTCCAGAAAGCCTTGTACGGAGATGTAATTTCGCACGCACATTATTCAAGCCAGAATTTTCTTAGCATAAGTTATTAGAATGCCAACAGGGCTCAACGGAGTCCTTGCACACTATTGTATGGTGCAATAATATTGTTCTAAATTATCATGTGGATGATTTATTATATTGTGGCTTATATGATGATGAAATTTATTGCGAAAAATTACTTGAAAAATATTTTTCCCAACTCACATACATGGGAGATGATTACGAGCTTAGCAGATTTTCGATTTCATGATGTGAGGAAGGATTATGTTTTTCATTTGAATTTTTTGAAATAAATAGAAGGATGTATAATTAATGTCTTTTCCTTGCGCAATCTAATGTAGTGAATATAATGGCCACCAAGAATGTCATAGCTGATCTCGTTAAGGGTGAGAAACTTAACGGAGACAATTATGACGTTTGGCACAAAAAGATGAAATTCATGCTGAACGAACAAGAGCTCGAGGAGCACTTGACCAAGGAGATGGTCGCGCCAACTGAGGCGCAACCCCTAATAGACCACACTGCCTACCAGAAATGGAATCAGAAAGATCGTAGTGCGCGCTATACCTTGTTGAGCAGCTTGCAAAATGATCTAATCGGGCAGTATGATGAACTTCCAACTTGCAAAGCTTTATGGGATCAGCTCAAGTTTTCTTTTGGTGGAACCTCAACTACGCGGCTTCGTAGCCTTGTGATTAAGTTTGAGGAGTACACAAAAGACCCTAAACATACCATGAGTGAACATCTAAGGATGATGTCCAATATGATTGGTAAGTTGAGGGATGCTGGCCATGCGCTCACAGATGAGCAGCAAGTCAGAGCTGTCATAAGGTCCCTTCCTGCCTCGTGGGCCAATATGAAACAGATATTGACCCACAGTGAAAACATCAAGAACTTTTCTGATGTTTCACAGCATGTCATCCTTGAGGACGAGACTCGAGATACTGACAAGACCCTTGCTTATGTCGCCCAAGGGGGATCGCGCAATGCAAATGGCAAGCGCGGAAGACAAAGTAAGAAAGGTAAGAAAGGCGAGGCTAGCACTTCTGCGCCAAAGGAAGGAAAAATGAAGAAACGCAAGAGAGGAAAACGTGGTGGGAAAAAGGATCTGTCTAAAGTTAAATGCTTCAACTGTCAACAAAAAGGACACTTCGCTCGTGATTGCACTGAGCCGAAGAAGGTACTTTCTGAATCTTTCTCTCAGTTATATGTTTCCTCACATGTGATGGTTGCTCATTCCCAACCTGTGTGGTTTGTGGATACATGTGCAACAAAACATGTAGCACGTGATCGAGAGGGGTTCGTAGATTACCACCGGATTCCAGTGGGAAGCAAACATATCTTCATGGGAAACAATAGCTCCGAAGAGGTGCTAGGGGTTGGTTCTTACCAGCTCAAGTTGCGCACTGGGCGCACATTGATTCTAGAGGATGTGCGATATGCACCCACAGTTCGGCTTAATCTACTTTCAGTTACTGCTTTATTAGACAGTGATTTTTCCTTTATTTTTAGGGGTAATAAGTTGGACATTTTTTTGGATGATATTTTGTTCGGACATGGTTTTCGCATGGATAGTCTTTTTCAATTGGATTTAATTGATTCTCAGTCTTCTTATTCTTATGTGGTGAATGATAATATTGTGAATGATTCTACCACCTGGCATGCAAGACTGGGCCACATAGGCCAAGATAGAATGACTCGTTTGGCTAGAGAAGGCCTTTTAGGCCCACTCGCAAAAGTCAATCTACAAACTTGTGAGGCTTGTTTGGCCGGTAAAGCATGCAGGAAGCCTTTTGGAAAGGCTGTGAGAGCAACTCAACCACTTGAGCTAGTTCACTCTGATATATGCGGACCTATGAGTGTAAAGGCACGCCATGGCGCCTCTTATTTCCTTACACTGATAGACGATTATACGCGATATGGTTATGTGTATCTGATATCTCACCGCTACGAAGCTTTGGACTGTTTCAAACGCTTTGTAGCTGAGGTTGAGAATCAGAAAAAGAAGAATTTAAAAACTCTTCGCACTGACCGAGGACGCGAATATTTGTCAGATCACTTCAAGAAGTTTTGTGAGGAAAAAGGGATACGCAGGCAACTTACTGTTCCTAATACTCCACAACAAAATGGTGTTGCGGAAAGAAGGAATAGAACATTGTTAGACATGGTTAGGTCTATGATGGCGCAAGCAAACCTTCTTATATCTTTTTGGGGGGATGCCCTTTTGACTACAGCCTATATACCTAATCGTGTGCCTTCACAGTCAGTCAAATCCATCCCTTATGAGCTTTGGAATGACCAAAAGCCAAATTTGGATAACTTGCGCCCATGGGGCTCAGCAGGTTATGTTCACAGTACTTCTCATAAGTATGGGAAACTAGGGCCTAGAGCAAAGAAGAGTATCTTTCTAAGGTATTCTGAAAACTCTAAAGGCTATGTAATGTATGGTGAACATCCAAATGGTGGAAGGACTGAAATAGAGTCTCGTGATGTCGATTTCATAGAGAGTGATTTTCCTAGCATTGGAGATGCGAGTAAGAATCTTGACCTCTATGAGTTAGAGGAGGTTGAACCCACTTTACCATCTTCAAGCGAAGGTGGGGAATTAGTTCCTCATCCGGTTGTCGCTGAAGATAGTGTAAGTGACCTTCAACCTAGTGGGAGTATCCCAGACAGTGGGAGCACACCACAAGGACCATTAGGTCAACAAGATTCTCAACTGCGTAGAGGTGCACGAGGAAGAGTTCCACGTCGTCGTTTTGAGATTGACGGTGAAATTCTTATGTGCACTCCAACTGATGAAGATGAGCCCACTTTTATGGAAGAAGCCTTATCTTCACCTGCTAGTAATGAGTGGATGGCTGCAATGAAGGATGAGTTAAGCTCAATGGAAAAGAATCGGGTCTGGGAGTTGATTGACCTTCCGCCAGGGCGCAAGACTATTGGAAACAAGTGGGTTTTTAAAGTCAAGCGCAAGGTAGATGGGTCAATTGACAAGTATAAGGCACGTCTTGTGGCGAAAGGCTATACCCAACTGCGGGGTGTGGACTATGAAGATACTTTCTCCCCAGTGGTGAGATTTGCTTCAATTCGCCTGATCCTAGCTATTGTCGCCCAGCAGGATTTAGAACTTTTTCATATGGATGTTAAGACTGCGTTTCTCAATGGAGAACTAGACGAAGAGATTTATATGGCTCAACCTGAGGGTTTTGAAGTCAAAGGACATGAGCGCAAAGTTTGCCGTCTCAAACGTTCTATATATGGTCTCAAACAATCGTCTAGGCAGTGGTACTTTAGGTTTCATCATGCCATTACCTCTATAGGTTTTGAAATGATTGAACAAGACCATTGCGTTTACGTAAAACGATCCAAGAAAAATATTCTAATCCTTTCTTTGTATGTGGATGACATTCTTTTAGCTGGGAATGACATGAGTTCCATTGTCGCCACTAAGCAGTGGCTGTCCTCAACTTTTGAGATGAAGGACATGGGAGAAGCTAATTATGTGCTCGGGGTTAAAATCATACGTGATCGTCCAAAGAGACTTCTCGGTTTGTCTCAAGAGACATACATCAAGAAAGTCATTGAACGATTTCGTATGCATAACTCAAAACCCATAGACACTCCAATGGACAAGGCGTGTACTTTGACCACAGACCAATGCCCAAAGAATGATGAGGAAAAGAATCGGATGTCCAAAGTGCCTTACGCGGCTGCAGTAGGAAGTCTGATGTACGCTATGCTGTGTACGCGTCCAGACATCTGCTATGCCGTTGGAATGGTGAGTCGTTATCAGAGTAATCCTGGACCCGCTCATTGGAATGCGGTGAAGAGGATCCTTCGATACTTGCGTGGAACCGCTGATCTCGTCCTGTGTTATCATGGTGGAGACTTGAGACTGAGAGGATACAGCGATGCTGATTGGGGTGGTGATAGAGATGAGCGCAGATCCACTTCAGGTTATGCATTCATACTAGGAGGTGGAGCTATCTCTTGGTGCAGCAAGAAACAGACTTGCATCGCCCTATCCACGATGGAGTCGGAGTATGTTGCTTGTTCAGCAGCAGTCCAGGAAGCTGTTTGGTTGAGGTCATTCTTACAGTCTTTAGGGGTTACAGCTCATGCAGATGAGGCTGTCACTGTTCACTGTGACAATACAGCTGCCCTAGATTTTGTAAAGGACCCCAAATATCATGGGAAGGCCAAACACATAGGCCTTCGTTATCACTTCATTAGAACTTTAGTTGCGCAAGGAGAGGTGTCCATGAAACATATACCTACTGGCAGAATGGTGGCTGATCCTTTGACCAAGCCCATTGCTAGAGATGTTTTCCTTTCTCACATTAGGAGTATGGGACTCCGTAGGTTTTGACATGTTTATGGCATCTTATGTGCTTGACATTTATTATATTAAATTTTCGTTCCTTGATTTGAGTTTATTTTGGAATGAATGGATAATCTTTGTGATTACATATACATCCTTATTGAGAGTGTCACCAGGCTCGAATTGACCCACTCACACGGGTAATTCACCTTGGCGCTAAGATAGCGAGCAAGATGAGACATAATTGTCTTAAGCGCCAAGTGGGCGAATAAGATGATACAGCTTATAAAGCAAACATGTCGCCTTAGTTGGAGCTAAGATGAGACCTAAAAATGTAGGTCGATCATAGAGTATCTCCACAACTCTATGTAGCCTGTTTACAGCCGAATGTGAGATTTCAGGCAGGCACTATGAGAGTGACTGGGCTGAAAAACTCAGGTTAGGCGCTTGTACAGCGACTAGACTTAGATTCGTATGGCGTATTTATACATTTATGTGACACGCCCTTGCGGGTTACGCCATAGCATGCAAATCATACTGCATGTGCTAAATGCAGACCGACAGTGGGAGTGACGAATGAATCCCTGCTTCGTCACTGTGTGAGCCACTTGGATCGAAATTTTTGATCCTATATGGTACCCTTTTCACCTTAGACTATGTCATGAAGAGGATACTCAATGTCGCTACTTTAGCATGTACCCTTGGATCATGGATGATGCGGTCTCGCGGGGCATGTCTAGGAAAGCGGTTGGGTCTAATTGGAATGACATGAGGGCTTTGGGAAGAAAGTTCAATATTACATCATGTTGTGTGATTCATAGCCCGGGCGACTTTGTCGATTTTCGTTTCGATATGAGTCATGAATACATAACATATGAGAGGTTTAACACTGCTCACTATGAGGGATTTGAGAGTGTTTAATCTGGTGTAGTTGAACTATCTGGGGTACATACGAGATTTTTTGAGAGTGATGTATTGTGTTAGTTTGGTGATAACTTAATACAATACTCCTCAACTGGACATCCTTTCTCGTAGGTCGCACGTTCCATTTCCTGTATGAGGAGATGAGTGGACGAGAGATAAAAAGGGACTGTACGATTTATTTGCCCTGTCTGTGGGCGAGTGGGAGCTGTTAATAAATTGGGTCAGTGGACCCATTATCCGCCCACTAACAGATAATGTGTATTTGTTAGTTTGGATAAATACAGTTATTTAGAGAATATTTATCTCTTAAGTGTTTGAGATAAATACAATCTTTATCTCCTAAGAGTTGGAGGTAAAGCCAGTCTCTAATTGTATCTCTATATAAAGGTTAGAGATATCCCAATAAAAAAAAAGGAAGTCATAGCAATAATCCCTCTCTCTATAGCACTCTCTCTAGAGCAATCACCAAGCTCTAGGATTTGGTTCGTGGACGAAGAACTCGACTCTAGTAGCCGTTTTCGTACCTGCGAAAAAGATCAAGCGTGTTGGAGGCTCGTAACAACAAGGATCCTACGTCGGAATTTTCGGAGATTTCGTACGGTATGTTTTCGAACCCATTACGTGTTACGTGGTAGCACAATAATTGTTGTAATCGTTTCAACAGTCTACTAAATGATAAAGAGACCAGCGCAATAAGTGTGTAATTTCCCTTTCAATGAAATGACTTGACAAAAAAGAGGGAAAAAAGAAAAAGATCGGTCTTGGTTACAAGCTTCGAGAAGTGGACATGTAGGGGTGGTAATTCGATGACAAAAATGAAGCTGCTACATAAGGACTAGCCCCGGCAGTGGAATTAGGTGTCAGGGACCTCACTAAGGCTTCGTTTGACAAAAAAAAAATTTTGGTTTTCAGTTTTTAAAGAGCAGTTTTTTAAAGAGCAGCTTAATTTTTTTTTTTATAAAAACAAGTGGGTGTTTGATAACCCCTTTTTTTTTGAGGTTTTTTTTTTTGGTGTTTGGTAACCCTTTTTATTTTGACTTTTTTTTTTGGTGGTTTGCGGTGGCGGTGGTGGGGCGTAGCGGTGGTCGACGGTGGTGGTGGTGGTGGCCGACGGCCGGAGGTGGCTGCCGGCAGTCACCGGCGGTGGTGGCCGGCGGCCGGAGGTAGCTGCCGGCCGTCTCCGGCGGTGGTCGCCGGCGGCCGGAGGTGGCTGCCGGCAGTCTCCGGCGGTGGTCGCCGGCGGCCGGAGGTGGCTGCCGGCAGTCTCCGGCGGTGGCTGCCGGCGGCCGGAGGTGGCTACCGGTGGTCGCCGGCGGCCGGAGGTGGTTGTCGGCAGTCTCCGGCGGTGGTCGCCGGCGGCCGGAGGTGGCTGCCGACGGCCGGCAGTCTCCGGCGGTGGTCGCCTGAGGTGGCTGCCGGCGGTGGGAGGGTGGTGGTGGTGGTCGAAAAAAAAAACCAAAAGTGAAAAAAAAAAACCAGTTTTTGGAGTTTTTTTTTTACTCTGCAGTTTAAAAACTGGTTTTTTAAATTGAAAAAAAAATGGTTACCAAACGCTCCTTTTTTTCAGTTTTTAAAACTGAAAAAAAAAAGAGGAAAAAAAGAGTGTCAAACGGGGCCTAAAGAAAGAAAATCAGGAAATTGGTGATCAACACTCTTAGTTTAAAGTTCATCTGCCATAGCTTGTTAAGTCCATTTAATTTTGTCCTCTTTATTTTGCTCTTCCTTCCATCAGCAAAAGAACCAAAAAAAAAAAAAACATCTTGAATGCATTGTCAGTGTGTAAGTTTAGCACGCAAAATTCGAGTTTTAAGGACATATTGTGCATAACAACAGGTATGTTGGAAAAACATAAAAGTGAAAGTCCTTCAAAGACTAGCGTTAACCTTCAAATATTGTAATCAATCCCTCAATTTCCTTTTTTTTTTTCTTTTAGGAATGCTTGGCTTAGACTTTATAAACGTTGATTATTTACTTGATAAAGGGAAGCTAACAAGTATCAAATTATGCCGAGTGTTTTCCCATGGTAGGCTCAAGTTTAATAAGTTCTCGTAGTTAAGCACAACATCATGCAAGAATCATGAATCGAACTATCAATCAAAAAGTCTGTTTAAAATTAATTTCGAAATTGTCAAATTTAATTTATTTTAAATTAATTTAATCATGACTATGTTTCCGAAGATTTTGGTAATATTCGGCAATTACACATCATCAGTCAACACATTTCCCACGGATGCGAATTGTTTATGTCACATGTATATTTTCTTATGTAACACGTGGCTGGCGCCGTCACGCGGTGTACAGTCGTCGTCAAATAATTCAACCCCCTGCCCTCACTCACCTTCTCCATCTACAAAAATGGCGTAGATTCCAGACCAGCGGCAAGTCGGCAACCCACAGCAACTCCTTACCGTTCTCAGATTCCGATGGAGACGATTGACCGGAGAAGTGGCTTCTGCAAATCCAACTCCGTCTTCTACAGCAAGCGCAAGCCCATACCTTTGCCCGCAAGAGCCTCGCTCGACGTTACCAACTTCATATCTTCCCGCGCCCACCACGGCAAGACCGCCTTCATCGATGCATCCACCGGCCGCCGCCTCACCTTCTCGGACGTCTGGAGGGCCGTCGACTGCGTGTCCTCGGAGCTCTCCGGTATGGGGATTCGCAAGGGCCAAGTCGTCCTCATCCTGTCCCCCAACTCCATCTACTTCCCTATCGTTTGCCTTTCCGTCATGTCACTTGGTGCCATCATCACCACCACCAATCCCCTCAACACCACTCGCGAAATCGCCAAGCAAATCGCCGATTCCAAACCGGTGTTAGCCTTCACCACCCACCAGCTCGCCCCAAAACTCAACAACTCAAACCTCCCGATCGTTCTCATGGACAAAAATGACTCCTCTACTCCCATCAAGATTTTGACAACCCTAGACGATCTGATGAAAGCAGAACCAAAACAGAGCATGATCAAGGAGAGAGTCAACCAGGACGATACCGCAACTCTGCTTTACTCGTCCGGTACAACTGGTGCGAGCAAAGGCGTGGTGTCTACTCACAGAAACCTCATCGCGATGGTTCAGACTATCGTATGCCGGTTCCGTTTAGACGAAACAGCGCAGACGTTCATCTGCACCGTTCCCATGTTCCACATCTACGGCCTGGCAGCGTTCGCGACGGGGCTACTAGCATCAGGATCGACGGTGGTGGTGCTCTCGAAATTTGAGATGGACGAAATGCTATCGGCCATCGGAAAATACAAGGCTACCTATTTACCACTCGTGCCGCCGATACTGGTGGCGATGGTGAATAACGCGGACGCTATCAACAAAAAGTATGACATGTCCACGTTAAAGTCTGTTCTGTCGGGTGGAGCGCCGTTAAGTAAGGAGGTGATCGAGGGTTTCGTGGAGAAGTATCCCGCGGTGAACATCTCGCAGGGGTACGGACTGACGGAATCAACGGCGGTTGGGGCATCGACGGACACGGTGGAGGAGAGCAGGAGGTACGGCACCGCAGGGCTGTTGTCTCCGAGTATGGAGGCGAAGATCGTTGAGCCGGAGAGTGGAAAGCCGTTGCCGGTGAACCGGACGGGGGAGCTTTGGCTGAGGGGACCTACTATAATGAAAGGTATGGAATATTATAGGACAATGTCGGCCATGCTATTTTGGTGCTCTAATAGGTCATGTAATGTTATATGCTTTTCATCTACCATGTGCTATGTCACATCTATTACCTCCAACCAAATCATTGCTCAAATAATGCGTTACGCATTATTTGGCATAAATCGCTTTCAATAGTAGCGACTAGCGAAAGCCCCGTTTGGTTGTTATATTTAATGAAACTCGTAAGCTTGAGCTAATGGTTGGAATGGTTTTGTTGCAGGCTACTTCAGCAATGAAGAAGCAACTGCATCAACTCTAGATTCAGATGGGTGGTTGAGAACCGGAGACCTCTGCTATATTGACGAGGATGGGTTCATTTTCGTGGTCGATAGGTTGAAGGAGCTGATCAAGTACAAGGGCTATCAGGTGTAAATCGCGAATCCCACCATGTCTTTCTTTAGTTTTCTTCTTAGGTTTAATGTACTCTGTACCTTCACATGCTTGGTCCATTTCCTTGGTGATGAATTTGTTCATTTGAGTTGGTTTTTGTGCATTATACTGGCTGGTCACATGTAGTTAGTAAGAGTGCGTTTATGTATCATGTCAACTTATAGTTCAATTTAGAGATTCCCATGTAGATTTCGTTTCAGTTATGTGAATAAGATCATTATTTGATGCAGGTTCCTCCAGCAGAACTAGAGGCTTTGTTACTCACTCATCCAGAAATAGCTGATGCTGCTGTTATTCCGTAAGTTCCATTCCTCATCATGTTAAACAATTAGTAATATTCGTGCCACGAAACAAAATTAAAATTGGCAATACTAATTTGTTCCATAACCCCTTCCAATAGTTATGTAGATGATCTACTTATAAATAGCCATTTTTGGACTTTGGGAGAGTTAAGTTTTGATGATCTGGTTTGCAGTTTTCCAGATAAGGAGGTTGGACAGTATCCCATGGCATACGTGGTACGAAGAACTGGAAGTGATTTGTCGGAGAGTGCAGTCATGGATTTCATTGCTAAACAGGTTCAATCCGTTTAATGTTCACTGTGTGTTGCAGCGTAAAAGGTTGAATGAATAATGAGGTAATCTTTAACTGTTAATGTTTCGATGGTTTTGTTGCATTGTAGGTGGCTCCATACAAGAGAATCCGGCGAGTGGCATTTGTAACCTCTGTCCCCAAGAATGCATCAGGAAAGATACTCAGGAAGGATCTGATAAAGCTTGCAACCTCCAAACTTTGAAGGGATCCGGGTTTCTGCTCAGTACTGTCACGAGAAAGTGATCACATTTGGAAGCTCGATTAGTTTCCAATCCATGTTAATGCCGAATTGCACTCTCTCGTTGATGTTCTTGTTTGTTGAAGGGGTGTTGACCAGGGTTCATGTGATTTTCAGATGAAATTAAAGAATAGTGATGGTGATTACCAACAATTCCGTCGGTACTGCGTTATATGAGGGCAAGCTGTGTGTTGTAAATGCAATATGTTGATACTGCAATACTAGACTGCATATAAAGGACATGTTTGTTTCATGTATAATGTTTTCACCATTTTCCAGTGTTCATTCGTGTAAAAAAAATTTTGAAAAAAGTTCTCTCCATTTTACTTTGTTGGTAAAAAATGAGTAAACGGTCAAAGTAAAGTGTGTCCCTGTCAAGAATATAAAGCCAAATCTATACTATATATAATAAGATTCAATTGGCATCTTCTTTACCTTCTAAACTCTAAATCCCTTTTTCTAACAATTTCTACCTTACCCCATTACCTCTAACCATGTCACCCATGATCTCTCTACCACCATTTATTTAGCTACCACTTCATTACCTTGGCAAAACCCAAAACGGTAACAAAACAAAGGGAAGCAATTCATCACTTTTCGGAAGAAACAGAAGCAAAAGCTAGCGCCAGCCAAAAAGAATCAAGGTACGCTCCAATACATGCAACTTTATACTGCTTCACGTTTTGCACCATCAAGTCTCTGTGTACGAGCTCCCTGCTTTGGTGTCTGTGTGTGTCGTGCATGTTGGGTCTATGTAGTGCTGTTTGTATACCACTCGCATATGTGTAAGAGCCTCTCAATGGTACATTACAACAACACTTCAAACATAGTTGTTCGGATCTTCTTAGCAACGTTTCCTGAAAAGCATTTCATACTGGCTTTCGAAATTAGATTGTGATCTTACGTAATGCAGCCAACGAGATATCAACAAAGAGAAGGAAATTGAGTGTCGCTCCTGTAAACAAAGAGAAGCATGTTTGCATGTGTTATGCTTTCTTGCTGGTGCCTCATTATTTGATGTTGGTTTACATCTTTCATATGTCCACATCGCTTCTCAGTAAGCTCAGATCAAGGCTCGAAATGATTTTATTGAAGAAAGCTCGAGGAAGAAATATTGCAAGTGCTAGAAGTGTACTTGATTGTTGCTGCTGTGGGTACATTCATGGAAGTGGATATTGAGCCTCTTCCTCATCTCTGGGTTGCTCTTGCTGACTCTTCCCTTGCAAACGGTTCCCCTACAAAAAATGGAGAAGGGTACTTCTCAACCAACAGAGAAGAGGCGGATTCCCGTTCGAGCTGTTATCTTGATGGAATAGATTTTGTGTTTGTGGAGGGTAGGTGGGCCAGTGGGGATGGGGGTGGTGGGTGGGGGTGTGTCTGTGTTGTGGGGTAGGGTAGGGTGGGGCTGCAGGCCAGGTTGCGGCCTATAAGTGTGCTACTGTGTGTGAGAGAGGGAGAAGGGGGTGGGGGCAGAGGTAGAGGGGGCCACTCCATGTTATGAGGGGTTTGTGGGGTAAGGGTGGGTAGCGGTCGAAAGTGCGGGTGGTTGCTGATGGTGTGTCCGGTGTTGTGTTCGTGTGATGTGGGTAGTGGTGATGGGGGCTGTGTGTTACTGTGATGTGTGTGTTATGAGAGGGGGCTTCCGTGGTAGCAGGGTGGTGGGGTGGGCTGTCTGTGTTCGGGGGGTTGGTTAAGGGTTTTTTTTTTTTAGGGGGGGGAGGTTGCGAGGTGGTGGTGGTGGTGTGTTAATGTGACTGCAGTGTTGGCTGTGGGGGTCGTTTCGGTTGGGGGTATGTGTGGTTTTATTGTTGTGTGGCTTGTGAGAGAGAGGGAGGGAGAAGGGGGAATGATGTCTATGGGGTGTTTGTGTGATAATATGTCTGTGTGTTAATTAGTCCGTTTTTTTTTCCTTCTCTGTAATTTGTTTTTTTTTTCTTTTCATCATTTGAAAGACACCAAAAAAATATTTCAATTAATTTACTTATTCACCCCTTTTCTTTTTGACAATTGATTTCAAATATAAGAGTGATGAAGGCTCTGATTTTGGACGGGCTGGAGTTTTCGGTAGTCGCTCAAAGGTGTTTTTGTTTGGTTACCTTTCTTTATAGACGATTGGGTGGTTTGAAATCATGTGAATAAAACTACTTCATCCGAGTATGTCATTTGATATTAATGTACGCATTATTTAAGATGCTTTAGCTACCATAGATGTTTATATCAATTTATAGATGTTTTACTTTCTCATTGACAGGAATATAAGAATAATACGTTCTTTTGTTACTTGGTGAAAGGTAAGTATAACTCAACCCCAAACTGTATGCAAGTGAACTTCTTAATCGTCTTTCATTTTCTTTATAGTTTTCTTGTGCTGTTGCTAAAGGGAGCAACAATGTCGTTGGATCCTATGGTTTTTCCTATGGACATATTCATGGAAAAAAAATTAAAAGCCGCTATGGACATAAGTTTAAGGTGTAAGTGTGTAACCATGGCTATGTATGCTGCTTTAGTTTATATCAAATATAGTAGCTATAACTAAATTTGTTTTTTGTCTTCTGATGATTGGTTGTGATTAAAGTTATTGCAATAAGATAAGATGGTTTGTTTGCAATTGCTTTTTTACAGCTTTACTTCGTAGGTTGCTTTAGATGGTGTTCATTTCAACTTCCTGACTAATGATTCAATATTATTTAGACTTTCATTATAACTATTGATTGAACGCATCCCACTCATATTATATCAAAAGTTATCTTCAAAGTCAATAACCTTGAATGGAGCTACTGAAAAATACTTCAAAATAATCACAACTTTCTTTCAATACTTTAGGTCAAAAGTTTGAGTTTTTAAGGGCATTTTAATTTGCGACCATTTTCTCGATATTCTTTTGTAGTCAAGACAAAGTTAATTCTGAGACATGTACATGTGTAAATGTCACCTCCTTAATGGAGAAACCATTCATTGCCATGGGATGATATTTATGAGGTGGTGTAATGGCAGATGAGATTTGCACAAAGAACGCCATAACAGCCGGATAATAGTGTTCATCTTCGCTTGCATTATAATTTTATCATGTCATATATGTCACTATAAACTAAAGTACTTCATAAGAATGCCAATTCAAAAGTCATCCTTGAAGCCTTAAAAAATTAAAGGAACAGTAACTTTTGTTACCATCACACAATTGTAATAGTGAAAAAGCAGAGTTGAGATTACATTCACAGAAGCAAAACCATAGAGATGCATGCTTATATGACATATGCTCTTTCCGGACGAGTTCGTTTAAGCTGATTATTGCAAGTTTAGCAACTCTTCTTTTTTAGAAATGCAATTCTTTGATTATTTGACCTTTTCAATTCATCTTAATGATTTTTTTTCTTTTGACAATTAAAAAACTTTTAATATAATGTTTAGCACATAAAACCAATTAATTTAACTCAAACAAAAATTATAAGTTGGAAGGGAAAAAATGCAATCAGACTTAAAGAGCGTTGCTACACAATGAGAACCACTTCTCATTTTAATTGGTAATGTAATAACTATTCGTCAAGAGATGGATATCTTGAAAATAGTATGAAGTGCTTATAGGGATTCGCGAGTTGAAGACAAGAGCCTTCTATCATGTTATGATATGATATGCACTTAGTCATTCTTATGTTCGAAATGAGTTACACATTTATTCAGCTGAAATTTGGCAATAGAATCTAAAAATACGTTAATTGCAAGAGTTGGAACAACTTGGTTTAACACATTTTACTTCCGATGGATGTAACTGTGTCCCATAAAAGTTTGGGTTGTACATGAATTCTTATAATCCTCTAAATTTTTTGCTTTTAATTGGTATTCTTAATCTTTTATAATATTTTAAATTAAATGACGTGTGTATTTCACTGTTGCCGTGCATAGCACGAGGATTTAGCTAGTTAGAAGAAAATCTCTTAGGGATATAAAGTCTATAAGTTAGTTTCCGAAAAATCCCCAACGGCTCTCATCTTGTAATTGTTTCGACACAACCCAGTTTATGCGGTAGCAAATTCATTCATCCTCGCAGCAAGTCAATCGTAACGGCATTTTGGATAAGGAAGAGGGTTATGGAAGAGGCTTTACCAAACTGTAAATTTTCATTGCGATGAAAGATACAGTTCATATCTCACCGTTGTGAAATGCAAAAGCCCAATAGTAACGTCATCAATTTCCATGTGTTAGCGTCAACTTTTAGTGGTGTATGTGGAGGTGTAGCGGTGGCATGGGGAGGGGGGAGGAGAAGGAAAGGGGCACCCTTTTGGTGGTGCATATGGTGGTGGTGGTCAGTTGAAACATGCTTATGAGATCCGTGTGGGTGGGCAGATTTCTCGTTCTTGTGGTGGATGGGGTGGGTTGAGAGGTGTGATCGGAAGGGAAGAGATAATGGGCATCACAAGTAATTAGGGGCAAAAGTGGTTTGGGTAGCTTCTTCATTGTTAGATTTCAAAATAGGAAAATAGCAAGCGCCTTTTTTTTTTCTTTTTTTTTTTGCTGTTTTCGACAGAAAATTCTTTTTTTTTTTAAAAATTACAAGTCATTTTCCGTAGAATAAAGATGCATACATTTTATCTCCCAACTACTGGCATAGAGTACGAAATTTGGTTTGGTGCCTAGGGAGTAACCTTTCTTGTTGTGTGGTCATGGCTTGAATGAATGAATGAATGATCACTTGCAATTGAGCAATTGTTGCTGGACAGAAAAATGGCTGAATGCTAGTAGCAATCTACACCTACTGCACCTTCAAATCTGCTCCTGATACGTGAGTGATGTCTGGAATTGACCATGCTTAGCCCAGTAACACTCCAGGCCTCTTCTAGGCCTACCGAATCAGGTCCAACTCACAGTAACACTCCAGGCCTCGCCTAAGCCTACCTAATCAGGTCTAAGTCAACTCATATCATACTTTGTGCATCGGGTTTCACTCAACCTAGTACTGTTCATTTTGTTATGTACGGACATTCTCATACAGATATGACTAACTATATATAAATGAAGCGTCCAATTTTTTCTTGGTATTTAAGCAACATTAAGGCCAGTACAAGGCTCAATGCATTAAATTGTGGCATTAATGTCTGACTCGTTTTGTGGTCCAATGCTAATGTATATGCACTCTTGTGTTAAGCGCCCAAACAATGAGTCCACGATAATTTTCTCCCGTATTTATATAAGAAGAGGAGAGTGGTTGGTTGGTTGGTCGGTCGGTCGGTCGGTCGGTTGTGCCGTGCGTAAGCGTCTTGCTTTTAGTTGTCCAATTGAAGGTTTTTTCTTGGTTCGGGGGCAATGAAAACGAAACAATGAAACAAGGTGTCCTCACATCTGGCCTGAGTTTCATTGTTTTGATTTTTGAAGAGTAGCAGCAGCTTGTCGCTCTCCCAAGTCAATCCTTGGTCATCAGTCATCGGCCTTTATTTCGTAGAAAGTAGTAACTATGCTTAACCCTTTTTTCATGTAACAAGTGTTCACATAGCCAGATTTTAGGAATTTGACCAAAATTAATTGATAATCTGTTCATTCTGTGACATCAGTTCACCAATATGGAGCGCGCGCGCGCACACACACACGGAAAATCGTCTTAAGGAACGATCAGGGGCAGAGGCAGCACGGTGTACCAGTGGGCACTTCTCCACCTATCTCTTTGCAGAAACCCACTTTTATGTGTAATAGTAAGGACCACGTGCTTTTTACGTTATATAATAATTTAAAATAAAAATATTATTAACCTTAATGAAAAACACAATTGAAATTAATTATTATGACTATTATAATTAAATTATAACAATAAATTAATTGTTAAATACTAATCAAAGTTAATTATACAAAGTATGGTCTTACTTTAAAACCCGAATTTAGTCTGTTACTTTCTATGTCCCAAAAAAATTATGTATTTCTTTTTTGAATTGTTCAAAAAAAATTGATCAGTTTTCAAGTTGAGAAAGATTCCTTAAGTGTTTTACATGTTTAAGTCTTGTATAATTTTTGTTATTCTACTTCTTTCTTCACATTTGATCCTCGACCAATTCACTTCTCTACTCAACCACTTTCTTCCCCGTTCCCCCACCTCTCTCTCTCTCTCTCTCTCTCTCTCTCTCTGATACAATGAAAAACTCATATAATAAGACTTATATCCTATATATGCACGCATTCAAATATGATCAATTAATTTGGGTTGAAGGGAATACAATTTTCAAATATCTCTTATTTTAAGACTAAAATACATAGCAAGTCTTTTTTCAACTTTTTCTATCTTAAGTTCCAACGTTTGAGTACTATTTATCTAAAACTACGATTAATCTTAATTACTTTCTTTTTTCTAGTTTTCAAATAAAAAATATATAGTATACTCTAAATTTCTGTTGATAGTATACTACAGAGCTCTCTTTTATTTTTATTTAGCATGACCTTGTTCATTTTAGTAGTTAATAAGGACTTCTATTTTTAACACAGACTTATATGATAATATCAAACCTACTCATCTAAAAAGTCTATATAAATGTGTGTCTATGTCTGTCTTTTTGAAATTTATGTTGTGAAATAAACGGGTGAAGTAGATATCAGATAATTGTAATGAACTACGTACTTTCAATAATGTTTACAAACTTACGTTTTTCATTCTTATTTATATATATGCATTACAAGTTTAATATAAATACAAATTCAACAAAAGTTTATCAAGAATAATTTCAGATCATTTATCAAATAAAGACCTATATCATCAAAATAAGAAGGCAAAAAAATATCACTTATGTCGTAAGGTTTTAAGAGTTAAGAAAATTTCAGGCTTAATAGCTACCATGACCTTGAGGTTGTGGTGAAATTACACGCGTGCCCGTTAGTTGGAACAATAACACTTATGCTCCTTCACCGAATGAAAAGACATCACCTAGGAATGTAATTCTTCAAATGTCATTCCTCGTCCCTCCATCTCACCATACAGCCCAACCATTATCACCCATTTACACTTCTTCAGCTTCAACACATATAGAAAACACACAGACGCTCACAAACACCCCTTCCCCTCCCCCCCCCCCCACAACCGCCCACAATCGCTGCCCCACCACAATCGCATCCCACCATCATTGTGTTCTTCAGCATTCTTACCTTTCTTCAGTCTTTTTATCCCAATAAATTATCATAGCTTTCTTACTCTATTCACTTGTAGCAAATCATCATGACTTAGCAAACCAAATGAACAAAAATAAAAACATGAATTTGGGGTTCAACATCTACAAAAAGATGCATAAGATTCTTGTTTGCATCAAAATACTACCCAATACCACGGCAGCCGCCGCTATTAACCACCACCAGAGCAGTTTTTCACCACTACTAATAAGCCTACCACTGCATCCAATCAGCCCATAACCTGTCCAATTCACCCATAGCCATCAGATGACCCACCACCGCTTCAAATCGACCCTCCACAAAACAAAATCACCATCAATCAGCCTTCCACAACCCACCACACCTCTAGCTAACACGCCTACAAACACACACACTCAACTAATGTTATAGACATGAATGATTGGCGGCTTTGAGATCTTCATATTTGTGCTACTGTCGAGGATGTTTAGGGTGGCGAAGGCGGCCGGATGGGGGGGGGGGATAACGTGGAGACCGACATTCGCTGCGCCGAGATGAAGCGCGTGAGGCTGAGCCAGTTTATCAACTTTTAGGCTGAGTGCTTACCGAGGAAAGTGCAGCGGCGAGGTGGGGGGAGAATTTGGGTTGAAACTCTAATTTGTAAATTCAGGATTTTGTAAATTTTTATATTGTATATACCTTATAGATTAAAATGAGGCAGTATTGACATTTAAAAAATACATATTGATGACATAAGAAAAAAAATATTTTTTTAACGGATCAATATGGATTTACCTTTTAAAACTTAATGTAATTGACTATAATTTCACCCTTATCTTAGAGACATGGGTTCTTTTGATGTTGAAAATTTTTAAGGTTATATTATAATAGGATTTTCTTTAAAGGTGAACATAATCTTAACATCATATTTATAAGAATGGGCTAGGTTCACTCTCACATTATTGTCACTTAAAAATGCATTAGTGAACTTTTAACCTCTTTCGCAGCAAATTGTTTATATTTAGCCCAAAAAAAATTGTAGTTTAGTCTCATTTTCTTAAAAGTAAAAAATACACTTATGTTTTGCAAACCTTTTATTTCTAAAAAGGGTATTTTTAATGAAAAATATTTAATCATTTTAATTCCTTGGTATTATTTTATATGCTAGGGCCAGATCTTTACCTGTTTTGGTTATATTCATTGTCTTTTTATCACTAAAAGATGCATTAATGAATCTCTTTAGCGTCACCTTTTTAAAAAGTCAAAATATCTAGAAAACTTTTAAATTTGAAAAACATAGTTCAAGAATTTTTTTTGATTATTTAACCCTAGCGTATCAAAACTTGAGAGTTTTCAAGCTCAAAAAAAATATTAATCATTTGAGCCAAAATAAATTATAATATTTTTCAATTAGATTTTATCTAATCGTATCACTTATAAGAGTGAAATCTACGACGACATCAACTATATGAATAATATATAATCATGTAAATATATGATATCTCGAGATACAGTAGATCATATAAAGACAATAACCATATGAAGAATATGTTGTCATGAACACAAGGGTATTCCAATAACTTTAATACGAATATAAAATTATGTAATTGCCAAGAACTCAAGCTATAATTAGAAGCAAAGTTCTATGATCTAGTAATTCGTATGCATTTAAAATTTCAAAAGCTTCAGTTTTACGATAGCTTTCTTACACTAATATGTGTCCTCAATTGAAATCTAGAATTAAACTTCAGCTATATGATAGTTTCAACATACGAATATGTTTACATTGAAATATATATATATATATATATATATATATATATATATATACATGCTAATTATTGTAGCATACACATCAATATACAATTGTGTTTTACAAAGTCAAAAAGGAATGGGTTTCTAACAAAATATTCAACTTAGTGTAGGTATATTATGTTTATTATTAAAGTTTACAAAAATTATTCTGTACAAGTTGTTTTCATTAATCGAAATTGATGGAGAAGATGTAGTAACTCTAAGGTATTTAGCTTTAATGTGAATGGAGGTGGTAGATTTTGATAGAAATTTTTCGGTAGTCAAAGAACATGCAGGAGGTTTAGGGTGATTTTATATGTTTTCATATATTTTTTTTACTAAAAAATAGCATTAACTCTAACTAAAGCATAGGTTTCTATAAAGGTATTCTAAGTAAGGATACTTGATATCCTAAGAGAAGGTAAATAGACCCTTATTTTTTTTAACAACACTTTAATTCAAAATGAATATTTGATGGGAAAAAAAGTTTCAATTAAAAAACACTCTTAATCAACACAAATTTTGTATGAAAACTTCAGTTTAAAAAAGGCGTCTTAAGGAGGAAAAAAAGGATTGGTCATTTAACTCCAACCAAGATTACGGATGTATTTAGAAAATCCTTAAAAAATTCAATTTTACGACAACTTCCTTATATCAATATGTTCGTATTCAAAATCTAGAATTAAACTTCTAGTTTACAATAGTTTTGATGTACTAATATGTTTGTATTAAAATTTATGTAGCATACGCATCAACATACAAATATGAAATAAAAAAATTAAAAAGAATTGAGTTTCTGAAATAATATTCAATTTAATTTAGGTTATTATATTTCTTGAAGAAATTTATAGAATATTTTGTTCTCTATAAGTTATTTTCTTTAATTAAATATGATGGAGAACATGTAATAACTAAATGGAGGTGGTATGGTTTCACAGGAATTTTTTCAATAATTAGAGAGCATGCAAGATTTTTATGGTGATTTAATAAAATTTTCATAGGATTTTAATAAAGGTATTTTCGTGAAAGACGCTTGTTACCATATGAGAAGTTAAAAACAATCTTATTTTTTAGTCGTACTCTTATTAAAAATAGTATTTAATGAAAAAAGTTTTAAATCAAAAGTTAAAAAATCCTTAATTCTAATCAAAACATATATCCTAATAAGAGTATTTTAAGGAAAGAGATTTGATATCTTATGAGAAGTCAACAATACCCTCATTTTTAAATAACACTCTAACTTAAAAAGGGTATACAATAAAAAAAAAATTGTTATAGGTCAAAAACACCCTTACTCGCCACCCTTAACCTTTTTTGAAAAAATCAATTAGAAAAAGGTATTTTAAGGAAAGAAAAGATTAGTCATTTAACATCGTCTGTGCTTTCATATATGTATAGATGAGAAGTCAACAATACTCTCATTTTTAAATAACACTCTAACTTAAAAAGGGTATATAATAAAAAAAAAATTGTTATAGGTCAAAAACACCATTTCTCACCCTTAACCTTTTTTGAAAAAATCAATTAAAAAAGTGTATTTTAAAGAAAGAAAAGATTAGTCATTTAACTTCATCCGTGCTTTTATATATGTATAGATATAGATAGTTGTGATTCTTTGAACAGATGTGCCCCCTTTTATATGTGTGTAGTTTGATGCTTTCTCTGACACGTACATACTTTCGATTGAACGTGGTGAAACAAATCATTGATATATTAAAGAAGGTGCGCCACCACCAAATTGCACTAATAAACAGAGTGCAAGTTGCACTATTATTACGCGGAGACCAAATATGTAAGCAGAAATAATCAAAGCCAAGACCTTGCACAACGAAATAGCAGATTAGTTATTTTAAAAGTTTAAGTTGATAAAAAATGTGTCTAATAATGTTATCATGCTTTTTTGTAGCGGCGCCATATTAATTTTTTACGACAAAAAAGCGTGCAGAAACATATTGGCGCATGAATTTAGGCATATCCTTATCATTGAATATAAAAAAAAAATCTAGTTTCCCACCCCATTCAACATTTCTGGCTCCGGCGGGACGATGAAACATGCAAAATACAAAATAGTTCTGCATCCTCAAGTTGTTGACAGGGGAATATATATAACCACCTTGCCACGAAGATAATAGACGTCATTCCTTGTTGCAAAAAGGAAATGATACAACTAATTAACGTGGTATTTATACATCTCAATTGTGCATGTATTCTTTCTAGGCTTTCAAAGTTTTGTATTTAACCCTACTCGTAATGATACTATGACAATGTTGGAGTGACCTTAAGCTTGGGGTCCTGTATACAGTAGTGGCTTGATCTATTGAAAGAAGAAAATTTTTGAGTAAAAAGAGTTTTCATATTTCAACGAGTGTACCCATTATGATAGACTGGTCCAGAGGCGACATCTTTTCCAAAAGAAAGTGAAACTAGAAAGCAGATACACAGCCCTCAAAGAAGGATACATGAACAAAACACTCGGATCAATTAAAGGAGTTGTTTCTCTCTTTTTGGTAGGCAAAGTTAGAAGACTACATAGAAGAAGACGAACGGAAAGGAGAAAAGGGAAAGGGGGCATTCAGAAAATGAATGAGTATGGGAGCTCCTTAGTTCCACTTATCATCTACAGTCGAACAAACTAATGATCTTCTAAAGTTGAATAAGAAGTTGACGAAACAAAAACAGTTTGAACAGAACAGAGGAGATATAAAGGCATGGCAAGGGCAAACTAGTTAGCCCTTTTTAGGCCAATCATGCACCAAAAGTTGCCTCCCTCCCCAGTCCAAGACCCTAAAGACCACCTCCAACGTCAGGATATAACATCACTGCCGACGTAAACCCACGGAAGAGACGTCCAATTTTGAATTATTATGCACGGTCGATTGCAAGTACACAAATGATCAATCAGATGGAACCAGCTATGAAGGATTTGAGGGAAGGAACTTATAAGCGCGGTAACTATGAGAGAAAAATAACTAGGAATAGCTAAAGGCATTGGAAAAACCTCTCAAACTTTGCATTGCCTTACTGAGATGGAAACATCCAGTTTTAAATCATTATGCAGTCAGAATTATCACGCTCGATCGGTCAGAGCAAGCACACTAATGATCAATCAGATGGAACAAGCTACGAAGGATTTGGGGAAGGAACTTAGAATCATGAGAGAACAAAGACTAGGAATAGCTTAATGCCACTGGAAAAACCTCTCAAACTTTGCATTGCCTCACTGAGGTTACAACCTCCAATTTTAACTCATTATGCAGTCAGAATTATCACGCTCAATCGGTCAGAGCAAGCACACAAATGATCGATCAGATGGAACTATTACGAAGGATTTATGGGAAGAAAAACTTAGTCAGTGGTAACAAAAAGACTAGGAATAGCTTAATGCCATTGGAAAAACCACTCAAACTTTGCATACTGAACACCCATTTGAGCATGGGTATTTGAAACTACGTTGGCTTCTTCCTCTTGCTCGGTGCTTCCACATCTGAGAATCAGACGTCACGTAAATTGCATTGCAGCTGCGTGCGACATCAAAGTAGGAAACGGGACAAAGACATCCAACGTGGTAAGCACTGCAGGCTTTTCTAATCTTAAAAGCCTTTTTAGTCATGTTTAAGCAGCAGCCAAGTGGGGTTTAGTCAAAGATGTCTCTCGCTTTATTAATTACTCTGCACTCACGTCAATCGCCGAGAAACTGCAACCCTCAAAAGGCGTCTGCCAATTGCTAACTATAAGAGTAAACCCTCTCTCACTGCATGTTTGAAAAACGAAACCCTCCAAGCCCGAGAGAAGTAAATAAACTGAGAGCAGTGAGTCATGGGAACCGAGTTGAAAGTAGTCATCTCCGGCACACCCGTAGAAACAAATCAGGCAAGAGAGAGAGGAACAGAAACCCCGAAGAGCCCGTTTGCCACGGCCAGCCCGATAGTGACGAAGTCCATTGCCAGCATGCAGGGTTACTTGGAAGAAGTTGGCCATTTTACCAGGATTGACCCTCAGGAAGCATGGCTGCCCATAACTGAATCCAGGAACGGTAACGCCTATTATGCCGCATTCCACACCCTCAGTTCTGGAATTGGTGTTCAAGCTCTCCTTCTTCCTCTCGCTTTCGCAACCCTTGGTTGGTGAGTAAATGATTTGATCAAATATAAGTCTCTAAACACGACATCTAAAGTCATCAACCCTTTGAGCCACTAAAGAAGGCAAGCCATTAAATAATTATAGCCCAGTGTCAACTGCAGAAGACATACAAAAATAAGCAATAGATCGACCATAGTTACTAATTTTGTTCGTGCCAACCCATTGATTTGTTGTGCCTGTTGTACATAATTTGTAGGTTAGCTCTCTGATCGTGTTGGTTATTTGGCTGATGTCTGGAATGGTTGCATGCAGGGCTGGAGGTATTGTAAGCCTAACAACGGCTTTTGCTTGGCAGTTATACACACTATGGCTGCTGATTCAACTTCATGAATCAGTTCCTTCAGGGACACGATACAGCCGATACCTCAGACTTTCCGTTGCTGCTTTTGGTAAGCATCTCATGAACATTCAATTAGGTTAAATGTTTGCCTGATCGGGCCAATCAAGATGGGTGTGGAGGAGAAATAGAAAAAGCCCGTAAAGGTTGAGATTTAGGTTTATCCAAATTTACCACCAAAACACCTGCATATAATTTTATTTTTATTTTTAATTTTTTTTGGTAATAGGTCCTTTTTATTACCAATGAAAACATCACAATCAACATACTTTCATATTTACAACTCACAAAACTAAGAAGAAAAGCAAACTATTCACATGTAGTTCAGTCCTGTGACTTTGTTATAGGAAGTTCTCAATTTTAGCATAGCTGCAAGTTTGTGGTGGATTTTGCTGTCTTCTTCCAACTTAATGTTGGAAACAAGATGGCTTCGTGTATACTTGTACAGAAATCAACTAAGTACGAAAATACTAAAATGTAGTTTACTACACAGAACAAACAGTATTAGCAAGAACAATTAAAATTAACTCACAGTAAAATCAAACAAATAACAATAGAGAACCGAGGCGTGAATTTGATTCACTGTCCTTAAGACTTTATTCGTCCCGCAACGGTGCTGACGGTCTCTTGACGAAAAGCCTCCCAGGATACAACGGTAGCACTTCTGAAAATAGGAGCACTCCAAATCTTCAGACCCGGCGAACCAAAACAATGGCACAAAACTCTTTCCGGACACAGGAAACTCGGAGACAGAATAATACAGAAAATAATTCGGGAAAAAAAATATTTTTCTTTCTGAAAACTAACTCGTTTTTATACACAGAGTTTTCACTGGGAGGTGCAACTCTTCACAGAAAAAACTGCTAGCTGGAAAGGTCACAACTTTCGGAAAAGAAAATAAATAAATAAAATTTATTTATTTAAAATATTTTTGTCCCAAAAAGAATAAAGCCTGATGGGCCCAAGCCCAAGCCACGGCCACGGACCCGGCGGCGCGCGTGTGTGGTGGACCTAACCTAGGTCCTCCCTCCTTACAAAACATGGGTACCCCCAAGGGGCCCAACCCTTAGTCTCCTTATAAAGCTCAAGGTTAAGCTTTATAAGGAGACAACATTGACTTTATTCTTCTATGTGGGATTCTCTCTTCCCTTCAAGTTGAACCACCAACTTCAACGTCAATTTTCTCATTCACCTTCCATTTGTTTTAAACATGTGAATATACCATGATCATCTATTCCAATAAAGGATCATGAATCAATTTGTTCCTAACCAAAATATGATTTAGAACCAATTAGAAAATTGAGTCAAAGTTGCTTCTCCACAATGGGTTTAAAACCCAATTTCAACACTTAAGACCATGTATAGGATCCATTTCTGAATGTTAGCTATAATCTCAGCCCTCCCCTTATGACTCCCAGAGAATATCATTTGGTTCATTTCCTCCCATAGAGTGTAAACTGTGACAGCCAAGGCTATTTTACCTAACCTGGCTCTAAAACTCTTTCCCTTGAAATGGTTACAAGGAAATTGTAGGAGCTGAGGCCATGTGGTGAATTACCTAGTGACTACCAGTTTATTTAGAACCTGCACCCAAATCTCCTTGCTCATATTGCATTCCATAAAGAGGTGCTCAATTGTTTCCTATTGGTGCTCACATAGGCTGCACTGATCCTCATTTATTACGTTCCATGTTTTTAGTTTGTCTTTAGTTTTCAATTTCCTTTTGCACAACAGCCATAATATAAATGTACACTTTGGGATGTGTCCAGAAAACCATACTATCCTCTACCAACAAACAGTTGGATAATGATCTCTTATAGCTTGCCAGGCTGAGTTAGTATTGAACTTTCAACTAGGGTGTGGTAGCCACTTTATTTAATCCTCATACCTTATAGGTAATTCTGGTAGTTGGCTAATGAGTAGCCTCAATTTTGGTGACCTTCTAGATAGATTCCACATGCCTTACATGTACACCACCACTTCATTCACCTTTAGGTTCAGAGAACTAGCAGCATCATACACAATCCTCGTTCCAAATTGATTTACAACAGGGTCATTAGGTAGCCAATTATCAAGCTAAAACCAAGTATTGTTACCATTCCCAATTTGATACTTGATGAGTGGATGTATCATACCTCTAAGCTGTATAAGCTTTCTCCATGTCCAGGATTGATTAACTGGTGGTTTAAACCAAAGGTTTTGATCTTTGATTATATAGGTGTGGCACCATTTAATCCATAGAGTATCTTTCTTGGTGGCCAAATCCCATATGTATTTTGCCATTGTTGCCTTGTTCCATTCATGGAGTTTCCTTATGCCAAGCGCTCCTTCTTTCTTTGGCATGCACACATCCTGCCAAGTCACCTTTGCACCAGAGCACTTTATGCCACTACCATGCCAAAGGAAGCTCCTGATTTTTGCTTTTATATCATTGATTATCTTCTCAGGTAGCAAGAATAGTGAGCACCAATAGACCTGCATGCTAGTTAGCACAGAGGTTGCAAGTTGCAGTCTACCTGCATAGGACAAGTGTTTTACAGTCTAGCTGCTTATCCTTTTAGTGATCCTTTCAATCAATACTTGGCAATCAGAGATCTTGAGCTTGGTGGTTATTAATGGAACCCCCAAGTAGGTTACAGGAAATTTGCCTAAAGGAATTCCCAATACTTGACTTAATGCCTGCTTGTCTTCTTCATTGAGTCCTGCTGCAAAAAATAAGCTTTTATCCAGGTTGGGCTTAAGACCTGAGATTTGCCCAAACTCTTGAATAGCCTATTTGATTAGAGTCAAAGAATGTGTGTTTGCCCCAGCCAAGATAAACAAGTCATTAGCAAAACACATGTGTAATCTTTAGGTCTTTGCACTTTGGATGGAAAGTAAACTCAGGTTTCAAGGAGTAATCATCCAGAAGGCATGAAAAAGCTTCCATCACTGTGAGAAATAAGTAGAGAGATTGGGTCACCCTGCCTCAATCCCTTTTTGCTTCCAAAAACCTATTCATCTATTCATATATCCATTTAGGTTAACTGAGAACTTTGCAATTGTTACACAATGCATAATCCACTGAATATATTTGTTAAGAAAATACATATCTTGCATGACCATTTGGAGAAATCCCCATTCCACAGTATCGTATGCTTTTTGGATGTCAATCTTCATAGCACATCTAGGCATTCCACCAACTTTGTGGAAATTCCTCACTAACTCTTGCATGAGTAAGATGCTGTCCCCGATGGTCCTCCCTTGTACAAAAGCTGCTTGTCTATTGCTTATTAGATGAGGTAGCACCCTTTGCAGTCTCTTGCATAGCATTTTATTGATGCATTTGTAGATCACATGCAACAAGTAATGGGTCTAAAATCCTTTATAGTCTTGATTGATTTACCTTTATTGCAAAAGGATAAGACAGCCTTAGTGACATCAGCCCCAAGCACTTCCCAGTTTGTTTGGAAAAACTCTGCATTGTAGCCATCTGACCCAGGTGCTTTATTCTTTTTCATGCTGCAAATTGTATTTTTGCATATAATTGAATATGGACCGGTAGGCTTCCTCTAGCACTGTCTTCAAAAGATACTAGTGCAAACATTTTGCATTAAAATTCAGTGATTACCCATGTGCGTATCCGTTTAGTACATCTAGTTGGCGTAGTAATGTGAGACTTGGAATTGATTTCCACCTACATCGGCCATCACGGATTGTCATTACCTACAACATATATAAGACTCGAAACAAACTCATTTTTACGCTCACGAGTTTCACAACCATTCTAACCTGAGTGTTGATGGATCAACCATTCTAACCTGAGTGTTAATGGATAGTCGACACTCGAACAGTACCCCCACCCGCCACAAAATTAAAAAAGTAGATAAAGATGTGACTTAATCGACCCCTATTGCTTAAAAAGCAAACTAGCTACCATCTTGTTTGATTCAAGCACGTTATTTTCAAGGCATATTTGTGTATATAATAGCTCTGGAACCTTGATCCCTTCAATATCAAGCATCTTGTGTATATAATAGCTTTGGGACATTTATCTCTTCAATGTTGCATGTTATCGGCATGTTGTATGCGAAAAATTCTAACTTGCGAGTCTAATTAAGCTAACTTAGCATAAGTGTACAATAGAATTTCGAGGGTATCATCGCTATTATGACAATATTTACTACATTAATTAAATACTAATTAGTTAAATATATTTCCTCTCGCATAGGAAAGTATTCACTAAAAACAACAAGCAAGGTCAAATCTTCGTATATACAAACATCCGTCTAAAAATCTTTGAAAAGTCAAAGTAAGTCAGTTTTATTTGTGTGGTTCTTTTCTTAGTATAATAATAAAAGTAATAATCATGGACCTCTATCTGTGGGTCCCGACATGAAAGTGTTGAGACCTTAATGGCTAATTCGGTATCCTGACACCACATTAGGAGCCTACTAATTCGGATTCGAGCCAGACAGGACAACATGGACAATAAAGCTCTTTCTACCAAGTTTTAACGCAGTTACATTCTCAGGACTTAAAATCGAGACATTTCATTAAGTTAGAACAGTCCCTTACCAGCTGACATACGCACTTGGTGGTTATAAACTACCGAAATCCATTCCTAAGTAAACTCGTGAACATTGTAGCCAATTATTTCACAAGTCTAATTATTGAGAATAATTATTTTTTAAGCCCAATTCAGATAGTCCAACCCAAACCAAACACGAACCTAAACCTAAATCTTAACATCGATTATGTTAACCTTTTTTCTAGTTAAAAATAAAAATTAGCTAGGGCTTTTAATTTGTAAAAGTGGATAAATTTTCTTTTTTTTTATTCTCTTTTTATGGGCCGAGCCGAGCCGAGCCTTGCCTTCCTCATGTTCGTGTAAAATTCATGAACACGGGTTTAAGCACGGATTTAGAGCTCATAACGAACACAAGTCAAACTTAAACACTGTCAAAACGAACGAACACAAAGTCAAGCTTTGTTAAACGAGCTGAGTAGCCATTCATTTACGGCCCTAAGTATTTCTCCATGACGCTAGTGTGGCTAGCCTCCATTACTAATCTTGTGAAATGGTGGTGTGTTTCAGGTGACAAGCTGGGGAAGGTGATGGCGCTGTTTCCAACGATGTACCTATCAGGTGGCACATGCGTTACACTCGTCATGATTGGAGGAGGTACCATGAGACTATTCTTTCGGACCATCTGTGAAACTGCTGCGCGGGAGTTTAATCCACTAACCACAACCGAGTGGTACCTCGTGTTCACTTGCTCGGCCATCGTTCTTGCTCAGCTTCCCAACTTAAATTCCATAGCCGGAGTTTCACTGGTCGGCACGATCACGGCAATCACTTACTGTACTACGATATGGGTGGTGTCTCTCACCAAAGAAAGGCCCATCGAGGTCTCTTACGGGGCACCCGAGGCAAAATCTGATGTGGATAGGGTTTGCGACATTCTCAACGCTCTCGGCATCATCGCCTTTGCTTTCAGAGGCCACAATCTAGTGCTTGAAATTCAGGTTTGCTACCAACAGCACAAATACAGATTCATGTACATTTCATACACCGCTTGCTTGGTCCTAAACGTTTTACAATTCATTCACCAATGCAGGGTACAATGCCTTCAAGTTTGAAACGCCCATCGCGTCTGCCAATGTGGAGAGGAGTCAGAGTCTCGTATGTGGTCATCGCAATGTGTTTGTTTCCACTGGCAATAGTGGGCTATTGGGCTTATGGAAACTTGGTAAGCACTCGTATTTTCAACTGATTCCGTTTTATCCAGAATTAGCACCCAATCCCTGAACTCCAACCAACCAATTTCTGCTATAAAACCCAATATTGATAATCATGGAAAGAAAAGCTAATACTTGCTATATTCGTTGTCATGTCAGATACCTACAAGTGGAGGAGGAATGCTGAAAGCCATGTACAAGTACCATGGACATGACACATCCAAAGTAATTCTAGGGTTGACAAGCCTGTTCGTTGTAATCAACTGCCTAACCTCCTTCCAAATATATGCAATGCCAGTCTTCGACAACCTAGAGTTCAGGTATACTAGTAAGATGAGCAAGCCGTGCCCTTGGTGGTTGAGGAGAGGGATTCGCATATTCTTTGGATGCCTGGTATTCTTTATAGCCGTTGCACTGCCATTCTTGCCAAATTTAGCTGGGCTGATTGGAGGAATCGCATTGCCAGTCACCTTAGCGTATCCTTGTTTCATGTGGATAGTGATGAAGAAACCCCAGAGATATGGTGCAATGTGGTGTCTTAACTGGGCACTAGGATGCCTGGGCATGATATTGAGCGTTCTACTCGTCATCGGAGCAATATGGACAATAGTGAGACTGGGAATTGAAGTCCACTTCTTCAAGCCCGAATGACAAAACAAAGAAATGGGTGCCATAATTTACTTGAGTAACCTGACTTGAAGCTAACCTCATGAACTTACTTGGGGGCAGTTGATCAGGTGCAGCGGCTGGCTGCAGAGCTACTACATACTGAAGGATATGATGATCCCTAGCATTATAGTTGGGAGCAGTTTGATCTGCTTGATGGAGAACCAGTACCTGCTGAAGGATATCATGATCCCTAGCGTAACCTACCCACATATTTCCTGAAGTAAAGTTTAACAAAGTAACTTCCTTGCTAATGACTACAACTGTAGAGTATCATAGTACCAAAACAAATGCCAGCACCTGCATATCCAACTCATGTGCAACATAACAGTATAATTGCCAAATTTCAGTATTTAGAAGTCCGCAAAGAAATGCATAATCTGTAAAGCGCATATGACCTTGCTAGACGGAGAATTAAGTATATACTAGTACAAAAAAGGGCCTGCAACCAAACATCATTATTCTGCACAAACATCAAAAAAAATCCAGCACAGAATTACAAGGCACGCCAGTCTAACTCTTGTGTTGATGTAATCATATCAATTCTATTCTTTAATTAGCTAGCTTGAAGTGCAATTACATATACCAGTAGACCAAAAAAGGATGGACCAAAAGCAAGGGCCAAGAATTGTCGATTCATACAACAAAATCAAGTCTCTTGAAGACGAGTTGCAACTTCAGACGTCTACATAGATAGGGGAAGAAGCATTCTTCGCTTCTTTTTCCTGGCCAGTCTCACTTGTTTTGTAATTTTCATGCATAAAAGGAATAGCAATGTTATGCATATCAACGTAAAAGCTAGTCTCAAATGCCTGAAATATAATGACACAGCTGAGAAAACCAGGAAAGCTAAAACAACAAGTTCCCATATGACGAAGACCACAACATCCACCCTGCATCCAGAAAATAGCACAGAGCATATCAGAACAGATGTTTTAACCATAGAAGAAATGCACATTAGTGAATGTGTATGGACAAGTTTACATTTCAGGACTGCAGAAATGGGAAAATAATGCATCAATGAAATTAATGCAGTATATAATCATAGGCAACCTGATAAAAATCAAGGTTATGTAAAGAGAACTTCATGACAGTCGCAGCAAAGTTCCATTGCCAAGCATCTACGACACTCAACCAATTCAATTTGCCTGAAGGTCAATTTCAATGCCAAACTTTAATTTATAAGGAATTCAAATGTACATTATGGTCTTCACTTGATATGTCATGCTATTAGTGACTTGGCAAATGATCATCAGCACCAGAATAGGGCCAGCCTAATTTCGTGGCTATTTGCCCCTTGTTGCACAGTGCATTATACGATCAGAGAAAACACTAAGAAGAACATAGATTCTTCAACTTAAGATCAGGTAACATCTGAAACAGTGGAAAAGTACCTGATCACAACAGATCAAAAGCTTGAAGAAAGCAAGAAAAGGATGCAAAGTGACAAGCGTGGTAAATTCACTAATGGGTGTAAATTAATGTCATAGTGCAGAGCGTGCACAAGAGTCTATAAAGATGATTGTTTAAGAAGTGGTACGATTGATGGTACAGATATGATCAAAGAAGTATTTACAGGTCGAATGGGAATTGCTAGCAGGGTCAGGCATTTGCAATTCTTCAACCTCATCTGTTGTTTGTACCTTATGGTTATTTGGTCATCTGTTTGTTTATAAGTTGCCATGCATCAAACTTGGTGGGCATTATTGGTCATAACTATCAGACAATCATCATTGAAATGTATAGTTTTCTAAAAGAGAACCTCGGACCATCTCTATTCTAAGCTTAAAAGAGGACTCATATGTAGTTACACATCACTCAAGCCTCGAGTAATGACCTACATAGCTGTCAATTGGAACACAGATTGTGTATCTAAATCCCATTACTGTGAACATAGTTTCCTAATAAGTATAGATGTTCGTTTCCATAAACCCCATCACCTCAAAACATTCCTAAAAGTAAGGAGCGAGGCATTAGGATTGCAGGTGGACATCAGAACACGTGATTTGGCTGACAACTCTCACCACCCTCTACTTTTCTTTATGTCATAACTTCTCGAACTTCCTTAAAGTAAAGCTAAAAGAGGGGTCAAATAGGTCATAATAAGGCCAAATATGACAAAATAGTAGCTAACTATCGAAACCAGCTACAAGTCTTTCTTCTTCTTTCGGCTTTTTCTAAAGCTTCTTAATTGCTGGGAGTAAGTCTGCTTCTAAACTTTCATGCATCAGTTAATAATTATTTGAAGTATTCCAAAAAAAGCAGACACATACGCAACCTTCATGTTAGGAAACATATAAATGACCGTGAAGAAAAGGTCATATATTGTGAATAATTACAAGGCACAAAAGATTGTGTATTTTATTCTAAAGCATCTTAACTTGTGTAATTACAAGTAAGGAGGCATTTCTTTTTTATCAAATTAGGTCTCACACTAGAATTCACATTCATTAAGTTCCATCCATTCTTATTCCGAAAAGTACGCTAATATATTTGTCTACACCATTTTCATCCTTGAAAGATAAACAAATCGTTCCTATTGTAACTTTAGCAACAAATGTAGGTGCGGAAAAGCGTGGAAATCGAGAATTTAACATATCAGGAACGTCATAGAAAGTATAAATTTTAACAAACATGCACCAAACCCTAAGCCAATCGCCTCCAAAAGCGCGATCCGTGCGACAATACATTTCATCGCGTTAATCAAATATTCAAACAATCGGACAGCACAAACATAATCAGAAAATTCAATCATAACGACAAGCGGAATCACAACAGGAACGATGAAATCGAACAAAAAATCATCGCTAACGGAGGGGGCGAAACGGCAGTACCTCGAGGAAGAAAGATTGGAAGTGGAGGAAAAGAAGGAGACGGAGGCCCAGTCGTGCTTGGACCGAATCTGGTACTCTCTCAGCTGCTCCGCCAGATTCGATCGCGTTATCATTTCTCTTTCTCCTTCTCTTCCCGTTCCGAATGCTTCTTCGATCTGGAAGTTCACGCGAAGAGAATAAGATGCTTCTCAATGCTGTCCCTATGATGACGAATAGTGCTGTGTATATCTACTACAGCTCTCGGTGGCCTATGGAGACTTCGTGCAGAGTCGAAGGATTATGAATCTGAACCATGGAAGAGGCAGAGACGAAGAGCCCCAGTTTTCGTTTCTGGTTTTCGTTTTGATTTGCCTCTTTTTTCCTCTGTTTTTGTGCCAAAAACACTTAAAACTGAAAATCCAATCATTTCCCCCATCCCCCCACCCCCACCCCCTTTTTTTTTTTAGAACTCGTGTTATTGACATGTTTGTATGTTGTATAAATTATATACTATAATAATAATTTAGCGGTTTGTAACCTTATACATGTACGTTCTAAGCCATTTAACTTTTCAAATAGTATCCATTTTTTTCGGAATCGAAAATTTTAGAGATATTTTGATAATTTGCCAGTCAGATAGAGTATTTTGATAATTTAACCTATAAAATATATTATTTTTGAATAAATTTACAACGGGGGTGTTTGTGTGTGTCAGGAGCAAGAGAGAGGGTATTTTGATAATTTAACCTATAAAAGGTATTTTTGAATAAATTTACAACGGGGGTGTGTGTGTGTCAAGGGTAAGGGAGAGGGCAGCAGTAGGCGCTAGTGTGTGTCTTCGGTGTGTGTAATTATATTTGCATAGCCTTTTTTGTATTTTTACATTTTTTAAAAATATTTTTACATTTCCTATTTCAAACAATTACTATTACAAGTCATGTTCAATATCCTAATATAATAGATTTCTGGAAAATAATATCCAAAAAATTAGGCATGCTTTTGTCTCTTAGTATGGCATCCAATTAAGATTTTACTTTTTTATGTTACGAAGATGGTATTATATCCAAGTTTAATGCTTGTATTAGTAAACCTCATTTTCCCTCTTTATTGAGGTAGAATGTTGTCCTGGTATTTTCTCTTTCTTTTTTTTTTTTTTAGGGAAGAGATTGTTGTCTTTACGAAATATATGTATGCTTTGAGTCTTTGGTGACGAAAACAAGAGAGAAGAATATTCTATTTCATAATCTTTCAATAACGAATCAAAACTTCAAATAATGACATGTTTACTTTCTTTTTTCCTTTTGGATGATTGAATACCACTTGAGCTTGAGAAAAAAAATTTGCTTCGAGAAAGTTCATGTTAATATGATTATGGTTTTCGGAAGGCATCTCCTAATGTCGAAACAATGTATGGTTACTCAAACATGAGGTACAACTACCTCGCAACACACATAATATTTTGGTGGATGCCATGTCTATTTAGCTAATAGGGCTAGCCTTTTCAAAAAAAACAAAAGAGATTTTATCTCCCACAAGTTGAATTTTTTATTTTTTTTGGGGGGGTCCACGGGAGGCACTTGGGCATGTGCTACACGGTGGAGCATTCTCCTTAAACCTCCCGATTCCTTGCGTAGGAGCAAACCGAATCGAAAACTTTGGTACCTTTTATAGGGGTACAAGTTTTCATTAGTTCCTTTATTTTCTTGAAACTGTTTCAGTATAGATCTGAAAAGAGAACACCTTAACATTGCGCTTAAGATGCGGGATAAAAGCTCCGAATAGGATAAGATAAAGTAAGATGACGAAAGGTTTTTTTTTTTTTGTCGGTCGATAGGAGAGGATGACAATTTGTTTCCCCTCTCGTGTTTGGATGATCGTAGGACTACATACGGGATAGAATTGTATTTTTCTCTTTTTCTTTTTAATTAAACTTGTTGTCGACATGTCACGACACTATCCATCAAAACTGAATCACCACAAAATTGAATCTCCATGGTCACCATTCACCACCATAACCATTCATGGAATTGAATGACAATAAAGCAGATCGAGAGCAAGTGGAGGTGGTGGTATCATGGTGGAATTTGATTAAAGTCGGTGGGGGCAGCAATGAGTGTTGTGAAGAGTGAGCTGGTCGAGGGATGGTGATGGTTGTGGAGATTGAGCAAGGCGGTGAAGGTGGCCGCCAGCAGCAAGGTGGTAGAGGTTGCAAAGAGTAGTAGTGTCATGGTGGAGGTGCCAGATGATGGGTACATTGATGTGGGAGTGCACCTAGAGTGACCGGTTGGATGGTGGGGCGGCGTTGAATAAAAGGAAAAGAAGAGGGAAAGAGTTTTTTTTATCTAATCTTGGTAGGGTAAAGCCTATATACCCTCCAACCCCACCCCAACCTCCGGTGGATGGAATTATTCCGCTCGGAGTGGGATAGAACCCATCCTATATAGAACCCATATAGATCGTCATTTGATGCCCCAAACACACCGGATTCTTTGGAAGCAAATAATTTTTCATCACATCCAAACCATCTATTCGACGCGCCAAAGACAACTTAAGAGAAGATAAAATCTTGTCAATTAGTAATTTTTTTAAATTTATTTCCTTATGATGAATTTCAAGTGTGTATGTTTTTATATCATATTTTTAATACCCTTGGGCGATTTCCCCTAGTCATTAAGGAGACTTTATCTAGAATATTCTTAAGATGAATGGGACTGATATCAGGCGTTAAGTGAGTTATGTGTCTCGCTATTGTTCTAATTAGGTTTCCTTAACATGTGTTCCCTTGCATGTTCTTTCGTAGGCAGACATTGGTTTCATTAACAACTGCCTCCCAAGAGCAGTTCTAACCACATCGATTGTTCAATATGGACAAACAATCACATAGTTAAATGTGATGATAGAAGTTGCACCGTCCTCATGTGCGACTCCTTTAATTAAGAGCTTACCAGGTGTGCAACACATTAGGTCATTGGATCTCACGTTCTCAAGTTATAGCAACTTCAATGCCGGATCACCCTTCTCTAATAGGCCTTTATAAACACCACAAAATTCTGATGCAGATAATATGCTGTTGACCGCCTTATAATAATTCATAAAGAGTATTAAAGTTTGGTGTTCAACTTGAAAGTATACCCATAAGAAGAACTAGCCCACCATGTATAAGAGATGATCTCAATCTCCATATGTAATTGATGTGACTTTAACACCCATCCTTACGCATGGTGTAGAATATGAGGTGATTCTAAACCTCGATGTGCGTAAAGGGAACTGTCAATCTGAAAGAAGTCGAAGAGGTAGCGACTTGTAGACCACGGGGCACAACCAGAGCACAATTCTAATACCATATTTAAAGTATGATGTTCAACCACAAAGCATGCTAATATAAAATACGGAGTATAAGCTTACCGGGTATGAGAACTAATTCCAATTCCATATATAAGCCGGGGGAGACTTTAACAATGAGTATACGAATGGGGGGGGGGGGGGGGGTTGCTGGGGACCACAACCATGATATTGCTTATTTTGATAAGATATTAGAAGAGGATATTTATCAACAAAATCTTTGACTGCTATTATGGAGATGGTGGAGTACTTGTCGATAAGAATTTAACTGAATGGATATGGAGAATACATGTGTCGACCGTTAGTTTTTTTTCTTAAGACCGTATTTTTTCTCCTCTATCGCAACGGGTTGTAGCATGCCTAACTCTCAAGATAAAACAAGTGAGCATTAGCAACTATTTGCAGAGTAGTAACTAAACAAAAATTATATACCGAAACGAAATACGAAGAGATTTCATTATTTATGAAGGGAAGTCTGACAGTTATAACTTATAACTAGTGCACCAAAAAGTGTCTTTAAAGAGGTTTAATTAGTTGTAAACACGAGAAGACTAGAACGTCCATTAAAACTCACTTGAATAATATGGTTTGAATAATTTCCATGCCACCTCCATTAAGAAAGAGAAATTCGTCACTAATGCTCATTAGTGGCATTTTTTTTTTTTGGCCTTTGCTTGGGAGGTGTTCTGTCATGAAATTACACTGATACTACGTGTTTTCTGGCCTAGTTCATGAGTAGGCCCAGCCTTGATCAACATTCGGGCCTTCTCCGTAGTGTGATTCTTCTGGGCTATGTGATCCATTTATCGGGTAATGCAAAGCTTTGAGTCCAGCCCACATACGTTACCATGAGAACGAATATTCTACAACCAACTCCATTGAAAATCGTCACTAAAGCTCATTAGTGGCATTTTTATGTTGTCGCCACCTTAAAATTGTCGCTAAAGTCTTTTTAGAAATGTCACCACAAACTTGTAGCGAGAATGAAAGTATAACAATGTACATTAACTTAGAAGACTTTTGCGCATAATCTGTCCAATTCTTCTCATGATACTTTCTACTGTGAATGATTTACGAAGGTGGGAACATGATATGCTTTCTACTGTGAATGCATTAGCAACAACATTTTCAAAGACATGCTACACACCTAATCAAGTTTTGCTACGATGAATGATCAAAAGCATAACTCTGAAACCAGCATACATCTGAATGTGTCGCACTAATTAAAGGAAAGAAAAGTAAAGCTGGTGAAAGAATATGAAGCATACAAGCATGGTAAAAAGGTTCAACTATCGGTCAACAATGATGGAAGGGTGATTGTAATATCTCAAACTTTGGGAGCCGGTTAAATAGCCATATGGGCTCCGAAAAATAAACGGGCGTTAATTTTGGACAATGCTTGAGTATTAGTAGAATATCAAAGCTTAAAAGAATTTCGGGACAAAAATATAATTTTTGAATTTTTGGGGACATTTTGGAAAAATAGAGGGCTATTTTGCAAATTGTGAAAATTGAAGCTAGATGTCAAATTTTTAGGAAGATGATCACACATGTAGCCACCTCCTATTAGCTTAATGACTAAGCTAGGAAAAACTAATCTAATAAGAGATGGATAAGAATTTTGGGTGAAAGAGGAAGTAAAAGGAAGGTGATAAACAGAAAAGAGAAAAAGAGGGGGAAGAAAGAGAAAAAGAACAAACAGAGAAACATAAAGAAGAAATAGAAAACAGAGGAAGGAAACAGAGGAGAAGAAAAGGATTCGGGAAAGGGAACCACCGACAAACAGAATCAGAGAAAAATAGATAGAATCTGTAAGGAGCAAATTCTTTTTTCTTATTTATGTATGTATCTGTAATTACATATTTTAGAGGCTATATGTGTAAGGATGATCGTGGGGCAGAGGTGGCCACGACTGTGATTCATGTGAAAGGGGAGTGATCTTGTTGGTAACAAATTATGTGAGGGTGTAATTTGTGAGTTAGTGTGTGTTTCGATGTAAGGTGAGTGTGTGTTCTTGACTGTAGTGTGTATGTGTGTGTTCTTTGTGTGTGCGCAGGTGAAGCACGGAGAAGGGAACAACTGTGGGTGCTCATGTGTGTGTAATTGTGGGTATAGATTTGTTTTTTTGTGTAAATTATGGTGTTAAATGAATTTAGATTAAGTGTGGATGTTCGGAAGTTGTTCTTGCACGCGTTTGTGAGTTGTGAGTTGTGTGTGTGTGTGTGTGTGTGTGAGTGTATAACGGTGTGGGTTCTTGAGTCTGTGAGCTACGGGTGAGATTTGTGTGTGTGAATTAAGTTTTAAAATGTGTGTTTAAGGGTGTGTTAAAGTGTAATTAAGGTGGTTTAATGCATTTATAATAACCTGGAATTGATTGAAGGTGAATTAATTGGTGATTGTGAAGTGGGTGTGGGATGAACATCACGGCTAGAGGAAGAAGACATTGTGTGTTCTTAAGGCGTAATAGTGTGTGTGTATAATCTGAATAGTGCTTGTTTTTGTCGCTAATGAGCGGATATTAATTCAGGCAGTCTTCCACGAATTTTTATAAGTATTTAGAGCCAAAATTAGACAAAGTCCAAAACAGTAACCCTAAATATTTTCACAAGTCCTACACTCTGGAGTTTTTTGAGAATTTTCGGGATCCGTAAAGGGTGCTAAATTAGGGTATCAATCAAAGACATTTATCGAATTATTTAGCATAGTAAACCAAGTCATTTGGATCTGAAAATTTTATGGAAACCCTATTTTACTGATATGATTCATATTCTAAAATTTCAAGCAATTCTAAGACCGATAGGTATTTTTCACGAAACTGACCTTTTAGCGCTCGATCTGGATACCGGTTCGGAATTTTCGAGCAAAAATTTTCTAAAATGCTTTTTAGTCTAGAAATGACATCAGAATGCTTTAAATAGCGTTTTAATATATTTTTTCGGTGCCGAAAACCCCCAGGGGTATTTTGATAATTTGCCACCCGATGGGGCAATTTAGTAATTATATCCATAAGATATATTTCTAAGTAAATTTACATACATTAAGGATATTTTAGTGAATTGTCTTGCAGAAAGATTATTTTGATGAATTAAGTGTAACGGGGGTATTTTGGTAATTTGTCACCCCGAAGGGGTATTTTGGTCATTTGACCTATAAAAGGTATTTTTGTGTAAATTGACATACAATAAGGTTATTTGGGTGATTCTACTTACGGGAAGGCCGTTTGGATGATCTAAGTTCGAGAGGGACTTTTTGATAATTTTACATACGCGGTGAGGGAGGTTCATTTTTTAGAGCATGTGTGAGTCCTTAATAAGTTATAATATTGTAATGTATACTATATTCTGAAGATTTGATCATTTCGTTTAGAATAAAGCTAAAGACTTCCGGTTATGATAAGTTAGCTGCGGATCCAGGTAAGGGATTCTATCTGAACCCTTATTTCAAATAACTCGTACTTGTAAGTACTCATTTGATCTAATTATAGCTAATGCCAAACTCTGAACTCTGCATTGCTATCAGTCTATTATTACCCAGAAAATCCTAATATTGAACCTGAATCGCTTATTTGGAAATCTTGTGATACTCGCATGTATTGCATGCAGAGCAAAGTTGATAATTGTTTGTATCCGTTCTTCTTAATTATTGTGCTTAAATTTGATAATTATTCGCAATCCTTTTTTCCGTTTATTTGTGATTTTTCTTCTAAAAATTCTGAATGCTGACTTATGCCAATATGATTATTGTTATTGGAATCCGAATTGAATTTGGAGATTTGAGCTTATGTTAAAGCTCATTGATATTGTTGATTTTTCTGTGTTGACCTGAGAATCTGTTCTGTTCTGTTCTGAGGCGGGCGTTATAAGGCTGGTCTGAATCCTACATGGAATGCAGGCTAGTACCCAAGTGGACTAGTAATTATTCTGGTACATCATGCACGTGTACACTCTGTTAGCTTGTCGGAATGGCATTACTATTGCCCAGGATCAACGTTAATTTTTTTGATTTTATCTGCTCTGTATACTGCCGTGACTGTTACGGAAATGTCTGGAACGTATTATCTGAAATGATTTGTGCTTCTGTTGAAATCCTTTGGAAAATCTTCATTGTTCTCTGGAAATGATCTGTTATTGATTGATTTGAAATCCGTCGTGGTTGTTTTGGTTTATTTTGGTATCTATTTCTGATGAATTTTGATCATTTTGAAAATCATTGAGTTTTTGACCATTTGAAGCATTCTGGAAATTTTTGTCGGTTGGATTCTTTGGAATCGTCTGGTAATTCTTTGGTTGTCCTTGTACGACTTTACTGAGCTCTCAAAAGCTCACTCTTCGTTTGGCTCCCTTCTGTAAGTGATGATAAGATGTAGCAGGTTCGGGAATGGGTTAGACTCTGTGTGAGGTTCCGGTAAGCTGCCATTACAGTGTAGTGAGACCCCCACGTGAGTCTATACTGTTGATTCATTTTTTAGGGATTCAAGTTTGAAAAGAACCTAGGTTTTAATGGTTTGAGTTCGAGCAGATTTTGTTGTAATCTTATATTTTGGAGAATTCGAGTTGGTATCGGATTAGATGCTTTGAAATATGTGGTTGTGTATAGGATTTGACAAGTTTGATGTGATCCGGTAGGTTAACGACACGGGAGTTCGGGCGGTGGAGCTCCGGATTTTTGGGGGCGTTACAGTGGTGATGAGGCAAGAAAGAGCTAGAGGTTTTGTAACCAAGTGTCTACTACCGATACATATTCGACCAACAATTGCAATACGAGTATATGCATTAGCGGTTCCTTTATCTTTTCATTTCCACTCTGGTCTGTAAAAGAGGAGATTTTGGTAGATAAGGAGTATCAATGGTCTCTTCTAAATTATTTGAGTGACAAAAAAATAATAAACTATGTCACAAAGTTATAGTTATCCAAATGATGATTTTTCATATATCAATACTTTTATAAGTAGTATTGATAATTAAGAAAATAGTTCTTGAATGCCATCTTCACTACATCATCGGTGCCAATAGCCAATGAAGGCACACCCCTAAAAACTTCTCCCCACGAACTCATGAAGTAAACCGACAAGATTGCTATTTGTTAAGTTGTCACTTGCTTAAAAACTTTTAATTGTTAGATAATAAACTCAATAATCTTTAAAAATTTTGTCTCTAAGGAGTAACAACTCAAAATACAAAGACATTTTTGCTCAAAGAAAAGAAAAAATGAAATGCTAGTTGCACCTATTTAGGAGAGAGAGCAGTTTGGTTTGGGGGTCAAACTACAAACCAAATCATTACCCATCGGTTTGAAAAATCTAGAACCGAATCAAATACCATCGATTTGGACTGTTTGGATTGTTTTGTGCCCATTTAAAAATTTTGTCCACTTGCAAAACTATTATTGAATCTAAATGTTATTCAAAATTGAAGTTATAGTTTTCTTTTAAATTGCACATAACGTCGTTACATTCAATAACTAAGTACTCGTATTATTATATGTTTTAACTATTGTTCAAGACATATGTTACAGGAAAGAATAAAAAATTACACAAGATATATTGATAACTAGACATTGATAACTATTTTCATTATTTTCTTTTCTTTAAGGTTTTGTTTATTTAGATTTGCTTAGTACCATGTATATAAAAATTATTAATGAATGTAACTAAAAATATATTAGTATATCATAGGTAAGTTTGTTTTTATTTGTAATCGGTTCAAAAAAGTGAATCGTGAACCGAATTGAACTGAAATTGATTTGAAAAACATGAAACCAAATCATTTAGTTAGATATTTAGATGTCTATGCCTATTTATAACAATCCATAATAATTGTAGCAACAAGTAAGGCTTTAATGTCATCCATGCCGACAAGGTACTCTATATATGTGCATGGCACGTACATGATAATGACACTTTAAGGTAAGAAAAAATTACGTAAAATACCCCTTTGGTTTGTGGTTATTATAAAAAAATTCCTCGCGTTACAAAAATTACAAAAGAACACTTAGGATTGTAAAAGTGTTACAACCGTCAATAAAATCGTATGTTTTAACCTCGTTTGTGGTAAATGCGCCTGGAGAGTAAGTGCCACTGCTAAATAATTGTTGGAAACCCGTTTTTGCCCCTGAATACCTCTTTTGCAGCCAAGCCCTAATTAGGGCCGGCGCAAGAAAACAACGGGAAAGGTAGGAGAAGGGAAGGGGGAAAGGCAGGGGACCAGGGAAGGGGAAAGGAGGGGAGGAGGAGCTGAACCACCACCTATCTACCACCTGCGCCACCCATAACTGGCGCCGGCGCCACCACCCTAGTCTTGTGCGCTTAGCGGCCGATCGAACCATCAAACCCAAACCAAACCAATTGAACCCTAATCCCACTGAACCCCCAAACTTAAATCGAACCCAAACCAATCGCCGATTGAACCATCAAACCCAAACCAAACCAATCGAACCCTAATCACTGTTATAGCCATTAAACCCAAACCAATCGCACTACAACTCAAACCCTAATCAAACCCCCAAACTTAGATCGAACCCTAATTGAACCCCAAAACTTAAATCGAACCCTAATCCCGCTGTGGCCACAACAATTCGAACCCTAATCGCACAATCTCAGATCTAAGGTTTCAAATCGCAATCTGCGATTGAAACCCTAGACTAAGATTGTGCAATTCGGGTAAACAAGATACTCGTGACCCATTGTTTACTCCGCCACTTGCACCGCAATCTGCGATTCTCACTTGCGCCGCCGAAAGCCCGCCATCGATCCACTAAGCGATCTCATGAAGAAGGAAGAGGAAAATTGACCATTCTGAAGAAGAAAGGGTGTCATTCTCATTTATATAGAGGGGCAATTTATCCTTTTTCACCATTCTGTTGCGAAATTTTTACGGTGCAACACTTTTACAATCTTACGTGTTTTTTTACAATTTTTGTAACGTGAGAGGTTTTTTTGCAACAATTCCAAACCACAAGAGTATTTTACGCAATATTTCCTTTAAGGTAACGAAGCAGGCAGCAATACCACGAATTTGCTATGCACGCACTCAACTAGGTTAGATTTAAGGATAAACATAAACCATCATCATAAAAATACTCGTACTTCGTTTAACAATGGTAGAACCGATCTAGACCACGTCACGTGATTAAGATCCAGCAGTCACGTGATTAAGATCCAGCAGACACGTGGGCACCCGCGAGAAGGTACCAAAAGAACAAAGGAAACCACGTAATAGCGCGCAAAATGCAGTAAACTTAGCTAGAAAGGAACCCTGCGAGAACGTCAAACCGACCATCTGTCACTAGGCGGGGCCCACTCCAGTACACCCCCCACATCGCGAAAAGTGACAACGACAGCGTATTGGAGATGGTAGCCCCACATGAAACGTATCATGGCACCTACTCTCACGCGCACCCAACACGCTCGCAAATCTCGAAACTCCTCTTCCACACTCCTAAGAAAATATTGTTTGATCTAATATTTTTGCTTATTCTGTTTTAGTTTTTACGTCTAATTATATGGTACATTATAGATGCCAATAAAGTATTTACAATGATACCTTTGAAGTAATAAAAATATTTATGACCCTTTTACCCTTGTTTTGAAATTTATATTTACTTACTCTGTTGATTATAATGTGATGCACTGTTTTCTGTAAATTGTTGAAATTGATTGACAAAATATTCTTGTAAGTGACAAGACGAGTACTCCGCACGGTTTTCTTATACTATCAAGGGTCACCGTGTGTGAGTCAAAGTAATTACCCCACATGAAATTTGATACACCTTGTTGCGTGTGGCACGACTAATTTTTAAGTAGACAAAGCACGTGGAGAAAATATATAAAGTGGGTGACGGTGAAAGACTTGAATCGACTAACTCTAATAATTTCTGAAAGCGTTAAATTCAAAATTAATTAATTATGAAAAAAGGCCTACAAGACTTGTATATAAAAATATTATTTATTATTTATGTAATGTAAGATTTACATCTCTCAACGACTATATTTTTGCGTGTGTAAACTCTAGTCATCATATCGGTCGACAAAAGTTGATAAATAGGTTATCACGCCACGACAAAGTGAATCGAATCACTTGCAATGACTCCTTGTAACATTCCTACTCAAAATGCAAGTTTCGTTTATCTTTGTATCACCTGCAATTAATCAAAGATTAAAGATTACGGTAATGACAAAAAAAATAAAAATAAGGGTGCACCAAGTGGCACTTTTTGGTCCGCTCCAATACCGACCTTCTGTTTATCCAATCGAGACCGACATTTTCAGGTCCCACAAGTACACCCTATCACGTTCTTATCCCACGTGTCCGTCCTTTACTGGTCAAGCACGTAACGCATGACAGCGTGTCTCCCTCTGCCTTCTCACCTTTCCCTTTTCCCCATTCCGTCCCGCGTGAAGAAAAAGCACGCTACTCGCTCTAAGTATCTAACACCTGGAATAGTATCCATCTATAAGGACACGTGTTAGCCAACCAAAGCCCGTTTTTGAAACGCGAAGAATCTGAGATTATGGGTAACCTTACCCCGATTTTATCTCGCTTGTAATAATAATAATGATAAATGAACACGTCGGTTTCGCAAAGAGTACTCGATTGGGCTGTGGACCTCTGGGCTTCTCTGACGATTAATAAAGACGACACTAAAAACTTAATCGCGTCACCTCCGCGTTGAGAATGTCCTATAAAAACCTCCCTAGTCCTCCATTTCAGAACCATCAACTTTCTTACAACTAAGCTTGGCATCTTATAACTTACACTCGAGATTTTTGCGGTTTCCGATCTCACTGTGTTGAGGTAATTGAAATGGCTGAGGAGCATCAGAAGGGCGAGTACGAGGGTGGGGAGACTGAGGTGAAGGACAGGGGGTTGTTCGACTTCATGGGCAAGAAAGAGGAGGAGAAGAAGCCGTGTGAGGAGCAGGTGATCGTGTCGGAGTTCGAGAAGGTTCAGGTGTCCGATCCGGAGCCGGCTAAGATCAAGGAGGAGGAGGGGGAGAAGAAGCATGGTCTGCTTGAGAAGCTCCACCGCTCCGGTAGCTCCTCTAGTAGCTCTGTAAGTTCTTTTTCCAAATCTAGTTCCTTAATATTTTAGACTTTTTTTTTTTTTGCTCAAGATCTTGATCAACGATGTTATGATCATTTACTGAAGAATATACCGTAATACATAAGACGTTTTGCATGCATACAGGCACTTGCCACTCTTTATGTAGTCCAACCGTCACCCTGGATTGCTGATCATATTTGCTTGAAGTGGCCCATAATTACTAGTTATTGTTGGATTTAAGAAAAATCAGTTGGTCAAGTGGACGCTCTATGCTGGTGGAGTTAAAGGATCTGACTTTTCCACATTAAACACGATGATTTAAATGCCAACTGATCTGATCTTGATGATATATATCATTTTATGGTTGCTTTATTGAGATATGTTGATTAATGTTTTGGAATCATGCAGTCGAGCGATGAGGAAGAGGTAGAAGGAGAGAAGAAGGAGAAGAAGAAGAAGAAAAAGAAGGGACTCAAGGAGAAGATCAAGGAGAAGGTATCAGGAGGAGATGAACACAAGGAAGAAGAGAAGGAGGAGAAGTACGAGGACACGTCCGTGCCCGTCGAGAAGTACGAAGAAGTCGTGCCTCCTCAAGCAGAGCCTGAAGTACCTGCAGAGGAGAAAAAGGGTTTCCTAGACAAGATCAAGGATAAGCTGCCTGGAGGGCACAAGAAGCAGGCCGAGGAGGTGGTGGTCGTCACCGCTCCTCCGCCTCCTCCCCCGGTGGCTGCCGCCGAGTGCGCCAGCCCCGAGGCCGAGGCCAAGGAGAAGAAGGGCATTTTGGAGAAGATCAAGGAAAAGCTCCCCGGGTACCATCCCAAGAGCACTGAAGAAGAGAAGGAGAAGGAGGAAAAGGAAAAGTGCTAGAGGAATGCCAAGTGTGTTTCCTTTTGAAAAGCAAGTATTGTGATTGTGCCTCTTTTCCACTTTGGACTCTGATATTATGGGCTATGGGGTCATTGCTTTCGATTTGCTGTGTCAATTCTGTTTAGGGTTTCATACTGGTATTTTGATCCTTTGGTTTGTAGTTTTTTCCCCCCTTATTTTGAGAGACTTTGGTTGTAATATTTGGTGTGGAAAAAGCAAAAAAAGTAAGGAAACGTTACATCTTTTGTTGTGGAAATAGGAAATACTGGTACATCTTTTGCTTTTGGACTTTCTGCTTTGATTTTACATGATTTTGATTGCTACTGCTAGTGTTAATAATGTTATCGTGACCCTAAAGAGAGCATGACTTGGGCTGGATGTAAGCGATGATGGCTCTTGATCCCCACCCAGGAGCAATCAGCTCCGTCTCATTTTTCAAAAGCAATAAAGTTGATAGAGAGAGTATTGAAAATTTGTGGGGATAGACGTTCGGAGTCTTCTGCAAGTTGCCGTGGTACTTTATGGGTGCCAAATTGTTTGTTTAGGGAAGGGCGAAGAAGACAAACCAGAACTGGCTAATAAGCATGGATTGCCACCTGATTCATATTATTTTTTTGCAATAATGTGAAGCGAACTGGATTTGCATCGTTGAATTTGCTTTGCGATTTTGATGCTTGAAAGAATTACCTACTAGTCGCAGGGGCTCACAGACCATGCACTAAGGTTGAGGAAGATTGTTACGTGCTGATTGTACGAACAAAGCATAATGAACACGCACATTGTGGCTCTACTGTTGAACCAAAATTTTTCTTAGGTCACGGGCTTGACCGCTACTAGTTTTTAGGATCGACATGAATCCTAAGGTTATGGCCATGGTGGTGCCCTGCGTGGGTTATAGTGCTCGAGTAATCCCAGTCGATGCAGATAGAAGTTTGAGAACATTAATCGAACATGTTTCATTGATCCTAAAGTTTCTTAATGCATATCAAGGTTCTTATTGACAATACCTAAAATGCAAAATATCATCAAACCTAAATTCTGTGTACCAATTTTACCGAAGAGACAGCCTAGTTATTAACAAGACGCACCTTGTCAATAACTATCTTATTCGGAGCAACCCAAGATAATTATGCTCTTATGCCAACTTGAAGCCATTGGGAGCTGACAAAATAGTCCCAGAAAATCATAAATTTAAAAGCAACAAGAAATTCTAAGCCGACTATAAGTTCTATATGTAGGATGATGATGACGGCAAGAATCACATTCCTTTACGATCGGACTTAACAAAAATGAGTAGCACAACGGCCCCACGACTGCCGCTCTGTTCACTCGTCCTTGCCCTGTTTGGTTGTATTTTTATTGCGGTTATTAGTGCTAATGGAGAGTATTTGATTGGAGTGGGAAGCTACGATATGACAGGTCCGGCTGCCGGGGTGAACATGATGGGGTACGGTAATCTGGAGCAAAACACAGCTGGTATACACTTCCGGCTGAGAGCTCGGGCTTTCATTGTAGCTGAGAGCTCGGATGGTGCAAGGTTTGCCTTCGTCAACCTTGATGCAGGCATGGCTTCGCAACTTGTCACCATCAAAGTACTCGAGCGACTTAAAAAGAGGTTAGCTTAATTGGTAGGCCAAATTAGTACCAAAGAACTGCTAATCATTCTCAGACCGGACAACGGCACTAGTTTCGATTCTATTGAAGTACATATGGCTTATTCTTATTGTAGGTACGGGAAAGTGTATAACGAAGATAATGTAGCAATCAGTGGCACCCATACTTATGCTGGTCCTCGGGGCTATTTGCAGTATGTGGTTTATTCAGTTACTTAATTAGGTTTCGTTCAACAGTCATTTGATGCCATTGTTACTGCTATCCAGCGAAGCATTGTCCAAGCTCATGACAGTCTAAAGCCGGGTTCCGTTTTCATCAACACAGGTGAGCGAATAGCCTTTTTGCACCCCCTCTCATCGCTTTCTTATTGGCCCTACTTTCTTAACTTCTTCTATGCATAAAACTGTCAAATAATGGCCCTTTTCTTGTCACTTTGGTAACTGTAATCACCCTTTCCCTAATGAGGGCCAGTAAAAGGTCAATCAAGGGTGGTCAGGAACAGAATTGTCTCCGAATTGAGGCAGGCTAAATTTTACAATCAAACTCACCTATAATTGTGTCCCTCAAAGATACGATATCAACAAAATATCGTTTTAGTGGAAATTTTTTCAGAAGGTGTGTGAACAGAGCCCGAGCAAAGTTTTGTTTGCATCCACATTTTCCGCTGTTCCAGTATCAAGCACCAACTACAAATGACTACACAACGATGCTTTTGTAGGTGATTTGGTGAATGCAGGAATAAATAGGAGCCCAAGTGCATATCTGTTCAACCCTCCAGAGGAGAGAGCTCGGTATCCACGCGACGTTGACATGCTCATGACCCTTCTCAAGTTTGTGGACGGAAAAACTGGGGAGAGCATAGGAGCATTCAGCTGGTTTGCGACCCATGGAACCTCTATGAGCAAAGATAACAAGCTTATTAGTGGAGACAACAAGGTTGCTGCCGCTAGGTTCTTTGAGGACTGTTTCACGTCTACCTTCAAGAAGACCTCCACCACCATCAACCATTCGACTAAAACGTCAAGTAAGAGTGTACATCGGAACATGGATTTGAATAATCTTCAGCTAGGAGAACAGATTTAGGGTCGGGTCTGTTACAAGTCTAAAATCACTTAACTTTTTCTGAAACCTCTATCTGAGCACTCAACAATGGTAGGACCGTCAGTTGATCTTTCAGCAAAGGAGTACGACCTCTCAACATCCAGTAAACAAAGAAGGAAGACGTGATATTATTTTCATTTCAATGGTGAATTTCTTTGGAGTGACCCTAAGTGAATTTCTCCCTACTCTGTACAAGATGGAACTAGAAAGCACACGTTTCTCTTGACTATACTGCTATCTTGGCCAACTAGTCAAAGCCATTAGGACTAACTTCCGTTGTTGTGCAACTTGTAGAGAAAGCACAAACAATCAAGGCCACAGGAGGACAAACTTGCAGTAAAACAGCCAGCCAAGGGTTCAAGGTGAGGAAGAATGACGGCTCCCTATTTGTGGGAGCTTTCTGCCAATCAAACGTAGGAGATGTCAGTCCAAATGTGCTAGGAGCATTTTGCACTGACAGTGGCTTACCTTGTGACTTCAATCATTCATCCTGCCATGGCAATGACCTGCTTTGCGTGGGTCGCGGACCTGGGTAATTGACACTCATTTTTCTAACTGGGCCTGTGCTTTAAGTAACTCGATCTGCATAACCTTGCGCTTGCAATGCTTTTCAACAATAACCCAAATGAAATTCTCAGCACAAATATTATAGGAGAGAGGCAGTTCCAGAAGGCCGTCAATTTATTCACGACTGCCAAAGAAGAATTAAGTGGGAAAATCGACTACCAACATGTGTATTTGAACTTCACGGATATTGAGATTGGATTAGGGGGAAACAAGGTAGTGAAAACATGTCCAGCAGCACTTGGCCCAGGTTTTGCAGCTGGAACTACTGACGGGCCTGTGCTTTCGGTTTTCAACAAGGTGACACGAAGGTTAGTATTATCTAGTTTTTACTGCGGTGTGATCTGCCACTCGAGCTACGTAGGCTAGAAAGTACAACCAACTAATCCACAGTGTGGTATTTTGGCCCTCTACTAGCTATGTCCGAATTTTATTAGGATGGTAAAACGAGCGTAATAACCCTCGTGCTCCTCGAGGCTCAATGCCACGAGTTCATAGAATTAAATCCCCAAAGCTTGACTACATTTAAAATCATCAAGTTACTGAGCTGAACCTATAAGTTGCTCATTGTGCAATATGCTGTCAAACGACTCGATATCCTAGCTGATTGCTGTATAATCGAGCCAAATTGTAAGCCCAATTCCATCTTGATAGCATTGTCAAGTCAAGCTTGATCGATCCCTCATTAAGTCATGGTAGTATTAGTTTCCTGCAATTTAGGTGCTTTCTTATCCATTATTGTTAAGCATGTGATATATTATCTGTGCAGATCAATGACTTTTGGAAGAGGGTAAGAGACTTCTTAAAAAAGCCAACCCGGTACCAAGTGGCCTGTCAACAGCCCAAAGCCGTTTTGCTCGACACGGGTGAAACGTTTGAACCATACGCATGGGCGGTAATGCTTATAAAGTTTATTACTACAATTGTTCACCCGCATCGAAGAAATAGTATCTTTTTATTTGTGCATAAAGTCCAGACTACCGTACTAACGTTAGCCTACTAGAAATCACACTATTTTCTTGTGAATTTTATTTGACATGAATAATGACTAGTTCCACTCCCAAATGAAAGTGTCATTTATAAGCTACGGTTCAGAAGGAAACTTCTGGGAAATTTTAGCATTAACCTTTTCGCAGTTGCCCCCGGTTAAGTGGATGTCCCCTAACATGGTGAAATTACTTGTACAATAATAGAGTAGGAGCTCTTTCTAACTTGTTTGTATGAAACGTAATCACAGCCTGCAATTCTTCCGATTCAAATGCTCAGGTTGGGAAAGCTGATCATACTATCCGTACCAGGAGGTAAGTAGTGCTTTTATCATATTATTATATGAACCCCTCTTTGCTACTTCCCCAGCCTTCTAAAAATGCACGAGATAGCGAAAAAGGGCGTGCATCTAACTAATAAATCAACTTAGCGTCAGCAATGAACTCTAAAAATTCTGGAGACTTGCAGAATTCACGACAATGGCCGGCAGGCGACTCAGGGAGGCGGTTAAGGAAACACTGATAAGTAATGGAAATGGTGAGTTTGATGACGAGACACGTGTCGTAATAGCAGGCTTAACAAACACTTACTCGCAGTACATAGCAACTTTTGAAGAGTACAAGCAACAAAGATACGAGGTAGGCAAACTTATAAACTAACAAAGCACATTTTGCCAAATATACATCAAGGAGCTTCAATCTTCTCCTTAGTATGGTTCTGGGATTAGCAAAACTGCATCGAGTCTACAGAACTGCAGTATGTAGTATCAATGGACGAGTGATTTATATACTATTGCTTCTTTGTGCTAATAAGACAAAAAACTAACTCTTCCTGCATATGTACAGGCTGCTTCAACACTCTGGTCCTCACACATTATCAGCATATATCCAAGAATTCAACAAATTAGCAAAAGCAATGGCACAAGGAGAAAACATTGTCCCCAAAGGACCATCACCTCCGGATCTCTCCTCAGTCCAACTCAAACTCCTTTTAGACCCTTTTGGTGACTCACCACCCCCCGGAGTGAATTTCGGTGATGTAAAACAAGACATCCATCCACCAAAAGGTGGCTCGTTTAACAAAGGGAATAGAGCAAGTGCCACATTTTGGAGCCCAACACCGAGATATGACCTATTGACGGAAGGAACTTATGCAGTGGTAGAGATGCTTCAAAGGGAACGGTGGATACCAGCCTATGATGATGATGATTTCAGCTTATTCTTTAAGTGGGGAGTAGATAACAGTACTTTTTATGGATCCGCAACCATTGAGTGGGAACTTCCCGAGGATGCCAGCCCAGGTGTTTACAGGTTAAGGCACTTTGGTTCAACAAAGAAAACGAAAGACTCCCCAAATACATACTTTACTGGTGCTTCCAGTGCATTTACGGTGTCTTAAGAATGCAGTTTGCTCGCTATCTATTGCCAGACGAAACACAAATAAGATCACCACAAAATTACTGCTTTAAATTATAATTACCTATATGAGTTCACTTTATTATACCAGCATAATTAACATATAAGAGCACCAGAATTCTGTCGTTATTACAGTGAAGCACATACCATATTAAGAGCTGATAGTGCTGAAGACACGTGAGGATAACATCCTCGGAACTTTAGTCAGTTGTCCATCCAAATCACGCATCGAAGACTTTTCCCCCCTAAAAGCAAATCAAATGCCTTGTTGATGTCTTCAAAGCTCACTTCATGTGTGACAAATTCATCCAGGCGCAGTTCCTGGAAGTGTTTATAAACACGAATAGACAAATCACATAACGATTATATTCTAAATACAAGACTACTGCTTTTTAACCAGTAGAGTTGTAGATGGCCATAACTTGAAACAGTAGTGTTAAACAGTAGCTGGAAAGGCTACCTATGAGGATATTGAATAATTGGCAAGCGCTTGTCAATAGTTTTGAATTTGAACTCTGTAACCGAGACTAGGAGAGGAAACAAAACCAAGATAATAGGCTAAAATTTTAAATTACCTTGTCCATGTAACGTTTAAGGAGAATAGGTACATCAGATTTTGGCTTGAGACCTCCAAACAAGGACCCACAAAGGGTTTTACCATGATGAAGGACCTCAAAGGAACTGAAGTTCAATTGTGACCCTGGCTTGTCCACTCCCAGCACAACCGTCTTTCCCCATCCCTGAAGTTACATTGTAGTCATTTATTGCAACCAAGAAACTATGAAATACGAACGCCTGACTGAATAATAAAAATCCTTCATAAACCATACATGTAGAAAGAGAGAGAGGAAGAGACCTTTCGGCAGCTATCATATGCTTCACGCACTATAGATGATAAACCAACACACTCGAAGCAATAGTCAGCGCCCCCATCAGTCATCTCAATTATCACCTATTTTATTTGGAAATGGAACAACCAGACATTTTAATGAGTTAAAAAAACACCTACATTCCGTTCTATAGAGAAAACATCGTCCGGGACAACCACATAATAGTGCTCAGCAAATTGGTCTGACCACATGCAGAGAGAACAAAGAGACCTCCAAGTAAAAGCTATATGCTGACATGATGAATCACGATATTTAAGGCTCTAAAGCTTTCAATGCGTAAATACCTCATCCACGGTGTTATAGTTGTACTACCATATAGAAATCTCATGAATCCTCACATGACCAAGCAAATGCTACCTCCTCATGTGTTACTAAACTTGCTAATCTTGTTGGATATCATGAAAAGTACATTTACATTTTCGGCGTTTGGCCAATCAGGATCCTATCTCAGGCATCAAGATCAACAGCATGCGAAGATATAGAACTCAAAACCAGATGCACAAGTCAAGACGTGTACCTGGCTGACAGTTTTGTTTCCGCATTCTCTAGAGTTTACAAAGTCAGTGACCCCAAATTTTTTCCCTAACAAACAGAAAAGATAATGTTGTCAAAATCATGTAAACGAGCTAAATTCGGAACACTGGCTTTTTATTCCCTCAAAGGTCTATCAGTTATTGTGTAAGATACTAATATCAATAACATATTTGAACACCTCTCTAGCCGCACAGAGACAAAAACACAAAAACCACAAGAATCAAATATTATAGACCTATTTCAAACTTGTCTGGGTTCACATCCACACCAATAATTCTGGTTGCGCCACAGAGCCTTGCTCCCTCAGCAACCTACATGATGAAATCATGACCATTGAGCTCTCTCAGCATTCAAAAGGGAACATCAATACGAGTTGCACAAACAACCATGTCCATAGTATTCTACTAATAGCTTCAAGAACATACTGCCAATCCAATTGCTCCTAGCCCAAATATAGCAACAGAGGATCCTGCTTCTACCTTTGCTGTTCTCCAAGCAGCACCTATACCTGCACACGCAACTTGTGTTTAGTGACATATTAACGATTCAAACTTAAGGGAAAGGAATGACTCCGTGTATAACTGAAAGAGAGCCGAGGCTGAGTTTCGTTAATGACAATCTCTTTTATAAACAGAGTTTCTTAACAGATGAACAAAAAGCAAGAAGGCTATTTTCATATATTGAATTCTGTCAAGTGCTCATCAAGATAGTTTTTACCTCTCGCACATAGAGAATAGAGACAACCAAGTTGACTATTGCAACACGTTCTGGAAAAGTAGTTTTGACATTCACTTGATACTGCCAACACATGTTACAGTCCATGTAAGTAGTCAGAAGTCATACTAAAGTTAACATTACCCCTTACTGGCACTTTCCTGAATTCCAGTTAACTTTGCAGTTAGTTTCATCATTATCTGTCTTGATCTGACTGAATTTGTATTTAGAAAGTCTGATTGATGTTTCTAGGAAACATCAAAAAGTTTGATACTGATCTGGGTCATTATCCTCCAACTTCTAGATATGGAGAGCTATTGAGCATGAAACATAAGCTTCAGTTGTTTGTTGCTAACGGAAGTTTCAATGCTCATGAAGTAGCTGCTTGAAATAATTCCAACCAGTATTACCTGTAGATACACCACAACTGAGGAGGCATGCTCTATTTGGCGGGAGAGCAGGATCAACTTTTGTTAAATGGGCAATGTCGACCACAGTATACTCGCTAAAACTTGATACGTATAGAAAATGGTATACAGTATCTCCATTAAGGTCAGTGAATCTGCTGGTTTCATCTCTATGCATCCAAGGAGAGACCTTGAAAGGTAATTTTGTGCATAGGTTGCTCTTCTTGGATCTGCAGTCCGTACATTCTCCACAATCTGGCAAAAATATTGGGATGACGGTGTCTCCTTCTGTGAAATCAGCTACGTTCTCGCCGACGCTCTCCACAACCCTTCAGTCGAGATTAAATGATTAAAAAGCATAGATCAGAATTCATGCATGGCCCTCATAGCTCAAATGATACCAAACAAGACTGCCAAATTGTATAACGGGACACGATTGAAACTAAATGGTTGGTGGCAAAAGATCCATGATTGTCAAATTCAAGAAAGCCTTGTTCACATAAACTCAAAAACGCATCCTCGTATAGTCATACAACATTAAGGTTATGCACGCCCACACCTATGTGCGCAGCTGAGTAAAGCATCAGGACTTAATTCCAGTTTTCTCTTCAAATATGTAAGATTGAGGTCTGATACTAGTAATCCCCAGATAAGTTATCCACATTAAGATAACTTAAACTAGTATAAAACATCCATCCCGCACGTTAGTACCAATCGCAAACGGTAGTAACATGACAATATGACACATATATATGTTTTTACCCACTTTTAAATGCATCCGAAGAGATTATCACCCAAAAATTTGAGAACGGAGATAATCTGCTGAAATGCATGCAGTAAACCAAGAATGCCTAGACAGTCACTGAGTTAGCACAAAATAAGCATCTTGAAAATCACGATTATCGTTGCCAATATGGAAAAGGATTTCAAAGAACAATAATCTTATATATCCTTGTAAGGAGATAGATGTAACAACATAGGAAACTATTTAGAGAAATTGGGGTCAAAATTAACAGGTCAATTGTGATGGTAAAAATCATAGGATTTAATAAACAGTACAAATGACTTCCAGATGCATAATATTATGTGCATTTAGCATTTTCCATTGACTTTTTTTTTTTACTAGACACCATGAACAAGCAGTCCAATACTGACATTGACGGACAATTCTAACAAGCGAAAAAGCAAAATTAATCGACGAGAAATTAAAAAAAAAAAGTTACCCGTAAGCTTCGTGGCCGAGAATCCTGGGGAAATATCCAGGAGGATCCTTCAAAGAGAGCCAAATATTCAAAGAAGAAGTCAAAAAACCAACAGCTACATAACCAAACATTTGAAGAGCCAAAAAAAATATCAAAATAAACAAGTCAAAAAAAAAAAAAACCAACAGCTACATAACCAAGCATTTTGTGGATAAATAAATATACAGCATAATATTCGTACTTCCATTTTCCAGAAGGTGATGTCACTGTAACAGAGGGAGGTGCATAAGATCTTGATGCGAACTTCGTGAGAGCTCGGCGGGGCCACCACCACCTCCTCCATCACCAGCGGCTCCCCTGCTTTTCGCGCCACCGCAGCTGCACCGACGACCAACCGTCAGTTCTTGTGTGTGCGCAGTTTCACGCATCAACGTGTGTGCACACGGATCGAGTTAGAAGTGTACCTCTGCACCGAATGGTCTTGCCGGCGGTGCCGGACGGCCGTTTCTCCTCCTCTGCCATTGCGACCACAAGTTCTTTACCTCACTGCACTGCACGTGTGTTAATGGAGAGTCCTCGTCTCGTACCCGTAACTACCACTCTCGAGCGGGTAGTTGAGTATGCGAACCAGCGACAAAAATTAATCGTAACATAGATACTGGAACGAGGAAGACTTAAAAATTTGAAAATAAGAAGATATATTATTATGGTATGAATTTAATAGTTAAAGCGTGAAAATATAATATATAATAAATAAAAGTAAGAGTTCGATAAAGATCGCTCTACGTTTAGAGAAAATAAAAAAATACTAATAGACGGTGTCTTTGCTAGGAATGAAAGTGTTCGCACAAGGGAGTCAGGGTGGGCAAATTACAATTAGTGATGTAGATTAAAAAACTTAAAGTATTCTCATAACACAATTAAAAATCATTCCACCCGTCACCTTAACTAAGGCGTGACGAAGTGACTCAGCCCCACATTAAAGGATCTGTATTATTTACCTAAAGAATGTTTATTTACAGTTGTATATGTTCGGTAATTATTTGCTGTCAAAATTGTTTTACTTTATCTTTTAACATGTTTTTAACATCATTTGATTTCTCAAATTAAAGTTCAACAGTCGATAAAGATTATTCATCATGCATAAAATGGTCGTTGATATCCGAAGGTCTTGCACGTTTAGTGCCAACTTTGTTCATGAATTTCTTGATGGAGATTTCTTTTTAAAGGATAAACATTTACTACTATCGTTACAAGTTATCATGTAAAGTTATTAAAAATATATGTAACAGCATTTCTACTATTATTACTTTCTTTTGTTTTTCTATTTTGACAAACAGCTTTCACGGTAGAACTAATAGCGCACAGAGGTGAATTCAACATTGGCCGCCTGCAAATGACTAAAAAATGAGCATCATGGAAAGGACAGAAGAAAAGACGAGAACCCCCTTCTACGAAACAGGCCACTGAAGTGACCGGACAAGAGGGGGCCAAATCCTCTGCCACCTTCTCATTGTGTATGGGTGATTTCCATGGTTAGTGAATTAGTTTGCTTCCTGCGGAGCATAAATTATTTGCACTCCTATCACGGAAAGCATCCACCTGATAAATTTTTGGGGTTATTACCGTGGTGTTCTTGAGGTTACGTTGAAATTGCAGTAAAAAATATTAAGTTTTAAAAAATAATATATCATGATCACAAAGGTTCAAAATGTGATACTTATATCCATCCGTCAGGTATCCATCCAAAGAATATACTTTTTTCCATGATATCATAAGTACGTATTTTTAAAGTGACAATACTGTCATTTTACTATATATAGGGTTGTACGAGCCGTTTCTCGAACGGCTTGTGGTGGTCCCCCCCAAACTCGTTCATATTTATTTGTATAACATACAAACGGAAATGAACAACTTTTTAGAATTTGTTTATTAAACGAGCCGAGCACGAATATATGAAATTGTTCATTAATCTGTTCGTGAACAGCTCATCTACATAATAAATTAATATTTTTATTTTTACAGCAAGATAGTGTGAAGTGACCTTTTTTACCCTCAAGAGGTTGAAGGGCATCCAAAAAATTGGACTACAGCTCGTTAATTGGTGAATTTCGCTCAAATTGGGAAACATTGAGGTGAATTGAGTCAAAATTGAAGTAGTGGAGTGAAATGCGTACCCGCTCCTTTAGTATAAGGTTTTATGTGCAAATGATCCATCAAAAAATGATACGAAAACACACATTACTTCCCCGGTAGCATTAACTTATCACTGCATTTCTTATAGAAACAATTCGTACACTATTAATTCTCACGCAAAAGGTTTGTATTGGAGGCATCTTAAGTGGACAAAAATGGAACGAACACTATAAAAGGATTTCAAACCTTTCATTCAAAAACACTTTGGCTCAGCAAAGAACTTTTGGATGATGCCATCCCAGGTGTTTACAGGTTAAGGCACTTTGGCTCACCGAAGAAAACAAAAGACTCCCTAAACGGAAAATTTTGGCTGCTACACCGATTGGAGGATTCTTCCTCCTACCTCCTATTAAACTTGGCAAACGAGTATAACCTCAGAGTATAGGTAAAATTCGACGGGATACGGATAAATACGTTCGGGTAATTTTTACCCGATTTTTTACGGGTAGAGATTTTTTGTGCCCATACCCTACCCTGGCAGGCCGGGTATTACCCGCGAGTAAATTGTTAAATTTTGTATTAACAGACATTCAACCTTTTTTTAGAGTATTTTTTCCTTTTCTATTACTACAATAATCACTTTTTGATTTGATCTTTACAATTACAAGTTGGGTGATGATCTCAATTCTCAAATCGACCCAATCATCTCAACTCCAAACCTCCACAGACAATAAGCAAGTCTCTTAACACAAATACCATAAATAACCTGCAAATAATTCCTAAGTCTAAGTTAGTTAAGTACTTAAATACATACAAAAAATTAAAACAAATAATACAACAAGATCTGAAAAAAAAAACACAAATAATACAAGTAAATCTGGAAAAAAAATTATCAAGCGTAACAAAGCTATCGATCGAGGAGACCACGATCGGAGACCACTTCGGTCTATGCCATAACTTCGGTACTATCTCTCTTTCCTTATCGGAGACGATGGCGACTGAGTTGCAACGATGAAGTTGTGGAGATCTGTGGTAGATCTGATCGGAGACATTGGAGGCAGAGCTATGGCAAATCTGGCAGCGGAGTGTCAAGGGGACGATGAACGCCGTCGAGTTGATGTGGAGCTGCTGACTGTTGATAGATCTGACTGTGGGCGAGAGAGAGGATGCCGTGAGATCGAGCGATGCCGCGAGAGAGAGGGGGGGGGGGAGTGGGGAGAGAGTGGGGAGGAGTCAGAAAGGGACAGTTGGAAAAGACGAGAGAAAGGATGAGTTAAATGAAAACCCTAGTTTCCTAGCACACTTACATAGTAAAAAAAATTGGATTGCCCGAGTAGACCCTACCAGACTCAGACTTACCCAAAAAAATACGAGTCGATTCGGGTACAAGTCTATTTTTAACAGGTCTTTAAAATACGTACTTGTACCCAGGGTTTTTAGCCGGGTACGAATCGACCCGGGGGTCCGGGTCTTTTTTGTCAGGCCTACCCCTATAAAGCGACAATCAATCGTCTCTAAAATTTTCTTTAGCTTTTATTTAGTGACGCTAAAAAAGTTCTGTTAATAATTGTTGCTGAAACTGTTAGAGAAAAAATCATTATAAACATTTTACGACTATTAATTATCACCATACACGGGGTTGAAAGAAAATTCCTAGAACCTAGGTAGGAACCAAAGTTTGTTTCTCCCTAAATACTTACTTTACTGGTGCTTCCGGTACATTTACGGTGTCTTAAGAATGCAGTATGTTCACTAACTATTGTCATACGAAACACAAATAAGATAACCACCAAATCACTGCTTAAATTATATCCATCTATATGAGTTCATTTTATTTTACCAGCAAAATTAACGTGTAGGAGGATGATACAAAATATTAAGAGCCCCAGAATTCTTTAGGCAGGGAAGCACTTGCCAAATTAGAGCTGATAGTGCTGAAGACACGGGAGGATAACATCATGGAAACTTCAGGCAGTTGTCCATCCGAATCACGCATCGAAGACCTTTTCCCCCTAAAAGTAAATCAAATGCCTTGTTGATGTCTTCAAAGCTCACTTCGTGTGTGACAAATTCATCCAGGCGTAGTTCCTGGAAGTGTTTATAAACACGAATAGAGAAATCACATAATGATTGTATTCTAAATATAAGACACTAATGCATTTTAAACCAGCAGAGTTATAGATGACCATAACTTGAAACAATAGTGTCACATTTACTTGCAGCTGGAAATGCTACCTATGAGGATATTGCATAATTGGCAAGCGTTCATCAATAATTTTGAATTCTGAACACTGCAACTAAGACTAGGTAAGCAAACAAGGAAACCCAAGATTACTGGCTAACATTTTAAGTTACCTTGTCCATGTAACGTTTAAGAAGAATAGGTACGTCAGATTTTGGCTTGAGACCTCCAAACAAGGACCCAGAAAGGGTTTTACCATGAAGAAGGACCTCAGAAGAACTGAAGTTCAATTGTGACCCCGGCTTGTCCACTCCCAGCACAACCGTCTTTCCCCATCCCTGAAGTTACATTGTAGACATTTAGTGCGCTCAAGAAACTATGAAATACGAACGCATGACTGAATAATAAAATTCCTTCATAAACCTTACGTGGGGAGAGGGGGGAGAGAGAGAGAGAGAGACCTTTCGGCAGCTATCATATGCCTCACGTACGGACTAGGGATGATAAACCAACACACTCAAAGCAATAGTCAGCTCCCCCATCAGTCATCTCAATTATCACCTATTTTGTGTGGAAAAAGAACAACGAGACATAGAAGAATTCATTGATCTTTGACCCAGATAACTTGCAGTAGATGTAATGAGAGTAAAAAAAACGCCCACATGCAGAAATAAAAAATCGTTCCGCTTCTATAGAGAAAAAATTGTCCAGACAACCACATAAAAGTGTTCAGTAAATTGGTTGGACCACATGCCCAGTCTTAACAGAGGGAACAGAGACCTCCAATAATCGAAAAGCTATATGCTTACTTGATGAATTATGATATTCAACAGCTCTCAATTCGCAAATCTCCTCATCCACGGTGTTGTATTTGTACTACCATATAGAAACCTTGTTAATTCTCATATGACCAAGCAGATGCTACCTGCTCATAGGTTACTATACATGCTTATCTTGTTGGATAGAGATTAAAAGCATATTTACTTTTTCAGCGTTTGGCCGATTAGTATCCCATCTCAGGCGTCAAGATCAACAGAATGAGAAGCCATAAAACTCAAGACAAGATGCATGAGTCGATATGTGTACCTGGCTGACACTTCTGTTCCCACATTCAATAGAGTTTACAAAGTCAGTGACACCAAATTTTTTCCCTAACAAACAGAAAAGATAATATTGCCAAAATCATGTAAATAAGCTCAATACACTGGCTCTTTATTCCCTCAAAAGGTCTATCAGTTATGCTGTAAGATACTAATATCAGTAAATTATTTGAACACCTCTCTAGCTGCACGAAGACAAAAACACAAGTACCACAAGAATTAGATAGTATAGACCTATTTCAAACTTGTCTGGGTTCACATCCACACCAATAATTCTAGTTGCGCCACATAACCTTGCTCCCTCAGCTACCTACATCATGAAATCATGACCATTGAGCTCTCTCAGCATTCAAAAGGGAACATCAATACGAGTTGCACAAACAACCATGTCCATAGTATTCTAATAATGCTTCAAGACCATACTGCCAATCCAATTGCTCCTAGCCCGAATATAGCAACAGAGGATCCTGCTTCTACCTTTGCCGTTCTCCAAGCAGCACCCACACCTGCACACCCAACTTGTGTTAAGTGATGTATTAACGATTCAAACTTAAAGGAAAGGAATGACTCCGCGTATAACTGAAAGAAAGCGGAGTGGATGCAACTCATTATAGTGAGTTTAGTTAATGACAATCTCTTTTATAAACAGAGTTTCTTAACGGATGAACAAAAAGCAAGAAGATTTTCAGATATTGAATTTCTGTCAAGTGCTCATCAAGATAGTTTTTATGTTGTGAGCAACAACAGGAAACAATGGAGCATCTTTTTATGGAATGCAATATGACCAAGGAGATTTGGAAGCAGGTTCTAAGTAAACTACTAGTTACTAGGCAGTTCAATACATGGTCTCAACTCCTGCAATATGCATGCAGTACTTTTAGGGGAAAGAGTTTTAGAGCCAGGTTAAGTAAATTAACCTTGGCTGTCACAGTTTACTCTCTATGGGAAGAAAGGAATCAAAGGATTTTCACTGGGAGTCATAAGGGGAGGGCTGAGATTATAGCAAATATTCAGAAATAGATCCTACACAGAGTCTTAAGTTGGAAGAATGTAGCAAAATCTACCACAAGCTTGCAACTCTGCCAAAATTGGGAACTACCTCTAATGGTGTTGCAAAACTGATGATTGTGTATAGCTTGCTTTCTTCATTATTTTGTTAGTTGTAAATATGATTGTATAATGACTGTGATGCTTTTCATTGGTAATAAAAGGACCTATTAGATAGTTTTTATGCCTCGCACATAGAGAATAGGGACAACCAAGTTGACCAACACGTTCTGGAAAAGGCGTTTTGACATTTACTTGATACTGCCAACACTTGTTAGAGTCCATGTAAGATGGTCAGAAGTCATACTAAGGTTAACATCACCCCTTACTGGCTCTTTCATGAATCCAGTTAACTTTGCAGTTAGTTTTATCATTATGAGTCTGGTTGGTGTTTCTAGGAAACATCAAAAAGTTTGATACTGCTCCGGGTCATTCTCCTCCAACTTCTAGATATGGAGAGTTATTGAGCATGAACATAAGCTTCAGTTGTTTGTTGCTAACGGAAGTTTCAATGCTCATTTTTAATCTTTTATCTGAGAAGTAGCTGCTTGAAATAATTCCAACCAGTATTACCTGTAGATACACCACAACTGAGGAGGCATGCTCTATTTGGCGGGATAGCAGAATCAACTTTTGTTAAATGGGCAATGTCAACCACAGTATACTCGCTAAAACTTGATACGTATAGAAAATGGTATACAGTATCTCCATTAAGGTCGGTGAATCTGCTGGTTTCATGTCTATGCGCCCAAGGAGAGACCTTGAAAGGTAATTTTGTGCATAGGTTGCTCTTCTTGGATCTGCAGTCCATACATTCTCCACAATCTGGCAAAAATATTGGGATGACGGTGTCTCCTTCTGTCAAATCAGCGACGTTCTTGCCGACGCTCTCCACAACCCTTCAGTTTAGATTAAATGATTAAAAAGCATAGATCGGGATTCTTGCATAGCCCTCATAGCTCAAATGATGCCAAACAAAATTGCCAAAGCGTAGAACGGGACACAATTGAAACTAAATGGTTGGTGGCAAAGATCCATGAATGACATACTCGAGAAAGCCTTGTTCACTTAAACTCAAAAACGCATCCTCATATAGTCATACAACATTAAGGTTATGCACAAGCATACCTATGTGCGCAGCTGAGTAAAGCACCAGGACTTAATTCCAGTTTTCTCTTGAAATACGTAAGATTGAGGTCTGATACTAGTAATCTCCAGATAAATTATCCACACAAAGATAAACTAGTATAAAGCATCCATCCCGCATGTTAGCACTTAGCACCAATCACATACGGTAGTCACATAATAATATGACACGTATTTATGTTTTTACACCCACTTTTAAATGCATTCGAAGATATTATCACCCAAAAATTCGAGAGTGGAGATAATCTGCAGAAACGCATGCAGTAAACCAAGAATGCTATACAGTCACTGAGTTAGAAAAATTTAAGCATCTTGAAAATCACGATCATCATTGTTGCCGATATGGAAAAGGATTTTAAAGAACAATAATTTTAGAAGCCGTTTGGAATTAATTCTTAAAAGTAAATTTTGATTACATTAGAACCAGTTTTTAAAATCAGCTTTAATCCATTTTAAGTATAATAGATTAAAAGTTGTTGAAGGTGTTTGGATAAAAATGGATTAAAGTAGGTTTAATATAGTAAAATTACCATATAGTGTATTCAAACTGAAATTAAGTATTTAATGTTGTTTATATGTAAGGATATTTTGGTAAATCTTTTGGTCAAACCTGATTCTCCAAAACTGATTAAATTTTAATCCAATAAAATGAGGATTATAGATTTAATTAGTTTATTTTTTTATTTTTTTTTCCAAACACTTCAAAACTGATTTAATCTGAATTTAATCAGGTTTGACCAATCTATAATCAATCTCAGATACCATCTTATATATCCTTGTAAGGAGATAAATGTAACAACATAGGAACTTGTTTACAGAAATTGGGTCAAAATTAAACATGTCAATTGTGATGGTAAAAATAGTATGATTTAATAGAGATAACAAAATAGACAGTACAAATGACTTACAGATGCATAATGTTATGTGCATTTAGCATTTTTCATTGACTTTACAAGACACCATGAACAAGCAGTCCAACACTGACGTTGACCGGCAATTCTAACAATCGAAAAAAAGCAAAATTAATCGACGAGAAATTAAAAATAAAAAAGTTACCCGTAAGCTTCGTGGCCGAGAATTCTGGGGAAATATCCAGGAGGATCCTTCAAAAAGAGCCAAATATTCAAAGAAGCAAGTCAAAAAACCAGCAGCTACATGACCAAACATTTGAAGAGCCAAAATTTCAAATGAACAAGCCAAAAAAACCAACAGCTGCATAATGAAGCATTTCGCGCTGTTAAATTCACAACATAATATTCGTACTTCCATTTTCCAGAAGGTGATGTCACTGTAACAGGGGGAGGTGCATATGATCTTGATGCGGACTTCGTGAGAGCTCGGCGGGGTCACCACCACCTCCTCCATCACCAGCGGCTCCCCTGCTTTTCGTGCCACCGCAGCTGCACCGACGATCAACCGTCAGTTCTCGTGTGTGCAGTTTCACGCATGAATACGTGTGCACATGAATCGAGTTAGAAGTGTACCTCGGCAGCGAATGGGCTTGCCGGCGGTGCGGGACCGCTGTTTCTCCTCATTGCGACCAGAGGTTTTCTACTTCACTCTGTGTGAGGAAGTCTTCGTCTCCTACTATAAAACTGCATCCATCTTTCTATAAAATTACTATTTTTATAAAAACTGCATCTATCTTTCTATAATTCAGACAACGGTAAAAGAATTTCCATTCTTAAAGCTCGTGAGTACTCAATTGTTTTTGTAAATAAATATGTCCTATCATTTGACGGTTGTCACCAGACTCTCAATATGATGTAAAAAACAGGTGCATAAGCACAAAAAAAGTGAGAGTTTAAAGAAACCAACTCCTTGATAACGACGAGATTATCCATATATTTAGAAATTATGAAGAGAATGAGGAAAAAAAGGTAGAAGGAGCTTTGAATTACTTGGAAAGAAGGTGATGCCGAGAAAGTGGATTCGGAATCGACGTGAAGATGCCACAACGAATGCAGTCCTAGTCAGATGTCAAGTAGGGTGATGTGGGACACAACAAGGATATAGCAAGGACAGAGACTAAAGGCTTCCCGAACAGAGCTTAAAGGTGGCAGTGCTGCGAGAGTGATGGCGCAGGGTGAATATTCGACGACAGTCACAGCCCAATCCTTAGGTCTAAAGTCGAGGTTCTGTCTGTTTCTCTCTCTAGAATTCTAGAGTAAGAAAGTGAGTTCTGAAAATATCCAACCTCCAAATGAATTCTCAAGACCCCTATTTATACAGGTTGAGATGATGTCATCATCGGTGTCCACATGTGTCGATGCTCCACGGACTGTCGGATTGCATATTCACTAGGCCTGCTACTTATAGCGTCGCTCTGTCTGTCTAGAAAGACTGGTTGCCATAGCGCGGCCGGAGAACCCCTTTGATCTAGCCACCAGTCCAAAGCCCTTTCAGAGTCCCACGGGACTTGGCAGCGGCGGAGAAGACCATATGCCCAATTGCCAGACGGACTAGGTGCAATGCCCTTCGATTACCTGCTCCCATCTCGGAGTGACCTGGGGGTCATAATCCCTAGGGATGTCGATGAAAGCCCCCAGTACAGGAGCACGTGGACTAGTCACGCAAACACTCTGGTGGAAATAGTGTCCCGGAGGATTCGCCTATTCCGCAGATGAGCCCTCGTGCCAGAGCACTTGGAGCTGTCCAAGGTAGTGTGGAGTCGCTTACTCAACGGGCCGAGGTAGAATCCTGGAGGAGCCGTCTATCTGGCAGAAAGGGAGTTAAAGCTCCTCGGTGGAGATAATGTCCCGGAGGATTCACCTATTCTCGCGGGTGAGTCCTTGTACTGAAGCACTCGGAGCACGCCAAGGTAGTGTCCTGGATGAATCGCCTACTCGACTAGCCGAGGTAGCATCCCGGATGAGTCGTTTACCTGGCATAAGAGAAGTCTTCATGCCGGAGCACTTAGAGCTCCCTGGCAGAGATAATGTCCTAGAGGAGTCACCTATCCCCGCAGGTGAATCCTTGTACCGAAGCACTCGGAACGTGCCAAGGTAATGTTCCGAAGGAGTCGCCTACCCTACAAGCCGAGGTAGTATCCCGGAAGAGCCGTCTACCTAGTGGAAGGGGAGTCTTCATGCCAGCAGAGCACTTGGAACTCTCTATCCGAGATAGTGTCCCGAAGGAGTCGCCTATCCTTACAGGATACTGTACACTCTGAAGAGTGGGTCGAAACATGTTCCACGACCAAGGCAAGGTGCACATGGTATGGTGAAAGAACGGACCAATGCGGGGGCGTGGTAGTGTGACAGAGTGCCGTGGGAGCTCGACTGTTTCAGCGACGCAGCGCATGGGGCGGTGGAGTGAGTGAGGTGCCGGCTGCATGGTAGTATGATAGAGAGTCAGGAGGCGCGACTGTATCAGTGGCCGGCGCATAAGCGCGACAGAGCGTGTGAGGTACCAGGGGGCACTGTAGTGTGATAGAGAGTTAGGGAGCGTGACTGTATCAGTAGCGCTCCACATGGGTGCAGCGGAGTGTGTGCGGAGTGCTGACGGCATATAACATGAAAATGACGCACGGGCGTGGGCAACAGACGTCACAGAGTCCGTACACAGGCACAGGCCTGCGAAGTTGGCCCTCCGACGATGGGCATCATGCGGGCACAAGGACGAGCATCGCGGAGTCGGCAGGCAAATGTGTCTGCACGGGTAGGGATGAAAATTTGATCCGCAGCCGGCGGATCTCCTACCCGCTCCTACCCGATAGGAGCGGGTAATTTTGACTTTGACCAGGTTATGGGACGGGTATGCTATTAAAAAAATTAACCACAGCGGGTGGGGGTTGGGTTTGATATTCTGTTTAATCTGCCTCGCTATCCGACCCGCCCTGCCCCGTTTTGATGTAATCCTAACCTAACTTATTATTCGATCCCAACCGTCCATCCCTTGTTTTAAGTAGTCACAACTCAAAGAAACCCTAGCCTCAATTTTCTGTCTTGTCTTTTTCTTTTTCCTCTCAAGCTATCTTCCACAACGGCACAACACTGGTGGCGCAGCATAGCTCCTCACCCTTCACTGCTTCTCTTCCCCGCACATCACCATCCATGGCCACGGACCACCTTTACCTCACCACCGCAGTAACGTCCACCCAAAACTTTTACCACCATCTAACAGTTCACCATCTCCACAAAACACTGACAGCTCCACCTTCACCACCGCAGAGAAGGTAGGTCTGTAGCTTTGGTGTCACAGTTTACGAGCATCTCCCACTAGAGAAGTGGTCTTCGGCTTTGATTCCCAAGTTACAATCATTTCCAATCGGCGAGGTCTTCAACTTTGATTCGCGCTATCAACCTCTCTACATCTCTTCCATACATAGCTTGATTTCAGATGCATTTACAGAATTGGGATTTAAGGATTTAGGTTTTGTCATTTGGGGATTTAAAAATTGGTAACATCATGTTCAGATTTATTGATAAGATTTGATGTCTTATATTTTTGTGTTGCTTCTTTTTTTCGTAAAGAATGGATTAGAATTGTTGAGCAGAACCTGTATGACTTGGCAAATGGTTGATGTTTTGTATGTATTCATTTTATTGATGTATGTATTCATTGTATTGTGTTCGTCCCACTTTAAACATGGCAAATGGTTTATTGTTTTGTAAAAAAGTTAAGTAAAACAGGGCTGCTCAATGTGGGTTTTTCATTGATTAAAAAAAAGATGGGAGCGGGAGGGGCGGTAATGGGTTTTTAAAATATCCGTCGGATTGGGGATGGTATTACCATCCTCTGACCCAATGGCGGGGCGGGGCAGTTTACAACTACTATGGGGCAGGTGCGGCTTTCATAATATCTGCCTCTGACCCGCCCCATTGCCATCCCTAACGGTGGGCGTCGCGGAGATGGCGCTCATGCGATGGCAGACAATATGGTGTTTGGCCGAGTACAAAAGGAACGGGATGGGCATGTGGTAAACGAGGCTGATCCCTCTAAAGGGGAAGGCGACGGCGACCAACCCCACGAAGTGAAAGGTGGCCGACCCTCTTAAGGGGGAAGGCACCGACCCCATGAAAGGGAAGGACGCCGACCCCCCAAGGGGGAAGGCAGCCGATTTCGCCGCTGTTTGCGTTGGCGTAAGTTGGGTGCGACGAGCACGTTATGCTACAGACCATGGGTCGTGCAAAAAAATAATCTTGGTTGTAAATTGTAGTAAAAAAATTACGAAATATGCACATGATTTAAGCGTACGTATTTTGACCTATCGGAAGCGTTAAAAAAGTGACCATTGACTATGGTGACGTTTCGCACAAAACGGAACCCGCAGTGGATCCATGGGTGAGGCCAAGATAAGTTAGGAACAAAAGGATATAGAATAAGAGAATGAAATAGGAATTATACGTCGAAAAGACAATTCATAAGTATGAAAGGAGTTTATTAATTTTTTTTGGGCGAGTAGCAAAAAAAAAGAAAAAAAGAGAGAGAAACATAACTAGCTGGCAAAGATATTTTTGGGCTTAAGATCGAATGAGGGATATTGAATAATTGATTAGACCAAATCAGAAACCTAAAAACTTGAGAACAGAGCTTGTTGTATCTTGACGAGCAAAAACAACAAAAGAGAAAGACAAACATATGTGTGGCCAGGCGAACGGCATGTGGCTGTCTGCCTAGATGCGGAAGCACTTAGAGGGACTCTCAAAACGGTGATCGTCCTGCTCTTGATATTACATTAAACACATAAAAATTAGAATTTCACTCACTTAATGTTGCTTGAGTACAAGCACCAACATATATAAATAAAGAGGATAATTCAAATATAAAGATAATGCAACCTCATAATATTATCTCCAAATATAACTAATCACTTTCAATTTAAAAGTTAAACTTTACAATTTTAGATTTATCTAATATTATCTAACATATGTAAATGCATGGTAAACCAATAAAACAACTCAAAAGGGGAGTGAATAGGGTTTATAAAAATAAATGAGGAATTTAAACTAAGTACAATCATAAATCTCAATCAAATCAAGTAATACTTCACTGAAGATGCTAACCAAACAATCTCAAATAATTAAAGAGCAATAAGTAAAAGAGATTGAGTTAGAGATACTTGACAAGGAGATTTAAACGGTTCAGCTTGAACTACCCTCAAGCCTATATCCACCTCTTCAAGGAAGTCCCTTGCAAGGGCACTAGAATCCACTAAAAATAATCTTCTTTCGGGTTAAGATCAAAACCCTTACAACACTTGGTGATATCTCCACACCAAGTACAAGCCTTGTATCCACAAAGCTCACCCAAGACTTGACAGACCCAAGCCTTGATCACAATTATTTCACAAAAATCAATTGTGTACAAAGAAATCCTCTTGAAAAAAATGAGTACAAATGAAGCTCTAGTACAATAGAGAGATGAGAGAATTGATGACTTGAAGAATGCTCACTCTTAATCAAAGAATTGCTCACAAATATGCTCTCTTTAATGATGTAAAATCGTGAAGATGAAGAGAGAAAAGTTTAATTTATGAGCCTTGATGTTTCTCTAATGAAGGAGGCCTAGAATGTGATTTTCCATGGTGTATGATGAAGCCCCAAATTATTTATATAGAGAGCAAATGAAATATAGCCGTTATGAGCAAAATATGAGCAAAACTGCCATTGTAGTCGACTATATTCCCAATACAGTCGACTGGGTTTTGACCAATGCAGTCGACTGGATTCCTATGCAGTCGACTGTATTACCCTACTGCCTATTGGCTGCCTCATGGAACTCTCTTTCCTATTTTGAACATAACTTTCTTTAAAAAAATTAGATTGATGTGACGTTTTTTGCGTTGAAAAACTAATGAAATTTTTATCAAGATATGAAAATATTAGCACCAAAAATATTTTTGAGAAAATTCGAGTGAGCTCCAAAGTTCACTCATTTTCAAGAACAAACTTGTGTAAATAATTATGAACTCACATGCAATGCACAAGGTGTCCTAAGGTCTTTTTAGGTCATAGTCATCAATACAAGTATCAAACTAGGACTAGTTACATAATAGTAAAGATCAATCATAATCGATAGTAACTTAGCCTTTGCATCCTTTCTTGCTCTTTGACATTAAACTTAATAAAACTTACATAACATGTCCACTATAACTTTAAGCTTCTTTAGCTTCAATCCATCTATCCAACTTCTCAAATGTATCTTCATGAGTGTCATGTATATATCTATTAAGAATCCGCTCAAAGCACAAATTAGAACATAATTAATGTGTAATTATCATTAAAACAAGATGTAAACCTAGGTTATCCAACCATAGAGCTAACACATGGTACCCGTACCTCGCTCACAGTTTTATCCCGAACATCACCTGAGTTGACAAAATCTGTGACCCCAAATTTCTTCCCAGTGTGAAAAAAGAAAAAGCTACTTTATGCATGTTCATGTTAACAATCTCACTGCACAAATACAATCGTTGTTCCTTAAGAACACGTTTAACAAAAGACGCGAAACATGTTGCTAATAGCACTAATTAGTTACCTATTTCAAACGTGTCTTGGTTCACATCCACACTAATCACTCGAAGCTCCGCATAACCTTGCTCCCTCTGCAACCCCACTATTGATAAGTCAAAACCATTTTGCTCCCTTCACTGTAGCAGTAGTAATAGTAATAGTAACAGGAGATGATGATCCCGGTCCCAAGTTGAACTGGCCGACTCCAGAACGGCATAGTCATGTGAGACAAGATGGAGTGGTCTGGTTCAGTTTTCGAGTCAGATGATCAACTCCCCATCATTACCTTTCTAGTATTTAACTACAAAAAGCTTGCTACAAATTCATACCGCTAACCCAATTGCTCTTAGCCCGAACATAGATACGCATGATCCTGCTTCCACATTTGCCGTTCTCCAAGCAGCACCTACCCTATAAAGAGGGGGAACCAGTTGAACCGGCGTTTGACAGTAAACCTAACTTAAAACTAGACTATTCACAAATGAACATCAAAATTACCAAATGGCACTCCACAGCCGAGGAGACAACCCCTGCTTCAAGCAATGTCAACAACTGTGTACTCACTGAAGCTTGAGATGAACAAGTAAGGGTGAGTAGGCTGCCATTAGGTTCCGTGAATTTGCTAGTATAGTCCCCACTCATCCATGAGGAGATTACAGAAGGGAACATTGAGCATAAGTTGCTAGCTCTTCTCCGGTTTGCAGTCTGTACATTCTCTACTGTCCGATAACCATGCCGCGAGACTGGGAGTACGATGTGTCCTTCAGTTACCTCATCGACTCCCTCCCCTGCACTCTCCACAAACTCTTTTGAGGTGTTGAATTGAAAAATGGAAGTCGGTCAGAAAGCAGTAGCGAGAGATATGGTATGTGAGATTAGCAATTCTTAGTAGAGCAACTTGAAACCATGAACATTAGCATTACTTTTTTGTATTACTCGTCAATTTACTATTTGAGCTAGCATTACACTTCACAAATTTAGATCCTCAATAGTAGCGCAAAGTGGCATATTGTATCGCCATTTGTTACTAAAGTATGTTCTTTCTGAAATGTCACTGTACACACAAATTTCGTGTCTGAACTGCAAAACAAGAAATAATTGCACAAAAATTCAATTTATCAAATTTAAATAATAGGTTATACCACTATGTAAATTTTACTCAATAAATGTAATTCTTCTAATTCGATCTCCGGTTTGGTCACGATCCAAGGGTTAAAATAGCTTGATCTCGAAATATAGATTTTGGCTTCTTCAATCTTCACGGTTTAAAAATCGTCGAAGCAGCACTTGCTCAAGAGTTTCGAAGCTTTATCCCGAACAAGTATGGTGATCCTTGACTTGTAGAATCACTGATGTTGAAGGCGAATTTCTTTTCGATTTGAGGCGAAAGAGAAACCGATCTTTGGGACTTGGAAGTGCTCGATTGAAGAATGGGACTGCGTTAATGCATATTGTTCTTCAAATGAACCACAACCTGGGAGACGACAGCGTTTCAGCGGAGCTTACGCTTTGATCGCGGAGACCCTGTGTTCATTTCTCTTCTACCCCCAGCCCTCCAAAGACGGTAGGCTTAAATTTGGAAAACCCATGACCTGAGTTTTGACTTCTAATTAAAGGGGTTTTTGTCCCCTTTAATCGAATCTGAATCAATTAAGTTGATTCATTTCCATTTCATCTCTCGGTCAAACTTGACTTATTTGAATCTTCTGGTAGAAAGACTATACTCGAGCTAGGCTTGCTGACCAAATAATATTAATTGGATTGTTCCAAATCCACTATTTTGTCTGGCTTCAAGTCAGCATTCAGGCCGTACTTTCTGCGGCGTTGAATATTTGACTAGTCAATAAACTTTTACATTATTGATTAAGCACAAATTTTCATTATCTACAGCAATTTTAAAAGTAAGCTAACGCCTCAAAACGAACCTCTAAAAGTTTTCCCAACTAACATAAGATCTGGACAAACAATAATTTAAGGAATCCTTAATTTACTTAGTTGACTCTAATGTTAACTACATCAACAGATTCGATGGGAAGTAGTTTTTTTTTTTTGGTGCAAAGGAAATAAAATTAGATTAAGTGTATATTACAGGCGCAAATGTCCTAGAACAACAACATCATGCTGTAACAATATGTGCAAATCAATACGGGGGGTTCCAGGCAAACAAAGGCATGGTCTTGTCGTGCACCAGAGTTGGCAAGACAATTAGCGCATTTGTTGCCTTCTCTGAGAACGTAGAGAATGGTAGTATCAATAGCATTCATCAGGAAGCGGCAATCCATGATTATGTTGGCAAAAGAGTGCTAGGGATTGTGTTTCTGGTTCAGCAGACTTTTGGATTGCAGTGAATCAGTTTCTAAAACCGCATCTTTAATTTGAGACCTTAATCTTTGATAACCTGGAGGCCCTTCATGATTTCATGTAACTCAGCTTCAAGTGCATTAGAGGTAGAACCTAGAAAGCCTCCTAGCCAATTTCCTTTATCGTCTCATATGACTCCACCAGAACTTCCTTCGGCAGAGAAGCGCTACGTGACATATATTTGAAGATATCTATAAGAATTTTTTCTTAATTATGAAAATACAAATTGTACACCCGAACCAAAACCTTCCGATTTCCATGGTTCAAACAAAACCTTGATACCAGAACAATCTAAACGTTTCTTTTAAAATTTAACCACAAATTTACATTTTAACAACACTGTTGCCTGTAATTACTCCTCCAGAGAAATATCAGAGAGTTAAGTTTTAGTCGGCCCAACAGGCCATTTGCAACCCATAACCACCAAACAGCCTAAATTCATTTTTAAAACTAATAATTCCAATCGAACTCGTCTCTTTTCACCCAGATTCTTTGCTTCCGCTAAACCGGCGACTGCCATCGTACACAATCTTCTGCCATATTCTTACCGCCCGCCACAATCGCCGCTCATCACGCCCCCGCCGCCGCGGCCTCGCGCCAAACCTTGGTTTTCAGCCGCCGACAACGGTTGCTCTAGGCTGTCTACAGCTTCCTTCTGGTATGCTCGATCTTTCACCGCTCAATTTGATACCAACAAGCAATTCTTTGATTCGTTCATGGTTGTGCAAATCTGAGGGGGTTTTACTGCTCCACTGCATGGTGTTTGTTGCGCAGCTAGGGCTTGTACCCACGTCTCAATAATGTAGCCGATTCCTAGTACTTTTGCAGCACCATTTTCTTCATATTACTGCGCATCTTTGGTGTATTTCAAAGTTGGGCGAAATGGCCAATCTGGTTCATAAGTTAATGTTAGGGTTACTAGCCTTTTCGGATTGGTTGGGTTGGCAGTGGTGCATCAGGTCCCGCACATATAGAGAGGGATAGAGTGGCCGGAAAATGGCGCTGACGGAGAGGTGGTAGAGCTAAAGTAGCTACGCTGGATGACTAGCAACTGGGGGTTGACTTGCGTGCCCTAATTGCAGCAGCATCTTTCACTACCTGAGCTCTTGTTGTTGTATTCTTTTTCTCGTGGTGTGGTATGCTGCTTTGTAACTGCATATGCATAAAAACTTCGGCAGGAATTTTGGGGTTTAAGTTATAATTAGGTCCCCTGGAATTTGTACATGCAGGAGATAGTTATGTATGCCGGTGTGTCTAGGTGATGGATGCATGATGGTGATCATAACCATTCAAGCCTTTGTTCCAAACCAGTTGGGGTTGGCTGTATGAATCATATTCTTCCATCCCCCCTATCAAAGAACATTTCTCTGATTAATTCCTAACAATCAAGTCTTTTCTTATTATCGGTCTACATTTACCTCGTCTCACCCCTATCAACTTGGCATAAAGCGTCTTTTATAACATGGGCGGCATCTAAAGATCTATATTGAGAATGACCAAATCATCTCAAGTGATGTTCTCTCATCTTTTCTTTGATTGGCTCCACCCCCACTTGTTGCAAATATCCTCCTTTCTTATTATATCCCTCTTTGTGGGGCCGCATGTTCGCTTAAGCATTCGGCATTTTGGCTACACTCATTTTGTTCATATGGTTCTTGTTTAATTGCCCAACATTCTAAATCGTGCGAGACTGCTAGCCTCATTGTTTTCCTATAAAATACTTCGTTCAAGAGAAATATTATGATTGGACAACACCTCGGAAGCAGATCTCCACGTTAGCCAACCCGCTCTTATTCTACGGGCAACATCCTTGATAGTCTCTCCCTCCTCGTGCATAATTGGTGTAGGATACATAAATATATCTTTCTTAGGTACTTGTTGACTGTCCATGTCTACTTTCTTCACTGGTTACTTAATTGCAGTTCGAACTGATTTGTCTTAGTCCTACTTAAGCTCTTAGTTAACCTTAAGTCCTATTCTAGTCTCATCAGTTACGGTTGGACTTCACCAAGGGTCAGCTTTGAACCCATAGCTTGTTACTTCGGTTATGGACAAGCTTACTAAGAATATCAAGTGAGGTCCTCTATCTTTTTACTTCGGTTATGAACGAGTTTACTAAGAATTTTCTTGGTGATTAATGCATGCAAGGAAAAGAGAAAATACTTTTCTTCTAGTTTCCTCTTCCTGCCCTGGTAATAAATTATTTGCTAGAATAGGGGATACACTACTACACATTGGAAGCTATACTTACGAATTGATGGTCACGCCTTCTCTATCCATGGAAAAAGGGTCTGCATCTTCCCTTCTTATTTTATGCGTTCCTAGTCCTGTTGACCGCATGATCTGGTAAAGACTACAATCCCCACCAGGTCTTATTGCCGTGTTGATGACATTATCACATGATTCTCGAGTTTGTTGAATTTAGTGCTCTAAGCATCTTTACTAATTAATTTTTGCTCCTTGCACATATACGCGCGTGACATGACACATATGATAGATAAGTTTGTACTTTCGTTGGGTTTACGAGTTTTTTTCCCCTCTCTTCCAAGCTGGGTTTATATTCACTTGGCATTAGTACAATTTTATTACTGGTCTCCATTTCTAACTTTTTTCTTAACTTTGTTATTTCTTGCCTTCAAAGACATGGCGGATCAATATACGCCTGGGGGTGCAAGTACCAGTGATGCTTCTGCTGAAAGTTCTGGATCATCTGTGGAGCTCAATATCAAGACCCTCGATTCACAGATATTCACCTTTCAGGTGGACAAAAATGTAGGTCACTGTTTTTCCTTATTCGTGATAGGGCATCAGTTTGGCCAAAAGTTACGTACTTAATGTTGCAGCATCTATGCTTTTTAGACGCTACAAGTATGGCAGGGAAAGTCTTATGAAGAATTACATGGAGCTTGTACGTAGCTTTTCTTCCTTGGGGTTGAAGACTAGAATTTGACTTGTGGTCCTTTACTATGTTGTGGTTTTCTGCATATTGGGGCCTTTATGTCCTTTTTGGTTGATCCTTCTTAAGCCTTGTTTGAACATTTCAAAAATTACTTAAGTTTATGAACTTAAAGGCGTGTTGGCCCAATGTTTTTTTATTGCTTGTCTTGTATAGCAAATTGGTTTGGCATGTTCATGCGTTTAAGTTTTATATGTGCTGGCCCAGCAACAAGTAATGATCCTTCTTAGGCCCTTTAGGGAGTGTAATCCAGTAGATGTTAGCATGTTAGTCAACCTCAAGTGGAGCACTTAAGCATTGGGAGTCATCAACTTGATGATTAGTGTTTGGGTCTATCTGATGGATGTTTGATCTGTGTTGGAAGTTTAACACGCTCTCTCTCAGGCCGAAAACTTCAACCAAAACCCAGATATGAGTGTTGAAACCCGAATAAAATTACTACATGCTAAGTACTTGACATCCCTTTAAGCCATGGTCTTGCTAGTTGGTTGCCTTTAGCCTTGTTTTGATTTATTAGTCAGATCTTGTATAAGTCCACTCCGCACTGATTTAGATGGCGTGGATGCCGTGGAGCTGTTTGGGTAACTTGCCTCAAGGTTAACCTGTGTTTTTAGGGACTTCTCCTGTGTGATTATGATGGTGGTTGAAGATTGCTGAACAAAGTTTGTAATGTTTCTATAGTCCCTAAAAGTGCTCGGGCCACTCTTTATTGTCTTCTAATGTAGCTTAAATGTGGAAATGTCAGATGTCAGTTCTGGTTTTCAAGGAGACAATTGCTAGCAAAGTTGGTGTCCCAGTTGGCCAGCAGCGACTGATTTTTAGGGGCAAGGTCTTGAAGGACAATCACCTTCTTTCAGAATATCGTATCCTATCATTTATTCAGTTGAATTGCATATCAGGTCTTTGGATGACATATTCCCAAGTTCTTCTATGCAGCTGTGCATAATATGAGTATTGCATTACAAGGTTCGATTGGCTGAGTTGTTAGCTCTAATGATCAACGATTTTAGTATTATTACCAACTGTGTAGATGGGTAAGATGCCACAGCGACCAAAGATAGTTGGTTTTATTGCTTTCTTGCTATTATGTTTCCTTGGTACTTGTCTAAAAAAGACAATTCTTTTAGGATTCTCTTCGTGCGGTCAATATTTAAGATGTTTTTGCATGATTTTGTATATTTCTAACTATAGGTCAATAACAATTTGTGTACGCCATGGTTCATTACATGCATTTATGCATCTCTAGGTTTCATGTAACGGTTACGTGCTATATATCCTTGACGAATAATAGATGTTGATAATGGACATACATTGCATTTAGTAGTTAGGCAGCCTTCTGAACCGCAGCCTTCATCTGGTACAAACAATGGGGAGAGGAATGCAAATGGTGTTGATAGAGGTATGACCTTTTATGCCACTAAGGTTATCTGCTTCACTAAAATAACATTTATCGAATCAGTTGTCTTTCAATTTAATAGGACCCGAAGCTGCTGGGGCGCCACGTACGCGTGTAGGGCAAGTTTCACACAGTGTTGTACTGGGTACATTTAACCTTGGGGAACAAGGTGAAGGCATTGTGCCAGATCTAAATCGGGTACGTTTATTGGATTCCTCTTATTTAGGTGAATTAATTGTAGTAGAGTGTGTAAGAATGCTCATACACTTGACAGTTCTTGCTTCACAAGTTTAGGTTGTTGGGGCGGTTCTAAACTCTATTGGAATTGGAGCGGTTGGCACCGGTGGCACACAAGCTAACATGCAGGTTAGAGTGTTTTTTAGTTTTTTACCCATATAAATGCACCTGTCTATACATACGTTCAGGAACCTCCATATTTTGAGTATTCTTACATGTAGGCAACCCCAATTTGATTTGGAGGAAAGGCTTATATGATGATGTAAATTCTTACATGTCAAACCACAGTTCTAATTTTTGCTGTGGAAAACTTAATTTCTCAATCTGATTTCATGAAATAGATAGACTATGTTCTACGAAAGTGATAGCTACTCCTGAACCCCGGTCAAGCTATCACTATTTTGAGGCCACGCACACAAATACAAATGCAGGCACCCAGACACAGACAAACATATGTGCACGTGTGCAGATATGCATGTATATACGATGCCTTTGACTTTTTTGGTCTTCTTCTGGAGCCTCATACAAGTTGAGTTTCTGTAAAGAGATATGGAAAAGTAGTTCTCTCCAGGGCTAGCGGAGTTACTCGTCTTCGCTCTTGATGGATTTCGGAGGTTGATCTTTCTGGGAACGGTCCCAGGTCCTTTAAGTATTCCATTGATGCCATGGCTAAATCGAGCAGCCCATGGAGGGAGCATGATATGGCTTTTACTATTCTTGATATTTGACAGTAAAAAAAACCTGAATTCATCATTTTCATTGTACCAGAAGAAAATTTCGTCCTCGTAGAACATATATATTAAATTTAATTTTTTTATGCGTTTTAGTACCTGTGTCAAAAGTCTACACATTCACTTCTGTATAAGGTTTTCGTATAGCTGGGTATTCTTCTTTTGCTAGCCCACTTTCTTGGTGCTCTGGTCTTTCCTTTTTGCTTGCGTCTGTGTTGTCCCTTTCTGGAGCATTAATTAAGTTATCCAAAACAGACAACAAAATGAAACAAAAGGTCTTCCCTTAATGAACGGTCACTCCTTCAAATTAAAGAATTAATTAAAACTAGTCTGCATTGGGATTGTGTTTTCTGCAACCACAAACTAGTCTGCATTGGGATTGTGTTTTCTGCAACCACAAACTAGTCTGCATTAGGATTGTGTTTTCTGCAACCAGAAGTGGAGAAATCTGCAATGCCTTGTCAGTTTCAAGTTGAGCAATCTCCTCATGGTTCTCCTTGTCTTCGAAGCTCAGAACACTAACATAGTAACATCCAAACCATCTGGCGTCGTTTGAGGTTCTCTATTTCTAGTAGATGTCTCCAATAGAACTCAATAATCTCTTATTGAATAGACAGTTAACCAGAATAGACCATCCCATATATGGCAACTCTTTATTGGGTTTGCTATATATGCCTATCCGTTTGCATATATGCTTTTCCATTTAGTTTGTTGACCTGTTTGCAGTTCAATGCTCCTGGTCAGGTTCCTCAAGGAAATGAAACCGGTAGGGCAGGAGGAAATCAAACAGGAAGTCCACCCCAGCCTGGGCCCCAAGTTTTGCAAATTCCTCTAGGAGCAGCTGGACCTATTCCTTCCATTTATGTGGTAGAAATAAGTTGCTGTTGTTTTGTGTCTGTTCTTATGGACTATATTGATTTCTCATTTTTAAAGACACTTTTGTTCATTTGTTTCAGCCGATTCCTGATTCTTTGAACACACTTTCTGAGTTTATGAACCGAATGGAGCTTGCATTGTCACAGAATGGTGATTAAAACCTTTGTCTTATGATTCTGTAACAAGAAAGCTACCCCACCCCAACCCACAAAACACACACAAAAAAACCCACCCTGCGCACCCAAAAAAAAAAAAACCAACTGATGCTTTCTTTTGGCTTTGTGAAGCTTATCAGCCGAATCAGTCATCCAACCACAGAGGAGAATTACCAGCTGTAGCATTACCTGCCGATGCTCGTGGATTGCCAACGCCTGAAGCATTGGCTGTTGTACTGCAACATGCACAACGTCTTCTCAGTGATCATGCTATTACTGCTTTATCGGTAAGTTCTTGGAATACTTAGCTTCTGTCTTTGAGTTCCTTCTGGTTTTTCTATGATCAACAATTCCATTGGCAGGCGTGTCTAATCTAGGAAAGTAGATAAGGACCTCCATCTAACATCTAAGTCATATTTGATTCACAAAACAACGTCTGCCACAAAAGTTATGTTACCATGACCAGGATCCTCTGCAACTACCCTACCTTAAATATGTAACTACATTTGCTCAGAAATCATGATATCTTCTTTGGGGCCTGTATTTACTAGTTTAGTTTAGATTTTTGATGTTTGATTTTGAAATTTGGGGTAGAATTATACTAGAGCACTTTATTTAGTGCCAAGAAAATAGTACTGTTATAAAGGGTTGTATTCACTGCTTTAACAGCAGTAAATTTCTGTGGCATTGAACAGTACTGCATTGGAGTTATTACTGCTCAGACCTGTCCTAGTTTGTAGCTGTAAGAGAATATAATGCTTCAATATTAGGTTTTCAATAACGGAAATTTAAGTTTTGCTTGTAAGCTTTCGGTTATTATCTGATTGCTTATTCCTGTCGTTTGTTGCAATTTTGTAGCGTGTTGCAGGAAGAGTGGAGCAAGAGGGGGGTTCTACTGATCCTGTAGTAAGGAACCAAATTCAGTCTGAATCAATGGTAGTAGGGCTTCTGATGCAACAGATAGGCGCTCTTCTTCTAGAGCTTGGTCGAACAATGTTGACCCTGCGTATGGGGCGCTCTCCTGTATGCCTTTTTCTTATCTCTGTCGTGGTTTTTTTAGTGAAGTCACGCCCTTTACAATTGTACTGGTGCACTGCAGGATGAATCTTCTGTGAACGCTGGGCCTGCAGTTTACATATCTCCGGCAGGGCCTAATCCTATTATGGTTCAGGTTTGTCAGTGTTCTTAAAGAGATCTCTTTTTTCCTATCTGTTCTTTTCTTTTTCCTCCTCCACATCTGCAATTATCTGGCCCCTTTCCACATGTGATAAGGGTTTATACATGAATCATTACAAGCTACGCGACTTAAAAAATATTTGTTCCTTTTTGTTGCCTGATTCTATGCCAGTTCTATCGGTAGATGTTGGAAGCAAGTGTATATATAATGGGTATACCTTGAAATATAAACTAACACTATTTTAGAAAGTGGATATATTAAGATCAAGTGTATGATGTCTGCGTTACACAAAACTCATCTATTTTTGTTTTTACTCTCACATCCTTAAAATGGAAAAGGAAAAAAAATTCTGCTGAGACTTGTTAATCTGCATATAAAAAATTGAACAGCTCCGTCTTTTGGAAAGCTCTCGAGTTCAAATGGGTGAATCCATGTACTTGTGGCAGACGGAGATTGTCCCAAAACGAGGCAGTTGGGGGCAGGGGTGTCTATACTTCGTGAAACTATTTGGGGCATGATGATGCCTCTTCATTTTTGAAACAGTAAAGAGCTGGCATACATTAGTTTTTGTCTGCTTTTTCACTTGTTTCTATTGTCTACGAAGGTTGAGCTGCTCAGATTTTAATTTTACAGTCTCATGTGCCTTTTGCAGCCCTTTCCACTTCAGGCTGGCCCCCTCTTTGGTGGTTCTGGTGTTTCTCCGGTGACTCCTGGTGCATTTGGGGCCGTCCCAAGGCATATAAATATTCATGTCCATACAGGTATGGGGCAGTCAATCTTAGATGCAGTGTGTATTTGCTTCAATTTAGGAGTCTCACTCGTTCCTCTTTTGTCAGCCGTTGGTCCCAGGACAACCAATGGAGACGGATCACAGGGAGATCGCGTTAATGGAACTGGTTCTGGTGATTCAGGTCAACCACAAGTACTTCCTATCAGAAA